>OX602120.1:5000000-6250000 GCA_951449985.1 Falcaria lacertinaria | reverse complement strand
TCACTTACTTAATAAAGTCGTAAAAGATTTCGCTTATATTAATTTATATGTATTGATGTAGTATGTTCTGTCGGGGCTTTGGGAACAACAATATAATGCTTTAGGATGCTTTAGGGACAGTGCCTAGAATACAACACTGACACGAGGCGTACACACAAATACAATGTAGAGCATATTGCTTGATGGAGGCAGTTTATCAGCAACTGGTGACCGTTACTTGAGGAAGTTTATGTCTGTATATATGCGGGTCGACGCTCGGCGGCGGGCGGGTGGTATGGGTACTACTTCCAATATTATTCATAATGGATACTAGCATACACCAAGAGTCACCAAATGACGAACCGCGGTCCGGACCGGACCGCCGGCGCCGCGCGTCCTATTTTACGCGGACTTTATGTAAACAGTATGATGTATGAGGGGGACCTATCGAGATTGGACTACTCCTACCAAACGGAACGCGGCGGATCATCATTTTAAGAATCGGACCGCAAATGAAAACACTTTGTCATCCCTGACATGCACGTAACTGCTCACATCGGCAGACGTAACGCCTGTACATTACTTTCTCTATACCTACCTGACAGCATTGAAGTATATTTTATTTCTGATAACTCTCATTTACGTACTCTCCATATTGCAGATGGTAGTTAGCTGAACATCAAATATAATATGTTGCAGATGCGTAGTAAACATTCGATATGCACGAATTATCTTCAATGAATGGATACTTTATCAATCGAATTATATCGTTCCATCGTCTTTCTACTCTTACTAGTTCCTGTTGTTTGGTTGAATCCAAAAGTTATAAGGATAATAATCATACACAAAAGGCATGCTTCAGATGTGTCCGAGCAAAAAACTTGAGCATAATGTTTTAGGTTAGAAGTTAATTCATCCGACTAGGAGATTAAATGTAATCTCACCTACAAAATATATTAGCATGTAGAGGCATGAGAAGAACGATTGGAATGTAATATCTATTGAATGAGAGAGCAATTAATAATCAACATTGGAAAGCGTAAAAGATTACACGAGAGCCGACGAATTCCTTCGCGAAGCGCGCGTTCATTCGGTCGCGGCGACCATCAATAGCAGGACATTAACCAACTTCACCGCGGGACAGATGAGAGGCATCAATAACGACCAACCGATTGCCAAACAAAATTTACACCGCATTCAGATCACTAACTGTAAAAGACATCATTAAAATGACTAATCAAACGATCGACGCTCAAGAATCTAGTAAATGTTAATTATATGTCAGAATTTATTGAAATTATTCGAAATAAAATTAATTCTTGTTGTGATATTTACTAAAAGAGAGGTTCTCGTCGCTGGAGAAGTGGAAGGCTCCCACGGACCGGTTCAAATAAGTGGTCCATCAACCTCAGCGCCGTTTCCCAGTGGTCGCTTGCCCTGCGCGCGCCACCAGCCTAGCCGCCGTCAGCGGAGTTGGCATGCCCCACTCCCACCTTTACTAAACTGTTACAAATTAAACACTGTTTGGTGATAAGGCGGTTATGAGTATGGCAGGTGCTGTGTCATATACTGTTCTTCTGTAGTACCTAGTATTTGCTTTCATTTAATTTAGAAAGCTCCAGTTACGCTACGATAATATCTTATGTACCCAACCGAACATTCCTTCACCCAGTCTTCGTGTTGGCGTCTACTCAAATTTGTATGTGTACTTATGTTATTGCTTTCCATGCACGAAATGATGATGATATTTCAATTCCCATTTCCAAGATCTCAGTATTTACATAATTCATTAGGTAACCGCCTACCTACGAAATCCTATATTTACCTAGACAGATGACAGAGGCTCAACTAGTAACGAAAGGTAAGCTGGTAAATCCTAGCGTGCAATAGCACCACATGCTGTCTGTATACTACTGATGCCAATGTCCAAAGCTTTGAAATCAATTAGTGATCGCATAAACAAGGCAGCACTACTAATTTTAGAATGCATCCAATACTAAAAGGAATTCATTATATTGCAAGAATTAATTTCATAAATACATGATATTCTGTTAGAATAGTAAAGATAATGAATTAATATAATAAAAGCTTACATGCAAAAAACGACATTAGGTTGCAAGTGCTAAGGAAAATTTTGGTGCTGCACTCAAAATTTCCCATAACATAAGGTATAAGGTATAAATATACATGAAATATGTTGAGGTCCTAAATGCTAAAACTAGCCCTATGGTGATGGTGAAGTGCATCGAGATCGTCGGCGCCGCACACGTCACGCGACCGCATTCCAAAGCGCGGGCGCCTTCATTCATGTCATACTAGTGACTTCTGTTCTGAAATCCCGGACTCCGGGACCGTTTCGAGATTATATTATAATTTTGTTCACGTTGTCTCCATAGTTCCTTATTTATTCTTGAAGACATTGGTTAATACCTATATCTATTACCTTATGTCTTCATAAATAAATAAGTTCTTCATACTTATAACATAATGTACAATAGACATATTATAATTTTTTCATTGAAATTAATTATCAAGTATCGATCATAATTCCGTTGCAAATACAGTATCAGCATATTTTTCCCTTTCAATCACACAAGTATGTCTGATACTGTTTATCGTAGCTACATACACGCAATTGTTGTAAACTGCATAAATCAAAAATCTAAAATAGATATATAAAATATGCCTAAAAACCGCACAAGCTAATGTCAAGTCTATATATTTAACATCGCTTCAACGCCTAAGCATCCGTCTGTTTTCAAGATCCCGCTGAGAATTTGCGGGATTGGAAATGATGCCGCACGAAAGGCCTACGGCCGAGCGAGAGATTACCACAAGATGTTTGGTCGGAACGAGAAAGACAACCGAGCGCCGTTACCCTGTAAGGGAATGCAATTCGTAAACGGGCGCGCACGCATTTGAGCCGGACTTGGTGCGTTCCATCTTACGCTGGTCTCCTCATATCGCCTTGTCCCTGTCCCTCACAATGATACATTCCTTGCGGCGCACCATATCTACCAAGGCGTGTTTGCATACTAGCGATGTGATTTGAT
This sequence comes from Falcaria lacertinaria, assembly GCA_951449985.1. Classification (NCBI taxonomy): domain Eukaryota; kingdom Metazoa; phylum Arthropoda; class Insecta; order Lepidoptera; family Drepanidae; genus Falcaria; species Falcaria lacertinaria. The sequence continues at coordinate 6,246,968 of OX602120.1, read as the reverse complement.
CGATCGCCGGTTTCCTGTGAGAAATACAGGTTGTTTGCTGAGTCAGGTGGGACGGTGCGTTACCGTTAATTCTTTGTATTATGTTCGGACCGCACGCATTCACATTTTATAATCAGTAAAGGTGGCGATAGAGGCACTACTGCATATTTCTGTGAATATAAAATTTGCGTGTTCGAAGCGTTAAACAACTATTTGCAAATGATATATTATCATATTTGCGTAAAGAGATGTTGGACTGTGAAACTGGGGTGATCTTACGATAAAGCCTGTTACAAGAACTCCAGGAACAAAATCGGCTTAGAAACCTGTATGAAAGGATTGATGCCTATAAAACAATCAAATGAGGTGTGCAAGTCAAGAGTGAAATGAAGCTCTATAATCTCTGACTTCTCCGTTAGGGACTCGGCGTGAGTGATACGTATGTATGTAAACTACGTTCAGACGTAAGACCGCAAGTGGTGTCGTAGCACAGTGGGTTTTCAGATAAAAGTAAGCTACTTCTTAAGAACAATTTGCAATTACTGCCGAAATAGGTTTTCCAAGTGGCTACACTACAGTATGAAGTTTTTTTAAATAATAAATTAAAGATTTTGACAAGGTCCGTTGTGTCATAGCCAATCACGATATAAATACGCTAGAATCTATCAAACATTCTAGGGGTTTACTGATTGCACTTCTAAAGTATGTGATGAGCCGTTTAGTTTTATTTTGTCCGCCTGGCTTCTTGCCAAAAATGTCACAATAAGGAGAAAAATGTAAACACAGCCGCAATCTAATTCAAAAATAAGGTCGTCTCGTTGCCCTGTCCGGGAACGACATGAGTGTCTCGCCAAAATATGACTCGTTTTACCCACAAGTGTACGATATTATTTTTGTTTAAGCGTCACTGCGATTTTTTTTATTACAGGCACTAGCTAATATAGTAATGTCTATGATATCTACACTTGTTACATGACAAAACAAAGAAAGAGAAGGGTGTCCAGACGACACCAGTAAAACTACATATTTCGTAAAAAGACGGCGCTTTCGAAGTATCTGTATCACATCCAAATAACGTGCATCATGTACCTATGCACTAATTACGTATTGTAGTAGTTTAATGCTTGTAATTGTTTTATTCAACCAAAAGGCAGAGGAATTTCGCGGACCTAATTCGTAACGTCTGTTTAAGGCCCTTTGTCGATAACATCATCAATGCAAATGCATATGATGTCATGACATAGCCATATGCTGCTCAGTATAGGTACCCGGCGAGCGGTTATGATAATGTACGTACGAACCTATGCGGATTTCCTTCGGCAAATGCAACATTCCTTGCAAGCCTTTGCTGTTAGTCAGCTTATATGTCATATACACGAAGGCAACCGTTCGCATGTTAAGCAGGTGAATTTATGAATGGAACACGTCTTTACTCCCACGTTCGACCATGTACCACAGTCCTACATCGCCGGTCTCGCAGCCGCGGTTCCCCTGGCCTTATATCCCTACTTGCCTACACAGCCTGTATAGCTCCACTGCGAACCTGCAAAGCACATTTAAGAGAAGCGGACCTAACATTGATCTCTAAAGTAGGTAATATATAAAACTTTAACGCAAAGTCTGCATATAACAATCCAGTGACTAAGCTTAGCTTTTGCGTCATCTTATCTATTCATACTACCGAAAATTGCAAACGGACCGGCGCCAATACTATTTTGGTATGTATTGCTTTACTCACCAATAAGTTTCAATATCTAGGCATGCCTTATTTGGAAGAATTGTGCATACGACGGGAACCGGTCCAAGAAGGTAAACACTCGTGAGTCATGGATCTGTGCAGTAAATAATTTACTTATTCATTACACTACTTAAATATAGCAATGGATTTTCCTGTTGCAGCTGTTTTAAGTCAATTATAATATAAATATAACGTTATTTTACTGAGATAATGAGCATAATGTTTATACACAGTTGATCCATGTACATACTTGGATGGCTACGTAGGTACTACTTCTCCGTGTAACTACCGTTGAAAGTACTAAACATTATTTAAAAATGCGTAAAATAGAACACTAAATTTGCTGTAACTGCAATGTTCTTAATGGGAATGTGCAGTACCTATTCGTAGGGTCGTGCATACATACACATATGATGATACAGATTCCATTTGCGGTGGATTGTGCAAGTTTTGTTGCCGCAATTTCATGATAAGATCACCCACCACATATCCCCTATCTAATAAGCATTTCACATTCATGTGTCTGACCAGCAATTGAGATACAACCCTTTAGAATAATAGAGTCCTATTTTATTATTAAAATTCCATTCGACATCCAACTAAGAAATAATGATTACGCGACGTACTGTCGCATGTCGCTGATATTTTGTCGCGTAGTTTAAATCACAACCTGTGGATAAAGTATCGAATATGTACATAACTCATATTATTTTTTAAGTAGGTTCAAACCCAGGCCTATACCAATGAGTTTTTCTAAGCTTAAGTACAGTGAATAATCACACCAAGAGCTTAAAAAGAGAAGTAGGGCGAATTGTGATCTCCCGTGGGTTTTCCCATTAAAATTGGAGCCGCCCGGCTGAGGACAGTACCTCCACCTTACAGAAGAGCGCAGCGAAATAACACTACTTTGATGTTGTTTCTGTGGTAAGTAAGGTTGCCACTGCTCCACGACGATACGATACGCTGCGCTAGTAGTAAGGCTGCTACCACAGCGAGTCCTCGTCAACAAAATGGTTGGTAACTCGTTAGTTATATCTCTGGTATTGCTAGCGGCTATAGGCTACGGTGACTGCTTACATTCAGGTGGAACGTATGCGTGTGTGCCCCCTAAGTGTATAAAAAATAAATAAAAAAGTATCCCTTGAAAATTTATTGATTTCTGTTAATGCTTGTAAGAACGCAATAACATTGTGATGGAATCGCAACGGAAAACCAAACATTTTGTCGCAGTGACCACTGGCACTGGTTAGTTTAACTTGAGCCAGTGGCTGGACTACATGGAGACAGTGGCTTGTCGATGATGCACATGATCGAAAATCGAGATTGATATTAGTTTTTCGGTGGTAAATGTAGCGATATTCTAGGTCTGCCTAAGGCTTATTAAATTAGGAATCAGTTCCTAGTAGTAACGTATTCCTAATTTAATAAGCTTTAGGCAGTGCTAGAATTAACGTGATCGATGTAAAAATATCTTGATATTATGTAAACGAATATAAGTGCCCACAAACATCGCGAACTTCTGTGTATTTTTACAAACGTCAGTGTTTCGTTAGATGCAATATGAGCTGTTAGCGACATATTTAATAGGCAATTAGATCGGCGTGTGACGCGGGCGCAGCTACCATGACGCATGCACGGCTGACGCGGCGCCGGCGCCCTAACTGGCAAATAACTCATGTCCAGAAACAATGCCCCGTAACAAAAGCATACCTTCATGTAACAGCTTGTTATTTCTACTGAACTAACTAAATGTTTTAGGTAGGTAGTTACTAACCTCACCTCACACGTAGCTTAATTTTATGAATGATTCTTAAAAACGGAACTGATACAACTGACGTACCTAAATGAAACATTTGTTATAGTTACTTTTAAGGTACGGAATGTGGAACTTACCTAACGGTTAGTATATTAAACCTAATCTATGAATCTTGACCGATTCTTCGGAAGTAATTTGCCAAAACCGATTATCGATATTGGCATTCATGAGTAATGGCTACCCAAGACCTAAGCTAATTATGTATTTTAAAATAAATAAATGTTATCTTATCTTACGTACTGACTACTGGCGTAAAAATATAACTGTGTGAGTCTTACACTACAGTAAGCTTTACATTAGAAACGCAGAATCCCAACATAACTCGAGCAACAATCGTGATGATTGAGTGGGCAGTTTTAGCTTACAATCAGAAAACAAGCGCCGGGCGGAGAGCGGCTCGCAGGAAATCGTAAAAGCTCATCTATAGCATACTCAGCGCGGGCACAACTTCCGGTAGCGTTTTCCGGCTTCAGCGCCGTTCGCTTCCGTCTGATGGCGTCTGCTTTACGAGATGCGAGAGCGCCGGTTACTGAACAACGCTATTTTTGAAGTAGGCAAATACCAATACAGAGATAATAACTGAATCGACCTCCTATCGCTACCTCGGCCTACCCCGTGAAGGACTTGGCGTGATGATAATGTATGTAATTTATATCTTTATTTGCACTCTACCGAGTCGGCATGCCTTTCCCTAGAGTACATTCATTCAAACAAAGCAAAAAATGTCAATACGTAAACTCGAATGACTGTTTTAGAAAGTATCGCGTTAGTAAAGAATTCGTTATGAAATAGTATGAAAAGGTATTGTTTGTGGCGGCAAAGAAAAAAAAAATTAAAAAGCAAACAGTTGCGCATTCCATTGGCTAGTGCACGTGGTACATTCCAATGGGGTCATGCACCACACGGTGCGCGCGTGCGTAAAAACAAGTGCAGCGAGCGCTCCGAACCCGGCCCTGCCGATACCGCCTTCACACACTTCACCCAAAGCCAAGAAATGTCTCATCAACATGTATCTGCTCACTATTACTTCTGTACGTAACAGACAAAAACTGTGCTCAATACAGTAACTTCTACGGTATTTGCGACATGTTACCTTTAGTGTGTATTCAACAACGTTTATTTATTACACGGCTTACGAATGATATTGATTTTTGCACTGGACTTTTTTAAAAGGATGAGTGAACTACAATCGAAGCTACGCGTAAGGTTAAGCCTGGTGTTTTCATTAAATTCGCGAAGGTTGGTGCAACATGCTTGTGCTAAACGAATTACAAATCATGCACGAATAACTAATCATAAAAATATTTAGTTTAGATGGTGGACGATGTTCGGATGTTCAGTATTTAATAGAAAACAACCGAGCTTTGGATGAAAAGCTAGTAAATCTTAATTATAATTTATGTTTTGTTAGGCTACACAAAGAGTGGATCCCAACGATATTTCCACCACAAGGGAGATAGAAGCAGGTTCTAGATTAGATGTGAAATTTATTTATAACTTTAATTTAAACCATTTCTGCCTAACAAACCGATGAAGCGGTCTGTTGACCAAGATATGAGAAAATCTAATTTCCTGGTCATAGCTTGTTTGTTAGTACGTCAAGTTAGTATTAAGATACCAGTGGAAATAGGAGTCGGTACGGTAGGTACTTAACGTTGACGTATTAACATTACATAATATATGTACCTTTCGATCATTTTATCACTTCAGCTAACCAATATTAGGCACGCGTGAAAACCGCTTTGTTCGAGTATGTAATCATGATGTTAACTAATAAGAGAGCGAGTATTTAGATAGCATTCCAGTGAGTAGGGAAAGCGGCAGAAGGCAGCGCGCGCAGCGAGGGGAGGCTTCGCAGGAATGCGACCGGACGCACGGCTCGCGCCCCCCTCCCCGGCGCCGCGCCGCTTCACCCCGCTCTCGTATCGCCTTCGACTAGTTTTGTATTGAAAAAATAACAGCGCCGCGGCGGTGAAAAGTGGAACTAAAAATGAGTATGACTTTGACATTTCGCGAGTTACGTTTTCGAATACGTTGTCGAAAGACAACGTATTCGACAACGTGTTCGTTCTACCGGCACAGGTCAAAAATTAAGTATTTATCTACTAGATATTATCCACTTCATCATGGCAACTGAGTAACGAACATTCAATGAGCTCAGGTGATGGTGAATATTTGTTGAGAGCAAACTTTTTTAGGGTTCCGTAGGGTTACAAACGGAACCCAATTACTAAGACTTCGCTCTACGTCCGTCCGACCGTCTGTCTGTCAGTGGGCTGTATTTCATGATCTGTAATACGTAGAAAGCTGAAATTTTCACAGAAGTTGTAGTTCTGTTGCCGCTACAACAAGAAATAACAAAAATAAAGGAGGATCCCCTACTAGAAACGTGTTTTTGAATGGCTATATTTTCTACGAGCAAAGAGCGAATTTACTATTCCAAACAGTACGGAACCATCGGTGTGCAAGTCCAGCTCGCACTTGGCCAATTTTTACTTTCCTAACCAACCTAACTAAGAATACAATCCGATCTTGTGAAAATATCTTCAAAACATAATATGCCTACCAAACTACCGATAATTTAGGGAGGGCGGAGTAATATAAAATGGAAAAAACAGCACCGAACTCGTCGAAGGAGTGAACGCCGACACATACCCGAGGCTTGAATCGTAAATTATGGCAGCGCGAGCGGCGCCGGCGCCGGGAGGAGTGCTTGTTACGATATTTGAACAAATTCCCGGCGGTGTTAATCTGCATAATAACAGCGGCGGACACAAAGCGGTTGCCGACTCCCATTATGCGCGGGCGCCAACCGCCGCCCCCCGCCGGCTGCCCGCGACCACCACCATTCTCCATCGGTATGGATAACCACATCACGCCGTGCTTTCATAACTATACATCGGGATAGATACTTCCAGTAGGTATGCATTACAAGCATCTATCTTAAGTTTCGTATTCCGTTCAATTAGGTACCTATATCAATTTTCTGATCGAAACTTGGATGGATTTAGTCTCCCCATCCCCACAACTAGTCGACTCCATAGATATTATAGATTGGTTTAAAGCGCTTAAGATAGAGATAAGCTCCCTTTTTATGACGAATTCAAAGCTTATTTACTTGGACGCACCTACGTAGTGGGTATAGAACCTACTATAGTGTACATCCATATAGCGTTTAAAATCGCACCCCTTACAATCGCACTTTATTTAAAGGGTCTATTTTACAGTGAGTAACTAAACACCTTAAACTTAAAAAGCTCTTGGTGTGTGTAAAGAAGTGGTGCAAAGAGGCCCCCAGAAGTAAAAGCAACAAAAAAGCCTTATTTTAGATGAGTATGATGAGCAGGCATTGGTACCGAAGGCGGCTCATTACCAGTACATTAGTGAGAGGTGCCAATATGTAACGGTTATGAATATGCTCGGGAGGCACCCACGCGTCGGTATAGACGACGCGACAAATCGCCAAGGTTGACTTCAATGATACTGACGCTCGCCGGCGGATTTTTCAGTAAAATAGTTTCACCGAGCGATTTCGGCGGCGGCGGTGACGGCAACGTCTGCGCCGGCGCGCCGGTCGATGCCCCCGCGGCCACGCGATTTGGCTCGACTCGACGCAACTACAAATGAAACCTCGTTGCCAATACATTCGTCTCAAGAATCTTTGCTCTATGCAACACAACAACGCCTTCACCAATGAACTACACTGCTCTTACTTACTTCCTTGCGATCATCACACACTTGTAGAAGCCTTGCTTACGCGACATCTCGACAACCAGACCCTATTACTGGATGAAACTAAAATAATAACACCCGATTATGGAAATTTAATATTATAATCTGCCATGGTCTTTCAGATACCCAACCTAAAAACAATTTGAGGATCAAAAGGCGGGTTACCCCTTTAGGGATACCGATATCATTTACATAAAACTCACGTGGGGCAGTAGTAAGCCGGCATTTAGAAAGAAACAATATTTAGAAGATAAACGTAAGTTCTTATTCCTTTATTATGTATATAAAATATACATAGTAACAAAAGGCAAAATTAACTCTAGTCGGAATTGCGATCACCATGCCAAAACGCAAGTAGGCGTGTGACGATTAATGTCAAACATTCGATGAGACGAAACGAGACAATTCTCGAAGGCAATGACTTACATGAAAATTTTTAACAAACCATGAGCTAGTAATTTTTTCATGATTTCGTCAAAACAAAATCAAGTTTATGAAATCTCATGGGTAATAGTGGTTGCTTTTTCCGTATTAAGCCATGATTATAATTTAAAAACAAATTCTTCTGAAAGTGCCGTCAAAACTAGTTGAGCCATTTCTAAGATTAGCCTGGACAGGCCTGGACAAACAAAAAGACAGACAGGGAGATTATTAAACATAAAAAACGTGTGATTGGGTTTTGATAGCACGTTACGTGCAAATAATCATATTGAGCTTAAGAAAATACCTTAATTTTAGATTTAGATTTTGAAATACACCCCCTTAAGGGTACAAGGGGGTTAGAAATTTACACGGAAATCCGTCATTAATATTTTAAGTTAGGACTTAACATTTTGTAAACGACACCTACGGGGGTAAAAAGATGTATGTTTGGAAACTCGTCAGATTCGCTAGTCGAGTTGTAACTACTAAGTAAGCCGATCGCCATAATTCAGACTTCTCTCAGACTCAGACAGAGAAGTCACAAATTTATTTCGCCCGACTAAGGAATCAAATTCAGAGCTTTTACGTTTACCGAGAACTCTATTATTTGAAATGTGAATGTTTAGTAATTTGTAACTCAATCGCTATAAAATGCTTTTGAATTAACTTTGGCACAACAATATACCATGACCTGGATTAAAAAAGATTTTTAGTTTTATTTTTATTGAATAGATAACCTGTTTTTCAGCATAAATAGATTTTATTGGATAAAAAAAACTGATTTTTGGTTCCCGCGGCCGATGTCGCGGGCGAAAGCTAATAAATTAGAACATGTAGTTGTAGGAAACAATAAATAGTCAGCGCGAGTAGCGGGTGCAATGCCATAGAGCTAGTTGCATCCCGCTCGCGCCTACAACTTATCAATGAAATACCTGCGCACCCGCTGCCGCCACCTTTGATACAACGGTGCCTCGCGTTCCTACAGGTCGCGGCACGAAACTCTAGCGCTGAGCGAAACGTGGAGGGGATAGCTGCGCATGGGTACCATCGCGCACGCAATACAAATTAGTAATTTAATTGCTTAGTTAAAAACAGCAAAATAATGTTTTAATGTAAAGTCAAATAGTAAGTCTAGCGGTGAACAAAATGTGGAACTTAACTGCGTATGGGTACTGTCACGCACGCAAATATTACTTCATGTTACCTACAATATAATTTTTAACAAGTTTATGGGGAGTAGAAAAATAAATACACTATCGGATTTGTAAATTTTTATATTAAATACCAAATAATAAAAAAAATTATATTAAGTCCGAATTACATAAGAACCTACTGAAGTTTCTTCTCAGGATAGAAGAAACCTGCGAGTTCGGCAGGGTGTGGACATCAGACACCGCATTCTCCTTTCCGATATCTAGTCCGAATCAGACAATGGTCTTACACCTTCAATAGTATCCCAACAGGGCCTTTTGCTTACTGAGGGCCCCGGCTCAGGGCTGCTTCGGTCGTCGGCACTAACAGCGTCATCGTCATCAGACTCACCAAGGCTATCCTCTGAACTGTCACCATCAACGCGAATGATGAATTCTTCTGTAACCAAATCCACGACATGGTCACTCTTGACATATTGCTCTTCTATGTCCTTTACCTTTTGGCATAACTTTCCCCAATCCCAAGCACCCATCAGCAAAACTTTTTCTTGAATTAGTTCTATACATTTAGCAACACTCCACTTCACATTTTTACTGCCTACATATTGCTTTATGTCAGACCATGCCATTTCGATTGGATTTAGATCTGGGTGGTATGGTGGCAGTCTTAGCACTTGATGTCCTTGCTCTGCTAGTATCCTGTCAATTGAAAATGTTTTAAATCTATCTTTGTTAGCCCGTATTAAATTGTATAGTTGAGGTTTTAGTAGAGTTTCCTCATATTGTATGCCCTTTTCAGTAAGCCAACCCTGCATGTCAGCTTTTTTGGAATTAGAAGTGGGTGCAAGGTCCCATTGTTTATTATGGTATGATGCGTTGTCGACTACCACGACAGAATTAGGCGGTAAGTTCGGCAATAACTGTGTCCTCAGCCATTTTTCGTAGTTGTCGTAGTTCATATTGTCGTGGTAGTCGCCTGATTTCGCACCAGCTTTAAAAGTTAACAGTGCGTTCGGTATGAACCCAGCCTCTGATCCTGCGTGGACAATGACCACCCGCTGTCCTTTGGAGATAGGTTTTTTGAGACCTTTTGTAGTACCATCGGTCCAGGCTTTTGGAGCAGAGTGCGATGAATCTACGTAAGATTCATCTGTATATACGATGGGCCTTCCCTCTTGGCGATATTGTTTTATTTTGCGTAAGTATTCGATACGTAGTAAACGTATATTTGAACTTTCAATCAGTACTTTTCGATTGTTTTCAGTATTTTTCCACCGAAACCCTAAACTCTTAATTATTCGTCGAAGACTTCGTTCTGAGCCTTTGAAATTTATATCTTCCTCTAGCTTCTTTCTCAACTTTCCGACGGTGGGAAGTTCATTATTTGTCCTATGAAAGTTATGTATGCACCTCTTTATTAATCCTTGATCAAAGTTATCAATATCTGTGACCGGTTTTGATCTGGAGCGTTTTTTGCCTGGTGTTCTAAATACTGATAATAAGTCGGAATTATTGGCTTCAGTGGAGATTTTCCTTACCGTTGCTATGGACGTCTTTGTAGATTCAGCTGTCCTTTTCTGAATTTTCTGTAAGTCACTAATTATACTATTTAATTTTATATTTCCCGCCTGAATAACTTCTGCAGTTTGTTTTATTTCACTTATATCTACAGTGCTGCGGTCAGAATCGAGTAAAATACTCGCAGCTTCGCCAATTTCACTTTGAATTTGTTTCAGGGAATTAATGAAATCATTCGATTCCCTTTTCAGAAAACAATGCACGTCAAACACCATTTTCCGTGCCTGTCTTTTCAAAACAGTATTCCTTCTCGGCCTCGGCATTTTCACTGTTTAAAAACTGTTCAAACTTAATCAAACAGTGAATAAACTAACAAACACAACAAACAAATCAACAAAACAAACTTAACAAAAAACAACAACAAAAATTAACGATGACAACAAAACAATTCAGAACGCGACTGTACACTGGAAGTGCGCGGAGCGTCGTATCGGCACGGGGGACGGAGTACGACTGGAGAGCCAATCGGCGCAACGCACGCTCGCCCTTCACCCCTGTACCCCGCCAAGACACCTTATTTTTTACTTCTGCGCAATAACGGTCAGCGCTAGAGTTTCGTGCCGCGACCTATACTTCTGACGTAACAAAATGGCGGACAACAAAGGTATGTACCACTAATTCGTCCAATTTAAATATTCATATCATATCATTAGCCATCATGTCATTAAACTATCATATCCCAACAAAATAGTTCCCCAATTGAATTTATCTAGGCGCCAAAAACTTAATAATGGCCACTAACTATTTAAGTATAATTTAGGGTACCTAACAGTTTACTGCACACAATAGATTTTTGTGAATCGCCGACGAACCAGTTGCTCAATGTAAAATAGGTAGTAGAATTAATTATATACGTCGGAAAAGCAATACAGACGGGTATTATTATCAAGTGTGTAATTGTAGACAAGACGTCATCTACAATTTTGGTAATAGATAAAGACGAGACATCTAACGCCATCTGTGCAAATACCATAAAAAGTTCTCAAAAACATATCAGTAATGAATCCATTTCACTCATAAAATCTTAAGATTATCGGCTATACCCGCTAGATGGCCGTATACAAACTGAACGAATTCAATTGCTAGAGGTAGGTAACTTGAGGGCGCATATTATTTTATATCTACTCGACAGATGGCGCTTTCAACAATCTTTATTTCTAGTGTGGTATTAAGTCATCATCATTTATTTAAGAGCTAGGCTCATGTCGCTGGAGCAATCGCCTAGCCGTTCTATCGCTAGCCATCTCTTTGACCTCTTGGTACGACATAACTTTAGCCTACTAGCCCTTTTTTTTACTTTTCTACTTGTTCTAGATTTAAAGAGGCTTTTTTATTATTGAAAGCTTGTTTTGCTGTTGCGATTCTGGCTTTTATATCTTGACTACATCTGGATTCACTGTTAATAATAGTACCTAAATAATTAATGTTATTTACTTATTCTATTTAGATTTGGATGTACAATGTATTTTAGATGTGGTTAGTGTTATTAGTTAATGTTGTTAGTTAGTGGTATTAAGTAAAACGCAGAAATCAGTAAATCCTCCAGAAACTCAAATCAAGTTGTCTTCTGCGGTTTAAACTAGGATTCTTCCATATTTTGGCCACCTGCCATGCGTTGTACTGACTTTATAAAGACCCTGACAAATTATTTCCTCGGCGAATGGTTCAAAGAGCAACGACGGCGCAAGAGTGTTACGAAAATTACAATGGTAAGACGAGTAATAGATAAGCACGAATACTTTTGACAAATGATATCTGGCATCGCCCGCATCATTTCATCAAAATACAGGATCCAATTGTAAAGTATAAAGTATAAAGAGAAAGAGTTACTATACACGGCAATTGTTTTGCCGTGTATAGTAACTCTTTCTCTTTCTTCGTTTTAAGACAACAAACAGAATTAAAATGACTAACCTTGCTGTGTGGAATTTGATCTTGTCAGAGCCGCTAGCGGCGGCAAAGGAAACTCCGACGGCAAGGCCCTCGGGAATGTTGTGCACCGTTATGGCCACCACCAGCAACATGATGCGCTTCCACTGCGACTGGCGCGCCTCCATCGCTCTCATCACACTCTCACGCCGATCGCCTTCACCGTTCTCACCGGCTTTCTGCAAACCAACGACACTTATCGTTAGCGAAGAACAGGATTGAGCTATAAAACTCTTGAACAATCTTTGTCATTACACATACTGATTTAGGTTTTTTACCCTCCCAAACTCCATCTTTAAAATTATTAATTTAACAACTGATTGTACATACATTAGAATCTCTATATGAAAAATGTATGGTTTAATAAAAAATGATTACTGATATCATATATTTTGTATTTTTAACCGAGTCGAGGGCCAGATCGAAGTTTCGAGAAGGAAAAGGGTGAATGCAGTGTTATTATTGTTAACAATAGAATATTTTTTCCGCTGGCATCTTTAAATCAATATTTAATTCCGTCTATGTCCTGCTGGTTTTTTCCACCCTGTATGTATATCCTTGACATACACGCGCTTATTCTATTGAATTTTATTGTTCAGAATTATTCAATAGTATCTTTTTTGGCCCGACTATATATGTAATATTTTTTCATACCTACTATAATACACAGCAACTTTGGTTTTCACCATGTGTCGATAGGAAAATTTTATTGTGATCATCTGATGGTTACCTGAATCGTTTATGCGTAGCTTGAGACACACTTGGCCCATTAGAAGAATACATATATTTTATTTTCATCAACATGTTACATTTAACATGTATCAACTACTAGCTATTTCACCGCGACTTTACCCGCGTAGCAATATAATATATAGCCTATGTTACTCATTGATAATATAGCATTCTACTAGTGATGGTATTTTTTTAAATCGGTCCAGCCAGTAGTTTATGAGTTAATTTATTACAAACAAAAATACTAATCATTCTTATTTATGATATTAGTATTAAAGTATAGAATGTAGATATGCTACCCATAAATTACAAAAAAAAATAATTAATTTTGTTAATTCCACTCCACATTAGAAATTGAAATTAAAATATATAGTACATAATTTTACAAACTAACGCCTAATTATATTCAACATGCTGCCAGCGAAGCGAAGCTGTTCATGGTTCAGCTGTGCAGCATCTGCAAATGATTATACAACGAGAAGTAAATATATTAGACACGAACCAGGGAGTGGTGTGAGTGATTGTGCCCTCGGCGGCGCTGGGCCGTGTGCTGGTTGGATATGCAGTCGGCGAAGTCGGCTGGCTGCTGGGGGTCCAGCGTCACAACGCTCATTGGGTTAGACGGCCGCCTGTTCAGTGCTGTCATCATCTCTAAGTCCTCTAATTTCTCTTTCGACTCCTTGCTCTTTGTTATACCTGAAATGTATGCCACATAATATTATATTTAATACCACAGCATCTTTTACCATTCTATTCTCTTTAGTTATTATAATTTGGATCCATCTACTTAATTATTTAATATACTTCATATTCATACAATACCATAAACTTGGTTTCAGTTGAAATACATTTGATTTACAATTTGCTGAATTGTAAATCGAATGTATTTCAACTGTGAATGTGGCCTCAGTTCAAATTCCTTTTTTATTTGATCTGAGGGCAGCAAACTTATTTTTCTTATTACTCAGCCGTGTAATTGTCACCACAAATAAACTATGGCAATTTACATAAACTCCACTACACCAAAGTATACACATGTAACTATCTATACTATACATTTCAGCAATATTATTTACAACTGCAGCAGCTAATAATGTCCAAATCGAATTAACATTGCTTATGCAATTCTGAATTCAAATCAGGAATGCTTTACGAGTTTCATGGCTCATGTACGGCAATGAAATAAAACATGATTATAATAATAAAATATGGAAAAATAAAGTCATTATTGTAAAATCCGATAACAAATTATGCCTGACGCACATTCTCTGTACTAGTACTAGTAGCTAGGTCATGAAAGATAAGGTAGAATCCTTTTAAATTATATGAGAGTCCTTCTTTCAAAGTTTTACAATAACTACTCTGTACTCATACAGTTTACACAACAATCTCAGTTATCTTTACAGTAGCTAATAAACTGTTTCATAGATCAACTATTCAGAAATAGTAGTAGTACTCTCCTACAAAGAATGAACAAAAGAAAATAGATAACTACATTCAGAACAAAAAAATTATAAAAAGAAATAGTAAACATGCTAAAATTAAATGACAGTATGGAATCAAATACTAATACTAAATATATATACTAAATAAGTTTCAAGCAAATACAATTTTGTTTTTCACTAACACACTAATTAATCAACCTCAACAAGTTCTTGCAGTCAATGAGGTTTCCAGAACTAGTAGAGAGTGTGCTATCTATGCTGGCTCTGATATATGTTTATTTTATACCACTAAGATAGAAAAATAGCATGGCACATCTGACGGTAAGCAGTTACCACTTTTACCATAGCCTATGGATGCTTGCAATACAGGTGTATAACTTGCATGTTGCTGATCCTGCAAACATCTCTTCACACTTTCTTAAAGGACCCTATGTTGTGATCCTTTGAGAAAACCATGTGCTGGTAAGTTGCTAGTGATACCCCTGGTATTGCAAGCATGCATAAGCTACAGTGACCACTCTGGGCTTCAACTAGGTGGGGATGTGCTCTATCTAAAAATAACAATGCCTTGCCTTCATGAAAAATCATGAACTAATATTTAGCAAAGAACTGTGAAGCCGAGTTATGTCGAAAATAATATACTGCAGTCCAATCGAATAAAACCCATCAGGCAGGCCACTTGTTTGATTCTAAGTTTTTATAAATAATTTAATCCCATTAAATAATTTAATTAATGCAATGGCTCTTCAGTCTCAGTCTTTGCATTAATTTGAAGGTCACTCAGACCCTTAAATGATTAAAATATAAAACAAGAAAATTTTAACCATAACTGGATTTTAAAGTTTTTTTTGTTCCTTTTGTAGCTCCTTATATAGTTAGTGACCATTAAATAACTTAATTTAGGTATACAAATATACATATGTATAATGTAGATAGTACTTGAGATGCAGATGACTTTCAAATCAGTAAGTAAATCATAGCTTGTGGGTATGTTTATGTTTTTGTCAGTGGTAGATAAGTTATTAATTACCATTTATATTGTTAGGTTTGTTCCTTAACTACATATTTATCTATGTTATTTTTTTTTAAATACAGTAAATATTATTTATTATAGTTGAAGTACTCACTTAACATCATATTTGTAGAATTAAGTCCTAAATAGTCCAGAAATCTGTCTGTCCCAAACACAAATACAGCTCCAAAAAGAAAACCGGCTGCTACTGGCAGGAATGCATATTCCCCATTAGCTCCATATGTATCTGTTTCCTTGCATTTCTCTATCGCTGGCTCTAGCAGCGACCAATACGAAGCAGCAGTCATAACACCCGCCGCGAAACCCAATGACACATCCAATAATTTTCTCTACAACGAAACCACACACATAGTAAATAAACAGTTTGTAATAATGCAAACGCCTGTTGTAAGTAAATCAAAACTGGACTCACATGTTTTCCTCTTATAAAGAATACACAACCGGCTCCCAGTGCCGTCAACCCCCACGTCAGAAGGGTACCCAGGAGAGCCTGGGTCACTGCACCGTATCCCTCAATCATTTTGTTTGTTTCTCTGTAAGTACTAAACTATAAGCTAAACTAGTGTTTCTTTAATTCTTAAGTACTTTCCTACGTATTGATCTTTCGCATATTTTACCAAGCACGTTCTTTAAGTGAATTGAACTTAATCATAGTGTTGAAATAAAGTGTACAAAATCTTTTTATATACTCCACATGTTTTTATCGTATTTGATTTGTGGCCTTGCTGGCTGAGCTGCTTGCTTGCTGATACCTACGTCAACCGCGATAAACGTCACACCTAAACGTCAATTTTGCTTGGCTGTCAGGCCGTCGTCAATGTCTTCTGATTATTTTAAGTTATGGCAACCAATCCACTTCAAGAAGAACTACTTTTGCCAGTGTCGTGTAGAACTAATGGAAGGGAATAATAATTTATCAAGTTTCTAAATTTATACTTTTGTTATATTATAAAATACTTAGTGCCATGCATTCTAATGCTTATTATAGTATCTAGAGTTAGTGGTAGCATATGTACCCTATATATCAGTTCATCCAAAGGCCTTATTACAGCATAATTAAACATCACTGCAACACTATTTTCTGAAAACATCCCATGTTATCCCATCTAGAGTTCGGATTAGGAATTGGAGTGTACATTTTGAACCTTCTTCTGAACCTAACTATCGTAATTTCGAAATAACAGAAACTGTCAAGTAATATGCCTTTCTGATTTTAAATGTATGTGAACGTCATTAAGTAATTATACCTACACCAAGTACCTATATAATCAAAGCCATACACCATACCAATAGTTAGACCTTTGATTGTTAGACATATTTATATTTTAATCATTTAAATTCGTAACGCTTGCCTTGCAGCGCACGTTCAGTCGGTCCCACCCAGTCCAGTGGCCAGTCAAAACTTCGGCATCGTTAGAAGATAGCTTTATATACCTGTAATAGTATTTCAGAACCAGAAAGTTTGGCAACTGGTGTAACCCCGGTTACCCAGGTAACTGATGGTCCTTGTAAAATGCGTTAGGTACAAAGGACAGATGACACTAGCTTGTGTAAAAATCTGATAATCAATAACATCAGGTCACATTTAGAGCCGACCCCAACAATGTTTGAAATTCGACCAGGACGAAAATCGTTTCCATGCTTTCCAAACTTTGTTTGGTACAACCTATCCTTATGGAGTAAGTATCTTGGTAGAAATCATGTGGGAAATGCTGTACTTTATATCTAAGTAGGTATTGGTGTCGATTCTGTTGTTCAAAATTACTAAACTTAAACTTAACTAACTTGACAGGTCTAAAAGTCTTGCTATCCCTTTCTCACGTGCGGGGTTAAATAAGGATGGCAATATTTTAGACCTGTCAAATTTGTTATGTTTAGTAATTTTGAACAACAGAATTGGCACCATTATCGCCACTGAATTAAGGGTGTGTTGTGTCACAAGTAGGCAAACTTTCAGCGCTCACTCTACGCAGTTTGAAGCGTTAGGCGCGAATTACTGTAAACACACCATTTCAAATATAGGGAAGGGCGTACTAAACCGATACGCCGCAAACTCAGTCGACCGCTAAAAGTTTTCCTACTGGGGACACAGCCTTAACACAGGCTGCCGTCCTTAAATTAATTAGGTACCAGCAGCAAAGGTATTCTATTAATCAAAATCGTGTGTATCTTTTTTGTGAGCTTAAACTCAGCAAACTTTACTGTCTAATGAGTCACGGCCTCGAGTCTCAGCCAACGCCGTTATGATGGAATACCTACATTAAGAGATACGAACATGTTGTTAGTAGGAACTCACGGTAAGACTTCAATAAACCATTTTATCAAACGAGATATCTGTCACGTCGGCGTCCTACTGACTAAAACACAGTTTTGTAAATAAACCGCTTTAATTACTCGTGTAAATTGCTTTAAGAAGTAATTATGTAAATACATTAAACTTAACCCAACAAGGTTCAGGTTCACTGTTATGTTTATTTAAACAATGAAAGCAAATGTAATAAATTTATTTAAATCTACAGTTTACGAATGGTGAATTGTATTTTAATTTATAATACCAAAACACAATGTCGTAAGAGTCGTGAGACGAGGGGTGATGCTGCTCGCTCCTGCAGGCGTTTGACACCTTACACATGACCCTGGGTGGTACAGTCTGATTACAGAACACAAGGGTTAAATAAATATTAATTTTAATACAAGATGTTATTTGGTCTTAAAGCCCTTTCATTTGGTACACATACACGGGGACCAAACATGTATGCCACCTTTCAGCTAAATCCGACATTGGGTTGGGAAGTGGGACAAATTTAATTTGCAAGTTGTGACTACACCCTGGACAGATGAAACTATATATAAAAGCTTGTAAAAAGGTTGTGAAGAGATCACCCTTTAGAAAAATACATACAGCTTTGTACATATATTGCATGGATAGTGCGTGGTTGCGTACGTTAACTTTTTTTTATACCACAAGTGGCACACAAGCATACGGCCCACCTGATGGTAAGCAATCACCGTAGCCTATAGCCGCAAGCAGTACCAGGTGTATCACTAAGGGGTTGCCAACCATGTTGTTGATGAGGACTCACTGCGCTAGCAGCATTACTACTAGCCCAGCGTATCCTCGTAGAGCACTGGCAACCTTACTTACCGTAGAAACACAACATTACATCAAGTAGTGTTATTTCACTGCGGTCTTCTGTAAGGCTGAGGTACAGTCCCCAGTCGGGCGGCTTCAATTTAAATGGCATATACCACCATGGATAACCCACGGGTAATCCCAAATCGCCATACCTCCCTATTTAAAAGCTCATTAGAAAAACTCATTGGTACCGCCGGGATTCGAACCTGGGCCCATCAGATGACAGGCCGTTGCTTCAACCACAAGGCCACCACGGCTTACGACTATTCATCATCAGCCGTAGGGTAGGATGTCCATCCTCTATATATTTCAGCAACGACCGGCTTATTGCCGCTTGCATCTTATTTAATCCAATTCAACGCTTTCCGGGATTTTTTATCAAGTCGTCCGTTGTAGTTGGAGTCAATATGGTACCGCTGTAGAAACTTTAACTAAGTTTCGTTATCTATTATTAGAATAATACAAAGACGATAATAAGGTACCGAGCAGCTGTATCTAACTGCCTTTACCGATATTGTAATTATATTGATCTTCGCCTATTACTGCCGTATGATCAAAAAATACTAACTACCTTTTATAATGGTGACCCCATCTCCGCAATGGGTACCGCAAAATGTGTCAACAAAACCGTTCTTTTGTTCACACCGGACCGCGCCGCGGCACTGGCCGTAATTAAAATATTTAAGTACTATTAATGAAAAGAAGACGAGCTATTACTATACCTATTACTATTAAAGTTATTATATCTGCTAACCTACTACAACTTAAATGAGTAGGTATTACATTTACATTACAATCTACATTTTGCAAATATGTAAAAGCATTCTTCTTTCTTTTGTTAAGGTATGTAGGTACTCGGTAGCGCGAGAATCAGCCCCGACTTGGGACTGCACCGGAACTTATTCACTGAAATTACACCGGTCGTCAATTTTTTTTTCATTTGAACTTATGTTGCAAATTCCCTTTGTAGGACCAAGTCAAGGCCTATGAACTTGGAGCAATCTCCACAACCTCCGACTATTGTACAAGCAATTGTTAAATGGAAAACAGGGACTGAGGGGGTTTTTATGATGCAAGATGTAAAAAATACGTCATTAGGCTGTGTAAGCAAGCTCGCCAAATTGTATGCAATTTTTTTTTAACATTAGTTTCATAACTTTATTATTTTTTGTTTATTTGGTCTTTTCTCGTTCATAATCGTTTTTTGTCATTGGCGGATACACCAGTGAATGCCGCGGTCAATAAAATCAGCGAACCAAGTGAGGACATTCAGCGCGTGTAGGTCTAATGAGCTTAGCTTGAATGGTGAAATGTATTTGAGGCGTCCTCCACGGTTTAACCACCGACTTCAGGTAGCAATCGTGGATCGGGCCTGTCGCCGCCTGTAGCATTATGTCCCGCATGCTCTACATTGCACGCAATTAAAGGCCAGAAGCATGGGCATACTCGTGTAAAAGATTCAGTTCAGTTTTTAAAAGTTGATGGATCCTGATCTACTTCTTTATGCAGTCTCAATACAGTTACGATAACTTTATGATGAGTAATATCAGAAAACCCGCAACAAAACACAAAATAGTTTGTGTGCCGCCGCCGGTGCACTGTAATGCTGGATTCATTAAATACACAATTGAATTTGAAAATCCCAACAAATATGGGTTCTGTTTGATATTTTTAATTACCAGAATCCTGCGTAAAATGATTAGATTTAATAAGTAGAACTACTCCGACAGCCTTCATGTGACCTGATTAAATATTGGGTATGTAGTTGAATAACATGTACTATACATGAATAGTACATTAGATATAGTACATCTATTGTTTTAAGCATCACCATCACCACCGATATTGAGGGCACTCATAAGCATATGTAATTTAATTGGCTAAAGCCTCTCGCCACGCAATTGTTACAAATCTTATAACCGAATGAAACGGCAGTCGTAAGCGCAGCCACCGTAGCGTTGAAAGAACAAAACATTCCGCTAGATCGTCATTATTCAAATTTTCGCTGTACTAGTTGCCTGCTTGTTCCGGCCTCGAGTTTTTGCCCTATTTCCTAGCACTCTGAAATTACGATTAGTCCGGTCCAAATGAGAGGCGGTCATCCGTGGTAGATGGCCGTGTGAACGGTCCGTTATACAAACAGCTTACTGCGCCCGCGCTCGCAGAAAGTGTCCAAGCTGGTTCAAGGGTTATGACCGGAAGTACATCATTAGGGACAGATTGTATTCACTTCGCCCGAAAACGATCTTGTGTTAACCGCAGTGTTCCAGATTTAGTCGTATTATATTATCATTATAATTTTATTCGGAAAAATAAAGTGGTTTCATCAGTTTAATGCTTCTCAGTTATAACTCAAGATGTGTTCTATGTATCTATATATGTGAACATTTTTTTATGTAAATAATATTAAATAGGTACATTTTTTATACCGCTACTTGGGCATCATATAATTTTGTTAAACAGTTAAAAGTAGAACGTTATATTATGAACAAAACAAATACCTACTCGTAATCTTTTTCTTCTCAAAATCATTATTATAAAAAAAAAGCTGTTTAAATTACTTTCATAAAGCAGTTCCACATCCCAGTGAATATGATGGCAATGAGGTATATGTATAATCTAAATATAAGGTATATAATCTAAATAAGATAATGTGGCAATTCGTGAATCCTGCGTAACATTTTGCGAAAACCAAATGGATCTTTAGTTCGATAAATAGTTTTTCTGAGGAAGTACAACATGGCGGATCCTCCAAGAAAGGTGAAAAGAAAATTTAGTTGAGTCGAGAGCGCGCCCTTTGTCTTATGCCTCCTTAGTAGTATCAAAAATATGAATTGGCACTTTGGTATTTTATTTATTAAGATCATTAGTTTCACATAATTCAAAAGGACGCAACGTTTCAAAGATAGCACAACATAGACAATATAAAGTGTATACTTGGGTACATATATCAAAATAACAGTTTTACTATAATACATGACAGCCGGCGATTACGTAACGGGTTCGCGATTTACTGTTCACATTGATTGGGGAACCGAGATCAAAACATGGCGGTGCAATATCCATGTAAATAGGCGTGTGTCACGACAACACGCGGAAGGTTTGTCGTCATCAATCATGGCATCCGATTTGCAGCGCTTCGTCCGGAGATAATGAAGGTAAAAACACCGGCATGCGCGTGCCATTCGCTTCCTTTGATGCATTAGCACATAATACACATTCTCCAACAGAGATCGAGGCCACGAAACAACTTCATCTTGGTTCTTGCTCCATTTTAAATGTCTATATATATTTGTGTACTTAATCGTATTATATTTAATTGCACTGCTGAGCTGAAACAAAAGATTATAAGCCGGAAACAAAGTGTGAACCTTTCTGTACAGCCTACCTACTAACCTCTTGCTTTTTCGCATCTTGACACAGATTGTGTATCGTACACACACATGTGTATAAGGGTATATTAAGAAAGTTCTAAGTATTTAAAATTCCACAGAGATACTAATGAAATTAACAATGTTTTGTAGGGTGTTTCTTGGTCTGTTACTTTGAAGAATGTAATGCAAATAAAATATAAAAGATTAATGGGAACTATAAATATCTCGGGGTAAAAATATTAGGCCCTTACATATGAAATTGGCGTTTTTCGTACTGGCCACTTTAATCACGAATTTCTCCTCTTTGGTAAGGAATTCCAAATTCAAATTTGTACAGCTATAGACTCATGTATTTGTGCTTCGATGATCGTCATTCATTTGTTTTTTTTCTTCTGTTTTTTTCTGTTTGCGTCACTCATTTTACAAAATGGAAAACCTTAAATATCGCATTATTTACGAGTACGAGTTCCGCCGTGGCACTAGTGCTGCGGAAACAACTCGAAGGGTGAATGATGTGTATGGCGGTCGTGTTGCAAAAGAAAACACAGTTCGTTTTTGGTTCCAACGTTTTCGTTCTGGAAATTTCGACCTGCAGAACAAGCCCCGTGGACGGCCTGAGACTCAAGTTGATAATGAAGAGTTGAAGGCTATTGTGGAAGCGGATCCATCGCAAACCACGTCCGAGTTAGCTGCAGGCTGCAATGTTAGTGATAAAACTGTTTTAATTCACTTGAAGCAAATTGGGAAGATTAAAAAGCTTGAAAGGTGGGTACCTCACGAATTGACTGAAACAAACCGGCAAACGCGCGTCGACTGCTGCGTTACATTACTAAACCGGCACAATAATGAAGGTATTTTAAACCGAATCATTACCTGTGATGAAAAATGGGTTCTTTACGATAATCGGAAGCGCTCAGCGCAATGGTTAGATCCTGGCCAGCCAGCCAAATCCTGCCCCAAGCGAAAATTAACCCCAAAAAAGTTACTTGTAAGCGTTTGGTGCCTATATTGTTCTACTAGTGCCGGTATTGTTCATTACAGTTTTTTCAAATCTGGCCAGACTATTACGGCTGATGTCTATTGTCAGGAATTGCAAACCATGATGGAAAAGCTAGCGGCTAAACAACCTAGGCTGGTCAATCGCTCCACGCCACTGCTGCTTCACGACAACGCTAGACCACACACTGCGCTACAGACGGCTACTAAATTAGAAGAGCTTCAATTGGAAAGTCTAAGACATCCTCCGTACTCCCCGGACCTTGCTCCAACAGATTACCATTTTTTTCGAAATTTGGATAACTTCTTGCAAGGGAAAAAATTCAACTCCGATGGGGCAGTCCAAATCGCCTTCAAAGATTTTATTGATTCCCGTCCGACTGGTTTTTTTAGTAAAGGGATCAATGAACTACCTATGAGATGGCAAAAGTGCATAGAAAATAATGGTTCATACTTTGATTAATTAAATATATTATATTAAAAAATATTCGACTTTTTGTTCCTCCCATACAAAACGCCAATTTCATATGTAAGGACCTAATATTTAAGGCAAATACCAGTTTGTAGTGTATCAAGAAAACTAAAATATATTTTTTTTTAATCAGATGCCGTAGATCCCAGTTTAATAGTTACCCGCATATATAAATACACTTCTTACTAAGATACTGATACTAAGAAATGGGAATAGCTAAAATAAAAAGCTTATTTACAGAATAAGCTTTGAATAGCAGCAGATATTGAATGGTACTTAGTAGACGTAGTGGAACACAAAACAGGGACATGGTCCGTGTGCCAGAGATTACTTACTTCCTCGCATTAAAATAACATTAACGCCGCTAGTAACAGCTGACCAGTGACCACTTAACAAGAGAAGTAACCTCAAATAATTTCCCGCTCGAATGCTCTCTTCACAATTAAATAATTAGCGTTAGTAATTTATCATAGGTAAGTGGTGTAAATGTACACTTCTTCATGGTGTTATAATATGTTTCTAATTAGGTTTCTGTGCGAGGTAAGGAAATATTTGTTTGTTAATTTAATAATTTCAGCTTAGATTATAATATTAAATCCAAATTAGATATTTAATTTCCGTTCTGTCGTTACTTTCCGCTCCGCATCTCAAAAAGAGCACCAATAAAAAGTGTTACTTACTTAGCAGTGAAATATTCGAGTTTGTTCTTGGAAGTTTTACTAGATTAATAAAATCTACTTACCTCACGAATATACATCAATTCTAGTACTTCATTAGCTAAAACGAATTTGACAGAATTCAACCGTAAGGAAGATATACTTGAACTACACTGACGTAGTGTTGTGTTGTTGCGAGTAAGGCTTTCAGAGTTCCTCGAGGATGCGTTGTTCTGATTATCAAGGTTGGCAACGTTCGAGTGATACCCGTATTGGCAAGCGTCTACTCTATAGGCTACAAATTACAATGTCTGCTTTTTATCAGAAGGACCATACAATTGTTTGCCATTTGCCACTGTAGTATAAAAAACCAATGGGGCGCTTATGTCTGTACAACTATGGACAATCTTATTAAGCTCAAGCAAAGGTAGCATTTATATCCAAACAAGGTATTGCTCAGGTCGACTGCGAGAGATTGTGCTTGGCGGCTATTGTGGCACAAGCCTCTTTTGACGAGGGAATACTTCCATGACATAGCATCTAGCTATTATCAACATCAGCTATCCACTGAAGCGAATGGAAAGCCTTTCTTATTTGATTTGTTGTATTCCTGATTCGATTCGAATGTACAATTTACCGATTGCCTACATCAAGTCAAGCGAACAACAGTACCTAAGGCGATTCAAACTATTCATGTACTTAGTTCAATCCGGGTTAGTTTATGTACGAGGAACAAGCGGTATGCTCAATGCTTTACTGAGTCTCTTGATTTTCCAGAACTTTTTGGCTATAAGCCAATGAGTGACCTACCTCCTAAGTTTTGGTACTTCTTTCTACAGATGATAGGTTTTATGGCGTCTCATTCATTTTTAGCATCCAATACAGTCACGTCTTCATAAAGAGATCTTAGGCAAACTATGTAGCGTGTTTTTACAGCAGCGCTATCAGATCACGTAAGCTACTATGTCCATAAACTTGTTTAAAATTACGTAGGAAGAATTATCCAACAGTCATCTTGCAATGTACTTACATGCTTTCGATTTCTTAGTCTAATCTTTGACGTTTTGGAGCAAAAAGGAAGATTCCAGATTTTCAGAGGTATGTTCACTATTTTTTTTAATCAAATCTTTTAAATACATTTGTGTTTTTATATATTTTTTTGGGTTCATGAAATCCTTAAGTATAGTGAATGATTTTTTTATGCCATGTAGTAACGGAATTGATGAATAATTTGGTATTCAAAGTTCCAACCCGGGACCCTTTCTGACCCTTAAACATCCTTTAGGCTTTAAGTGTTACGTTGTGTGATTTTGAAGATCATAATATGCTTCTGGCTTCGTCATCGGACTATTTCAAAGGTATTAAATTTTTTGATGCATTGATTGACCACGATATTTTATCAAATTTCAGTTCAATCGGTCGATCGAAATGAAAAACTGTTTTACTAGTTTTGAACCGGAAGAACATCGGACGAAGCAAATATAGGATAAAAAATACAATTACAAGTATAGAGAACCATAAGGAAAGGAACATCCGATTGACTCCTCAAAAATAATTACGCGGCCCCGAAAGCCCCCTGACACCGTTGCATATACAAACTAAATTGAATTCAGAAGACATCATCGGAACTGTCATCTACTGTTACTACTTTTATTTGGCGGATGTTACCACTAAACATATAAATACAGAGCAGATCATATAATATAAATATACGTATGCAAGTCACAAGTCTAAATCGTTGCATTATAATTTAACAGTAAATTTATGGAATATCAGTAAAGCACAGAACAAAAGCAAAGCAGGGCCGTGACCGAACCGATAATAGCCACGCACCGGTGCCCTCACCTGCTTCGATCCACCTGGGCACTTGAGCAACTAAGTAATTTTACGAGGAAACGCTCAAGCTAAATATAACAGCTGTAATAATACTTTATTAATAACTCAAGTTTACTTTTGCTATTAAGTAACGACGACAGCCGTCGATAAAGGAGAATTAAAAACTTATCTGCATTCATCTATGAAGTTGATTGACTTTCTATAGCGGTTTTAATTCTGTTGCGTATCGATAGCCCCGCTGAGCTGCGCGGTCAAAAATAAAGCTATTTAGGCATGTTATCGCACGATCGTTTCCTGCGGGCGGAGTCATCTCCGGAGAGATTGCGACCCAAACATAACATCGCTGACCCGCAGCACCGAAATGCCACTCAATCAGAGATAGTAGGTAAGCGTTTCGCAATTTCTCCGAGCAAACGTCATGGTAATAAACGAATCGCGACCGATAGTGACCAATTCTCCCCTTAATCCGACACCAATCAACTATGTAGATCACAAGATTGCCGAATTGCGAAGCGGATCGGTGATCGTGTCGTGAGAACGATGGCGTACAGGTGAGCAGGTGGTTCCCACTCCGGTGGCTAACTGTTCCAGCTGTGGAGCGCGCCGAGCCGAGCGCGGCCGCGGCGCAGTCCCGCGCAGACCCCCAGCCGCACCACGCGACCGAGCACCGACCACTCTCATCCAAAGCCCTTCACGCGGGAAACTAGCCGGCTCATAACCTAAGTGTACCTTACCTATACAGTGCGCCAGTGATTTATATACACAGAACTCCTAGTGTTTATGTTCAGCTTCTACAACTATTTCGATTGGTACTCACTCCAGATTGGAAGGTTTTAGAGCAGCGTCAGCACAGTAATCGGGGCAGATAGCATTAACGGTTGGCTCCGCGCTCGAGTGTGTTGGGCCCCAAGCATGACGAGCGCCAGCTACTGCGCTCTCCTAATCATATTGATGGTATGTTTCTAAGAATTTCAAGTTAATTATTTTATGTTATAATAACAAGGTAAATATATAAATTCGGCATATAATGAGTAGATCAGTGTATTATAGAAACATACAATGAGTTGTGGGTATTATACAAAAAAACTTATTGACTTTAATTTTATAGTACTTTAGAATACATTTATAAATAGGACCTTATAATATTTTAAATATATAATAATAGTAATCAATTTCTAGACGAGTAGACTTACTTAGTGCTTTCACCTGCTTTTTCTAAAAAGAATCAAATCAATGTAGTACGTACCTATACATAAAATGAGTGCTACTATAATTTCTTCTTATGACAAAAAACACAAGTACTTAAAGGAAAAGGTACATAAAGGAAATCTCATCAGAAATGTATGCAGAAGAAATCGACGTAATAAACCCGCATTGGCATAAAGTCATTTCATTATGGAGGTTGACATGATTGATGAGATAAATAAACATACTATCTATTTACTACTAACATTTATGTCTTAGTAGGTATTAATTTATATATTTATTAACAACGATGGGGATCTGATGCACCATTAATAAAAGCTGCATATCTAGCTCTACTAAATTAATTATTATTAGTTATTAGGCTTTCAGTAAGCATTCTTTACTAACTAAACTTGACTGCAATGGGTTCTTACACATAAAGCTTTATATTTCTGAGAGAATAATGTTTGTACATATAAATACCTAATAAAACTAAGTATATAAAACTATTTTTAATTTGAAAAGTTTACGTTTAAGTCAGACTATCTTAAGCCTATCTCGGTCATTTGTTACACGTGACAGAAGCTTTTTTAACAAAATTTGATTTCATGCTTGACAGCATCAAGAGGTGCGAACAAAAACACATTAAATTGAGGCTCATCTTCGAGAGCTATTCACAGAATTTGCGGCACAAATAAAATTTCATTGTGTCAATTTGATTTCATAGGATAACTATCTTCGAAAGCGAATCTAGCGAATGACTACTGCACTACCTAATAATGTTCAATTTTTTTACCACATATTTTATTTAATAGGTTAGTTGAGATTTAAGACTTCTAAGCCTTGTCAATAATATCATTTGAGGAATTGTTAAAGATTTCAAAGAGTACTTAAATAAAAAGTAGGCTATATCATCACTACGTAGTATAAAACAAAGTCGCTTCCCGCTGTCTGTCTCTCCCTATGTAGGTATAGGTATGCTTAAATATTTAAAACTACGCAACGAATTTTGATGGAGTGATTCAAGAGGAAGGTTTAATTCATTTGTGTTTCGTTGGTACTTAGTCATATAAGATGACTAACGCTGGCCGTGAGAAGCCGGGGCGGGACGCTAGTGTATCTATAAATATTGGACAGAAATCATATATTACAATATTTATTAAATTCATCAAAAAGTTATGATCAGAAATTTTATTTTCATTATTAACTTATAAATAGATTCGCTATTGAGAGAAGTAGACGTTAAATTCAAGAATCGTACACGAGGCACGCAATTTTTTTACATTTAGGTATTATTCGAACAATATGCCGACCTAGGCAGCATTAGCATGTGGGTAATTTAATTAGTTATACGAATTGGGCTTTCCGTTGTATACATCTACTTAACGAAAATTACGGCGAAAATACTGCTTTCACTTTATTTGCGTATACATATAAGCGATACATATTTAAGTTTTTTTTTATTTTCTTTACACATTTTGTAGCTAATGGGGTATAAAATGGTCCAATGTATGTTTTACCTGTAAAATTTACACCATATCACGAACGGTTCAGTTAGATGAAGCGCGACGGATGCGTGATTGGGACGCGTTAGCTGCCGGAGCATATCGTGCTTTCAGTATCCGCCGCAAACGTACGTAACTGCATTATGAAGTTATGGAGTAACTGCGAGAGTAAAAACTTTAGATACTAGATTGAATTGCATACTTTATAGGTTCTGTCAGCTATACGGTGCTCCACATAGCCGCGTAGAAATCTGCTGCTAACTGCTGCTTCTACCGCTAACCCGCCCATGTCAAATAAAGATTGTAACGTGGGTGCGATGCGATAGGTTATGATGAGTTTTGATGGCAATTTGTAATAAAGATAATGATCGCTGTTTAGTGTTTGGCTTAGTAGTAAATACGTTTGGTTAGAGACATTGAGGTCCTTGGATTCCGATTAGATCATTTTAGGATCTCGAAATGGAATTTTCCCAAAGAACTGCAATACCAACTACTTATTGCGTAGGATGAGATATAAAAGGATCTATAATGTACCTAGTTAAAAGTATTGTCACCGATAATTTCTTATAAATATGTTAGTCATCTTATAAGCCATTCTGACATAATAATAATCAAAGGAATCTGTCGAGCGGAATCTTAACACGCAATAATTAAGTCGATGTACCAGAAAGAGCTCGTTACGTAGCATCTAGCTTCCTCTCAGCTACAATTACCACCACAATTACACCACACCCTCGGCGCTGGGATAGCGATAAGGCGTGAGAAATTACTATTTACTAGACTCTAATCTTCAAATTAAGGGATAGCTACTCCCACTTAAGACTGCAGACTACATATATGATTCTATCTTTAACAAGAAAGTTGACACCGACTGTCCTGAGAAAGGAAAATCGCACCATTGCTAGTGGTACCTACTACTTATGCTACTAAGCAATGTATGGAGTAAGCTGTGTTCACCAGAACTGAACGAAACAAATTGTTTTGTTCTATATCTATCTACCTAAAGCGCCCTACTTTGCTTGCGCAGAATGTGAGGTGCGTACTATCGCCTGTTCCTAACCTGAATCAGGCAACTGGTTTTACTTATCACCACGCGTAAAGTTACTCCTTACTAACTTGACTGTAAATCTGAGGGAAATTTTTGAATTACAGTTATAGTTTTAATGTAAGTCCATATTTGCCCAACGACATATTTATCTTAGTGTGTGTAAAGGTATCACAAATTGATTTACAGTGCGTGGAATAATATTTTTATTATTTATTGCATTAATTCATGCATCATAATTGTTTTACATGATATAGGTACCTTGTAAAAAATACGGCAGGTACCTATGCGTAAATGCAGAAGCGTAGAGGCAAAAATTAATTTCCTGTTATTTCTCGACACATACCTTCACATCGCATGTGTCAGTAAATAAATAAACAGAGGCCGTAATGAATGAACATTTTGCAAACTTTCAAACCAGTCTCTCGGCGAGACTGGGTAAGTAAAGTAGGTAGGATATAAAATGAGATAAATATATCTTGTGTACCTACTCATTGGTCAGAAACTATCGCTTTTCCAATAGAACAATTTACCTAAATAACTGGCCATTAGTTACAAGTCGGATTGTTCGTGATTGTAACATTAGAAAAACCACCGTTTAGCTCAACGGATCTAATTCATTCTCCATTCCATCACCGAATATCTCTTCACGCCCAATAATCAGAGTAACAGCATTTCAGAAAGAAACCGTTTAACTGTCTGCGGTGAACACTAATTTGCATACAGGCGCCCGTAAACTCCATTATTTATTTACATCCGATTGCCACTTCCGCAGGACGGTTCACGATGGTAGGTAGGCTTTTACTATACATTTTAAACGTTCGGCTCCACCATACCATGATAACACTAACTTTACTGCGTTTCCTTAAAGTGCCTTGAGTGTTTATGATCAGTTATTATGACAATTGCTGCAGTAACTCAGCATTCGTAGCATGGGCGACCTAAGTCAAGAGTCGTGTGTTGTCGTAAGTGAATTAAGTGGTAAAATAGGTAACTTGTTTTACAGCCTGTGCCAATATTATAATACGTAGCATGACGCATGTTAGATCGACTTACTTTCAACAGCACCGTATTAGCAGATCGTTTACGAAGCAAATGATGTAGTATGGTTTGGTTCATCTTCCGCCACAACGGCAACGCCCGCAACCACATCAATTTAGACTCCATATCAAATATTTTATTAGGCCAACTTTCGTTGAAGATATCTCTTTTGTTATTGCCCATCGTAAATTATAATATCTTCATCTGCCTTGGTTATTTATTGCACTTACTTTAATATAAAGTTAATTCTATTTATTCCACGCTTTCATTGTAAATAACTTTACAGATAGTCTGTAGAGATATCGTGAAATTGAAGTGAATTTGTATTCGGGTTTCGGAATTTGGCATTCAAGAAAGTTGAAAGTAATACAGATTGTAGCATTTTTATAAAATAATATAATTACTTATAAAAAATAACATTCAAATATACCAAGAAGAACCTATTAAATATTGTTTCTATAGATAGATATACAAAACATATAATAGGTGGTCTACTGTAGGTAGGTATGTATTAACGATAATCGCAAGCATTTTCTTTGTGGTCAGTAAAGACTACTATTATATACTGTGGTCACTATCAGTATGGTAGGCTGTCATTAGGGTGATTGAGAGAGTTATCCGTACTTAGGAAATACACTACCTATCTATCTCATCATACTTTTTAAAGGCTTTCTGCGGTTAAGTTTATGACGTCGAGGTTATATAATTGGCAGTAGAGTAGGGAACTAAGTATCAGGTATTCTGTGCAATTGGTCTACTTTGTTTGTGGATCGTTAAATGTGTAGTGGGCTATATATATTTATATATACATGTGGGAAGTCAAACTGGTTTAATGATGACACCGAAATGCACTTTCCTACACAATGTGAGCACCAGACCAGATTTGGCCCGCTTAAACTACGCATTGGATTTTAATTCAGTTTTCACTAATAGATGGAGTGATGCTTGAGGGAGGTTTTATATAATAAGTACAATGAAATCTGCCCGTGCAATCCGGGGCGGGCCGCTAGTCTTGTATAAAATAAAAACCTTATCCCATATTGTGATTAAGTGAATTAGGTACCTACTCATCTAAGCAGGAAAGTGCATCTCCATAGATACATCTTCAATGCGTATATAAACGGACATTAAAAGTTCATTGTATAATAAACAATGAACTTTTAATGTCCGTTTATATACGCATTGAAGATGTATCTATGGAGATGCACTTTACTTAATGCCTAACAATAACCACAAACAAATCTGGATAGTTTTGTTACTTTAGTTCATCGTAGTAAATGAATTGAATTCAATGGTTATTGTTACAGATCCGGGCTTCATCCGCACAAGACTACGATGGTAAGATTAAGTTAAGCCACGCTAAGCACCCATTCATAATATACCTAGTCCTGTTTTTACTTGCTTACATACAAAATAAGTACCTATTCAGTCAGTATATAATTTCCAAAATCTTCTTATCACCTAACAACTTATTCAAATACCTATGTAGGTGTTATATTAAGAAGCGGAGCTTGTTATATTCAGCTTGAACTTAATTATTATTTTTTGCCTCGTATTTGTTTTTGCGAAATTCTGATGGATTGCAGTTGCTTTGGGTAATAATCTGGTAACCAACTATAACGGGCTAGAACTAGTGCCGACCCCAACAATGTTTGGGATAAGCCCAGGACGGTGATGAGGGAACGTATTAAAAGCATATCTATTACACTTGCAGTTACTGATATCCAGTGCACCTTCGCAAGCTCTGGTACCGGTATACGGGATTCCGTGACAGCACTCTTGAGGAAACCAGAAGGATTCCGCGGCGCGCCATTGTTCGCAGACGACAGAGCTACCGACCCAGTGGCGGACCCCGTTTGTCAGATCAGACCCGAGCCCGAAGATCCCACGGGCTTGCTTTATAGACTACGGATATCTGAGTTCACACGATGTGGTGTTCTGAGACGAAATGTAAGTTATAAAAATTGGGACTGTACTTCCACCTTATACAAATAGAAAACCGCAGTCAAATAACACTACTTGTATATAGTAATAGTAATAGTGTTGTGTTTCTGCGGTGAGTAAGGTTGCCAGAGCTCCACGAGGATACGGTGCGGCTAGTAGTAAGCAGATGCTGCTAGCACAGTGAGCCCCAAAAACAAGTTCGGCAACGCGTTAGTAACTTTTTCTCTTCCGTGGTGATAATCCTGGTATTGCTAGCGCCTATAAACTACAGTGACTGCTTACCACCAGATGGACCGTACGCTTGCGTTTCAACATATTAGAATAAAAAATCTATATAAAAACTACATTATTTTGAGTTGCTTAAATTCTATTGAAGTAGGTTTTATTTAAAGTACTCAATATTTTATCACCATCGTTCAATATGATTCTTTGAAATACTCGCGAATTTGCATGGCTATTTAGATGGTGGAATGCCATATAACTTGAAGCAATACGTTTGTTACTTCTTGAAAACGCTCGTAAACTTTTGTGAAGCTTAATAATCATAATACTGGCACGAGCTGTTGTGTCATCGGAAGAAAACATGAGTGCCGTTACTAACAGTAAGCGTATGAAGTGTCCTATACAACGAGCTGCCAGTGTTATTAACCGACTGAGTACTACGTTATAGTAATAGTGTTTTGTGGTGCTTCGCCACCGTACCGGTACAATATCGGAGTAACGAAACAACTAAACTTAACATGCGTCCATGCGGGAAGAAAGGCTGCAGCGATACAACACAATGCTGCGAGTGCAGGATGTAGTCCGGGGTTTATTCTTAAAACAAATTGCTGTGATACTAAAGGAAAATAAAGTGTTACTCATGTGCTGGTTATTTAGAATATGTTCTTGTAAAGAATGATAAGTAGTGTGAGTACTTTCATATGGTTCACTATTGTTCTTCTTTCAGGGATTCGTGCACGTGCGCGTATGGTTCCCACAATTCCCAGGCGTGGTGATGCAGTCGGACCAGGAGCTGATAATCATGTGCAAGCCTCCGGAGCCGACCATCATTGAGAACAAAGCGGCAGGGTTCGCTGGAAGCTTGTAAGTTTTGGGTACCAGCCAAAGACATATTTTTTTCCTCAACAATTTCCTATGTAGTCAAAGACAAAGATTACTTATGCCGTATCTAAGAAGGCCTACAGTGATAATAATGAAGCATATTGAGTAAATATCCTCATCTTCTATTCGAATAAGAGGTAATGTAACTAGTTCAAACAAGATAACATGCAATAAACTTGTGAGCTAATAAATCCCCTCGGATCATGGTAGACTATGCGCAGTAAGTTCCGTGTAATAACAGTTGGTACCTTGCTATATTATAATACTACCTCAGAGTAGATAATATACTGCGGACAATAGGTACAACTAAGTGTTTGTTGTAAAGGCACATGATGAATTGATGATGCATGTTAAAACAAGTTGCCTTGAATAATGTGGTTTGATGGCCATACTAGGTATTATCATTTTTACAAAAGTATTAGTACCTACTTATCTATCATTATCATTGTATGCCAGTAATCGCTTACCGTCAGGCGGGCCTGTCACATTATTGGTACAAATTGATGTTCCTTGTTGCAGCCCCCACGGCGCGCGCGTCTCCGGAGTAGTGGAAGAGACTCCGGGCCGGCTGGAATACGAAGTGGCGCTGTACAAAGAGGCCCCGCCCGTCTCCCGCCACACTAACCACTCTCTCGACTTACCTGTTGATCAGGTAACTGCTGTACGTCTTCCCCTCCGTAACGGTATTTTCCAGCTGCTATTTGGGCTTCTATCAGTTTTGTCCGAGAAGAATTGTTTATTCCGTATTATTTACAGCCATTTGCAGTAGGTGATACGAGTAAAACATTCTCGCAGTCTTTTTTAAATACGAAGGTGGCAAGCAAGCTAACGGCCCGTCTGTTAGTAAGCGGTCACCGTAGCCTATATCCTTGCAATACCAGGAGTATTACTTGCACAGCATGTTTCCATCTCTTATGTTGAGAATACTAACTGCTATAAGCAAATTTGATTTCTTCAAATTTCTCGATTTATATTTTATGAACGGCTTTCGCTTACGGCCTACAATGGCTTATAACAATCAAATCGTAGATTTGCTTTAATTTCGACGTGGATTGTTGTTTCTAGGCTGTGCCGATTGGAACTAAACTGCAGCTGCGCGCGCGTATAAATCCGGATTCGGCGTGGCGACACATTAAATTGCTGGAGGTGGCCGTCTCTCCCGACCCTGACCGACCTCACGCACCTGGTTCCGTTCTACTTGTCAAAGACGGGTATGCTGTTACTCGATGTCTTCTTTATTGCTCAGTAATCGTGCTCAACGGTGTTGGTTCTACAAAGCAGAATAGAACAATCCACCTCAAAAAATGATATTCTTTAGCTGAGTTTTTGTTTTAGCCTCAAATGTACTTTATTCGTCCAAAATATATAGGTTTTAAGTAATATATGTATGTACATAAATAGACAAGTAGGTTACGTTTTTTAATGAAATTAATATTTTATCACACCAAAAAATGAAATATGTATTTTTAACAATGCCTTAGTAGCTGCATACGTCTTTGAATATGTTTATGCAGTCTTTGTCAATTTCCCATCGTGACTTTCCTCCTAGCCTTATACCATGTCATCATATATAGATGTTTATATCAGGTGTCGCAACCGTGACTTCGCATCGATAATCCCTCACCAACCGGCACGCTACCGCGAGAGGCACAACGAGGTATTTCTGGACTTTGAGGCATTCCTCCTCGCCTCCATGAAGGAGCGCTCCACCCTCTGGATACACTCGCAAATCAAGGCTTGCATGGAGCCGGCCGACTGCCAGCCTGACTACTGCCTCGACCTTTTCGAGCCGTCAGGTAAATTATCTTTTGTTCAATTAATTGACCAGAGAAATTCTGACATCATCTCTTAAATAATGATTGGATTAATTGACACCGCATACCTGCGTTTGCCTAATTTATCCGAAAGCATTATGGACGTCAGGTGACTTTATTTGTTTATTTGTTAGACGATAGAATTTAATTGACAGTAGGTATTTACATATACATAATACTACTCTGAGCATATACTAATATATCTTCACATCGAGTGTCTTTCAGGGTCGACAGAGAGAAGGTACACAGGACAATTATTATTGATGTTTTAAAATATTTCTAGGTCATGGTCGCAAGCGGCGATATGTTCCCGAGGCACCCCATTCTGACATTCATAACAACATGACGAGCGCGGCTCTCACGGCTGATAACTCGAGCACCCCATTCACTCGGTTCAAGGAGAACCTGGAATATACAGTGGTAATGCCGGGCGAGCTGTTTCATCGGACGCCGCTCGAGGCCACGTGCGCCACCTCTGTAATGGTGGCTGTCGCGCTCGGAGCCCTGCTTTTTATGTCCGCCTTGCTGGTAAGCAATCATTACACTGAAGAATTAATTAAATTATAGATAAGTGATGCTGGAATCTGTCTGGATGATTTTTCATAATTCTGTAGTACTGTATTAAGTAGGCTTTGTAAGTAGGTATAAGAATTTGTATTTCAAAGTACCTATGAATAAAGTTGCCTTGCTGAGTTTGTTGGCGGATTTCTCGGGGATTTTAAGGGTTTTCATAAATGACTTATTAAGACCAAACTTGAATTAATGAATTTTGCATTGAAATGTAATAACGATTTCAATATCGATGATAATTTCAAATTAGTACTTACAATATTATATTTGAACGTGATAAGATTTTACAATGTCCATTGTACAAACAACGTCTAGAAATCCATCAAACAACACAATATCTTTCCAGATGTGCTACCTAGCCACAAAATTGAACTCAACGTTGCTAAAGAACAGTAGCCTTCACACGCCGTCCGGAAAGGGATTCGAGCAGATCCTCAGGGAGCTGGCGCACCACTCTCTCCCAGAGACAGGCTACACCGGCCGCCCCACCGTGCAGTGATACTTACATTCTTAGGGCCAACAATAGAATCTAGTAGTTGCCTCTCTATTTGATTGTGATTTTAGTTGTGTGTATAGGGAAGTGGGAACTTGAGGTAGCTGATATACATAAATAGTGCGAATTGGTAGCATTTCTATATAATATGTAAAGTTTCGTACCTCTCAACGTTATTGTTCCGAGCAGGTACCGTTCTAAATATACCTAGCTTAGTTAGGTTAATAAAGAATTTTAGAATAATATTTATTTACGTAATTATAAATTTGTATCAATGGATTCAGGTACTTATGACTGAAAAACACAAGCTGTTAGAGAAACTTACACTTGCTAACTTTTTTAGTCATGACTGTCACTTTATAATATGTAGTAGGATTACGCAGCAATGTAATATTAAGAAAATAACAAATAATAATGCAACTGTTTTTTATTTAACAATACTGAACCACTATTGTACCAAATAAACCCGACCAAAAACAGTTACCTGAAATCCGACCATTGCCGTGCCTATTTTTTGTGAGTAGGTATTCGGGTAACATAAAAGTTATAACTCATAAATTGGTAGCTAAATAAAGTCAAAATCAAACCTGTGATCCCTAACTTAAATCTCAGTTAGAGGCAAGAGAGCAAGTATCTAATCAAAACAAGTGAGGTAACATTTTTAGCTGTACCCGCGACTTCGTACGCATGAAATTAATTTTGTTACCAATTTCATTTGCACCGCACAATAATTACTTATAAAAAAATATGCCTAAGTTACGCTTATAGCATCAGTTACCATTCAGAGAAAGTCCTGTTCAAATAATTCCCGCCGTTCGGATGTTGTTCACAATTTTATCGGTTCTTTATTAGTTGCGCGGAACCATTTTATTTCTTAAAAAAATGCCGTAAATTAGTACGGGGTTATTTTCATATGCAGTAAAGAGCTGTTAGTTTGGTTATATATGTTCCGTATTTGATTTTTTTTGTTCCGCGGGATCTATTTTTTTTTCCAAAATCAAAGTAATCTCAGTGACAGACGCCTTCTTTTCAAATCGGTCCCGCCCGTTCAAACGTTATTGACAAATTCAATTGGTTTTTATTTTTGTACGTAACCCTAAACATGAATGAAAGTAGCCTAATTTACGCCTTAAAGCATTAGCTGTCTGTCAGTTCCGTTCAAATCGGTCTCCAAAATTAAAGAAGCCCATGTTACGCCCCGTACAATCTGCTATGTACCAATGAAAGTCTCGTTCAAATCGGTCTAGCCGTTCGGATTTTATTCACAATTTTACGGTTTTTTATTCGTCGTGCGGAAGACTAATTTCTTTTCCAAAATTAAAGTAGCCTATGTTACGCCCAGTAAAATAAGCTATCTACCAGTGAAAGTCTCGTTTAAATCGGTCCAGCCGTTTCGGAGATTACCCCAAACAGACAGACAGATAAAACATTTTTTAATTGCTTTTTTGTCATTAGAAGCGTGTTTACTGTCATATGCATTTCGTAAAAAGCTGTTATTTTGACATTTCAAACAGACACTTCAATTTTATTTATGTGTATAGATGATCAGCATTAACTTTTCCGAAATAGGACAAAATACAAAAATTACGGATGATGAGATACAGTACAGCCTGCTGACCTGACAAACGGATGGATGGACGGACCGACAGCGAAATCCTCGTGCATAATAGGGTTCCGTTTCTTCTTCTTCTGCTTCTTCCTAAGTATGGCAATCAATCCCTTCAGGGACTATTTTTGCCAGTGTCGAGTGTTAGAGAATTTTCATGTTGCAAAATTTCTCGTGTTTGCCGCATTAAAATGCCTAGTGTCATGCATTCTAACGCCCAATGGAGTTTCTGGAGACAACCCACGGCAGTAGCAGATCGTAACACGCCTTTAGATTAGAGGTAACCTTTTGACCAAAATGATAAATCACTTAACCCAAAAGTCGTATTATGGCATTATTTCCAATGCTCCTATAAATCAGTCACTAAATGAAACTTTACTGCACATATCGACACCAAAAATACACATTAAAGATCACTATAACACAATTTACGACACACTGGAAAAAATCTCAACCGCTCCGCCTGATTCCCGCCAAAAACTCCAGGGTTCCGTTTATTACCTTTCGGGTACGGAATGCTTAAAACACTAATGCCTTCGTCTTCTTCTTCCTAACCTATGACAATCAATCGTCTTCAAGCGCAATATAGGGTCGAGTGTAAGGCAAGTATAGAATTATAAGTTTCTCAATAATAACTTGCATAAAGGGGTTTTTACAAGTACGCTCTTCGGTTGACACCCATGCTAGTTACGTCACTGTTTGATGACTGTACAAAGTTTGAGAGCTCAAAAACGAGTTTCTTTATATGCGTATAGTATATGAGAAAAAAATACCTGCCGTTGGTAATCCCTGCCTGCTCGTCATCCAAGAGTCCGTCTGTTATGTTACGTAGCCTCAGAATCCAAGAGAATACAACTGCTACCTTAAAATAATGACTAGCTCTTAGCTTTAGTCCTTAACGTTGACTGAGTAAACTTTATTCTGAGGTACCATCCGTCACCAGACGGTTGTATTCTCTTGGACTTTATGTAAGTGTAATATCTATGGAGACGTCTGTCAGCGGTTAGTCATGTGTCATACGTATGTCAGCTGTTGTTTGTATCTCTTGTTAACCTAAATGTTGTCTAAATCAGAGTTAATAATAAGGTTACCTGTACTCAGTGAAGTTTACTGCATCTACATAAATACAGGTACCATAACTAAAAAAAATTTTGGGTAACATATCGTATGTGAGGGACCGTGCGTGCAAAGTAATGAGCAAAAGAAGCGCAATGTCTACCATAAACCCAAAAAATTCAAAAAAGCCAAAACATTGGTCCCTAGGTTTATTGGAATCTATGAAAGACCCTAAATGTATAGTGAAAGAAACTGAAAGAGTGGTAGTAATCATAGATAAGTATCCTAAAGCTAAAGTTCACTACCTTATGTTACCTTTTGAAGATATAAGCAGTATTTATAAATTAAACAGTTCACATCTGAGCTTGCTAGAAGAGTTTGGAAGATTATATGAAGAGTTAAAAAATGAAAATGACAGCCTGAAAGCTGGTTTCCATGCAGTGCCCAGCATGTATAGAATGCATATGCATATAATAAGTAAGGATATGGTTTCACCTTGCTTAAAAACTAAGGTACATTGGAATAGTTTCACAACAAGCTTTTTCATGCCTTATGAAGGTAATTATTTTTTTAAATCTTAGAACTACTTAAATGCAGCAAATGTTATTTAACTGTTTTTCAATCTTCCATATATCCACTATATACTTTATTTTAACTGGACTATATTCAGTTAGATAACTACATGTAATATTGTTTCAGATATTTTGGAGAAATTGAAAAATAATGGTTGTATTGCTAAAACTTTATCAGTTGAAATGCATAAAAGTCTCATGGCAACAGATCTTGTGTGTAATCAGTGCAGTTTTAGCCCTAAGAGTATGCCTCAATTGAAAGAACATTTGCTAACACATATTAAATAAATGTGATATATAATGAAAAGGTTTTATTCCAGATTAAAATCCATATTGTTATAGGATAGGTATAACATTAAAAACAAAAACTATGTTACTGGAATACAATATATGTAATGGGTTTGCATATTCTCAACATCTGATATAGAAGGCTGGAGTGCCAGCCTCACACTACAGCTACCAGTGTGTACAGTGGGTCTCGGAGCAGTTCAGGGTGGCATGCACCATGCACTCTTATATTGCCAACTTGATATAGAGTAAACAAAATACAATGCACTAGGCAAAATAACTCTTTGAGAGGGAAATGAAGATTTTTGAAAGGTCACTAGAGCAAGACATACTCCTGGTGTTGCAAGCATCCATAGGCTGCGGTAACTGCTCACCATCAGGCCATACACTTCTTTGCCATTTAAGGTATTAAAAAGACAAATAATTTCATGTAAGATTGCACTAAGTTTTATTGCCAAAC
This sequence comes from Falcaria lacertinaria, assembly GCA_951449985.1. Taxonomy (NCBI): domain Eukaryota; kingdom Metazoa; phylum Arthropoda; class Insecta; order Lepidoptera; family Drepanidae; genus Falcaria; species Falcaria lacertinaria. The sequence continues at coordinate 6,206,259 of OX602120.1, read as the reverse complement.
CTGTCCTATTATTATTACACACAAAATATTCACCACACAATGGCTTTCCATAAAAATACTCTCTTAACACGATTTTAATCTTAAAATGAGTCAGTGACTATAACAACTTAAACTAGAAAAATATCATTGTTAGAACTATTAACAATCACAACTTACTAATGTTAATTTAAAGTTGTTTGTACACATATGTAATTGTTAATGCCATATCATTATTTATATTTATCATGGGTTTTCTTTACAGGGTAGTTTACTTGACCGTGGACTCTCTGCTTCAATCATGCTTGAGGTGCTTGTGGTTTCCTCCATATCAGTATTGTTGTACATGGACATATTGCGCCTTTTAAATATTTTCTTTGTGCCCTCAGAAAGTGGGGTGTCACATTCTGATGTATCATTAAAGCTGGTGTCTGATATTACATTGCTATCTGGGGATAGCAATTTCTGAGATGAATTTTCATCATTTTCACTTGGTGTCACTGGGGCTGGTAGTGACAATTTGGTGCACTTGACTGGAGACTTGGAGTGTGGTGTGGCTGTGGTGCTTGGAGGTATAGGATTAGTTTGTAGCCTTCTCATGTCTTTGCCTAATCTTGCCATAATTAGCTGCACTGGATCATCAATCCCCAGCTTTTCACATAATGTTTCAGTTTGTGGGTTTAGTAAAGGCTCACTGGGAGGACATTTAGGTGCATTTGGGTTATAAATTGGGGCAGTATGTACAAAATTATCTCCCTTTATAGTCATGTCTCCCATTAATTTCAGAACTGCTTCTTTTTCTTCTGATGTTGGGGTGAAATCATATCTAAAAAATAAAATTAAAATAAGTTAAAAAAGTATTTACAAAGACATAACATAGCAAGTAACTACATAATTTGTGATAGTTAATATAAGTACTAACCTTTCATTTCCACCAGGTCCTGGCATATGACAATCAATATTTTTCACTGACATGAGATGGTTGGTACTTTTCAATACTGCCAACCATTCCTCATCATACTTTAAGAGTTTATCGCCATTATACTCTTCAGGAATGTCAAGAATCTGCAAATGTCTGCGCTTTGGCAAACATTTGTCTAGAGCAAGAAACTTAGTTTCTTTTGCATCATCATGTTTCACAAGTGCTGCAAACTGAACATGAAGATGAGCAGCAAACCAGTAGTCTGGCTTCAATTTATTCAACAGTTTTTCTGCTGGGGGACTACCTAACTCATTTGCTTCAATTTCTTGCCTGAAAGTTATTGCAAAGCTTATACTCACATTTTAATAATGAATTGAATAATATGTAATAAAAACAAAAGGATACCTGAAAAATGGCTTTCTCTGCAACAAACTGTATTTATCTCCAAATTCTGTAATGCCTCGAGGCCAGTCATGAGAAAGCATGACATGTACATGGTCCTTGAGCTGACTCAGTCGGAAAACATCCAGGGACCTTACATGATACACAGATCGCAATGAGTTCTGCATATAAGGGACACGCTCCCAAAACCCTTGTAAATAGTCATGGCCTTTAAATATACCAGACATACCTGCACAAAAACACAAATTTATGTTAAAAAAGCACTTAACAGATTTAATAAATTTAACCAGTAGGTTTACTTTCCCACTAGATTTTGTTAAATATAAATACCTCCAATTCTCAAATCTCCAAACTTCACAACACCAGCTCTCCCAAGATAATAAATGTTAGGAGCAACCCAACCACCATACGGAAGTTCTTGCAAGTAATTTGAAGCTTCATGGTTCCCGCCAATAAAGATTGTTAGTAAAGGTGCTTGCTTCTCACCACTGTAGTATCTGAAATTGTACAAGCACAGACATATGCATTAACTTGTCATAAGAATTTTAATGGCTAGACAAAATGATGACAGCTGGAGCAGAACAATGACAGAATGGTGGCCAAGAGAATGCAAGCAAATCATTGGCTGCCAGCAGCTAGATGCACAGATGACATAATTAAACTCATGGGTCGCACCTGCATAAGATTGGTGCTGTACCAAAGCATTTTTAATAATAAAAGGGAGGCATATACCCGGCAAATGATAAAGGTTATGATGTTTTTTTTTTATATCGTATAGAAACTCATAATTTAGAAAGAGTTAATTTAGCATTATTACATTTAAACTTGGCATAATTAATTTATTGTTATATTAATTACCCTGTTCACAAACCCATGAACTATTTCATCCATTGTAGGTGGGGCTTAGTTGTTTGTGATGCCTAATAGAAATTAAATAGTAAGCATTAAGCACTCTCATGAGTATTGACTTCAAATGCATTAGCATTGTGCTACATTTTGATTTTGAAAAATGTTTAGGTCGACTAAGGACAATTATAGGCACTGTGCTATGATATCAGTGGTAGGTCTATTCCCATATTAATGTGCAATGTCATGATACACAAGGGGCAAACAAATGATGGTCCTGCTGACACCACATACACCCTAGATTGTTCCTGATCGGCGAATTCACAGGCGCAACAGATGGACGTCTGTTACTGCATTCATACAACAACACCCAATTTTCATGATACAAATTTACTTACTTGTAGAAGGAGCACATGTGCTGGTACTTCTCTGGTACAGCCATTGCCTTAAGATCGCTCCCATTACGAACAGATTGAAAATCACCACAACATATTAGTAAATCGATCTTTATATCCTCTCGTTCTTGCAAAGTTTCAATGCATTCATATATTTTTTCAAGTTCCCCATGGGCGCAGCCCTCGACAGCGATTTTCATATTTAACGACAAGTAATGACTTTCAGAAAGGTGTGCATGTGTGTGTATAAAACTGGATATGTATTTTATCTATATTATTATTACCAATGTTCCCTAATTAATTACAAATTCATTCATTAAAATAAACCTATACTGAACTAAACACAACAAACAAACCTAAAACAAACTTGACATTTGATAATTCAAATTGACCACAGAGTACATAACCACTACGTGAAGTTGACAATCCTGACAGTCGGTCGCACGCACCCATCAACATCAACACAGCAATTAAAAGTCAAAGTAATCAAAGAGTAAAAGTATAAATTTCATAGACTTTTATAATGTTTTTTCACCCCCTGAACCATACTCTTTTAAGATTGTTTGACGTAAAAATCATACTGCATATTGTTAATAGTTAGAATTAGATTTCTATGTAATTTATGTCATTCTAATTCTAAGAGGAGTATCTGCAGAAAATCCAAAGTAACAGCTCTTAACAGTCCTCATGGTCAGAGGTGACTTGTGTTGAAGCGATAAATAATCCCTTCACCGTAATTTTGAAAATATCATGCCGGTGTTTGGAAATAGAGAATACGCTCACGCTACTAAACTAATTGCAAGTCTTTCGTGTCGGTGGAATTTCTTAATCGGTTTTAAGTTTCACTTTTTACTTGGGTTCTAAAATTATTAAATATAAACTATAAAAACTCATACAACTAAAAAGTCCAAAAATAAGTTTACGTAATAACGTTTAATTTCTACTTGTTTTTGAAGTTTATGTCTTTTAACAGCTTCTTTTTTTATTTCCTTCGTTCTAGCGGTTCCAGTTCCAACCAATGAAATAAGTATGTGCCTACTGTACTTTAGGTATTAGATACATAGGTATTTAAAGTTACTAGCGGTCGCCTAGTGTTAGAAATTTGGCCCACATTTGGAATATAATTAAATAAACATTGACATGATATTCACCAGTGTTTGTTTGTATATGTTTTCTTTTATTAAAATAATAATGTATTTCTCATGCATGATTTATAATAATATTAGCACTCATTTAAACACACACATATCAACTTCAACGTTGCTGAATGTGTCATACGTGTATGCCATAGCCCTTTGATCCCTGCACATATACGGCTACAATACCAGGGGTATCACTAATGCGTGCGTTACCTAACATACGAGTAGGCGACGAACGGGGCCCTAACTGGCATGGCAAACAGCGTTATTTTCTGTGGTTCTTTCTGTATGTACCTACCTACCACAGTCGCGCAGCCCTGATTTCCGAAACGATCGAGTTCCTGTTGTATCTATCTTCCTTCATAGGCTTCAAGATACAGGTACTGGGTAAGTATGTACTGATGCTAATAACGAGTTAATTTGTCTATGAACTTAACAAGTTAAAACGTTAGCATAATTTCGAGAAGCGTACCTACCGCATACCTTGACAGCTCAATTAGCGGTTTCATAGCGAGCAGTGGGTACAGAATTAGATCGTGCTAATTGTGGCGAAGTGGAAGTTTTAATAAAAAGCAAGTACCTACCTAACTGCCGGTGGTGGCGCACGATGGACCAACGACAATTTTTGTATATGTCCAATTATACGTGTGTCACGTGTGGTGTATGTAGTGTAAACTGTTGGTCCAGTATTATATTTAGCAATATTTTAGTAACCTTTAGACTTAATATATAGGCTGAAATACAACTTACCAAAACCTTTATCTAGCGACAAATAAAAATTACAACCAATTAACATAACATAATTAGGTACATACCTTTCACATACTTATATACCTATATTTTATTATATTTACGTCACCATGGCCCGTCAAGGATATGCAGGTACAGTTGAGGTGCTAAATTACTCTTGTCTAGATAACCATTCTTCAAAAAAGTTATCTATCATTCTTCCATATTCATAAATCTCTTCTTTGCTTGATTTGGGACCCGATGGCGCTGTGTGATGTCAACAATATATTTTTATGTTATTAGAAACCGAAACTATTGTTTCACAAATCCTTCTTATTACAAAATATTGACAGTAGCAGTGAAAGGACAAGCAATAGGTACTAGGGATCAAATATTTTTTTTTAATCCAAATTATATGCATTGCTTCTGTAAGCTTGCAAGAGTTGCAAGTGTGTCTCAGGTCGGAGTTTGTCCCGTTCTCGGACGGTGATAAGATGCGGGCGGTGTGACGTCAGAGCGGCCAGCGCTTTGCACCAATAGCGTCTCGAGGCGGTGCTGCGTGCGCGCACGCCCATCGACCTCGCGCGCTGGGAAAACTGGGAAAACTTGCAAATGTTTCGAGCTCAAATGTAAATAAAACTGTTTAATATACTACTGCTATTTCGTACTAGTCGTTAGACGTTCGCATTGCGTCGTCCACTAAATTTGTATTAATTTATTTGTAGTAGGTAGTTAGGTACACTACTGTAAGCACTTTCAAAAGCATATTTATATGTATATTGGTTTAGTTGCACTTTTCTTGCATATTAATATCTTGCCAAATCTGTTTTGGGTTTGACATCATCATTCTCTAAATATAATAATTTAAGTAGGATACCTATAGTGCATTGCCTATGGTAGGCAACTATATAATATAATAATATATAAGTGATTGATGGAAGTGAAGTGAGTGAGCAGCGTATCAGCAGCGCGCGCGCCCCTTCGCCCGGCCGACCGTTTTTATAGTATTGCGCAGTGCATAAGGAACTCTTTATAGTAGATGCGCGCGAGTCGATCGCACGCGCGCTGCTCTTGTCGTGACGAACCTTCGCTTTCTCGTGTAATAATGAGTTGGAACAGTGGTCATGAGAGGCCAGGCGAGAGGATGGAGATAAACGAAGCTGTGGGGAGGCTACTGGAGAGCTTCAACTACGACACTATAGTTCCGCAGCCTACCAAGTGAGTCAATGTTTGTATATCTGTTTACCTGTAGTTTTGTACCGCGTTGATGTCGACTACATTGCGGCAATTAAGTCGTAGACGCGAGGGCTGTAGACTTCGTAGCGGCTACGAACGAATACTTATACGCAGTCTTTGTGATCAATATTTTTGGGTAAAGTTAAAGTAAAGTTTGTTGTAAAAACATTTAGGTACTGACTTTTATGTTATAATATGCGCGCCTAGTTTATAAACGTCCTTATAATGTACTAGTGTTCTTTTTAAACAAAATCATTAACGTAACTGCTTATTAAACTTCATCTAAAACTAGCCTTTACTAATTTAGCTATTCAGTGATAATACAGCATTCTAACTGGTGAAAGATTTTTTAAAAGCGATCCATTACATATTGAGTTCATTCATTACAAACAAAAGTACTTACGAATCTTTTACGAATATTAGTATCGAGGAATAGCTACACGCCGCAAAAGTTATGGCACAGTGCAATTGCATCTATACTAATAATATAAACAGGTATAATTTGTTTGTTGTATTATATAAGGATTTCCATATATTTCAATTTGATAAATCATCTTTTTTAATATCGAAACTTACACAGATAAAATCAACGGCCCACCTGATGGTAAGCAGTCACCGTAGCCTATAGCCGCTAGCAATACCAGGGGTATCACTACGGGGTGCCAACCTTGTTGCTGATGAGGACTCACTGTGCTAGCAGCAATACTACTAGCCCAGCGTATCCTCGTGGAGCACTGGCAACCTCACTTACCGCAGAAACACAACACTACATCAAGTAGTGTTATTTCACTGCGGTCTTCTGTAAGGCGGAGGTACAGTCCTCAGTCGGGTGGCTCCTATTTAAATGGGATAACCCACGGGAAATCCCAAATGACCCTACCTGTCTTTTTAAAAGCTCAAGGTGTGATTAATCACTGTACTTTAGCTTAGAAAAACTCATTGGTACAGGCCGGGACTCGAACCTGGGCCCATCAGATGACAGGCAAATTTTAAATTTACTGTACATTGTGTACTCCTACCATCAGCCCATATACTTATTATCATAAATCCATGATCTAGCCAATTCAGTTCAAGCCACGTTATCTTTCACACTGTTCATGCAACCTCATCTGCCTCATCCAATTCTACACAAAATACAACTCTACGACGTCACTTTTCAGAGCTACAGGTTGGTACTTATTTGAAACCTTTCGCCTAAAATTACTTTTTTTCTCTCGAGTTTCCTATCAATCGTGTAGTGTGACTATTACCTTTTGACCTTTTGTCTTTTCTTCGATAAACAAAAAATCATCACCATAGTAATACTGGCAGTACTGGCACCAGCTCCTCTTCAATCGACGTATGAAATGCGAAGCGTATAATATTAACAGCGTAAGTCAATGCTTCATACCCATTGAAACATAACTAGGTACCTACTCCGGATGTTCTTGACTTCCATCATCCCAAATAATTACAATAATATTTATATATCTGTAATGGGCGGAGATTGTACCTTTATTTAAAATGGCGATTTGCCGGAGTGCTCGACCGACGATGGGTAAACGCAAACAACAGTCGCAATTTATAATTAAGTATGTTATAGCATTTCGGTTCACTTGAACCCGCTACTGATAACAAGAAAAATGACTGCATTCACCATATTGGCAGCAGCACATTATCTCCTTAACGACGGAAACAAATAATAGAGAACGAATGTCTTATTAACTGTAGAATGTAAAAGATATATGGCATTGCTCTATGTTTGTGATTAACTAGCTTATAATTAAATAAACATTAACTATTCAGTTATCGCAAACAGCCCACGTTAGGAAGCCTTATAACGTGTGTGTGGGTGCCGCACACACCCAGGCTTTCCAATTTCGATGCCTTTTCTTCTTTATTATTTTAATTTCAACTTATTTCAAATACAATTTATTTTGACAAATGTTCGAAAACTTTATCCGATTGTATTCCAAAAAGGTTGAACTCACAAACATAAGCAAATACTCTTTAAAATTGGAATGTCTCGAATGTCACCGTACTATAATAGTACCTCATTTGAAGGTTTCTTGGGATCAAAGTTACAAGCATAAATAGGTACCACCCTAAGCCTGCGTTCAGACATGCGGGAATCGTGCGTTTACGCATCGCGCGGTTTGAAACCGCAAAATTGTGATGCTTCAGACACGCGCGGTTAGTATGCGATTTCGTGCGGGTTAGCGTCAGTTTCAAAATGGAGGTCGACGAAGAAGTGTGTTTACTGTGGTTGCTCCTTAAAAAAAAGAAAAGAAAAAGGCGGTATTGGGTGCATCCAATATTACGTGACCGACTAGTACATGGTCAGTTCGTAACGTTATATCCCAAATTAAGAATGTATGATAACAAATGGCGAACTCACGAGCAGTGACGTGCTCACCGCGCGGTACCCGCAACGCAACTGAACGCGAAGTAAAGACTCCATAGTAATAGAAAAGCGCGGGAGCAGCGCGATTCTATTTTCTGGCGGTTAGGTTGCGGTAACCGCGCGGCTTGATTAACCGCGCGGTTATGTCTGAACGATTACTTTATAACTCATACAAATAAGACCCGCGCGATTTCCATGCGATTCTGAAATCGCGCGGTTCCCGCCGTGTCTGAACTAGCGCTAAAGATACTTATAATATGAGCCGCGGGCAAAAGCTATCATTTATATGTAGGTACAAGTTAACATATTCACTTTACCACGCGTGCAAAAGTTAGTCCACATCTATACTAATATTATAAAGTGGAAAGATTTGTATATTTTATGTGTGGCTCTGAAACTAAAGGACCGATTTCAAAAATTATTTCACCATTAGAAAGCTACATTATCACTGAGTAACATAGGCTATATATCTATACTAATAATTTTATAAAGAGGAAAGATTTGTATGTGTGTATGTTTGTGTTGAATAGGCTCCGAAATTACTGGACCAATTTCCAAAAATATTTCACCGTTAGAATGCTACAATATCACTAAGTAACATAGGCTATATATTATACTAGCTGCCCGCCCGGCCGCGCACGAGTAGACAAAATATTTGATAACAGGTGCGAAGCCGGGGCGGGCCGCTTGTATATTGTATAGACAGAAGATAGATCAAAGAAGACTTAGCTGACTAGGTGCGCACTAATTTAAAATTAATCTTGCGACTCAGGATATATTTCAAATCACTTAATAAGTCTATAATATAATCTTGAGAGGAACAGGGAGTGTACGTATTGTGTCATATCTTCATGTATTTGATTAAGTTCTTTGGCTTCAGTAGAACCGCTCTATCTCAAATAGCTTAGACTTGTGTTGACCCCGCTACAGTAATTATATCGTAATTAGTTATACAGAAATAGTTATGATTAAGGATGACGGTACTGGTACCAGAGCAGAGGTCATGCCGCTAACATAAAAACGGCACTTGATCTTCCCGCTCCTGAGGTAATTGAAAAGACAACGTTATCTGTTATCTGCACTTTGTTTATTAATTTCCTTTCAACTGTCGGTACTTCTAATATCGCGGCTTGATGTGCTCTCAAACATAAATTAAGTTCTAGCTTTTACCCATGGCTTCGCCCGTGTGGTTAGCGATAAAGATAGCTTATCCTTCTCCCACGTTATAATCTATCTCATTGTCAAATTGCATTACGATCCGTTCAGCCGTTTAGTCGTGAAAAGGTAGCACACAAACAGAGTTACTATTGCATTTATATTGATATGGATGCAATATGGATTTTTTCCAAGGATATATTTATAACATTAAAACGATTATCTCACTTTCTGCTTTCACGCATGGTTTCTTTTATATAACTTTACACCCTTCATAAGTATTTCTAAGAGCTCCACTAATGAGTTCGCACGTGAATAAAATATCGCCAGTCTGGGGCACAATAACGTTATGCTAGACTATACATATAACACGTAAAATACTTAACAATCCTATAGAATATTATCCAGTTTCTAAAGCTTTTAAAGTACAGTCTGTACATCGAAGGATTTTGCTCAAGTTACACTGTTGAGAACACTGTTGTTACTTGATCAAAATTCAAACTAGGTATGTCTTGCACTGCCAAGACTGAGATTGATATATTTTCTCGCATAATTAAAATTCCTGTGGGATGCGGTATTTAAAATTGTTCTGCCAAATAATTGGGATCGTTATGTCCCTTTATGTCCCTTTTTACATTCATCCCTTTTCAGTCACTCGATATTGAACCCAATTTTCTCTTCACGGTTCGTGTATTTATTCCCCTTACTTTCAGTGTTTTGAGTTTATCTCCTAACATGATTTAGAGGACCTTCAACGACACACCGATAAAGATATTTGAATAAAATAACCCTGCTGAATCTGCTATTATTTCTTACTTTGCAGCTGTTATGTTGAGATAATGTATATCAATTACACATCCATAAGTTTATAAGCACAAAGAAATCAAATACTTGTATAATATGCTTTATTCCGCTCAAAATTTGTTTTATACGATACGGATTGCGTAATCATATTATGTGTATGTATGACTTGCTTCGACGCGTGTTAAGACGGTAATTATGACAATACTGACACACGAATAGAAAGACTAACTTGGCAAATCTATATGGGAATTAACGAGTGTTTACCTTTTATTTTTTCCCGACGTTTCAACCAGGTTGCATTGATATTGGTCACGGGCAGACTGTGCATCAGTGCATCCGCGATCATGATTTATAATTATATAAATATGCATCGCGATAACGCGTTTAACAATGAATAAATCTATAAAGGTTGCGAGAAAGACTTCACAGTCCTACTTGTTTATTTATGTGATTTGAAAACATCGACTACAGTCTGAAATACAATCTCGCCCTACCCTGATCACGGAGCCGGTGTTGTAGGTCCTCGGTGGGAACTGTACGTACACCCCAGCTAAGTATAAGATAAGAGAAGGAAGCAAAATTATAACATGGATGTCAAATAAAAGTGAATTCGTAGATATGTTATCTGTTATGGCAATGTTGCGCAGCATGTGAAGGTTATTTATTCTCAGTATGCCTAACTTTATTAATTCAAACTTTTGTGAGATCAACGCTGCAATTGTTCTGGCATTTTTACGCCTATGACCTCCTTCTTACCCCTTTAGACAACACAAAAGATCCCAAGTGCATCTGGGGCAACCTAAAAGCCTTACTACCCTTTAGAGGTTGAATTTCATACAGGTACTCGCTACGTCCTGAGATTTCGTGAAGAGTCAGTCAGTGTGATATTTCGCTTAATTAGTATAATTCAATGCACATCCCTTATAGGAAGTGCAACATTTTTTTTGTACATCTCGTATTAGGCTTGTAAGCGGCACCTCTCGTGTGACAAATTTTATCGCACTCCCTTCCTGCCCGGTACCAATTTATTTCCGCGTGTCGCAGCGATAAATGCGCCTGCGCAAACATTCTTATTATGTTAAAGGGAAGCTTATCTCCTCGCGAGCTCTAGCGAGGGACTTCCCCGACTACAAACCCGCTTGCCGCAAGTTAGTTAAATCATTATAATATGTTAAAACATAAATAATTTTAAGCTTGTCGAATTGCCTCAAGGCTTTTGAATATATATTATAGAATACTTTATTTGAATCTACATATATTTTAAATTCTATAGCTACGTATACGTATAACGTATACGTAGCTATAACTTCTAATTAGAACTTTGCCTTTCCTTTCAGACAATTCTGACTGATGTCTGTTTTAAAGAAAATATGCTGTAATTTTTTATTGTACATCCAATAAATATTCATTTTATTTACACGCGGCTCAGTGGTCCAGGATAACGCATGCCACGTGCATTAAATTACCTACATGCTATTTTAACTTTTATCTGTACGAAATACCGTTTATAATAGCTTGGATATCTTGACCACGAGTGGTAGCTGTACGAGCGAAAGACCATTCCAAACACACGCCCAATGCACGTTCTAATTACTAACACCATTCTTTCAATTTTGTTGCGTGTCTGTTCAATTCATCAATGTTTCGGGAGTTGAAAGGCGGCAGATTAGGATTTGTTCGGAGGTCTCACCTCAGGGCAAACATCCCGCGCGGGTAAGTGGGGCGGCAAACAGCAACACAGGTGCCGCGGGAACTCTCCCTGCTCTGTTTGAACAGGACACTTCGCCCCACATACACACACCTCACTGAGACATCAATATTCACATCTCACTCTTTGACACCTGTCATGCTGCCTAACTGAGAGTGAGTTTGATTAGGTAATCTAATAAATAAATAACTAGCTGTCCGATCAGCATTGCAAATTTGCAATGTCAGTAATGTCACCATTCTATCTATCTACTAAAAATGAATAAATAGCCGCCATGGCGCCGCGCCCCGCAGCTTAAAAATCAATTATTCGTTGAGCGCGCACAGCAATTTTCTCTATAACATTTGAACGATTTTTTGACATGTACTTACAAAAATTTTGAAATTCCGATATTTCGACTCCGATGAGTTTCAGTATCATGTTGGTTGAAATGCTGATATATCTGGGACTTCAATCTGAATACTAAACGGCGTATGTCGTTCACGCACAGTCTTAAAAAATATATAACGAAAGTTCCACCGTGATTGGATGAGTAACCGATGAGTAAAGGAGCGCATAGAAGACGAACGAACAGGTCGATGAGTTGTGGTGCGCGAAAAAAAAGGTTAAAAATAATAGGTACATTTTGTCTTTGGGACCCGTGATTTTGACAGCCATTCGTTAGTGCTTACTTAAAACTGTAGTGCAGAAAACAAATACGTAGGTACCTATCTATATAAGTGTAATAAAAATTTGGCTATTGAACTAGCTAAGATTTTTTTTCTTGGCTGCCTATCTTAGAGATAAATCAATGCACGCCCCTGCTTAGAACGTAAAATTGCAAGCAATGCCGAGCATAGCGCATGTCCTTGCACGGTGCTGTATAGCTCGGTGGCAGCCTGGCCGCAGTCGCTGCAGTGTTCCGGGTCAGTTTCAAATATTGACAGAGTGTAATCGGGCCGGCACCGGGAGCGTGTGTGGTTAGCGGGCTCGCGGTAATGCATCCAGTTAACACGATTTTCTTCGTTACACACTATTTATTCCCAACACTCGCTAAACTACGCGGTATTCGCGAGGCCCTACCTTATGTTTACCTTAGATTGGATTCGACCGAGCCGCCGAGCTTTCAAGTATATCGTAATCATGTTGAGGGGAAGATAAGCACGTGGCTGTTGTGTGCAGTAAGTGGCTTGGAGCTAAGACGCTTCGGGTTTTTACTTCGCTTATCCTTTAATTTTTCTTTGTGAGAGCAAAGGCAGACGGCAGTACATTACTGAATGCAGTAGGTACTCGGCCGTAAATTGCATTGATACGTCATGACATGACAATTGTTGTGAAGATAAAATTGACAGCAGTATGTGTAATGGTAATAAAACAACGGAATAGTTCATGCTTCCTCGTACAAATAAAGTTTTTCTTCACTTGTTTTCAGTGGGAATTAAATACCTACCAACAACAAAACATAATAAAAGAGCAGAAAAACATTTGCTCGTACGCACATATATATATACAATATGTAATTTAAGTATAGTGACATGCATCAGTTAACAATTATGTTCGTTATAAAAACACAATATAGATAGGTATGGGAGAGAGAACGTTATTTCTCAGTAATCGTAAGCTATTTTTACGCAGTTAGGAATTTGAAGTTATGTAGGTATTTAACTTTAGAAAAGTTAGATTACCAATTCAAGTCTATATTCCTGGGGTGATTAACGCAAATAAAAACCTATTACGCTTATTTTATTGAAAAAAAAAACTAAAGACATCCTCGTTTTTTGAAGTCGGCTAATAATCACTTGTGCCAGTGCAAGGTATGAGCATATATATAATATTTGCTCTAAAGCGAAAATGGCGCGCCACCGTTTCATCTCGACTTTTCAACCGACTTAAAAAAGGAGAGATTCTCAATTCGACTGTATGTTTTTTTTTTGTATATTCGTTATTGTTACCTTTGTTTGTAAATATCGATGGAAGTTCGCGAAATTTTATATGTTTTAGACTATATCTCTAACAAATATATGGCGAGTGGCTGTTATCAGTGACTGTGGACACAAATGTGTTCCTAATTCCCAAACGTATCACCCTTCACTCCTCCGGACTATCACGCCTAATCGAATGTAAGTCAGGTCGCTCAGTTTTATACACATTTAATTAACTTTAAATTACTTAGTGAACATTTTACATAACTTTTTGATCTTACTGCTACATATCAGATTTTACCAATTACCTACCACTCGCATGTTGCAACAATCTCAATACCCCACACCTTTCTTGAAGGACCCCATTACGTCCCTTGGGAAAACCGCGGTGGGAGGCTTATTCCAATCTGAGCATGCGTGGAAAGAAGCACCTTTGAAAACGCTCAGTTTGAAAAATATTTGCATCTAATACAAGGCATGCGGACGTAATCCTGGTGCAGTGTGCAAGTGCAAGTGTTGCGCTGGTAGAATTTAGCCGACGGTATCGTGTCAAGCATATTATATTTTTTTAGAGTCAAAATTTGATATACAGATTAACAATATTCAATGTTATATAACTGAATTTATGCCAAACTTAATTAAAATATGTTCAGCCGATTCAAAACGATTGAATAACTTTTACAATAATATTTTATTGGCTTGTCTCTTATGTATTGTAATGCTTGTCTCGTATGCAGTGATAACGTATATATAAATATGGTCACTTTTACTTAACTAATTTCAGGAATGTACGGTCTAATCGGCCGATATTCGCATTTGTGCAATAGTACATACGCATCTTACTCCGTGGGATAGGCTTGCCCTTCGTTAAAGCTCTCATTATACGTTGGTATAATATGTCTATCTCTGAAAATCATTTTGTAGATTACTTCTATCCTATACATACATATTGTGTTAGAATAATATAATTGATCAAATAATATTAATTTGTCAGCCCCATGCCCCAAATAAGCGTTTAGATAACTTTATTGACCGAGCACTGTGAGAATATTTTCCCCTTTCAATTGACATGATAACTGAATTCCAATACTGGTATCACTTCAAAAACCCCTTGTGGATCCTTTCCCAAGGGTGATGAAGCCAGGTGTCACGTATAATCGCCCACCAATGATTATGGCGTCCTGTAAGAACGATAAAACGTACTTGAGTGTAGGTACTATATTGATTTATATTTAAAAGCCAACTACCGTCCTGTTTTACTACGTCATTAATTGTTTTATGGGTTGTAAAGATAACTGCGGGCGCAGGGGAAGTTTAGGAGATCAGGACTCGGTGATGGAAGGGTGATTTTACTGCCCAGCTGTTTCTCTGACAGCTCTGCAACCAAATCTGTCGTCATCGCACGCCACATCACTGTTCCTGCTATTTTATTTACCGGTAATATATGGGTGGGTTAATAATGGGTTTATTTACTGCATGTCTATCTAGTATCTATTTAATTATTTTTTTTAGGAGAGAGGGGAAAGCTTCCTTGCCGCACGTAGAATCGTATTTACTACATTTATTTACTTTTCTATTCTGTTTATTATTCTATTCCTATTTTTTGTTTTTCTTATGAACTAGATTATTTGATGAAGAACGTTTTTATGGAATACCGAAAATTTATGTAAGATTTGTTATAGGTTATTTACACTTAAATACCAAAGATTATATGAGCCTTAATGATGACATGATTTCATACGCCAGTTCCTTATTTTAGTTGGATACATTATTACGACGCCGTATGCGTATAATATATTGAACTCTTCAAACGTTTAAGTTGTAGCTACTTCCAGCTGTAATAACGTACCGTAAATATTTACAGTGGCGCAGTTTGCAACAAACTGTCAGATGTATGTTCCGTTGGTGTATTTGTGTTGATATTGTAGCGACAGAAGTGGTAGTTCGGTGGGCGGTTGTGGCGGTGCGGCACTGAAAGGCAGAAATAGCGTGGGCGGGCCCGTCGGTCGCACACGACAGCTATCTGTGCTGTTTATGACTTCCTCAGCCAATGGCCTCAGCCTGACGAGCACTCTCATCTAGCCAAATTCACTGATATTTTTCCGGATCCTTATTGGACAAACCTTCCCTTTTCCAGTTGATTACACATTTATTTGCGCTTTATTAACACATCGCGCCTACATTGTAAGCTTGGCACGGCAGCAAAAACAGCTTTGTATTACCAAACCGCTTTATCGAGTTGCTTTCGCAGTGTATGCGTGGCGTATTTTTGGACCACAAATAAATTTGGTAATCGATATGAAATTCAAGTGCATTAGGGTTAACACGAATACTTGTTCGTATAATGTAGCTATATATATAGTACACCTGCAGTAGCTGGCGACGAATTTCATTGACGACGGTTGCGAGTTTGAAGCCCTCCCGCTCTATACGTTTGAAGTTCTATCTAGTACCAAAGTACGGGTTCTAGTTCAAAAGGTGTTGGGCATAGTATATCCTGAATATTAATATTATTTATGTTTATTTATTGTCATTGAATGGAATATTTTTAATAAAAGTTTCCGCAAAAACGGACTACTGAACTTGGGCTATTGTGGTACCATTAGCTCCATCCGCAATGGTTGGCCGAAGCAACTAGTTGCCAAACAAGATAACAAAAACCTTAGTACGCAACCAGTTCCCAGATGCTTAATTCTTGTTTCTCAAACAATTGATTGGTATACCTGTTTGGTCATTATACTATATGCATGCATATTTTGGGAGTTCGCCTGATCGTCCTTGTCATGCGCTATGAAATGTATCGAGTAATCGCTTAGCCAAATATATTCACCGTATTCAAATATATAAACATAGCTTCGAATACTTAAAACAAACGAATTGAATAACATTTCCTATTTCTATGAGTAAGGTAGCTACGGGCGCCATACCTACCATAAGAGTATCACATTTCTTACATGCGCTACTTACAAGTACCTAGTCTACTACGAATGTAAATCTTTGTTTTAGCAATCACTCATAGTAACTGCTACTGACGCTACACGACAATGGCCCGAGCAACTGTGCCGATTGTAATATAAGCATTTATGTCAAACTAAAATAATAAACTAGCCGTCGTCAATGCCAAAATGTGGCACGTGTAACTTACTTCATCTTGACTTGGAACAAAAAGGTATGGTATAGTTTGTCACGCACCAGAGCCCGAATTCTATAAATCATTAACACAAAAAAGCACACCTGAAATGGAGACTTCGATGACGACACCGCACCAAAGGCAACCTAACTTGTTAAAAAAAATAATTTTGGAAAAGTAATAATTTCAAATTAGTAAAGACAAACAGAGTTACTTTCGCATTTATAATATTAGCATGAAAACCCACTCCTGATATAAATATATAGGTACCTACAGAACTATTTCAAGTCACTTACGTTTCCAAAAGCCTCTTCTAGGCGGAAACGTTGGTATTCCTTCATATTAAACAAAAATATTACACAGAACCGACACGCACTACAAAAGTACTTTATCGGTCGGATTCTGGTTGAAGCAAAAAATAACTGTAATCTGAATACTCTACATTCCGCCGACACAATAAACGCGTGCCACTTGGATTTAGTGCCTTACAATGCGAGGAACTATTTACAGCCGTAGATGTATAGGTAAAGTACCTACAGACTTCACCACTTATGACTATATGGCTACGCCACATGCCGTACCACTACCACATCATGTAATACAGTTTATAGTATAGAGATGTACTTACACGGCCAGAGATTACTGTGAAATATGGTTGTAAATCATTCCAGCAATAAAACTTTTTGTCACTCAACTGCGCGCCGCTCAATCATGGATTTAGTAATTAAACCAAAAGGATTATGGGAATGCTTAAGATATTTTGTGTTTTTAAATATTTTATTTAAATCGGTTTTCTTGCTACTTCTTTCGCATAAAATGCATGCAAGCATGTTTCAGGTAATTGGATGACTTAATTATATTTATCATGCAAATTTTCTCGAGTGAATATCAAACTCCTTATTAATTACAGGCGTGTATTTCTGCATAACTGCATAGTAGACGGCTTGATCTTTAGTAGGAGTACGTATTATTAGTTACTTTGGTATGCAAGAAGTACCAATATTATTCTATGAACACCTTTGAACTATATGTAGGTATTAAAGGCAGCCATCTAAGTGTGTGCGAGTATCTATCTGTGATTGTCAGAAGCCGAGATGTTACTAACCAGATGGCGGCGCGTGGTGGGTCTACTGTCGCCCACAAAAACTAACAGCTCCGTACGGCTCGCGTTAGTGTTCATATTGCGCATATAACATTCCACGGTTTGTTATTAACTTCATACCCAAATTCTACAACTTCAATACTCCGGAATATAATAACAGTTTTATATGCTAGAGGCATAATAAAATTCTCCAAATCGTTTCTGTGCCAGAACTCGTTCCCACTAATAAACAAGGAAACCGCTCCAAGTTCGGCGAACTAGCAAGTGATTATTCCTCCTCATATTGCTTCCCGAGTAATCCGTTAGAAATCGATCGACTTTTAGTGGCGTGTCAGTGTTTGAAGAAAAAAACATAATTTATTGTCAGCATTCAGATCGCAAGGAAACACGAACGCGGAGTTAGAAAATAAAAAAGTAATAAAATAAGAGATGTTTACGAGCGTAAAATGACGTGTAGCCGCGTCACTGTGGTGTTTACAAACCCTTGCGCGCCGACTTCAGTGCTCTGCGCACACGCACATAAAGGGCAAGTCGTAACTTATTTTGTTTATAGTCATCGCCTGATGGCTTGGTTACCTACTAATTATCGAGCCCGCGCCGAAAGCTAAACCAATTTGAGTAGTGGCGGTGCGCGCGCGTCAAGTGCGCATTTCTTATTGCTTATGTCAACATGTACTTTTTGTTTGATTTCGGCTAACTTACACTTCAAAGCAATTTATTGCTCTCTAACTTAACAAAACACTACTTCAAACATCTGGGTCAGAATGAATACTTAAAATAGAAATATAATCAAGCCTTCGCCTACGATAAAAATTAAATTGGAATTCGTAGAAAATATTTTTCTTTGTCAGTTTTCTTATAAACTTTATCCTCATTAGCCGTTAAACCACGTGAAACTGAAACCGCAGTAACTTTTTTAATATTATGTACGTACTTTTAAAATTTAGGTACTTTGTTTAATGTCCACTAATTAATGATATTAGAGAAAACAGTCCCATTGAATAGCTAAGGACCGGGAAGAATGCTGAAAGCGGTATTGCTGTCGTCATAATTTTCTTATGTTTAATTTTCATATCCAATCTGGACTGGATTAAGTACACTTAAATGTTGTGTTTTGTTGTCAGAGGTGGCGGTTCCATGCGTCAGCCGCATGTGAAGCGGCCGATGAACGCCTTCATGGTATTCGCGCAAGCGATGCGCAAGCGCCTGTCGGAACAGAGGCCCTCGCTTCACAACGCAGAGCTCAGCAAGTCACTCGGGTCCATGTGGAAGTAAGTGCACGCACTCTGTACCTATGTTTGTCGGACTGCGGGCTGCGCGGTGATTGAAGTCACAGCTGAGCGGCAGCACTGCATTATTAGTCATTATTACAGAATGGTGATACTTCTAGCATTGCTGTCTTCCATAGTCATACCTCAGAGTATATAGGTGATGTAATATACTACGTTTTACATCTATAGAACGTAGTCTAAGTCTACGCTAACCACATACATACCATTAGGCGCCTTATTCTAAAACATTGCACTTATGTATGAACTTATATTCATTAACACTCCCTGCAGAACCAATTTGCAAGCGGAAATAGATGCTGTAGAATTTCTTCAAGTGAAGAAGCTTAAGTTTTTGATGCGGATAATTTTCAAAATTATATCTCTATAAACTGGCTATATAAAATTTTACTGAAATAAATATTAAAAATATTACCAATTCGATCGAGAAGCCGAGAAAGTAATCTTCTGAGGGGCAAGGCAGAGGCGCGAGTAGTATTTTGCTCTCACCGTGATTTTCAAATTGATTAATACTGTTATAGTAAGCAGGACAGATATAATATTAGTATGAGCGTGTCTCTTTCTTGCACCATTTTGGAAGATGTCTCGCTGAGGCGCTGTGGAGCGCGCGTGCGGCGTCCAGCGGCGCAGCGTGCATCGATTGTTTACTCATTAAAATACTATCGCCGCTAACTGGCGCGATTACATCTATTGATTCTGTCTCGAAGCACTCTAGCCGAAAATTGTATAAAGAATTCGCACGACGGATAGTAACAAATATTATATGGTAACATATAAAGATACTCTTCTTGACTGATCTATCAAGGCTCAGCCTGAGCGGCTGGGGCTAGAAACTCGAAACTTCAACAGTAGGATTCTTTATAATGTTAGAACACACTGCACTCAAAAGGGGTTTTCGGCAATGACAAATGAAAGCTTGTTATTGTTATTATAATATTATGTAGTCCTATAAAATATTTCAAACTACTTATGTATGAAATTAGTTTGGGACACAAAAAAACCGTAGTTTTTGTCTATAATTAATAGTATAGCTATCAAAATTTCAAGTAATAAATTTTGTATACTAAAAAACACGTCAACACTATCGATGTAGTAAATTGTGATAGGCCACCCGCAAGCTTGGCGCTCCGGCTTCGCCATCGGTCGCAGCACTCGCGGCGTAAGACGACTACGAGTTTCGACTCACGAGAATGACGCGCCGGTACCAAACTGTCTAATCATCAAAGCAAACAGTCGGTGAAACGCGGCTGATTGCTCTGTTGTGATTGCCGGCTCGAACTGTCAGCGGTGCAGATCTCGATCACTGCCCTGAGATTGGCCAGGTCAAAGGGCAGCTCTGGCATGCAATACACAAATATTTACCCCTTAGGTATTTATTAGGTACCAATTTTTTTTAAACTTAAATCGGTTAGACCATAATCATATACCCGATAGATCTAGATTATTGAAACAATTATTTTTAGTGTAAATATAATACCATTGCATTGAAACGTCAATCATTTTTAGTTGCCCCGTTTTTAAGTGATTCATTCCCTTTTTTTTACTTCTAAATGAAAGTAACACAAGCAAGGCATACTGTGGTTACCTAAAATATAATAAATTTATTACATCACAAAACACACTTGACTCCAGATTTTTAATTACAAGGTGGTAGTTAGTTTTCGATGTCATACAACACGTGATGGCGGCCCTCACTAGATATCTAGATTTAATGGTATGGGGTCGCCTAGTGATTGAAATTCGACCACAATTTTAAAAATAATCAATCTTTATCATGTAGTTCAGTGAGTCCTGTGTCAAGCTGCTACTGGTTATTTAATTAATTTAATGTATTTGTAATGCATTATTGTATAAAATATGAGCTTTCTCCACATAATATGTAGGTGTCTGTGCCAAATTCCATACTCCTCCGTCCGCGTAAAACGGGGTTCAAAGTGTTTGCTTCATGTATAATCGCTTCATTATGTTGATAATAATGGCGAATAGTATAACATCGAAGTATACGCAGCGCAGTGCAGGCTTAAGTGGGATACATTAGATCAGGGCTCACGGCACATTAGCAGAGCCCGGCGGCGGCATCTGGTAATAGTCGCGCCGATGCTATCGCCAGCGCGTCTTGAGATAACTCCGTAGCACGATTCGCTCCACAAAAGCGCACAATGATTCAGCAATACCGAAGACTAATTAAACCAGCACTACTCACTACTAGAATTATATTTTAATTAATAAACTGTTCTTCAATCTCAATGGTCTAATTCGTTTACAGGAGCTTGAGTAGCGCGGAGAAGCTACCATTTATCAAGGAGGCGGATAAATTGCGATCAGAACACAAGAAAGTGTATCCTAATTATAAATACCAGCCTCGGCGTCGCAAGCCTGCGCCCACTACAGCTGCTAGATTGAAGCGGGAGCCATCACCGGACCGGGAGCATTTGGACTTCTCGGGAATGCCGGACATATCACCCGCATTGCTGGCGGACGGGCCGCCGGATGGCAACGAGCTCGACCAGTACCTCAAGCCCCAGATGGGGGACTACCACGAGCTGCAGCCGCGGTATCCCACGCACAGCCTGGCGCATCACGCGCCGCCACCGCTTTACCCACCCATCCCCCCACACTTACACCACTCGACCAATGAATGGCAGCACTACGCTGGCCATCCTTAAATTCATTCAGGCAACGGCAAAACTACACGGCAGATTTTTCGAGTGCTTAAAACACATTTTGAAAAACATAAACGGCATATGTAGATTTTTTATTTTAAAACTAGGTCATAGTTATGTAAATAAAATAGATGTAGGTATTGTCACTGCGCGGTCCGCGGGGCTTTTGGTGCGCACGTGTGTTTAATCATGAGCTAAGTACACATATTATATTAGATTAAGTCAGTTATAAATTATTATCTTCGGTAGGCAAAATATTAGTTGTTTGGTTTTTGAAATGAAATATTTTTAGATACCTAGGCATAACCGAAACATTTTAAAAATATATGTTGTAATTAATATGAAATTAGTACATTTCGCATAGAAATAGATTCCTTTTTAAGTACGCGTACTTTAAAATAAGATAATCCTCGTGTTCCAAAGTTATAATATAAATTAGTGTATTACAGGTTTAGGTGGTTGCAGTGAATGTAAATAGGTAAATTAAGAAATGTAATCCTAACTTACTAAGTTATTGTTGTGATTTATTTTCTATTTACGGTTAAAATATAATGTAATGTAAAATGTCGTACCGACACGATGAAGATTCTCGTAAGATTTCCATACACTGACTTATCCATTGAAAATATCTTTAATCAAAGATATATAGGTGATCGAGCAAGTGGATTACCTATCATTGCTCGCATGTAGTTATTTTAAAAAGCTGAATTACATTTGTGAAAGGTGTGAAAGGGAAAAAGAGTACTTTTAGTTTTCATAAAATAAATTTATTCAAAATTATCATTTCTCTCTTTATTCCCACTACCAATTTGTTTTAATTTTTAATGAGTATTAATGCTCTACTTATAAATTTTCACATTATTTTTGTAAATCATGCCAATGAATCAAGCAGCCAACTGCTAACGTATTCTAATATAGTAAGAAATAGCATCTCGCGAATAAATGAAAGTCGCGGTGGTAAACTGGTATAATAGTACATATGATATGACATTCTTGAGTGCCTAAGTGTATACGCTGATACAAGGGAACAATGTAATTTTCAATTTAATTTAATAGAAAACAAAGTAATTTCAACTGGGGCATGTATAAAAAACCCAGTTCTCGTCGGCTGTATAGGCACTCGTCTTAATTAAATGATGAAATTTCTAAGAACTGTTATCCTCGCATGTCGCGCGATACGCGACGACCTGCGCCCGCCCCGCTTCCGGCGCGCGGGCGGCGGTCCCAGCACAGGGCCTCCCTTGTTCTCACCCCTATCTTATCACACTCACATTTTCGCGACCGACGCTAATGAGGCCAATAAACATATTAGCGATTACGTAATTATGTAACGTTAAGAGAATTTATGTGGAATATGGAAAATTTATCTCCGCCGATGCTCCGCCGACATGTGTGTGATAGAGGATCCTAGTATGACATCACCAAGTTGCATCCATTTTGTGTCTTCATTTGCTATCTTAATATTCTTCCATTATAAAATAGTTTTTTTTATTAATATACCTACGTACCGACGTCTTAAGCTTCCATCATTTACAGTTTAGTAGGTTAGCAAAAACTTGACAACAAATCAAAAAATAAATATATAAAAGAGGGTGTTTATGTGTTCCTAATGGAGCACAGTGAGCTGCAATATGAAGATTGAGTGCAAATGATGCGCGAGGCGCGTGCGCAAGCGGCGTGGCTCAGGTTACACACACCCTGCACCGACCGGCGCGGCGGCGGACAGACCGACATCGAATACTGACGATCTTTTTGTGAGCCAACACATGAGATATTAATTACCGGGGCGGAGGATACCATGCCCAATTTTACGGTTTAATCTCCGCTATTTTTTCTCTGAACCAACAGTTCGTCAATTTCAAAATATTGTTGCAGAAAAATATTAACAATTCACTGTTCTTCTCAGATGGATATTTTTCCGAATCAGTGGTAAAGTAAGACATTATTCAGAGACTTATTGGGGCCTAAACTGATCAACTAATTATGTTTGTTGTATTTTGTTTTTACCTCACTTACCAATAAAGATCTCTCCATCACACCGAGTGGATGCCCACATAACTGTGAGCGAACCTATATCCCCGCAGGCATAAGATATCGATGCCCGCTGGTATTTGTTCCGTTCTGTGTGATATGTTGACGAGTATACTAATTTCATTATTTTCCTATGTTTCGTGATACTGTATCGTAAGTCTAGTCTCGTGATTACAAGCCTGACTTCTATGTCAAACTCACAGGTTCGGTCTTTGTATCGTATTCATGTAATGAAGAGTCGCGTTTGCCTTGAATCATGAATATTAAAAAACAAGTATTTATGTATGTTATTGTCCGGTACCCACTCAGTAAAAATTACGTGATAATATCTGAACAGTATTAACAGTAAAAAGGTACCTAATTCTTGATATTGGCATCCGTTATTATCATCATCCACTAACTAACATAGTAGTTCTACTGAAGTTTATGTACCTAAAGTAAAAAGACGTGTAAGTAGGTAAGCCAAGAGTAAAGTGGCGTTCTCTTCTCTTTGCCTACCCCGCGGGCTTGGTCAAATTAAGCATGTAATTAAATCAGTTCTATAAATGACAAAACAATTGAAACAACTTGAACCAATGCAGACGAATTCAAGTGGAAGCGGTCCCCACGATAGTTCGTGTGAACGGTCGCCTCGCGAAGGAAGAGCCGGCCACGAGAGCCGTAAGACGACACCGCCGCGTCTGGGGAACATCTACAAATCAAAACCGACATCACACTGTAAGTAGGTACTAGTGATCCCTGAAAACATGTGTGGAATGAATGCCACTGGATCCCATTGTACTGCGCTCGTACACGTACTAATACACAACATGTCTAGGTTAGCCGACATAAAAAACGAGGAGGCTATCAAATGATATTGTTGGTTCTACACTTTTGTCAATTTTTTTTTATAGTATTTAGTTATTAGGTAGTATGATTATTTTAATATATATGGAAGAGGTACATATATACTTCACTGTGAATGAGTCTGGAAAATCAATAAGTATTCCTTTTGATTGTACGGTATTCGGTAGACACCGTAGGTATTCCTTTTGATTTTCCGTTTTACCGTGTTCCTTTCATTCCATTTTTTTTCCATTCCTGTTCCTACAACGAGTTTCCAGATTCTGTGCTAGCCTGACTATTATATATAGCAGGATCATTTTGTCTTGCTTCTCTTCTGACATACCATAAGTATTTTATCTATGGACAATGGACATACCTAAGTGTTGTGAATAATGTTATCCAATTTCTATACGGGCGAAGTTTAATATTATACAGAGATATAAAATTCCTTTGATCGTTTGTATATTTGTAATCTTCGGAATTATTGAACCAAATTTATACAATCTCTCGCTAATGAAAAGCGTAATTATCTCGTTATTTAATTGATCTATCTAACCATATTTTAACATTATACAAACTTAATGTTATCGTATATCTATTCGGCCGATGCGGGTCACGGGTGAAAGCTAATTTATCCTACTAATATTATAAATCTGAAAGTTTGTGAGAATGGATGTATGAATGCTTGTTGCTCAATCACGCAAAAACAGTCAACCAAGGATTTGAATGAAATGAAGGCACGTATAGTTTATAACCTGGGATTGAAAATGTTAGGTTCTCGGGGGATTCTAAGCTCAACGTGGACGAAGTTGCGGGCAGAAGCTAGTTACTTATATTATACATCTTCACGCCTTCCCACAATGGTCCCTGAAGAGGTAGGCAGAGATGTTACGGTACTTACCTAATTTGGTGCCAATTAATTATGAACTTAGGATAGGACTTATATCATATAAGGATATTAATACATAGGATTCGCGCTAATTAGCATAAATTTATTTTAATAGGTCTATATCATGTACAGCAAGCACCATAAGCGCCAAATGTATACATAAATGACGATGTCCATTATAGTTACTACAAGTAGTAGTCAAGGAGAGGTAAGCTCAAACTGCTTACCTGCGTAAGTGTATTATCTATGCCATCAGGTGGGCTGGGTGAGCAGTACGATAGCACACGCTAGCTTGCCAACTTAGTAAAGTAAAAAAAGATATATCTTCTTCTATGGTTCTTCTTCTTCCTAAGTATGGCAATCAATCCTCTTCAGGGACTATTTTTGCCATTGACGAGTGTTAGAGAATTTTCAAGATTCTCCATTGTTCGTGTTTGGTGCATGAAATTGAAAACGCCTAATGTCATGCATTCTAAGGCTTTTTTTAGTTTCTGTAGACAATCCACGGCAGTAGCAGATTGTAACATGCCTTTTCGTCAGAGGTAACCTATTGACCAAAACGATAAATCACTCAAGCCGAAAGTCGTATTATAGCATTATTTCCAAAGTTCTTATAAATCAGTCACTAAATGAACCTTTACTGCACATAACGACACCAAAAATACATCACTGTAACACAATTTACGAGACACTGGAAAAAATCTCAACCGCTCCGCTGGATTCCCGCCAAAAACCTCTACAAAGCATATCAAGTAGGTTTGAAAATCATAGATATAATTACACAGCCTTACCACCACCTTATGATATGGACATCAGCTGGCGCTTAGCGTAAGCACCAGCTGAAGTCCTTACTCTAAGGCTGACCGCTTGTTATAGGTCGCGGCACGAAACTCTAGCGCTGACCGTTATTGCGCAGAAGTAAAAAATAAGGTGTCTTGGCGGGGTACAGGGGTGAAGGGCGAGCGTGCGTTGCGCCGATTGGCTCTCCAGTCGTACTCCGTCCCCCGTGCCGATACGACGCTCCGCGCACTTCCAGTGTACAGTCGCGTTCTGAATTGTTTTGTTGTCATCGTTAATTTTTGTTGTTGTTTTTTGTTAAGTTTGTTTTGTTGATTTGTTTGTTGTGTTTGTTAGTTTATTCACTGTTTGATTAAGTTTGAACAGTTTTTAAACAGTGAAAATGCCGAGGCCGAGAAGGAATACTGTTTTGAAAAGACAGGCACGGAAAATGGTGTTTGACGTGCATTGTTTTCTGAAAAGGGAATCGAATGATTTCATTAATTCCCTGAAACAAATTCAAAGTGAAATTGGCGAAGCTGCGAGTATTTTACTCGATTCTGACCGCAGCACTGTAGATATAAGTGAAATAAAACAAACTGCAGAAGTTATTCAGGCGGGAAATATAAAATTAAATAGTATAATTAGTGACTTACAGAAAATTCAGAAAAGGACAGCTGAATCTACAAAGACGTCCATAGCAACGGTAAGGAAAATCTCCACTGAAGCCAATAATTCCGACTTATTATCAGTATTTAGAACACCAGGCAAAAAACGCTCCAGATCAAAACCGGTCACAGATATTGATAACTTTGATCAAGGATTAATAAAGAGGTGCATACATAACTTTCATAGGACAAATAATGAACTTCCCACCGTCGGAAAGTTGAGAAAGAAGCTAGAGGAAGATATAAATTTCAAAGGCTCAGAACGAAGTCTTCGACGAATAATTAAGAGTTTAGGGTTTCGGTGGAAAAATACTGAAAACAATCGAAAAGTACTGATTGAAAGTTCAAATATACGTTTACTACGTATCGAATACTTACGCAAAATAAAACAATATCGCCAAGAGGGAAGGCCCATCGTATATACAGATGAATCTTACGTAGATTCATCGCACTCTGCTCCAAAAGCCTGGACCGATGGTACTACAAAAGGTCTCAAAAAACCTATCTCCAAAGGACAGCGGGTGGTCATTGTCCACGCAGGATCAGAGGCTGGGTTCATACCGAACGCACTGTTAACTTTTAAAGCTGGTGCGAAATCAGGCGACTACCACGACAATATGAACTACGACAACTACGAAAAATGGCTGAGGACACAGTTATTGCCGAACTTACCGCCTAATTCTGTCGTGGTAGTCGACAACGCATCATACCATAATAAACAATGGGACCTTGCACCCACTTCTAATTCCAAAAAAGCTGACATGCAGGGTTGGCTTACTGAAAAGGGCATACAATATGAGGAAACTCTACTAAAACCTCAACTATACAATTTAATACGGGCTAACAAAGATAGATTTAAAACATTTTCAATTGACAGGATACTAGCAGAGCAAGGACATCAAGTGCTAAGACTGCCACCATACCACCCAGATCTAAATCCAATCGAAATGGCATGGTCTGACATAAAGCAATATGTAGGCAGTAAAAATGTGAAGTGGAGTGTTGCTAAATGTATAGAACTAATTCAAGAAAAAGTTTTGCTGATGGGTGCTTGGGATTGGGGAAAGTTATGCCAAAAGGTAAAGGACATAGAAGAGCAATATGTCAAGAGTGACCATGTCGTGGATTTGGTTACAGAAGAATTCATCATTCGCGTTGATGGTGACAGTTCAGAGGATAGCCTTGGTGAGTCTGATGACGATGACGCTGTTAGTGCCGACGACCGAAGCAGCCCTGAGCCGGGGCCCTCAGTAAGCAAAAGGCCCTGTTGGGATACTATTGAAGGTGTAAGACCATTGTCTGATTCGGACTAGATATCGGAAAGGAGAATGCGGTGTCTGATGTCCACACCCTGCCGAACTCGCAGGTTTCTTCTATCCTGAGAAGAAACTTCAGTAGGTTCTTATGTAATTCGGACTTAATATAATTTTTTTTATTATTTGGTATTTAATATAAAAATTTACAAATCCGATAGTGTATTTATTTTTCTACTCCCCATAAACTTGTTAAAAATTATATTGTAGGTAACATGAAGTAATATTTGCGTGCGTGACAGTACCCATACGCAGTTAAGTTCCACATTTTGTTCACCGCTAGACTTACTATTTGACTTTACATTAAAACATTATTTTGCTGTTTTTAACTAAGCAATTAAATTACTAATTTGTATTGCGTGCGCGATGGTACCCATGCGCAGCTATCCCCTCCACGTTTCGCTCAGCGCTAGAGTTTCGTGCCGCGACCAATACATGTCTATGACAGCATAGACAAAGTGGAGTCAGATAATCTTTAAGTAACAGAATATCAGCCAACGTAGTGATTATATACTCTGTGTATCAGCCAATGCAAACAAATAAATCACTTCTTTGGAGATTTTGTCTATGAAATTTTGTATATTTTGAATCAAAAGTTGTCAACTTCAAACTGACAATGACATCTGGACTGATTGAAAATCATTGAATTTATTCAACTTAACTCGATCAAACTCAATACGAAAATGTTATCAGGTCGGGTTTAACCAGTTCACTATAATTTTAAGGGAGATTATACCTGTTTTATGAAATGAAAAAGTGTTTACATGCAGAGATTGCGTGGTGAAAATTTTAATGGCCAAATTACCGAATGGCTGGATTCAGCTGGTGAGTAATAAAAACATCTTATCATTGAACTTTAATGATCGAAATTATCGAGAATGGTATTCTATTTGTGCGTTGTACTGTTCTAATTGAAACTTTAATTGAATTAAATCGTCCAATTGAGGAGTCATTGTTACAACCAATCATATTTACGAGTAAAAAAGCTACAGAACCGTGTATCTGTATTGGTTAATACACATACCATTGCATTGGGTCTTATCCTTTAAAACATTTGTATGCTATTCAATAAGCAAAAAATTCACACACCCATTTAAGAAATACCATTTGTTAATTGTAATGACCTTTCATTATTGTTGTTATAGGTAGTTGCATGGTGTATGGCTACCCAAACTTATGACTTACTTGACTTTAATATGTGTTTAATCAAAGTAAAATACTTGATATATAGACACCCGAAATATGGAACTTTTTCATTCAACAGGTATCTTTCTGAAGGCTTCCAAGTTATCATTGAGAAGTCCAAAGAAGCAAAATGCACTCTAAAAGATGTACAGTTGCGTTTCTTGTGCCCTGATGACTTGGAAGAGGTATGATTCTTCACTAATATTTGATATTATCAATGCATTTGGGATTTTAAATTAAAATTAGGGCAGGGTTGTCAAACTGCATGTTATATACCCGTGGTGTTGTAAGTGTCTATTAGGATATTTTTTATGTCATTAAGACTGCAAACAAGCATACAACCCACCTGATGGTAGCAGTTACCTTGGCCACTTGCAACACCAAGAGTATCACTTGTGCATTGCTGACCCTACTGTGACTGCTAACCAACAGGTGGGCCTTATGTTCTTTAGTACCTTAGTGGCTTTGCTTGATCTAAAATACAAAAATAACTTAACACTAAGGCTTGAATCAGACTTGGTACCTTTGAAAGTATGATTTGCCATTATTTTATATGTAACAGGAAAACTGATTTCTTTTCCTTATATGGGTACATGCATTAAATTACTAAGAAACAAAGTTTTAAGGCTATGGAATGAAGTCAGATTTTAAAGCACAGTTAAACAGCAAATTTTATTTTTGTATAATAAAATTCTTCCAGGTGCGATGTCTGTGCAGAGACTGGTTCCCAATAGAGTACCCACAGTCGTGGTACGAAGATATCACATCGTCAGAGCGGTTCTTTGCTCTGGCTGCAGTGCACAAGGCCCAGATCATAGGCCTGATTGTAGCTGAGATTAAACCTTACTTAAAATTAAATGCTGAGGACCGGGGAATACTATCAAGATGGTTTGCATCAAAAGATACTCTTGTTGCCTACATACTGTCCTTAGGTAATATTTATTTTAACTACACTTCATTTGTTTTTAAGTAATAGCTTTCTTTAGGTCAAGTAATGAAATGCCAGCTGAATCTGATGTCACATTTATTTTTAATGGCCTCTAATTTTACACGGAAATTTTATTCTGATGACAGCTCAAGTAGTTATGTGAGCCATCAAATTATAATGTTTTTGAAAAGATAACAAACATTCAGAAGGACTTTTGCATCTATATTATTAGTTTGGATGGGCTAATTAACATATTATTTCGTACACATGATTTTAATTTCATGCAAATTTTTTTTTCCATATTACCTCAATCATGATTTTGTAGCCAATTTAATGTGAAAGAAAATTTATACGCTAGTAAAAGAAGATTCATACTAATTTGTAATTCTTTGTTGACATACATAAAAAGTCAAAGGGTTGGGTTTGTCTGTGATTAGAGTTTTAACATGATGGATGACTTGATGCATTGGATGTACATTTATGCGTGCAGGCGTGGTGCAGTCGCACCGGCGCTCAGGCGTGGCGACGCTACTCCTGGACGTGCTGATGAAGCACCTGGCGGGCCCGCTGCCGCAGCCGCCGCACCACCATCGAGTGAAGGCCATCTTCCTGCATGTGCTCACCACTAACACTGAGGCTATACTTTTCTACGAACATAAGAGGTTGGTTCTCTAGCATACTTCTCTGTCTTTGTGTTCTCTAGTAGTGTTCTCTTCAAATATAATTGCAAAATTTTGTGAGTATGTTTGAATGGATGGATGGTTATTACTCTTTCATGCAAAAACTACTGAATGGATTTAGATTAAATTTGAAGCACAGATAGTTTATAACCTGGATAGGATATAGGATACTTTTATAATAGGGATAAATGTGTAAAATGTTAGGTTCCTCTGGGATTTTAAGCTCAATGCCGACGAAGTTGCGGGCAGAAGCTAGTCATAAATAATGCTCACTTCCATCGGTTACTGTAAATGGCACTTGAAATTTTGTATTGTTAAATCATTATTTATTATACTAGATTTCTACCTGCAAATTCGTCTGTATAAATTTTCATGTTCCCCAGAGAGAAAGTATCCTATGACCTACTCTGGGTTTAAACTGTCCGCTTTATCAAAATTAATCAAGATCCGTTCAGCCGTTTATTTGTGAAAAGACAGCAAACATGTAGAGAGACAGACAGTTACTTACGTATTTATATTTGCCTGTTACGAAAATACTATTTGATGTTTTGATCTTTATAAAACAGGTACGTGTCCGGCGTCATTCAGTTTTTGCGATACTGATCTGATAATCGTTGATAAAACAAGTAAAATGATTAATTATTTAACTATTTTTTTATTTATCAGCTTTTTACTGTCTACTTATCTAAAAGTACCATGCATTGCTAAAGTACCATGTACATTGCTAATCTTATCACTATTTGGCAACCATATTTCCGATTTTCAATGAAAGTTTCTCTAGTTAAGTTAAAGATTAGTTACTGCCTACGACTTTGTCCGAGCGAAGGTAATTTTCCGGCATAATAAAATCCTATATTCAGTCTCTAATGTGAGTGAATTACTGTTTTAGTTGTTTCTAATATGAACTGACAGATGACAATTTAAACAATAATTGTCTCGTTTGAATTATGATAACATGCAAATAATCCTCAGCGTCTATTTAAGAAAAAGCTTTTACTTGGACATAACAGTCCGACACTCCAATTGTATTAATTTGTACAGACATGGATTCCAAACGGCATCGTTGAAGACATACATATGGCTTGTTGCAGATTCCGTCTCCACTCATTTCTGCCTTACTACTACTCAATAAAGGGCAAATGCAAGGACGGGTTCACTTACGTGTATTACGTGAACGGCGGGCACGCGCCCTGGGGGCTGTACGAGTACGTGAAGTTCGTGGCGCGCGCGGCGTGGCGCGGCGGCGGGCTCTACCCCTGGCTGTGGGGCAAGCTGAGGGCCGCGCTCGCGCTCGCCTGGCACAGGTACCCACATACTGCTAACCCATGGCCGTACGCAGCCTTTGGTGTAGATTTTTGGAATTGCCTCTGGTAATAGGTATTATGTTTTTTTTGTGAAGTGCGAATACCACTGATCTGTATCAATGATTGTTTTCTAAAAACTTAAGTTTTTTTTTTATACCACTAAGGTGGCAAACAAGCATACGGCCCGCCTGATGGTAAGCGGTTACCGCAGCCTATGGTATCTGAGTAGAAATTCGTAGAGGTATTCAGTGCCTAATAAGAGACGACAACGGTCTCACAGTCTCTCACGCTGGCACCAAAATGTCTTCGATGAACAGCGGGTGTTGTAACACCTCTGCCGCTTCGGGGACTCTGGTGGGAAGGCATTAAAACTCAATTTTTGGGAAGACATTATTGGACAAGCAGTGAGCCGAGGTCAGCTGCCTCCCCTCAGTACGCCCATGAATGGTGTCAATTGTCTTTCTACACATTAACTTCACGCCAAGCCACGGTGGTCGTGGTTGAAGTAATCGCCTGCCATTTGATTGATTAGTTTAGACAATTTGTTAAAAGTGCATGTTTTAATATTTCAGAGATTCCCATAAAACATAAGAGACGCGCTCGGCACGATAGCACGAGCGCCACGAATGTCACAAACAACGGATGGAAGATACACTCGTAAGTTTGTACCACTCCACAGTTACAATTGACACTGGGTATTACAAGATCCAGTGAATGTCCTGTGATTATGAATATTGTTTGATTAAGCTAAGTTTATTATGAACAAATATACAGCAGTCAATTTAAAGCAAATCACTTGGTTAGCGTCTGTCAACTGCACTGGTAGCAGGAACATCTTTCGACTACGTTTTCGAAGACGTAACTCACTAATTGTAAAAAAATACATTCGAGTTTTTCGTTCCACCTTTCGCCGGCGCAGGGCTGTTAATTTTTCCACACAAAAGTAGTCAATACGAACACGTCCAGTTGTCAGATCTTAGTCTTCTGACAGACCGATTGATTGCCAAAGATGTGTATAATGTGGCTTACCGTAACAAGCACGTATATATTTCAGTGCAGTGTATTGTGAATAACGTTCAGTTTATTTACTTGCATATATTACAATAAACTATGTGGTGTCAAATTGCCTGAAATAACTACTGACAAAGTTATTTGTGATATTTTTTTTAGTAATCAAAGCTTTAAAAATTATGACACTGTCTTATCATTTTTTTAAATAATTAATGAGTCGTCAGTTTTTCATGCACATAATTAATTGGGAGGTAATAAAAAAGTATTTGTGTTTTTGTGGAGACAGTGAGGGCTTTGATTGAGCGCCGTGGTTCGGCAAACGTGTAGCGTTGAGTGCCATTATTACTGCCAAGATTTAAAGTGAGGTGCCTGAGTGTTAAATGATTTGTCCCACTCAGTTCGTTGTGACCCCATCCCCTAGTACTTAGTCATTGTTCTGCACTTCTATTATGATGTAATTTATTTTCTAAGTTAAATTAAAACAGTGTACGCGAACACATATTTGTTACTCATTATAAACCAAAGTATTTTAATGTCTTCATTTTGTTACTACTCGTATAAATTGATTTATATTCTTTATTAAGTATTAATATTTATATTAAATTAATGTTAAGTGTTAAATGTGTCAATGAGTATTATTTTTGGACCATTATTTAAATTATTTGTATTTCAGTGACAATCATATTGTTATGTTAACCACACATACATTTACCACCAATTACTTTTCTATTTGATAAAGCGGTTTTTGTGCTGCAACGAAATATTAATTCGGTCAGTACAATACTGTCTTCACGTCGCTTTTCGATAAAATTGATTAAAGAAACTGCCCTGCATCGTCTGACTCAATAAGAGTTTTTATTCTAAATGCAATGCCTTAAGGTAGCTTGTTAATAAATACATACAAACACGGCAATGCAATGAAAACGTAATTTGCTTACATATAACAGTCTCTACATTCTTTGGGTTTTGTAATTATCTTTGCACGAAGTACCGAAATGTTATATTGACCTGCAAATAAGATTTAAGTGTCTCTAATAATCTCTGCATACAATAATGAACCAGTGAAGTGTCAGCACCAGTGACGAATAAATAACGAAATACTGTCCTAGTTAGTCTTCCCAATACGATCATGTCGGGAAGGTGAATCGTATGTGATCCAGTGATAGAATCACTACAATAGTGATCACATTCTAAATAGAAGATGTGATCTTCAATATTAAACATCACATTTTATTTATATCTTAATCTGTAATAATTAAGGTCCCATGTGACCTGACAAGTGGTGAGTCAAATGCCGTTCTTTGGTAATATATAAATCCTGGGCTATGTCATATATCAAACGGCTAAATAATAATGCTAAAGTAGGAAATTCTTTAACTACCGAACGGAGGCGATGCGAATATTATTATTTTCCCGAATTACGAATTACAGTCTCACTTGTTAAGCAACCGCCCTGGAAAATGTAGTCCGTGGCAAATGTATGGTGAGTGCAGAATGTCGTATTTACAGAGAGATTTTGAAGGTTCCCAGTTTTGTGTTTTAGCACGAACAATATTTTTATGTGTCAAGTTTAATAAATTTAATATATTAAATGATGCAATGTCAATGTGTGTAGGTATTATACATTCATTTTACACTAAAATTGTGTGAAAGTGCCACTGCACTAGCACGCTCCTAATGATACGTGTAATGTTTTGTGTTGTGTCTGTCTATTTCTACACTGTGTAGTACCTACTGAATATGAAAGGAACAGTTTAACTTCCAAATAAATATTATTGTTGACTCAAATTGTTTTTCCTTTGATTAATAAAACACATTTCATAACAATTTCAGAAAAAGTTTAATTTTAATAATTGCTTTTTTTCTCATCAACTATGCTGTACAAACTATATCGCTTAAATTAGAATTAGCAATTAATAATTGCACGTAAAAAAAACTTAACAAATATGTATCTTCAACTTTTCAATTGGAATGAACGATTATTACGATAAGTAATATTATATTTTTACAATATTTATAACCCTACAAAATTAAGATCTCTATATCAATAAGCAGTCACAATCGCCCAATGATATGTTAAAATTATTTCATTATTGCGGTGTAGGTATGTATTATGTAGTGTTGTCGTTTCGCTTCGAGTGTTGGGGCGAGCGGGTAGGCGGGTGAGTACTACACTAGAGTAGCGGTGAGCGGAGATCCAGCGAGTGGCGAAGCGGGCGCGGCGCCTACGTCACTAGGTTCGTTCTCTCCAGTGCGCCGGCCTTGAGGTTCTGCCCTTTGAAGTCTTTTAATCTAATTGGCGATGACTCGCTACCCGAGTCGCCCTGCAATAACTTCAAACATAAGTAGACACGCTCAGATAGTAAATATTTTGCGAATATTGACTGGGTACACACTCGAATCGAAAAAAGTGTCTTCAATGTCAACAATTCGAACAATTCCATCCAAATTGGGTCGTTGTAAGTTCATTCGATTTCACCAGCGGAACCGATAACAATTTATTTATACACACAATCATCATCATCTATTTTACTTTAGGGATACCTATCCACCGCGATATAGGTATGTATGTATACATCTCCCACTATTAAATAACTACTACACCACATGCAATCACTACAAAAGTCATATGGTAAAAATCGCGAAACCAATATGGTAGTATATTCTCGCAATTTCCGCCACTTAGAAATAGGGATAACCACGTAGTACCTGTAGCCTATTTTACTAAGGAATAGAAGCATAAGTAAGAGTTTTAATAAAATCGGTTCAGTAGTTCCAGCGAATACCTCAATCATACAAATAAAACAGTAATATTTACCGGTTTGAAATAAATAAATTAAAGGGATGATGCGATTGGCGCAGAACCGAGGCGAATAGCGGCATAGGAAAAGGCTTACACCTAGCCGTGGGATGATGATCATTTTTCATGATAATGAACAGAATGCGTGCATGTATTAGTACTGACGTTGAGGCCGAGCGAGCCGGTCTCTTGCAGGAGCAGCTCGCTGTCGGTGCCGCGCGACTCCTTGTTCTTGAGTATTGAGCGAGCGCGGGAGTCGCCCTCGCGCTTGCTGCCATTCTTACCTGTATACAATACAATACACCGTTATTATATTACATTGTTGAACATACATCGTACTTCCTATCTACTGTGTCCAACACGTTCTAGAATACGGGGTACGGTATTTTAAATAATAAAATATATAGGTACCACTTATAGCTACATAACATTTTATATATTATGTACCGTTAGTGGCAGGCGGATAATGACTTGGGAATGAAAAAAAAATATGTCGAAAATTTCGATTCGATTGCACCCGAGCGAAGCCGGGTCGCTCCGTAGTAACAATAAATCGATATTTACGCAAAGGTATTAAGTAAATACTATCTACATAGTAAAAAAACATCAAATTTAAGAGTCAGATACATGGACAAGTAGACTTCTGAGAACACATTAAAAGTGTCCCGTGTTAGAAAAGGACAATATAAAAGTTATCTTGTAATTACTGCGAATCCAGTGGAAGTGATAAAAAATATAAACAAAAATTCATGAATCTTCGAGAACATGCTTCCCAATTAATTAAAAAGTTTAAGTTACTTAGATGATATGAAAACATTCAATGAGTTCGCACAAAACACACCAAATAGTATGTGGTGATTGATGATCCTGGTCGCTATCCCCCGCGGCAGCCGCCGCTCCTCCTCCGACCAGTCCTGCAGAACAAGTGGTCACGGTCACCGTGCGTATCTGACATTCGCTGCAGCTGACACATGGACAGAATACAAGGACTTCAACTGCGTAAGTAGTTATGCGGACACAAGACATGCATTCTGGAACACAATTGTCAAACAACGTGCATGAACGGCAACCGACAAACGGGTAGGAAGAACAAATAATGATACGAACTGGAGCCTGCATTCCTTGAGTGAGCTATGTCCGCTGTGTAATGTGGGCTGTATGTAGATAGTCTTACCTGCTGGAACCGGGCTTTCCTGTGTTTGGGCTTGGCGTCGTCAGGCGGGAAGGTCGGAGCGGCGGGCGCTTCGTCGAGCGGCTGCGGCAAGCTGGTGCGTGAAGCGTCGAGCTGGCGCACGCCCCCCGGGCCCGCCAGGCTGGCCCTAGAGCCTCGCGGTGAGCCTTCCCCCTGCGGACCTTTCGCACACAACACGCCCCCGTCCCCAGACGCGCTCCGTCGCACCCCGCTAAACTCAGCCACACCGCCTCCCACCCCGTTCCCACCCGCGACTCCACCACCGCCGCTACCGTCCAGAGGGTTCACATACAAGTTTGAGGAGTCGTTCTCGCATGCGATGTCGCCCTCTGAAGGAAAAGGGTGCGTAAGGCATGATGCAAATGTATCTGTAACGTAAGACATAACACGCACATGGAGCTGCGCCTGTACATCATGTCTAGAACAGTGACGCGACATACTAGCGGGTGCTGGACAATGGACATGGCTGAGCCGTGAACTACTCATGGGAACATTTAGACATCATACAAGAAAGTACACTCATTACTGTAATATAATACACATATTCTACATTCTTATAGGTGATAAAAACAACGAAAATTAATTTCAATGTTTTGGGACCAAGCTAGTATGTGAACATGGGTGCTTATTAAGATCAAGATAAATATCTCATACTTTTTAAAATCTAGTACTCTGGCAAGTCATAGAACTCTAGATAAAAATGTATGTACTTAGAGAATAGGTCATCATTCGTAGACCTCAAGCTACGATGCGTAGTAA
This sequence comes from Falcaria lacertinaria, assembly GCA_951449985.1. Lineage (NCBI taxonomy): Eukaryota > Metazoa > Arthropoda > Insecta > Lepidoptera > Drepanidae > Falcaria > Falcaria lacertinaria. The sequence goes on along the minus strand of OX602120.1, from coordinate 6,168,117 downwards.
TTCTGCTACGGAGCGTAGCTCTCTCTGTAGCTACGTGTCGTAGTGCTCAAGCTACGAGTCGTAGTGAGTTAAGCTATTCGTGGGAACCTCTTGGTGTACCTTGGGCAAAGTTGACAAAACGCACGATGATACCTCTGGTATTGCAGTTGTTCATAAGTTGCGTAGACCGCTTATCATCAAGCGGGCCGTGCGCTTGTTTTCCACCGGTGTATGATAAAAAATAAAGTTCAGAAGGTAGTACATAGTAAAGGCGTAGTACCTGGACTATCGAGGCTGTTGGGCGTGGCCTCGGGCAGCGCCCGGGGCGCCGGGTGCCGCTGTAGGCACGCCAGCTCCACGCACACCGGCTGCCGCAAGTCGGATGTAGGCATCGGCATTAGCTGCTCCGCGTCTATAAACTCTTTGTACCCCTACAGCAGATATACCCCCACGTTATTCACATCAAACTAACAACAAAAATATCAAAGTACTTTACATACACACAAAAAAAACAAAAAGGCATCAAAAAGTAACAGATAAAAATTATGTTTCATTAATATAGGTACTATACCTACGAAATCTATGATCGAAAGAAAATATAAGAGAGGTAATTATCGTTTTAAAATAAATATATAATGCAGTTTAGTTATTTAAGTAATAAACCAGTCTAGCCTGAACAACAAGAACTATTTTCTATATAGAAAATGTGTACCATTTATTAATGCACTAAACTAAAAACGTTTCTACTAGGTAGGTGCGCTCCCTAGTAGAAGTGTCCTATATCGAGAATAGTCTAAATAATGTTTAGCGGGTACTTACTGATTAGTGCTGGTTGGAAATATAATTATTAGAATTTATTTTATTATTTTACATAAGTAGCAAAGAAACGACATAAATCAAGTATTTGTGTAGTACGAGTAGTTAGTACAGTAAGTATGCTTGTTGACAAGTATAATGTGTTATTAGTATCTTAGTACCTTGAACGTGCAAAAACAACATTCAAACTCAGAAGGCAGCTGATCCAAGTCAAGCTGTTTGTCAGCCATCTTATTTTCCTAAAAACAGAAAAAAAATTAGTAGTTATACTGATGTTCCTTAAATATTTCTGTGTTAGTTTTGCTGGCGTAACGATATATGATTAGCAGTCTCGTTGTAAGCTAGCTTTAGTGAAATCGGTATTGTCATGTTGTAAGTAAAGACGTCATTACATTGTGATTTGTATCGATATCGCGGTACAAATCCAGACAAGACGTTACGTTTGACTTACTTGTGTCAAAAACAGTGTCAAGTAAGCGGTATTATTAATGTCTTACTGGTGTTGGCTCAGGGTTAATAAGCAAGCGCTTTTCCGGCGTGCCAGGACCCTCGTTTGAGTAGCGGCGCTCTTTGTCGGGGCTGCTCTGAAACTATCACCCACAGTGTTAACATATAACGTCTAGTATCTATCTAGTAGGGTACCCATAAACATTACAGAAATGTACGCTATCTATGACTCGAATGGTTAAATAACCTTGAACTATTGAAGATTATTTTTAATTTTATTTAATATAAAGTATCGTACTTTTGTATTGTTCCAGCTGGTATCTCTCAGTGTTATCGTTGTTTAGAAGTATTTCTTTGTAGAATGTAAATCAAGGAGTGTCCCCCCGAAAATGGAAACAAACTTACCTGATTCGCTTCAGGTGTGAGCGGGAGCTTACTGGAGATGGAGTGATCATACTGCCTGTAGCAGCCAGTGGTGGCCGGGGCCTCGCCCTCCAGACTAGTCGCGTCCGCCTGCGACACGTTGTGTCCTGGACACACACACCACCGTAAGTAGCGACGTCTGCCGGTTCCCCTCGGAGGTGCGACCGCGAATGATGATTGTGTTGATCGTGTACGTATAGTTTCCACAATCAAACTAGCCCATTAACATTTATACAGAAATGACAGTAAATAGCGGCGTGAACTACAAACACAACACACATTCCAAACTAATAGTCTATGATTGCAGCGTCCTCCGGATACACACATCGGACAGTCCACAGAAGAGAAATGTTAGTTCTATGAAGCGTTAGGCTTACGCTGACAATGTAATCGACCTTAGATTAAGTGTCTTCGTCGCACATCGCTAGCTATACGCGAGCACACGACGCGAGCCCGACCCCGCGTAACAGACTAACAAAAAGGGGTCGAGTGACGACTGTGCGATAGTAGTAAGTAGCTCATCGGGCGTCGTCGGTTGCCTCAATGAGGTCGCACTTGTCACCTGAAGACAAGGAATAAAATACTCTGAGTGCACCTCGTTGGAACGAACGGGCGAATATAGCTGTAGCTGCGATGTTACGTGAACTGTTTGATTTGGAGGTGTATGCGAGTCCGGAGAGCCATCGAGGCACCGTGCATTCAGTCAACATTCATTGCATTCAGTAACACGTTTCGATTATGCTAAATGCAGTTCAGCTTCGAAAGACATGCGTGCGTAGTGACAGAGAGGTTAGAGACATTCAAGAGCGGAGGACACATGACATGGAGAAGCGGCGAAGCGGGCGGCGCGTCGCGCGAGGCGCGCTACTGACCTGTGTCCACAATGACGTCGATGAGGTCCATGCTCTTGGCGAACGCGTCACGTAGGTTGATGTGGTGGAAGGAGACGATGGAGCCCTCGCGTTTGGCGCGCTCGAGGGCCTCGCGCCTCTTCAATGCCTTTTCACGCCGCATCTGGTTCTTGTAAAACTCGGCGAAATTGTTGACGATAATAGGGATGGGTAACGCAATTACCAACACGCCGCAAATACAGCAAACTGAGCCGATGACCTTGCCCAACGGGGTCGTGGGGTAAATGTCACCGTATCCAACTGTGGTCATAGTGATGCCGGCCCACCAGAACGTTTCCGGAATGGAAATGAATTTAGTCCCAGGTTCCTCCTTCTCGGCGAAGTAGGCTAACGAGGAGAAAATTAGCACTCCCATCGCGAGGAACAACATGAGCAGTCCAAGTTCTTTGTACGAGTTTCTAAGTGTGAAACCGAGCGACTGCAGCCCGGTGGAGTGCCGCGCAAGTTTTAGGATGCGAAGTATTCGCATTATACGGAAGATTTGAACGACGCGACGCACGTCTTGAAACTGGTCTGTAGCGTTCTTATTTGTTTCGAGTAAAAACAGAGATACAAAATAGGGTAATATAGCCAACAAGTCTATCACATTTAGTCCACCCTTGAAGAATTTCCACTTATCCGGCGAGGCACTGAATCGCAGTACGTACTCGAGCGTGAACCAAGTGATGCACACGGCCTCGACCATGGCGAGCTGCGGATTGTCCATCGGCGCACCTTTCTCGTCGTACACTTGCATCTGAGGTATCGTGTTCAGTGTGAGCCCTATCGTCGACAGCACGATGAAGAGGATCGAGATCACCGCAATCACCTGCAAGCACGCACCACTGAGCCACGGCGCCGGGAGCACGACTACATCATGTGTTACGCTAGTGTTTGTACAGGCACTGCTTCCCCTACACTTTTGTACAACGGTAAGCTTTTACGTTTGGTAAACGTAAGTTGTAAGTATATGTAGATATGTATTTACAAATAGTAATATGTAGGTAACAGTAAAAGCCAATAATAACTTATGAAAATATTACGACATAAGTATAGTTAAATTTTGGTGTAAAAATAACATCTATTTGTGTAATATGTTAGTAGTGTTGTGTATGTGTTGATTAAAGTATGGTTATGTGGGTGAACGGACGTGCGTTCGTTAGAAGTTACAGGAGATTTCCGGGGAGTAGTAGGGAATATCCGCAGCAGGCTAGACGCTCGTCCGTCCATCGACCGCGTCGCTCAGTTAGTCGTTTCAGTAGGTATCATGAAGCGGAAGCGCTTTGGGTTGGTGGGAGAGGTGTAAAGGAGAGCGGTAGAGGAGGGATCGCCGGCGAGACGACGCTCAGACGCAGTGGGGGGCGGCGCGGGCGCGACGGGCGCACACCGGACAGCGGTCCGGCGGGCGCATGCGCCGTCCCGTGCCACCCCGCACGGCGCCCGCTGGAGCGTCGCCGAGCGGCGGCTGGTCACATCGCGTAAGCCCATCCCATCTTTGCAAATTTGCGACAACAATTAAGCTTTGTTTTAATTAGTCTCCGTTCGGAGAGTGATTGATGCTGCTGTGAACATTTATAAACATTATTGGTTTAAATCAAACAAAAGTTATATCTTGTACATTAACTGATCACTATGATTATATATATTTCAATAGCTAGCTTCCATCGTAATAAATATGCTTAATATATTGATATATAGTTCGTTATAAATATATTACCGAAGCAATCGGCGCGGCGCAGCGGCCTGCAGTCATTTGTGAACTAAACTTATTAAAATACCTATATATACCACTATATATATGTCGTATATCTGTGAAGAAACTGTATCTACTCATAGATCATGATTATATAAATTCATAAAATAATATATATTGTACATACATACCTATACCTAAGATTTATTGTTATAAGAACATGGCAAGTTAAATTAAAAACGCCCTAAAATATATTAATCGAACTCGATTACAACAATACAATACAAAATAATGGCATTAATCAAAGTTGATTAAATATGATTATAAGATCACTGAACCTTGAAAAGATAAATAAATACATTAAGCGATTTTATGCTTAGAGAAGCGGGTAGCTTAGCCAGCGAATAGTTGCACAAAAAAATTAAATATTTCGAGTAGAGTAAAATACTTCGGATATTTAAAAAATATATAAATATTAAAATAAGTCATGTAATTGATACACGTCAAGCGTTGTTGCAAATATTTAAATAGAGGGCTATTTTAAGGAAATAAACGCAGAAAATCAAAGCAAGAATGTTATTAGAGACGCGAGGTCATTAGTGGATAGAATAAAAAATAGTACTTACATAATATAATTAGCAAAATATGCATCGCTGCTGTCGAAGTGTTACATAAAATGTCCAAAATTCAAAATTTAAAGTAATATTTGAAACATTAAGAACAAGACCTTTTTCTCGACAATAGCGCTTTCATGTCATGGTCACAGGGCACAGCACAATAAAATAACACAACACCACATTCCATACAACGACACACGAGACAAACTGATAGACAACAACCAGGAAGGAATCAGATAGATGTTATTCATGCACCACACATACATACAATTAGTAAATACTATGGATAGCTGCAAAGCTCGATTCCTAAATATGCTTAGAGATATTAATTGTACAAATGCGTGTAGAGTTTAGGTGCGTCCAAATGAAAGCGCTGATTTGTCCACATTGTGGTACTCATTTGCGACATAATTATCAGGCATTTTTTGGACGCACTTTTTTGTGAAAGATAATTTTAATTACATTTATTGCAGGAGAGTGAGTTCTAATTAACAAACTCTTTTTAAAATGTACATCTTGTTACTATTTGATAATGTTAAGTAATGTATATTTATCATACAATTAGTACATTTGTGATCTATCAACATAATTGTGTCTACGTTTTCTTGTATAGTATACTATGTTTACATGGCGTGTAGTTTTTTTGTACTTGTAATTGTTCGGAAAAGGAATAATATTTCACATTACAAGTCCGTTTATATGTGATACATTACATATGTTTAATTTCGTTTGATTGAAGAAAAGTGTATTCTACTGTAAACAGATTATTGTGCATAGTGCGCAGTGTATGTAAACTTACTATTTACCAATACTTGCTCACAAATGGACGAAAGCTTCTATCTAATATAAAGAAAAGAAAGTGCAATATAACATAATTATTTTCAGTGCCGTAATCCTGTACCTTTCCTGTACCTACTCTAATAATCCTCGGCAGCGTTACTAAAGTGGCACATTAGTAGAATAATAACAAGTGTACTATAGTTGTGGAGAGGGTGGAATACGTTACCCTGGCCGCGATACTGGTGGTGGGTTTCTCGAGCAGGTCCCAGAGCCATTTTTGGTACTGCGCACAGGTGCCCTGGCCGAACTCTTCCTCCTCGCGCTGACGCAGGCTCTCGGCCTCCTTGCGCATCTCCTCGTGCACGTGCTCCTTGCGCTGGTGGTACTTGTGTTGGCAGCACGACTCCAGATACAGCTCGTCCACGCCCCAGTACTCCAGGTCGTCGCTGAACGCCAACACACACATTTCATCCACCAAGTGCAATTTGCCTGTCCGATAGAAGTTGAGGATTGAACTGAAGCTTTTCGGATGTCTGAAACATTAGCACATGTATGGATTAAAATCATTATATTGTTTAATCTAACTTTTAGATTAACAATATAATGCTAGCCTTTTTTTTGCGGGAGCAATTAGGAATAATATGTTTCGTAAACGTAAATTGTTACTACTCAAAAGCATAAGATGAAAAAATACTTCAGTTTGTGTGCCAATGTTTAATAAAAACACAGAATAAACAAATTTAGTCCCTAGACAAATGTTTGTCCAGAGTGGGGATTGACCGAACCTCAACCGTGTTAAACGGTCAGCCTCACAAACGAGGTTCACTAAATAAATTGCGCAGAAAAATACCTGTCGAAGAAGTACTCGTTGTCTTGTAGAGAGTAGTCGTCGCAGAGCTCGGTGATAGCCTCGTGCGTGTTGCAGTCGCGCAGCCGACCCAGCCTCGTGTGTGGCAGCCGCTCGAGCGTGCGCCAAAGCACCTCGTGCCGCACGCCGCCCACGTTGATGATCACCCGCTTGCTCAGCGCCTTCGCGCGGAGCATCATAAACGGCTCCGGCGGCAGGGACGACATCGACCTGGAAACAACGCATTGACACATCAGCTCGCGCAGAAATCACGACGAAAACTCGCCCTGCCGCCCATATCAAATCATCAATTGTGATATAATGGCAAAATGGGACACCAATCGTAGTTTGTAAATGGTATGTCGCGTTGCACAGCCTATTATTGTGACAAAAGTATCACGTATAAAAAAGGAGCTATTCCAGTCTGCTGTTTTTCCAGAAATACACCGAAAAAATATAAAGTATGTAATAGATACTTTCACTTATATTATGTTCTTTATAAGCTTAGATAAATAACTTCGTGCAATGGTTGGAATCCCCACTATGAATCATTGAAACCGGCTCTCAAATATTTTGGAACTTTGCCACTTTCATGCAAAGCATAATATTTTTCGCAAAACGTTGTACTAAAGGAAAAAGGGTTTGTAGGTACTAAATTCATGTACAATGTAGGAAATGCGTAGGTAGTTACTAAAGTTGATACCTCTCCCCTTTTATACGGAGTAAGTGTTATTTGTTTCTGTACTATGTTTACCACATTCGTTTCGTCACGGCCCAAAATAATGTGTGTACCTGGAATGCGCCCGCTGCAGAGCAGCATTTGCGGCGGCGGGTAGTGTGTGCGGCAGCGCGGGCGCAGGCACGAGCCCACGGTCGAGCGGCGCGTCGGGCGCGGGCGCCGCGAAGCCCATGGGCGCGCGCGAGGGCGAGTCGCCCACGTGCCAGCGCGCGGCGCCACGGCCCGCGCCCTCGCCCGCCATACCCGCTAACTCATGGCGCTAGGCGCCGTCGCCTCCATCTGCGCACCACACGGCAACACTGCGCACTCAACACTGAAACATAAAACAAATCAATCTCTAAATATATATATTATATCTAGGTATTCGCTTTTACTTAATAATAGTAATGATATATCTTCACGCCTTCCCACAGGGGCTCCGAAGGGGTAGGCAGGGGTGTTACGACACCCACTTTACACCAAACATAATTTAGTGCCAACGTGTCAGAGGGTGAATTCATCGCCGTCTCTTAGGCACAACATACGTCCTTTAATTTCTTCTCAGACGTATGCAGGTTTCCTGACCATGTTTTGCTTCATCGTAAAGCACTTAAGTTAGAAAAACTCATTGGTACAGTCCGGAGGGATTCGAACTTGCAGCGCTAGAAAAATAGCTAAAACACAGCGTAGTGAGCCGACGGCTAACTTCGAATTAGATTAGAACAGCCAGCGAGAGCCTATATACCCAAGCAACGAGGTGCAATACAACCCTTATAACTCGCAATATGTAAGGGTTGCAAGGCCAGCCAGCATCCGGCCCATAACGCATACCGGCCCTGATTTAATTCTCCGCCGTTACATAACTAACCTTATGCAACACGTACCACTAGAACTTGTTGGAACTGTTGCCTACATTATTTCTGTCGGGAACCGACCTCTGAAACGCCTTTTCCCAACACGCAGATTAATTAATAGACCACTACCTACTGAATAAGTTTGTATTTAAGTTTATAAACTGCTTAGTAGCAGTTTACAATTACTAATGTAGCTTTTAGATGTGAATATAATTAAATATTAATATACCTTTAACGAGATTATTGAACATTCAACAAAATACACCACTGGTATCATAACAAGAAGAGGGCCGGCCTACCGTGGTATATGAATGCTTGCAACACCACTAACTTACATCATACACGAAGATATCTTCGGCTATGATATAAGATATTCGGGTCGACAACGTACAAGTGATAACCCATAGGTATATACCTAATTATTTAGTTGTATCGTGGAATGGGAAGGTCACAACCCTCGGCGAACTCCACTGAAATATGTACCAAAGCGAGCGCTGTCAGGTCTGCTCTTTTCTACAACCCACGGCCCTCGACGTCACCGTGAAGTCTAAAATGTACGGTACACGTACCAATCTAAAGTATTCAGTGGTGGACAGGGTACTTGGAACCGGAGAGCAAATATAAAGAGATTGATGTATGTAGAGGAAGCAAAGGGAATTTGCAAATCTAATTAATAGTACTTTATACTATCTGCCTACCCCGAAAAGGAATCTAATAATTTTCAATGTCTAAAATACTGTTAGTAGCTACTGAAATGAGAGTTATATATAATTGATATCATTCAGCATTGCTATAACTAACCTAACCTAGTGGCTTCTAACCAAGCTACCGCATGGAATGGATAAGAACGTGAAGGGTGTTTGTTGAAGAACATTTGAGAAAACAGGCCGTGGGCGGGGGTAATCGATTACCGGATCGCGTGGGGCGCCGTCGGCCCGATCTAATCAAACCCTCCGCGACGACCCCGATCCGATATGAGACAACATTTGCTGCACCCAGCAACATGTCACGAGCGGGTGCCCTTACAAGCCTACTTACTTACTGGACATTCATAATACTCTAATTTACAGTGCCAATTTATTAGGAAGACATCTAGTTACATGAAATATGTAATTTAACAGCTTGAAGTTTCACATTCTCAAACCTGTTGCTTGTTGCATGTAAGAAATTTGGAATTTTATTCACGCACAACACCATTATTTGCTTTTAGTGAAAATAATTAAAATTATATTTCTTATATAACTTGCGAACAGATGTTAATTGTTATTAACATAATGTTAAAATTCTTTATATGCATGTCTGATACTTGTGTCTAGCGGGTGGCTAGCCAGCGGTGTAAAGTGTTCCCTGGCCTATATAGGATTGTATGTAGACACAATAATAGGTCACGTGACGTCCTTATACTCGAGGCCAACTACTATCCGAGGCGCCACTCTGTCTGCTCGCTTGCGCCTTCCGCGCTCCGCTCATACCGACCCCATTGAGTTACATAAAACGCTGATATACACCACACATAAGTATCAAGTTAGTTTTGCCCGCGTTAAATTGTTATAAGTTGTATAAATGTAGAGCGAGACGGTGCGATGGAGTTGTTAGGGCCGCTTGGGGAGTGCAGGAGACAGCCTCCGTATTGATCTGGTGTTGTGAACGGGCCTGGCTCCGTGCCGCCACTACTCAATATGCTGAAGCTACTTGGCGAACTCTTATTATCGACTTACAGCCGTAGCCCGGTTACGCAAGCAACATCCCATATAAACACACGCTCCATTTGTCTTCCTTGTACTGTCAAAGATATATTATTTAGATTATTTCAGCGTAAGCAAAGCGCTTTCTTTGTTATTTTTCTTAGACTAAAGTTTACTCTTATCCTATAGTGTGTGTTGTATAATATGTGAATTTGTAGTTTTAATTATTGAAATCAAACGTGTTTAACTTGAAGATGTTTTTTATTGTAAGTAAAAATGACAGAACATTTATTGACTTAATGAAATCAAAATAAGAACAACTTTTCTAATGTGCCAGTACGCGCACATACTCCTGCGCACAAAGAAATCTAAAATTATAGAATAGTCACATAGATAGTAAACTAACTTAAATAATAATTTGTGGTTTTTTTAATTAATTAACTCGAAGGACCGTTTGGTAACAAAACAAGCTTATTTATAGGGCGGTGATATTCACCTGATGCGCCTTTTAAAAAAACAGATCGCACTAAGCCATCTTTGGAACTCTCGATAGTTCTTATAACTTTAGCCAATGGCCAACTTGAAGGTGGAGTGTTTTCATCTTTGATCAAAACAATGTCCCCTATCTTTAAGTTACTAACTCTTCCTAACCACTTAGGCCTTAATTGTAACTCTGACAAATATTGTTTATAAAACTGTTTCCAGAACATTTGCTTATATCGAGTAATTCTTTGATATAGTGACAGCCTATTCTCCGATATATGACATATGTTTGGCTCTGGTATATCAACAAAAGGTACAGTAAAACTCCACTGTATTTTGTTAGTGGAACAAAAGTTTACAATGTCGCTATAATGCGTTTCATTTTTGAACATTTTATATAATTCATTTAGTTCGTTATGAGCTCCCTTAAAATTAGAAGCATTGTCAGAATATATATTACTACATATACCACGCCTCGATATAAACCTTTTCAAGGCGTTGATAAAGGATTGAGTTGACAAATCACCTACTAACTCTAAATGAATAGCACGCGACGCAAGACAAATAATCAAACAAATATATCCTTTAGTGTATTTACAATTGCGTTGCATATTATTTCGAATGGCAATAGATCCACTGAAATCAATGCCGACTTGAGTAAACGCACGCACCAGAGACACCCTTGGACTCGGCAGAGCAGCCATTTGTTGCTCGCATGTTAGCGCTCTAAACCGAATGCATCTCACACACCGGTGAATAACCTTCTTTACCTCTAGTCTACCTCTAATAGGCCAGTATCTCAGTCTAACATTGGCAAGAGTGTTTTGTATTCCTGAATGTAGTAATCGGTAATGGTACTGTTCTATAATGAGCGTAGTTATGTGCGTTTGGTTTGGTAAAATAATAAGATGTGCGTGGTTAAACTGAACATGAGCATGTTTAAATAGGAGGTTGTAGTTGAAACACTTGAGGTGTTAGAAATTATATGATCGAGAATCTCACTACTGTTAGCTGACCATTTGTGCAGTATGAACCCACCTTTGTGCAATAGGTCTATAATTTCATCGCAAAATTGTATGACAGACTGAATGCTATCAGCTCCATCCATCAAATCATCCATATAACATTGCTCGTCAAGACACTGAGCAGCACGCGGATATAAATCCCTAAATCTGTATGCTAGATCTTTGAGAGTGCGACAAGCTAAGTATGGTGCACATTTAGTACCATAGGTAACAGTTTTGAGCTGTATGCATAGAAGAGGACTCTTATTGTTATCTCTCCATAAGATACGTAATAAAGAACGCTGTTCAGGGTTAACTAAAATGTTCCTAAACATTTTCACTATGTCTGTTGAAAACACATATCTATGCATTCTGAACCTTATAATAATATCCAATAAATTATTATAATATTAGGACCTTCAAAAAGTACGTCATTCAATGAAATTCCAGTAGAACTTTTAGCACTGGCATTAAAGACCGTCCGTTACTTTGTTGAAATGCTATCAGGCCTAATAACTGCATGATGCGGTAGAAAGAAAGTAGGATAAGTACCATGAGATCTGAAGTCACCTTCAACTATCTCTGCGTGGTTTAATTCTAAAAACTCATTAATGAATTGCTTGTATTGTTGATATAAATTATTATCCTTGCTGAATCTTGATTCTAACTGCAAAAGACAACGATATGCAGTATTAAAAGAGTCACCTAATTTATCAATCACATTTATATTGATAGGTAAGTCGACTGTGTAGCGACCACTATCGTCAGTAGTAGTTGTCTCACTAAACAACTGTTCACAGTAAGCCTGGTCAGGTGTGAGGACTGACTTATAGCTAAGCTCTTCCTGTTCCCAGAACCTAGTCAGCAACTTGTCACAGTTGTGATCATTAGCGATATGTAGTGTAGTTAGTGTGTTTGAAACATAATTAACAGCTTGTGTGTCCACGACTAATGTACCCGAGATAATCCAACCAAAAACTGAACTAATAGCCTGTGGTAAATTATTTCCTAAACTTATATGTCCCTGTGTAATAACAGAGTAAAATAGCTGGGCACCTATAAGTACATCAATGTCACTAGGAGTGTTGAATGAAGGGTCTGCTAGTGAGCGAACTATGTGTGCTGGTATGTTCCAGTTGTGCGTGTTGACATAGAATTGTGGTAAAGGTACTGTGATGTTATCCATTACTAAGCACTTTAGACTGGCTTGATATTCACTTGTGCGTGATGCAATGTTCGTAACTAAACTGACATTTGAATGCATTTTAGAAGAACCTATTCCCTTAATTGAGTAATGAGAACCTTGCAACTTACATCTAAGCGCTAACCTGCTTGTGATAAGGTTTACCTCGCTGCCTGAATCCAAGAGAGCTCTAGCGGTATGCCACCGTCCAGCCGCATCCTGAATCTTTATGATTGCTGTGGATAGCAGTACATGTTCATTAGTATTTTTGGTCATAGCCGTGTGAACAACAGGAGTGCTGACTCTGATCAGCATGAACAATATCAGTTTGTATCTGTGGAGATACATGCTTTAAATAACTGTTTGATGTAGGCTCAGTTGTTGATTGTGCTTGAGAAACAATTGGTACAGGTTGTATGTTATCATTAGAACTGGGAACCGAACGAGATGAGTACAAAGTATTAGCATTAATAGGAGGGCGTTCGATATGTACTAAAGTATGATGACGACCACATGTGAAGCATTTATGCTTGGAACAGATATGGTTAGGTTTGTAAGGCTTAAGACAATTATAACACAGAGAATTACTTTTAACAAAGTCATGCCTTTGTAGCGGAGACAAATTAAGAAAATCATGACATTTAAATATATAATGCTGAGCTTTACACATAACACATGGACTAACATTATTATATTCATTGTGGACTGAAGCACTATATGATACATTTGGTCTGACTTGCATCGGTGGTTTGTAGTCCTTGTCGTTTATCATTTCAAAAGCTGTTGTTCGAAGGTTCAGGAAATCTAACAGCTCGCATAGCGTGGGCAATGTTTGTATTCGCCTTCCAATTTCCCACGAAGCCCGCAATGAATTATCCAACTTTTGGGTGATAAGAAATACCAACAAAACAGTTGTCAGTACAGATGTTGAGTGCATTGAGTGAGTCAAGACTTTGTTGTAACGTTATGAGGAAATCTCTGAGGTTGTTACGAGTGACCTGTGGATGGTTCAAAATAGCTTTAAGATGGTGGTTAACTATAATAACTATGTTCTCATACCTGCTGCAGAGAATATCCAATGCCTTCATATAATTTTCATCGGTAATAAGTAACGAACATATTAGTGCAGCTGCTTCTCCTTTGAGAGAGGACTTTAAATATTGAAGTTTCTGTATTGCCGGTAAATTGCTATCTCCAATTACTGAAATAAAGAGGTTTTTAAAGTTTGGCCATTCCTTGAGGTTACCATAGTACGCGCACAGTGTGTATGTAATGTAACAAGTGGGAACGTATAACTACTATGCTGGTGTGGTGTTGAACCGTTATCTCGTGCATGTCTTTGTTTCTTTGCCACCTTAGCGATATAATAAACGCAAGTCCTTATTACCTATAATATATCTCGGAAAGGTGAAACTTCCAAACTTCCTCAAACTTATTTATTAGGGCCGCTATACTCTAGCCGCTCTAAGAGTCTTGGTCAATACCAATCAAATCACTATCAAAGTAAACATAATTGTAAGCTCACCAAGAATATAGAACCTAGTAGTAAATATAGACATATTTATTGCAAATAAAGGTACTCCCGGTTATTACATCAGCTGTGATCATCTATTAGTAAAAATCCACTAGCGTAGCAACATCGTAGACATGCTACGTGTCGTAGAGAGCAACCGGTTCGTAGCAGGTTGTTATACGCCGCTTGGTAGCTACGTGATGTTACGGCGTACCGTACCGGTTACTGTAACACCGTCTTATGATAAAGCGCTGAGCTTACAATAATTGAATCAGTTACACGAGGGTTTGGATAAAGAATAGTCAGCCAGAGGACTCGATGAAAATACGGTATCATAGTAATTATATGAGATTTCACTTTAAAAACTACCAGACTGGGACAGTAAGTCAAATTTACCTTACCTAGCCTAATAAAACCACTCTGGTGTTGTATTCCTGTAGTGATTAAGGTTCCCAAAGCTTAGCTTAGCTAATATTCTAGTATTGAAAAAATATAACCCATACATAATCGCTTATAACAATTTGTGCACTTAAATAATGGTGCAGAGAATTGAACTGTAATGAATGCTCTACAACGCTATAATTGGTGGCTAATTAACAACGATCGAAAAGCAATTTATGAGCGCTCATATTGCACGCAAAATGTACGCTAGTGTTTAGTATTTTGATACCCACCTTTTAAATGTTTACCGATTTTTTATAGGTTAGTAGTCAACTTACAAAAGAGCTCGAGTTCAAGAGAATATAAAGTGGTTTTCACTCCTCATGCTCAAAAAGTTCGTCATTGTAACGTTCCAGAGCGGGGAAAAAATTGAATATCCTGTTCTAGGGGAATTTTTTTTACTTCTTTTATTATTGTCTTCTTCTTCTTCTTCCTACGTATGGCAATCAATCCCTTCAGGGACTATTTTTGCCAGTGTCGAGTACATGACGTACGATGTACAAGACCCGGGATATCAACCTGGGCGTATCAAACCCTATGACGACGGGAATAGCTCTGCTAGAAGCTGGGGCGAACTGTGCATAATGTGGCTAGTAAGGTTACTAGAATATCCGGTTGTAAACTACTGTCCCTCATTTGCTCTTTAAATACCAATCAGGTGTCACAAGTATGTTTATGGGAAACCTTACGGACACCAGCAGTATTGACTCCTTAATGGGTACTCGATTGTAGGTATTAGTCCCCTATTGTGTTCATGAATACGAAAACAAGAATCACTATCACTATGGAGGAGTGAATCAGAACTTCCTGCATTTAGAATACATTTGATCAAAGCCATTCGATTATGGTAAATGAGAGCCGGTAGCTATTACAGACTAATGGAGGCAATTATTTTATAATAATGTTCGTCTGTCCCTTTACGGCGCCATTGACGTCTAATAAATTGTAAATGAGTTTACAGGTTGTATTTGACTGCGGATCGATACACACAGACAGCAGTAAATTATTAATGAATCATTTATAAATCCCAGTGATCGCAATTTAAAAGTATTCTTGACGTTCTTGTTCCTGCAAACATTTTACCTATTTTTATAGGTTTTAGTTTTTGCTACTGATAATCAGCATCCCAAATAAAAATATTCAACTTAAAAACCTGCTGGTATATACTAATCAAATTCAGTTCAGAAACCGTTGCTTGGCTTGCTCATTATTGCCAAAAAATCGCGAGCAAAGAATAATCACAGATTTAAGACCTGACAGCTGTGTAAATAAATATGTTGTCACGAAAACAACTGACATAGTTAAATAGTCTAATAATTAAGATATTAGCAGCGGGCTATAAGCGCCGACGTGACAGTTCGAACGGCGCAGCGGCGGCGCGGCTGCGTGACGTGGCTCCCGCATTTAGCTAGCATCAACGATATATCTACACACTGGCACTGTTTTGGCACGCCTGCAAGCTATTCCCTTTTATTACACTCTCAAACCTTTCCCTATCACTAATAACTTCCAGCCTTTTATGCCCTTTTAAATCTAATACTGGATACTGAGGTCTTCCTATTCAATGACTCAACTGTAGGTATATACGGCCCAAAATCGTCATCAAATTCTTTCAAAATACGAACATACCCATACGAAAAGTGAGTCATGCACGTTGCCCGTTGAACACATGTCTTTGGCAACTTACTCGCATCAATAATTCTTAAAGTTCATTGCTTTCTGTTGCCAAAATCGAATGTTAATGTTCTATATTGTTGCATATGATAGTTATAACTGACTTAGAGCTAATATTATGTAATTCAAGGGAACTATAAAACTTTTAAACGCACATGTGTGTAGTACAATATCTATAATTATTATTTAATGTTTTATTTGGAGTTTGAGTATATTTACAAGTAGGGAATAATGTTTATAATGCAGATATTAATTATAAACATTATTCCCTACTTGTAAATATACTCAATAATATCTCTTATATTACTATTTTATTGTTTTGCTAATGACTAACTGAGTCAAACTTGTAAAATATGTCATAAGCAAATGTAATACAGTTCGTTATGTCCGAGCGGGAATCATTACCTTGCCCTAACACAGTTTCGACTAGCACGGGAGGTAATAATATATTTCTGTATACCGACACTATTACTAATTAAGAAATACATGTATTACTTCAAAAGATTCAAGAGATTTTATATAAAAAAGGTGTGTCAAATGTCTCTCCACGTTACCACTCGATGAGTTTAACATTATTTTCATCCGAAGGAAACAAGATTAGTTCTTAAACTCGATTAGATAGTCAATTATTATGAATAATATTGAATGAAGCAGCTAGTAATAGTACTACTATAAACCACTATAGTAGTCATGCTTGAATACATTATTTTCGCATTTTCTGACTGAATGAATAAGAATATAATAAGATAATTATCATATAGCGCAGAATAATTATTCAAATATAGTATTAATATTCAGTGACTTGAATGTAATATCTATCGAAGCACTCCAAGTTATAAATAATTCCGTAGCAAACTCAAATTCTAGTTTAGGAAAATGTTGTCCCTTGTACAATTACGATCCAGTCAGCCGGGAACGCGCTGCCTTGGGGGAAAATTTACGAGTGCATGGAACCCTCGCGTGCACGAATTTGTCCGATGGTTTTTTCATCGAAGTACTCTTACCTACCTAGTGAATTACCCTAGACTTGGCATGACGGACTTCCTTTTTGAAAATGGGCAATGTTGTCTTGATATAATTTAATTAATATAAGTGAGATTCGGCAACTTACTTCTACTACTTATCATACATTTGCAACGACTGGTACATTTATAAAAGCTCCAATTGTATGTATGCAATTGTAATAATTTCACAAACTGCTGCACTTTTAACAATTAGGTATAATTTTTAATCTAACAAACACACTTGCATTGCAAGTTCTATCAAATCAACTACTACTTCATAATTTATTGTGAATGGTTTTCAAACCGCTATGTAAATAGTGAATGTGCTGTTGTATCTATTACTGTAATGAAATCTTTTGCCATGTGAACATTTTATTTCACAACAACTTTGGGTATTTTTTTTTTACTGGCAATTAAAATGTATTAGCATCAAGGCAAATTTCCTTTAGATATGGATATATCACGCATTAATTCTAAAATTAATGAATAATAATAAAAAGGCCGTCGACACGGGCACTTTGTCTCCAAAATAACGTATAGACGTATCATGTGATGTGGCGCCTGCGCCACCCGCGACGTAGGTCAAGATGGGTATTTTCGCACTCGCCTTGATTCAAAGCTACCGCATATCATACGCATTCAGTTCATAATAACTATTTCGTCATTCGTTACGTAGGCATACCGGTTCCGATTTAAGAGTTTTACATTTTCCAGACACCGACTCACAGCTTAAAAACACCAGTCAAACACCAGTCGCGTATCATAAGGGGCTGTCTCAACAGAAAACAAACTGTAGTCAATCAGCGGTATAAACAAAACCCGGCTATATAAATGTATAAACTACCATTGTGTGCACATTAATCGATTATCGACACTGAACTATATAAACATGTTTCTGATATATACCTATATGAATGATATGTAACTATAGAAAAAAACCCTTCATGTAGCCTCTTTCTCTTCTCTCTCTCAGTTTCTTCTCCTTTACACAATACGGAAAATTGTACATATACCATAGTAATAGTAGCCAGACCATAGTAGTAATAGCTTAAAACCTTTGCATTGTAGATATCTGTCTTGCTCGCACACATATATCGTTATTATTGTAGTGTATGCATCAATAAAGTAGGATCGATAACAGTCATTGTTTTTCTGGAATTGCACTACTGAACTTTAAACTAGAGTAGAGAACGTTCCGCGTAACAACCCTGTCACGATTCTGTAAACGAAAATGCAATGTTATGGTATTTCAGTGCGTTGGCCAACATCGCTCTATCATATTCCGCGTCGAAACTGTAAATGGATCACCTTAATTTAAAAAAGGAACTTTTTTAATTTCGCGATAAAAAAAGTTCCTATTTGCTATGGTGTATATTTTGTCATATGAATTCATAGCTAAGACAAGACAGCGCCTGTCGGGTCAGCTAGTATTTTATAGATTAGTAGGGTAAAAAGAACCTCAAAATTATGAAAACCAGTGTTAATTGCCGATTTGTTGACTATATTTAATTATTTACGTAATTCCATACGCACAGTGCAATCACAGGCTATGTACCACTTACTTGTATCAGGTGACTTGAATTATAAATTTTAGCGGTATATATGTTTTTTCCCATCATTTATTGCAATACGAAGATACACATTCACAGGTTATAAAACAGATTTAATGTCATCCGGTGATAAATAGCTAAAAATGATCGCATATAAGTTCTTTTGAATAACCAAACTGCGGCCAGGCTTTCCGGTCGAGGTAGAACTATAGGTACGTGAATATACGACGACTAATGGAAATCAAGAAAATGTTCTTATGTCGAAAACTAAACTACTATAACCATTCTAATTCGATCTAGGGATTGTACAACAAAGTTATGTTTGTCATTTAACCTAGTGTGTTTTTAATACGGAGCTCTCGGTTTGAGAGTCCAACTCGCACTTGGCCGATGTTTTTAAACATGTAACACTTTCTCATCCAATAATTTGCTGTAATTTAACATATTAATGTTTCAACATGCGAAGTATTTTTCTGTAAATTATTAAGTTTTTTTGTGATATCAAATAGGTAATACGTAAACGGCAACAGCAACAGGTAAGTAACTAGTGCAACTAGGGTATCGTGCGGCCCGACACGATCCCATGGTTCGTGCTGCCGTCACCGCGCGAAACTCATAAAATCTCCAATTTAATGGCTGTCAATAATAGCTAAGTTTACGAGTCGTCCTACCAATTTACGACAAATTGGCAAGCAACCGATGGGGGGTGTGCTCATTTCATCCGCGACAATGAATATTAACCATTTAATGCAGTTCTACGACGACGTGTAAATTTACCTCTTAAGGTCTGATCTGTTATTTTTATACTATACAGCTATTATTTACACTATTTGACGAGGAGGTAAAGAAAAGAAATTAACTGGTAAGCGCTATTCTTAAAAACATTCAAACCCTTTGCGTCTACATATTTGTGATATCTGAATATGTTTCTTTTCTTTTATACCACTAAGGTGGCACACAAGCATACGACCCACCTGATGGTAAGCAGACATCGTAGCCTTTAACCGCTAGCAATACCAGGGATATCACTAACGAGTTGCCATCTCTGTTCTTGATGAAGACCCACACTGTGCTGATCCCCGTGGAGCACTGGCCACCTTACCTACCTCAGAAACACAAACCTTCATCAAAAAAATATTCATACTCGCGCTACGGGTGACAGGCCGTTGCTTCACCCAAAAGGACACCAAGGCTTGTCGAATCTGTGCAAAAAATGCTGTCGTGATATGAATTACCTGTCCATATTATTAACTTAACAGCAATATAAAGTGGCATATATACTTATATACGTTTACCTTAACACGCACGTGTATAATGGACACGCGTTAGGCGAGCTCATTTACACATGATCAAAACAATTGGTACACGAAATGTTTAGTCAGCAACTAGCAACATAATTTATATCTACTGACGTCACTACGGATATGAACCATAGGCGCTTTTACGAGAAACAAATCTAATTTTAAAGAACCCTAGAGAATTGTGAAGTTTCGGATTGGAAAACCAAAACCGGGAACCTGTCCACGAATTGAAAGTCACGCAGCGGGCTTTGAAGAAGTTTTACTATGACTGAATCTGAAAGAATGAAAGGGTAATTAGGTGGTCCGTTAATGAAGAAGTCTATCATAACTAACATTATTAGCAGGAGTAGGAGTAGGAGTGGGATGTCATATTTTTCAAGAACTGACTGTCGAAAGAATGAATTCTAGAGTGTTGAATAAGCAGCAGATGGAGAGCGAGAGGGGAGAACGAGAGTGCAATGCCCTGCCGTGGACTACGATAGATTGTTGATAGGGATTATGATAATAATGATGAGATGATAGCAATAGCACAGAAGTTAATAGCATTGAAAAAAGCTGACGCCTATTGTTGCGATCGCAAACGATCCTTAATTGCTGATACGATGTAGTGAAATTGACACACATCAACGTCAAAAAATATTCAGAACATGATACACCATGGTGCACCTATGGTTATATTATATAACCAAAGGAGTTGCACTTAAAATAAGCATTCTTAAATCCAGTCACAACAAAGAGTCGTGTCTTTAACCAATACGGCCATACCATCAATGTTTATAAAACATCGCAACTCGAATCAACCTGCGCCCGTTACACCGGCAAGTAGGTAGTCAGACTTACAGTTCCACACACGTTATTATTTCTCTACATACATTTATATCTATTCCTATAGTGGGTGCTAAGAATAATATCTTGCACCCGCACACTGAACAAATAGTAATTGCTCTTAATTTTTGAAGTTTATATAAAATATATCTGGTTTATAGATACATAAATGCTTTGTGTACACACATCGTAGCACACAAAGTGGCTAAACAAAGCAATTATGTCTACACTTTAACACAGTCTCATACAAAGAGAATCGTTACGCAGTATGCTTCTACGGCTACAAAGTGCAAACCAAAAGGTACTCTGTGGTGTAAGCGTGAGCCGTCGCCGCTCTCTCCATATAAAAGGTAGTCGATCACCGGAACATAGCAAACAATATCGAGTAGCTGTATATTTTCCCAGAACGAAGGATCGTTTCCCGGTTCCGTTCACTTCGATGTACAAAATTAACCCGCACACTGTTTAATTCGACGCTAATAGAGCCGACCTTGACAGTCGTAAATATTTATAACGGGTTTACGACGGTCTGTGTGAATGTCTTCTAATTTTATGTCCGTACGCTTAACCACGCGGAGTAGGCTTCCAATAATGTGCCATATGTTTGTATAAACCAGTAATAACCAAATATGTTTCGGCAATAACTATGTTCATGAATTATTTCAAAGTTGATGTTTATTTTATGCAGATAATTTATTAAGGTTATTTAGATTCTTTATTAAAAAAACTTTAATTAAATTCACGATATTTAGTTTTAATCCTGGCTTGATCTCTGATACGTGTCTCGTGCCTAGACAACTTCCTACAGTAGAACCGCAGTACGTATTCTACAACAATAGCAAACAAAGTGATAATAATGCATTCGATGTCGAATGAGATTATTCGCAATTCTGGAACGTAAGGTGAATGGAAATCGTACAACATCATAGATGTGCAACACACGTGTAAACCGAAATCTTCCGCAACTCAACGCAATGGCACAGCATCTATTCCCCCACAGAAATGTTTTCCGATGGAAAATATGAAATCGATCATCCGGATGTTCGATTATACGGAAAACCCCTGGTTTTATTTGATTCGGATAATCGGGATTCTCTTGTAGCTCTTAGTAACATATATTCCACTAATTATGCCATTGTACCTGTAGCTCTATGCAAATGTATGTATAGTACACGAGCACGATGCTAAGCCCCGACCGTCGAACCAAATAAACTCCAATCGTTTCTTAATAAAACTCAATAGTTCCTACCACTGGTTAAGACGACCTTCAGTGACTCGACTGAGGAAAGTAGATACGCCTTGTATGGGACTGCATTAGACTACAAATGCCTATGAATTTACACTTTTTATTATAAGCACACGCACACAGTAATTACCAAACATAATTGTGACAGTGCTTCAATACAATGCCCATTTTACACGTTTGATTTTCAAACAACTAACCAACTATACAAGTCCTTCAGACGCATACTTAATTGCTTATTTAAAACCCCATGATTAGCCCACAGACTTCTCGACATTCATCTTCACAGAGGACTGAAATAAGGTTACCGGTAGGGATGGGCATTTAAAAAAGCGATACTTTTCGTAACGTTTATTTATGTCGATATTTAATATCGATCCTTTTGATATTGATATTTATCGTATGGATATTTTATATCGATTTTTGGCATTGATATTTATTTGGTCGACATTTATATATTGATATTGTCGTAACGATATTTATCGTATCGTATTTTAAACTGTATCGATAATTATCGAGTGAAAAATAACGATGTTTCGCTATAACGATATTTTTTTTACAAGTCATCTCGTTAAATATCCAGAATAGTAAAAACTTTACATGAATTATTAATAAAATAAATACATATATAATATAATATTTTATTGGATTATTTATTTTTCGCACTCGTAGTGAAAAGCAGTGTTAAACACGGCGCTAAAATCCATTGTAACTTGTTTTTTATTAACTCGAGAAATTGTATAGGAGGTAGTTTTACCTCGTATACAATGGGGAATTTTAGCACAGCACCTTGTATAAAAATCCATAACCGCAATTATTAAGCCCCATTTTTTATGCAAATTGTACCTATGCAAAATTTTGTGAATTTTCTTTATTTCGTCGCTGAAATCAATAATATGTCGTATATATTATTATTATTAATGTAACTTGGTTGACATAAAATAACGAACGTTTCATTTACGAAAGTGTACTTACTTAGTTTACGTAATTTTATATGAGTTAATCAGAACTCAACGGGATCTCCCGTTAAAAATCGACGCTATCCAACTGGAACAATACACCCGATTACACCCAACCCAACCAACAGAAGATCACACACACTACACACTCAGGTTTAGTTGTGTGATGTTTATTTTTTTTCAAAGTATGTAATTTGATTATAATTACGTTTTAGATTTTTCTGTTTTACAAAAGCCCAACGCGTGTTTTATGTATCTTTGGTGTATTTTAAATGATTATATAACAATAGGACATACCTATATAATAACTAAGACTGTCGTTATAATATATTCTAGGCCACACCGCCACAACCAATTACTCAAATAATCTCATGTACTGTGTAGACATCACAATGATCTCGTTTTTAACGCAAATGAGTTAATGCTCGTTAGAATCAGCATTGTGGATGTTCTAAAACGTTTATTGTTTCACGAAGTTCCGCAGCGGTAATAATTTTCATTCATACGTAATGTTGCGAGATTTAAGATCTCACATAATTACAAATGAATTTCGTCGGTGACTGCAAACTGAACGTCTAGTTTATGAACTGAAAGTTATTATAGTAACAAACAATAAAATTATTAGCAGTGTTCTCGTCCTCCTTTGGTCCAAGTGATGGCACGTATTTCAGGAATGAATTTATTGACGGCTGGATTTTTCGTTACTTCTTTTATCGGATTCCAGTTGGCGAGCATGTAATTATTCTGGGGTTTCTAGGCAGTTTTATCACACACCATCGCACTAGCCCGATTCATTACTTAATGTCTGATAAATTACACTTACTTATAATAAATCAATGTATTTTTCTTTATACGACTAAGGTGGCACACTAGCATATGGTAAGCAGTCACCGTAGCCTATAGCCGCTAGCATTACTAGAGGTATAACTAACGGGTTGACAACCATGTTGTTGAACAGGACTCACTGTGCTAGCAGCATTACTACTAGCGCAGCGTATCCTCGTGGAGCACTGGCAACCTTACTTACCGCAGAAACACAACACTACATCAAAGTAGTGTTATTTGACTGAGGTCTTCTGTAAGGTGGAGGTACAGTCCCCAGTCCAATTTTAAATGGGAAACGCCCACGTGTAATCCCAATTCGCCCTACCACTTTTATTTTTTTAAATGCTCATGGTGTGATTAACATTGTACTTAAGCTTAGAATAACACATTGGTACAGACCGGAGTTTGAATCTGGGCCCATCAGATGACAGGCCGTTACTGCAACCACAAGACCACCACGGCTTTTTAAATGTAATTTGACATATAATAATTCGTTTGTAAATTATGAGCCCCACCAAGAAGGGAAAGCCACTTCTACTGTGGGGACGTAATGTAAAGTACCTGACATCGAAAACATTTACATTATCCTGACCGATGTTGTGCACGGATGTTTTATTTATTCATTTACGCAGATACGAAACCTTATTACATTTTATAAACTGTATACAGAAAAAATCTATTGAAATATGTCCGTGATTTTTTTATAAAAGCTTTTTCTTCTTATCATATGATTATTTGCCGGTTTTACCTAATTTATGACTTGTGATGTCTGTTCCAAGAACTGAGTTTAGCTGGTAGAGAAAGACTTTTTAGGAAGACTTTTAGGCAAATTTTGTCTCAGATAAAACAACAAGTAGTAATAAATAATTTATTTTTTATTTCGCTAGTACCGCAATACCACTTGCGCAATAAAACATTTATTATCTTAAATTCATGGGCAAGAACTAATTAAAGGTTTAAACTAAAAAACGTGTCAGCAAATATATGCGGGCCTTTGTTATATTATTCATACATACACATATCTGATTTATTACGATAAATTTCGAACATATTGATGCATATTACTAATTATAAAAAAATACTGTGGAAATAAACACGTCAAATATAGTGGAAAACATAAATAAAGAGTGACGATACTTTAACACGGAACACATAAATATTACAAACTGTGCATAACAGGTTCATTAGCGCTTTGAAGTTAATGATGTCGGACTCATTAACAGCCCCAATAGAGCTCAAGTTTATTTTCACAAATCAGAGAAGAGGTTAGTCCAGTACGTTTTGAAAGAAATATGAGGAAGTATCGTCGGAAGTGAGCGGTACATCGGCTGGCGCGCTGCCAACTAGCGGACACTCACGCTCTGCGCGCCGCAGAAACTTTCTACATCACTAAACACACACCTCTTTTTTACTAAACCAAGCAAATGGAACATTCTTTACGACAGTTGACCATTTGCTACGCATCTTAAATCGGATTTTCGTTTTTGTATAACTTCAATCTGACAATATTATTATATAGGGATGTGTTCGTTCTATCTTAGATATAATGTCTGGAACAACTGAAACCATTATAAATACTTCAATAATAACAAGCTACATTATCCCTAGATAACATTTGTTTATTTTATCAGCTATGTAGGTATACTATTCTATTTCATCAGTGTCAATTATATGATTTCTATTCTTGAATGATTTATTCTTCAGGAGATACTTATTCAGCTTTAGGTACATTAATTGAAAAAACATGTAAGATTTAGAGTGCAATTTGATTGAACCATACGATGCTGTGTATTGAGATAATTTCTCAGTAAGATAACATCAATTGGGTACCGCCGTACATTATGTATAAATTGCGCAACACACAGCCTAATTAGTAGCTTCAAACGTGAAATAAAAGGGCACACAAGTTCCTTTGTTTCAGGACGAGTCTGTAAGGACGGATGCTTTCCGCATGAGTTGCGCCCGTTCTGGCGGACGGAGCGCTGCGGGCACAAAATAGCCTTTTATAAATCCACCGCTCAAACGCACATTTGAAATTTAAATGAAGTGATAGCCACTTTCCTTTGTAATGTTGTTTCACGTACGTACTCTATTTGATTACCCCATTAATATATAATGTATTACCAATTTTGTTTTGTACAATACTAGCTAGATACAGGAATGTTCAATATTTACGTATATTTTATTAACAATAACACAGTAATCGCCTAGCTAGACACAATAGTTTGTATTACATGTTGTGCAACATCGCTAAAAGTAATTATGTCATCAATTACAATGATTGGGCATCGATCTTAACTCACTGTCTAAATATAATTACTATCAACTTATTAATAGACCTGAACAAGATGAGGGGCACTCGCTAAGAATACCAGTGACATAATTAGTGCAATGACAAGCGCGTGTGACACAACGAACGCATCTGGAGCCAAGCTTTCGCGTAGCGCAGGTGCGCAACAATGCAGTACAGTGCAGTGTATATGCATGGGTGACGTGTACAAACAGAAATAAATGGCAGTGTCACTCCGGGCCCCGAGAGTACTGTGGCCAGCCTGGTACCCTGCCAGCTCACCCCTGCCAAATGGGGGAACCGCGCCGCACTACGGCCTCTGCTCACAGTACTGCTTGTCGGTTACCCTTATAATACAAGCATCACCAACAGATCGAAGCTACAACAATCAAATAATATCTAAAAATGTAACTAACAACAACCAAATACCTATTTTTAGATCATGAAGGAGTTGTGTAGAAGTAGGTAGGTATAGTAATAACTATTTATTTCGACCGAGATATTAAAATATATAAAATTAATGATTATCATACTGTTATAATAATTAATATTATTAATCCGGGACTTCCCAGCTAGTCCGGCTACGAGAACGTTTAAAGGGAAATAATGCTACGGAATTGCGCGAAGTTTTAGTAGTTCTAGTAATTCTGGTTTCTAGTAAATACCTATAGAGTAAATGCTATGTTAGCCTTAGAACGACTTTCCAGTACGCGAACTAGGCCACTTCACCTCAATAAATTGGCTGGCACAGCACCGCCGGCTATCTGAGGCGAAGCATCAGCGAACCGAACTCTCCCAAATAGGTCAGGGCCTGCAGAACCAAATTACGAGAGTTACCTGACGAACTACAGGGACTTCGAAAGTGACCTTGCAATCAATACGTGCCTATATGGGTTACGTATGTTAAACTGACATACAATTCGTTTATTTACTTGTATTGTTATTTGGCAAAAACGCGTATCGTTTGCCTGATACGAGTATTTAGATTTAGCGTTTACAGTTACGAGAACCCGCGATAACACAAGCTGAACTATGACCACGGAGTAATCAATAGTACCTTACATACAGTGTGTGTAGCCTCTGGTACCGACTAGTTAAGAGTTCAAAGGTACCTGGTACGTGCTATAACCACACACTTGGCTTGGTGTACAATGTGTATAGTTTGTACGTAGTACATTATCTACTCTGAGGTATAGTGCATGTAATGCATACAATACACTGTCCGTTCCTTTCATTCGCACGAAACCGTATATCCTCTATTCATGTGTATTTTTTCAGGATCATAATTGGTTCCATCCATAAAAAGCTTTTGGTCACGTTCTACTATAGCTGCAATTGGAGTCAATTAGAAATCTATAAAATGACTCCTATATTTACGCATCTCGAGGAAAGCTATCACATCCATACATTTATAAATTACCACATGGATATCTATAGTTTGTCGCGAGGAATCACTCAAACTATACGAGTCAGTAGGTATGTATTTATAATGTCTGCTCGATTAATTAAGCTTCTCCCTACAAGGGCTTACGTTATCGCATTAATAGGGTGATAACTAATAATAATTCTGCCTTATCAGAGGCTATTTACAGCTTATTGCGGAATTGATAAAATCTAGCTTTACCTATTTCATTACTGAAATTTATAAGCCAGAAATGTTACGACATAATCAGAACATTCCTTTATACATTCAGACTCCTACTTTTAGATAAGGTAGAATACATTATTGTTTTGTTATTGTAACCCATTCAAGTAAACCCGTCTACCCCATTTACATACTACCAATACTAACCACTATGTAGGTTTGGGTAGAATGCCCCTCGTGAAGGAAGCTACGTAGTGGACTTCTAAAATTTGACTATTTAATAACAGAAAAACAACTGTTAGAGCTGAAAATATGTCAATAAATTTATGCTAAATTATAAAAACCTATCCAAGTGCGATTTAAACTCGCGCGTGAACAACGTGAGCTTTACCAACAAGCTATCTATAAATGTTCTAGCTTAATTTTTGTTGATTAAAGAGAACTAATTTCACGAGAAACGTCCCATTTCAATATTTTTTATTCATGAAAGTTGCACATTGTGATTTCGAATTTAAGCATGTTGTAAAGAAATTGCGCTGTAAGTAAGAAGTACATGGAAGAAGTTCGTCGGAAGCACCAACAAGCGAATAGCTGTTAAGTTAAGTTCATGATGAAGAGTTTTGCTACAAGTCAGAATTGTTTTTAACTGCAAGCAAGCATTTCATAAAGGCGCACGAATATATGAAAGTAATGAATGGATGGATCGACATCAGTATGTACACATTCCAGTACTGTGAGATCATTTACAATCAAAAATGCTCGTGTAACTTACCTACTCAGATAATAATAATCATCGTATATATCAGTAGCAATGCCAAAAATAATATTTTATTGCGGGCGCAATAGTTTGGCGATTTAAAAGCTTCTGCGGTCAAGGATATGATATATACATATTATTTACATGATATATGTCTAATATATAAAATTCTCGTGTCACAGTTTTCGTTGCCATACTCCTCCGAAACGGCTTGACCGATTTTGACGAAATTTTTTGTGCTTATCCGGTATCTATGAGAATCGGCCAACATCTATATTTCATCCCCCTAAATGTTAAATTTATTTTTTATTTTTTAGACCGATTTCAAAAATTCTTTCACCGTTAGAAAGCTACATCATCACTGAGTAACATAGGCTATATATTATAGTAGCTTCCCGCCCCGGCTTTGCACGGGTAGACAAAATATTTGATATAAAAGTCTACCCGTGCGAAGCCGGGGCGGGCCGCTAGTTAGTCATATAAATAGTATTTACAATGCTATGTGTACGTTTCATTTAATTTAAATATAGGTGATGATAATGTTTGATTTTTTCAATTCATGTGTTCGAAATGCGTTGCAAAGCCCTTCAAGACACCAACGATTGCCGCCCATCGTGCAGACTGAAAATATTTTGTTTTACACCAATCAATGCGGGCACGCGCGCATCAACTGTCTAATTCCAAACATTCATCGTAGTGAGATAAGTAGCATAGAACACGAACGTATGAAGAAACACACAAACAAATCAAACATTTCATTTCTATTTAAAAGATTTGGGAAACCAACAATGTAATAAATCTTTTTACTAAAATAACACAAACGACGATAAGCAAACACCAACAAAGTTTCTACAATTTGTACACGAACAATTATATGAGCGAGCTATGTATGAACACACATAAATGTTTTATAACATGTTTGAACAGATATCATTCCCATTAGGACAACATGCTATATGTTTTGTACTTTCTCATTACTTGTTTATTTAATAATTGTGTTATTTAATAGGTAAAAAGGTTGAGCAATTACCTATGTAAGTGCAAGCACTATCACTAAGTATTATCAAAATAGTAATGTCCAAATAAAGGATTAATGAGAAGTATATTTAATCCATTCACATATAATTATCTCTCGATTTCCTCAATCGAAACGATTAAAAAGGCGACCTTGATAGAAGGTAGTGTAAACAGGCGCGAGTTGGCAGTTGGCACCCGTCTGCGCGCGGAATGCTAACGAGCGTGCTCTACTCGCCGAACTCATCGCCAATTAACTTTCCACTATATAATCAACTAAATTACACTATTCAAAACATACTTGGTTCATGAGTCTATTAGAATCGATATATGTATGTGTGGTTAAAAACTATATGTACGGACTCTATGCCTAGTGTTCTCAATATCTAAGGTAATGTATATATCATAATATACATTTTATACTATTGCTTTTAGCTAGATGGAGCCTTTATATTGGTTTTGTGTTCCTCCGCCCTTCTATGACCCAAAGACCCCGCCTATTTAACATCGATTCTAGCCCCCAACTAGAATAATATGAAGAAATGATTCACATATTTCAGCTGTATAAAAATATGAGACCTTCCATAGGTAGAACGGAGCCATAAAAACATTTCTTTCTTTAACGCACTTAAACGTCTACATTAAAAATAAATTAGTTTTATCAATTAATAAATAATTTGTTAAAAATGAATAGCTCACAAAATCCTCCAAACTGTCCCCTAATGGATAAGATGATACATATTTCAAAACTATTTGTGCGTGCTCAACTCGCACTTAAGCATTTTTTCTTAGAACACTTGTGTCCTATAATAGCGAAGTGGTTATATTCGCAGTCATTAATTTATATACATATAGTGTGACGAAACACAAAGAAAATACAACAAATTTATTTTTAAAAAAAAATCCACATCGTAACATTCAATAGACACCCGCACTGAAATATCCAAACCAAACTGGCTGTGCGATTACACTAAAATATATTTAGGATTCTTACAACTGATTCTGTAGCTCTCATCTCATCGTATTAATCTGAATCCAATACTAGGGGCATAACTGGCTGGCAACAACGTTCGTAGGTCGTAAAGACAATAAAAAACAAACACGTGGGTATAGTGTAAACACGCGGGTCGATATGAGAGAGCGGCGAGGAAAGCTTGACATGGTGCCGCGACCTACAGTGGGCTTATGATGGGATTGATGGGTTTATAATGAAACCATTACGTGTTCATTCGCGTTTTCGATTGCCTTATTACACATAAAGTATTTATAATAAGCGTAAAATATTTTCATTAGCAAGACTTTTGTCTCTATATATATATATATGTGCCATTTTCCTGAGACTTTATGACCATATTATCTTCAGTGAGTCGGTACCCCGTGTACACATCTTTAAGAATAAAAACATAAATGATTGGCAACCACTTTTATGGTTTTACATTGTATTGAATTCATCCGGAATTGTGTTTCTATAAAATAACATATCGTACCTACATTTTATTACCTTGTTTCGTTTAATATGTTTACAGAATGCTTTCGATTGAATTATTATGTGTTCGGAATGATACGATATATAGATTCTACGATTTGTAATATTATCTTCCTACTGTAAGATGTAAATATTTTATCGATTAATTTATATCTAAATGTGCCCTGTGTCTGCGAATGTGTAACACACGTTCCGAAGGTACAAAATAATGAAGGCAGCTTGGAGCCCCAAAATGTACCACTTGAATGCCAACCTAACAAATAAATATCAATTCAAGATGGATCCTAAAATATAATATTTGGAAGCTCAAAGCAGTGAAGCTCCTGTGAGTACAGCGTTTGTTGGTAGTTCGGTACTCGCAACGAGCGACCGCGACCGCGACGTGGGCGAACGCCGCCCTTTGTTCTCGCCCGCTACAGCGATCGATATACCTACCTCCGGCTTTGCATAAGTCGCTCATCGTCACCCTCCATAGTTCACTTAATAACTCCAGCAGGTATATCGCACTTCAAACCTTCTTTATAATGACTGATTACATACTTATTCTAACTTAGTAAAACGTTTCTTTTTACCGCTACTTGGTCTGAGTGTAATTGTCACGTTCCGAGGGATGAAAAATGTATTGTTTAAGGCATATCGAAAAAAAATAAGGAAAATTCGCTGCTTTCAACGCAATTATAATAAAGTTGGGATGTCAATATAATTTGGAAGAAGAAAGGGGTCACTGCTGTTGTGTTTGGAAAGTGGCCAAATGTAGATAAGGCATACTTGCGTATTATGTAGACATATGCGCCTTTGTCCTACATTCAATAACAGAGCCGGTCTTGAGATAAATCTTCCTCAGAAAAACGTATCTTATGATAGAGGAAATAAGGAATTTTGTGTAAAGTGTGTATATATATATCCCAGTCGAACGGAACTTTTAAGCCACACCATGCGCCAGAGACAATTAGACATTATAATATTTTAGTAGGGAATATACAATAGAAATTATTCTTCAGTTCTGTTGTCTAACAGTTTACATCCAATGGTTGCATTATGGCCCAATCCAGTTTTGTATCTTTTGATAGTCTGCTAATTTGCTTCGCCATATGATATCGGAAACGGTCATGTATTGTGTTATGTCAAAATTAGTTCGACGAAATTTACAGACTCAAGGCTACTGCAATAGCTGTGGTTACCTGTAATTGGCTGGACATTTATGTATGAACTATTTTGTAATGTTTTATTTTTGTTCATAATGTTCTAATCTGTTGGTGATCCAAATAAATAAATAAATAAATACAGGAATCTGACTACTCTATGAATCTATCGACCGAATACCTTTGTCTTGTTAATAAGCCTGAAGACTGTTCATAAACAGATATTCCACTTCATCCGGAATCCCTTTTTTTCGGCACACTCTTTACTCATACAGACTTGATGAATATCCAATAGGCGGCTTTCCTGGCAAGTTATCCTAATTTCCCGGTAACACACCACCGTTAATAATAGCTTACATAATTCCGTTTCCAGGTTCGATTCTAAGCATGCTCAGTCACCCGTTTTCGAGGAAATTATGAAAATACCTAATTCCTGCCAGTTCGAGTAGGCTTCCCGACTGTTAATACCGGTAATGCTGTACCAAGTGAAAATTATAATGTTTCCTTTTTATTTTTAGTTTACTGGGAGGGCGGTCTTGAGATTTAAGGTTATTTTCACGTTGATATACAAGAGCGGAAAAAAAACTGAAAGAAAAAAAAATATTCATATGGATGGCTTAGTTCTTGGTTTAGCATGCTAAAGCTAGGTTTCAGCAGCAGAGCCGAATTACTGCTGAAACAAGCTACATTTCTCAGTCTTCAATTCAAAATTCATAAGACCTTGCTTGAATCTTAGCAATTCTTTGGAGTTCATCAAGGAAGCATTCGGTGGAAAGCCTTGCCCGTGCATTTGCTTCAACGCGATCTTCCATATAGTATTATAGTATATTCCGTATAGTACGGTATATATCAAATAGCATTCACTTGCCTTATGTGCCATTATTTCAAAAATAAACGTGTTTTATGAACAGGCTTTCGGCATATCCCGTAGTTGGACGCTTGCCAAGTGTTAAAGCCTCTTTCTGCAGTGTATATTCTATTAACTTTTCCGAACTATGATAACTTTACGGATATAATACATCGCTGGTTGTTAGTCATATAAGCTTAGCTTCCGGAATACATATTTATATGTATATTTAATCATCCTATGACGATAAAATCTTAAGTAGAACAAGTAAAATATAAATCATTATTACTTGAATGAATCCATAGGACAATCCGAAATAGATACCAATACCTCAGAGCACTACGTATAACTAGTATATTAACTACTCTGAGGTACAACCAATACGATGTGAATTACTTGTGCTGTCATCTGTCACGCTATTTTCATACAATTTCAAAACAAAAAACCGACGTGCGAGCGAGATAATATACAAACCAAATTGTAAAATAATAACTCAGAGTAGATAATATACTACTCACAAATAATAATAATATTTGCAATGGATATGCTGCGCTCGCTCGTACAGACTACCTAGGGAAATTATTGCGTCAAAAACAGCCGACATATTATTATTTCTTCGTCAATTTACCAGAAATGTTTGCTGACATGCCAGCAAACATTTCTGGTAAATTGACGAAGAATTAAACGTATCATTAAATTTTAATCATGGAAACAAAACTTGTTCCTATTAGGTTCTCATGAATAAAACTATAGACTGCACTATTTATTACTAAGACTACTATTTATTAATAACGTGGGGCAAATTAACAATTTGAATAATTGATACAAACGAAGGACATTTTGAGAGAAGGCATTTGTTATGTGAATAAACATACATGTAAGTTAATACATAGGCCCATGAATTAATAAATAGTTAGAGTTAGGTACGTCGCATAAGACGTTCGATCAATATTGGAATATCAATATTGCACTGAATTGCCGATACTCTTTACAAATAAACGTATTACACACACACGTCTTGTATGTTTTATATCAATATACGTACTTAATCTACTTATGTACAATAACCATAGGCCAGCCTTACAAAAAGTTGTTATTTATGTATTTTGTACCTTACTTTGTATTTTTGGAGGTTAATACTGCTTTTTCTATACTCCCTAACCGTAAGCCCTGGTTGGTGGTACAGCCTACAGGAGCAGTATCTTGGTGAGGTAGGTAGGAATGCAGTCAAACAGGATAATGTCGTTTGACTAGTTTCTTCAGTGGTCATTCTGCGATAAGTTTTCCAAATAATGCTACTCCCATGTTGTGTTTTTTCCTACAGCAGAAAGGTTTCATAGTTCTTGGAAAAGGTGCTATGCTGGCATTAATTAGGTAGCAGTTTTTTCGTCTTGGGGTCACCAATATGGGAATTATACGGTCGCATTGAGATTCCATCAAAACACCATTACCTATAACCATGAATATTTATTGCACTTAGAATATATAAGTTAAGGTACATATTTCATGTATTATACTATAACAACCCCAGTTTGATCATTCTACTTAAGTTTGAAATCGACGCTTGGAAAAGTTCCTGAACAAACTTGTACTGTTGCCGCTCACAATAATAATGTGACCAGTGTTGTGCGTAAACTAAAGCGCTAAGGCTCAAAGGACTAGATGCCACAAGTACCTATATTAATAAGCTATGATGTATCCTTTGTACAGGCACCTGGATTTAACGATTTGACTTTTAGTTAATTTAATAGTAAATTAGAACTTGATAGTTGTAGGAAAACTGAAATTCCGTATATATAATACTAGCGACCCGCCCCGGCTTCGCACGGCCAGCGTTCGCTATATAAGTTAAATACCTTCGAAAAACGAATGAATATATATACATATAAACCTTAAAAAAAACCGCATCATAATCCGTTGCGTAGTTTAGTGATTAATGATCTAACACAGGGTGCATTGTACAGTACAATGCATGCACGAATTTATATATGCAGAGAATTTATGTATAGTACAATTTGTACTATACATAAATTCTCGTTCTTGTCACCCGAATCCTCATCGTGCTGTATCCACCGACTTTAAGTATCTTCTATACTTTTATGTTTGCCTATCTCAAATGATAAAACTACCGCGCGCGCAACAAAATAGGAAACGAGCACAACTTTGTGATACTCGTGAAATATAATATCCTCCTATGAAGTTATGCACTCCACTACCCATCTAAATGTATTTTTGAATTAATTGATTGATGAATAATTAAGAAATTTTAATATAAATTTCAATTAGCAAAACTATTCGTAGTATATTATCTACTTAAAGTATTCAATAATAATTCAGTTTGGAGGTTGATCAACTCTTGCGAAGTTATTGCAAGCACGGCAATGTAACATTCAATTAATTCATACTAATTAATTCAATTCATACTAATACCTACATTATGAATTATAAATAAATGGCGAGTAGAATACAGTTTACCTTAGGTAGTTCGAATTGTACGCGAAGTCTATACAACTACCGTACACTACAGTGCACTGCAGTCGCTAAGATATGTATAAATACTGCAATTATTACAGGTTGAAGCGAAGGAAAAGAGGCCAAGCTATGGTGCTTTTAAATTACAAAACGTTTTGGTTGACATGAGCAGATTTAAGCAAAAATTGAATTTATGCTTTAACAAAATCGAATGTGTATCTTTCTCGATCGACGATCGTGCATGCTATAGGTAACTCGCCTTTCCTCTCTCTAGTCTACTTCATATAGCGGGTTTGAACTGACGCTATAAAAGAGATCTGTTTTTGTTTTTTTTTATAACAAATACATATTACCTACTTAGAGAGACAGTGAAATCGTAACGTTGTATTAATTAAGTAAGTCTAAGCGAGAATGAAATATTATGTAAAATGAAAACGATTAAAATAATTAAAAGTTTAGCAAGCCAAAATCTTTTTGTCCGTAGTCAGGTGTAGACAATTTATGTCGCTATTTAAAACCACGCATCTAATATAATATTAGTTGCTAGCCAGACACGAATAAAGGAGTCGTCATTTCATCACACCGAACTAGAACTTACAACAAATCTCCCTGGTTAGTTAAAATTTTAATAAATTAAGCAATGAATTGTTTGCATCAATGAGATACATTAATTCGCTAAAGAACTTTAAAACATTCCATCGCTTTCCCAAAATATATTTCCTTCAAAGAAACAGTGAGCAGCAAAATTATCTCACCTACTACCTATTGGCAAACGTTTTGTTGAGTTGCCGAATGTCGATGTTACGAAAATGGGTCAGTGGATGTCATACAGGCAAATCGATGCAAAAAATACACTCCTATTCCTTTAATAACTTTAAGTATCAACTTCCCCGATAATATTTTTACTTAGTATTTGATTTGAAGTAAACTTATCCTGAACTTATATCCTGGATGGCACGACTATCCAATATTTTGTGTATCAAATATGAGCAGGGAAACAGAGCATTCATCATCTTGTCGTCCTATTATTAATAAGTACTATACATATAATATTTATAACTAATATTAATGAATGAAGTTGGTCGATGTTTACCTTCCTGTTCGACCTTGAGTAGGAGAGCGCGTTGAGTAGGATATGGTGTATTATATCCACGATCGATTCAGGAACCACGTGTTTTCAGCAGATGATCGGTTCCCGTAGGAACCTAGATTTGGCTGAATAGATGAAGAGGTTCACGGGCTAGAAGCACGATTGACAAACGCAATGTTTCAGATCACGGGAGTGTAGGCTACAGCTAGAACAAGTGTCGGTAGAAGGATGGAGTATTCGCGCGCGATCGTAAGTGCTGGAGCAACTGGTCGGTGGCCGGGCGATTGTGATGAGTGGTGAGCGCGAGCAGTCAGCGATGGCACGCGCGGGCGCGGACTGGCGAGGCGGCGAGGCGAGCGCTCGCCCGACGCGCGCTGACGCTATTTGCGCCCGCTGCGGCCGCGTGTCGCCCGCCCCGCACGCAGCCGCCCTTACCGTCCGCCCAGAGCGAGTTTTCTGCGCAACGCAATGACAAAACATTTCTTAATCTATACACATAAATAGGTAATACAGGGAAAGGTACAAAAAGCTCCAATAATTATCATAATACTATACGTGAACCAAAAACTTTAAACGGACGAACGAGTAAAGGCACAGTTAAAGTTTATATGGAGAAGAAGCCTGGAGGAAAGCTCTTTTCTCTGAATTTAATATACTACTAATATACGTCTAATATACTTAGGTATACATAATAATTAAAATTATTATTTCATATAATAATGCATTAGAAATAGGTACATTAAATTAATAAAAGAAAACAAAACACACACTAATATACCCACGCTTAGCACACAACACTGCGTTTGACACAAGTCTTATTGAATGTCATGTCAAAGTTTGTTAATATTTCAAATTGTGGTCGAATTTCGATCACAACGTAGCCGGTTCTTTTGATCTTAGAATAAGGACTCTTGGTCGATCACTAGGCGACCGTTGTTAAGCCGTTGTTATGTGAATAATTCAGCTAACGGCCTTATCAAATCACTTTGGTGTGATGTATTGTGTACCTGTGATGCCAGATGGGCCTTTTTCATCCATATATTACGTTCCATAAAAGGTTCCATATTGTTAGGTAGCCACTTATTGCATTTAAGTTTATCTTCAAATATGCGAACTTGGCCATAACCCGCATGAGCTGTAGGCTGTAGCCTTAGCAATAACAACTTTCCACTACGTATTCGTATCGCTTTCGATTATTTTTGTAGGTAGGCACCAGGCATGGGAAAATACGAAACAAAGTTTTTACATTTGCTGAGTTACGTTTTCGAATTTCCACCTAGGACAATCTTTACAATAGTTCTGATTTCTGGTAAACCTACATGGGGTGGCCCGTGGGACATATTTCAAAAGTATGTCGCTTGAATGCGGAATTACTAGGGTCTGGGGGCAAGGCAAAGGCGACAAGAACGTCAGCGTATATTACGCCAACGACGTTTTGCAT
Source organism: Falcaria lacertinaria (assembly GCA_951449985.1). Classification (NCBI taxonomy): domain Eukaryota; kingdom Metazoa; phylum Arthropoda; class Insecta; order Lepidoptera; family Drepanidae; genus Falcaria; species Falcaria lacertinaria. The sequence continues at coordinate 6,130,239 of OX602120.1, read as the reverse complement.
CGGACGCCTTTGAACTCGGTGATGCTGCATTCATCAAATCATACAGGCTATCGAAGTCGCTCACAAGGCAATGGCTTTCATAGAATTCATGCCCCACGAGAAAAGGAGAGATTCTATGGATGTGGCCTCACGGGTATTCTAAGTAACCGTTTACTTTTAAGTCTCGTTAAAACAGTTTTATTGGATGCCTATGTCTATGTCTCTAGGTGTTAATAAAATTGCGTTAGCATTTTATGCCACTGATCCTACCAAACTTTGGTAAACTTTGGACAAAGCATATCTATACCACAGTTTCACAGCCCTCTGACTCTAGAGCTCTAGTTTAATGTTACTACAGCTCTTAATGAGAGCAGCATATTAAAAAAATATGTCTGTTTTCCATTGACGAGGCAGGCCGGAGAAGAAATAAGGGTTGAGGTCAGTTTATTCTTTGATAATATTATGTACACCTATGTAATGTGCTTTGATTATATATAATCAAAGGTACTGTGTTTATTTATGATATTACATGTACTAATGATGCTGACAACTATTCTGTGTGGACCCATCAAACCCAGGGAGTACTTATGATTCTTCGGTGTAGTGGGATCATCCTTCTCTCTTGCTATGGGCAACTTAGCCTATAGCACTATGCAGGAGAGTGTATTTACTTTTATGTGGGTACCTAAGTTATAGTAATGAACATAATATGGTGTAGATTTTGGTGTACAAAATCACACCATATAATATTGTATTGTTTTACAGGAGACAGTGGGTACCAATTTTAAATGCTAAAGAAGGGAGCCCAGTAAGTCTTTTTGCAATATACAGGTCAAAGTTCAGAATGTTGTTGAGAGGACCATAGGAGTGCTCAAAGCTAGATTTAGGTTGGTTAACAGAAACAATTGTTATTTTTTAATTATTATTATTAAAAGGAAATCGATAATCAAAATCAAATATCATTTATTCAGTTTAGGCCCTAATAAGGCACTGATGAAGGTCTCAATTACTACTGGTTTGGAAAATAAAGCCATCTGAGAAGAACCGGCACGAAAGTCAGTGCTCAGTCTTTTTTCATGTAACACATGCTATAACATTTCTTTTCTGACATTAATCATTTATAAATATTATTTGCATGTTTTGCAGATGCTTGTTAGCAGCACAGCAAATGCATTATAAGCCTGAGATCGCAGCTAAAATCGTAAATGCTTGCTGTGTGCTGCACAATTTTGCAAATCAGGCTTGCTTCAGTTGTGCTTTGAGGCCGCACTTGCTCCCACCACGTCTGTCGACATCCAAGCTACTATGCCGTCGCGCTGTCCCAACCAACCGCTAGTACAAGGCAGAGCTGCTGTACAACAATCGTGCATCACCTGTGGACCATCAGAAATCAGATATAGTTTTATTATTACACTAGCTGTGCCCATTTGGTTACTGAGTTTCTTGCTTGTTCTATGGTGGCTTTTTTCCGAACTGGTGGTAAAGTACACTTTCATGAGTGTTTTCTTTGGGTCTAAACTGAATAAACGATTTAGCATATTTATTTTATTAACTTTTATTTAATACATAATCACAGGAAGGAGACAGTTGTACAAGGGTACAGATTGTTATTGTACCAGCATATCATTATCAGATAGAGAAACATTTACTAAATAGAATTAAAATTGACTACTAATGTGTCTCAAGGTCAGCTTGTTGATGCTGCCACTGGTTCCCAGCAAGCATACAAACTACTTCTACCAATGCTTCGATAGCTGCTGCTAGTCGGCGTGTGGCCACTGCTTGTTGGTTTATGGCATTGGCCATCTCTCTATACGCATTTATTCTTTTTTCCATTACGGCCAGCCTTTCTTGCACCACTTCAAATGGTGTATTCACTAATTAAACAATTTTCAATATAGTTTTTCAAGTCCAAAAGAAATATCAACATAAAAATGTTATATAGATACCTTTTGGTGACGAACAGCAACGACGCCGACGCTTTCGTAGGCCACGAAAGGGCACGAATCGTGGCCTAACAATATACTGAACCCTGTAAATTTATTAACAATTCTTATTAACATGTAAATCATCACACTTTATGTCATTGTAAAATAGTAAAATATTAGACTTTCCGTTGCCTAAACGTAAAGGAATAACATTTATTTTTAAATTTGATGAAACTTATCTAAAAAAATAACACGAACTTTATGTAGCTAGCAAAACTTGCAACTCCATAGAAAAATACCTACTTACCGCGGCATCAAGCACAGATATCTACTATACTACTCTACGACAGATAGGAGCGTAGCAGTTGTATCTTCCTTGGACAGAAAATTCAATTCAAGCTTTTAACAGCGAGGAATACGCAAAAATAACTTAAAACAATCCCGGAGCGGAGGAACCAGTCAAACACAAACGGCTGTTTGCAGAGTACATACAGACAGAGTACATAACCACTACATTACCATTATTTAAAAAAAGTACATTTCGTATTTTGCCAATGTCAAGTAGATAGAGTCAAGTAGAGAGAATGTCAAGAGGATCCTCTTGGCAACGTCGTACGGTGGGATAACCACCAAGAAGGTTGGCAACGTCCTTCCCGACAGTCTATGGACTTCATTTCACCAATCACCAGAAAAAAATCTTCATTTTGATAATTCACAATATTATTTGATTTACTTTTGTTGAACACGTCGTGGAATATTTATCACATTATACGTTGCCTATATAACCATTGGGGTGTGTGCATGTATTATGTGAGATACAGTGGTGTTTATTTTATTATACAATATCAAGACAAGATCAAGACAACATTTTCCATTGATTGTGAAAATTGAAGTCCCACTACGTTTTTGTTTGCCTGTTTGTCAGTTGTCAGCGATGACATTACGAATAGTAGACGGAAGCCATTCATAGAAAAAGTTGAAGTTGAAGTTCTTCTTCTTCTTGTTCCTAAGTATGGCAATCAATGCCTTCAGGGACTATTTTTGCCAGTGTCGAGTGTTTGAGAATTTTCAAGTTTCAAAATTGCTCATGTTTGCCGCATTAAAATGCCTAGTGTCATGCATTGTAATGCTTAATGGAGTTTCTGGAGACAATCCACGGCAGTAGCAGATCGTAACACGCCTTTTAGTCAGAGGTAGCCTATTGACGAATGTGATAAATCACTTAACCCAAGACTCGTATTATGACATTATTTTCAATGTTCCTATAAATCAGTCTCTAAATGAAACTTTACTGCACATAACGACACAAAAAATACACATAGAAAGATCACTGTAACACAATTTACGCGACACTGGAAAAAATCTCAACCGCTCCGCCTGATTCCCGCCAAAAACTCCATAGTAGACGTTAGGCTTGCCTATCGATAGTCAACTATCGCTAAACTATCGATAGATGATGTCATATCAAAAGTATCGATACTATCGATAATATCGATACTATAGACAGTTGATACAGAGCAATACTATTGATATACAACAATAGTATCGATAGGAGTTTTTGGCAGGAGCCAAAAAAATCCTACTCGAGTCGCATCACTAACAGCAAATACGGCAAAAACAACGGCTGGTTTTTATAACAATCACAGACACAGAGTAAATAACCACAAACCGGGAGTTTTTGGCGGGAATCAGGCGGAGCGGTTGAGATTTTTTCCAGTGTGTCGTAAATTGTGATATAGTGATCTTTAATGTGTATTTTTGGTGTCGATATGTGCAGTAAAGTTTCATTTAGTGACTGATTTATAGGAGCATTGGAAATAATGCCATAATACGACTTTTGGGTTAAGTGATTTATCATTTTGGTCAATAGGTTACCTCTAATCTAAAGGCGTGTTACGATCTGCTACTGCCGTGGGTTGTCTCCAGAAACTCCATTGGGCGTTAGAATGCATGACACTAGGCATTTTAATGCGGCAAACACGAGAAATTTTGCAACATGAAAATTCTCTAACACTCGACACTGGCAAAAATAGTCCCTGAAGGGATTGATTGCCATACTTAGGAAGAAGAAGAAGAAGAAGATTTATGGGAACATTGTGAACAAGTGATTTATCATTTCGGTGAATAGGTTACCTCTGACCTAAACGCGTGTTACGATCTGCTACTGCCGTGGATTGTCTCCAGAAACTCCAATAAGCAGTAGAATGCATGACACTAGTCATTTTAATGCGGCAAACACGAGAAATTTTGAAACTTGAAAATTCTAACACTCGACACTGGCAAAAATAGTGCCTGAAGGGATTGATTGGCATACTTAGGAAGAAGAAGAAGACAGTAGACGTCAGTAAACTGAGCAACTCTCAGAATATGGACTAAGCTCAATTCTGAGGAGTAATCACAGACCGACGTCACAGACTGTGTCAAAAACTACCTACTGTCGTAGTAACGTAGGGTTTGTGGTTATGTACTCTGTGTCTGTGATTGTTATAAAAACCGGCCGTTGTTTTTTCCGTATTAGGTCAGAGTAAATAAGTTATTATACTAATAATCTATACAATGTAACTAGCGGAGAGGAACACATTTTTAAGATATAAGTTATATTAACTTACTACAAGTGATATTGGCACAGTCTCGTTAAATTATTGGTTACCACCAAAATGGCTAAGTGGAAACTAGTGCGGCAGATGTTTGGAAATGAAGAATATACATTAACGGAAGGTGATATTGTAACAATAGGGAGAGGAAAGACTAATACAATATCTCTTACTGGTATTGTAGTTTCCAGAGATCATTGTGTTATAAGTGTTGTTGGTGGTACAGTTAACATAACTGATTTAATGGTAAGTTTATTCTCCCTTATGAAAATCTAGTGAACATAGTTGAACACCAGCCCAGCTTATTACCTTTATTATTGCAATGTAATGTCACTTTTAATTATATGTAGTACATTTTTACTTTTTCAGAGTGCCAATGGTGTCTTCGTTGGAAAAAGGAAGATCCCACGAAATACTCCGTATATTATCAAGGATTTAGATGTTATTGGACTGGGGTGGGCCCCTGGCACACAGCTCGTAAATATAGAGGATTCTGAAAAATATATTTTCAAATTAATTTGTGTAACATCTCTGAGGAAAAGATCTGTATTACAGAACAAACAAGTTTTAGATGAAGTTGAAGAAAACATTGCTAGTTTAGAAGGCAAATCAAACATTGTCTCTGAAAATAAACCAGGTCTATCTCTCAAAAGATTGTTAGATGTTGATCATAGAATAGATACTAATGTTAAACAGGAGGGGTTATTATGTTGCCCATCTGTGACTCTGGTAGAAGATGTTATTTATATAACTGACAGTGAGAGTGAAAATAACCAGCCAGTTTCAACTAATAAAAAGCCAAAACTAGAAAAAGTCACTGACAGTATAAATGTTAATGAAAGTATAACTAACCATCTGGTTTCATTAAATGAAAATCCAAAATTAGCATCTGTCACAAGCAAGGGTCAGCAACACGCTATAAAAAAAGAAACTATAAAAGTTGAATTAGATTGTCTAGAGTTTGAAGAATTTGATGTGAAGCAGGAATATCTAGGTTATGATGAAGAGCCACTGCAGGTAGACAGTGACAGTGATAGTGAATCCAACCAATGGTTGATAAGGCTTTCGCAAAGCTCCCCAGGAAAGCCATTCACAAAAGTAGTCAGAAACAATAAAGAAGAAAGCCACAATAATCACTCATATAGCCAGATGGAGGACTTTGATGATGCCAGTGTACTTGATGATGAAGCTGAAGAAATATTTGAAGATGATATCATTACTATACCATCTCTGCCTTTAGAATATAACACTAAATTGCAATCAAGTCCGCAATTGAATTCAAATGATCTTCAGCAGATACAATCAAACAATGTGACTTCCACTAACAGTGCATTGTGTGATCAGCCCTCTACAGTCCCAGACCAAATCCATGTGGACTTAGTGGATGGGCTGCCTTTAAACGACTCACCAGCAGTTAAAATGATAGACACCCCTTCAGCAGTTGTAGAGTCTCCAAATACAAGAAAAGTTCTCAAAACTCAATTAATTAACCCTCTCATGCAAGTACCTAGAAGAAAGTTTAATTATGTTGAGAGTGAGTTTCTTTTAGTAATTCATCTTACACATCTATGCACTACCTTTAGGTTTTATTTTCAACATATAGCTAGACTAGGGATCATGGGCTGGAAAGTGTGAATATGCAAAACATTGTTCTTCTCTTTGCTTTATATATTATTTTCTCTTTCATAATTGGAAATTGGATTCTCTCATTATTATTCACTTTCTCTTGCTTTAAAGTTACTTTTGTGCAAAGTGCTAGTATTTGGATTTATTAGTTTTTCAACTAAATAAATGAAATTGTTGAAATGTAGTCACATAAGTACATACTTCGAAGTACCCTGAAAGAAATCTTGTAACCATTAATGGTTTCCATTCATTCATAATAATATTATTTTCTATTTTAGGTGAAGATAAGGATAGACAAAAGAAAATTAAATCCAAACAGGAAAGAATTAATAAACATTCTTCCAAAAAATGTGAATTTACAAATTCTCAAAAAGAGGAGCGTAAAAAGAAATTAAAAGAGATTGCATCCAAAGGAAAAAAGCAAGATGAACCAAAATCCAACAACAGCAGCTTGGGGGCTATTCCTAGTCAGTCAATAGTTGTTGCCAAATCAGTTTCCTCTAATAGGGGAGCCTTCCTTGTCAGCCATGAAGCAGAGACCAAGAAAAAACGATCTAGAAAGAACCACAAAAATAAGGACAAATTCAAAGAACAAACTTCAAAGGATACAGTTCAGGGTGTAGAAATGATTGTTAATAGAACACAACAACTATGTACACCAAGTATACAACTAATATCTGATAAAAACACGGAAATATTCCATAAAAATGCATCAAAGTCAAGGATAGGCACTGAACAAAGTGTTCCCAATGAAGTAGCATCTGAAACCTTGAATAGTTTGAAGCCCCCCACTGAAAGAAACATATCAAAAGTAGGTGTATCAACCAAACAGAAGAAGAGTGTCAGGTTTTTAATCGGTGGACCACAGGTTCGTGTGTTTGAAATTGAACCTGGCAACAAGTTGAAGAAGATCAGCTTAATTAAAACTAATTTAGTTGACATTCGGCAAAGGCCAGTATTTTCTTTGGAGAAAATTACACTTATGAAAATCCTGCGATGGAACCCCCACTGGCTGGATGAGCAAATGAACTTTAATGAACCACCTCCAATTCTAGGTCACAACAACCCACCCATGAGCATCTTTCATTCTTTTGCCAACCATAATCAATATGTCCAGTAAGTACCGGCTTGTATTACATGCTTGACAATGGAAGAAATGAGCAAAAAGTTATGCCCAAATTTTATACATAATTCTAAATATACTTACAGGTTGATTGGTGATCTACTCTTGATGGAAATCTGGGAGTGTTTATCAATAGCTTACAGGAAAATTCGAAACACAAATGAATACATACAAATGAGAATAGAATCTTTACCGCCAGTCCATACTCAAGAACGTTATTTTGAATTGTTCAATCTGAGTGTAAATGGTAAAATATATATAAATATATTATGTTACATTACTATAGCGAGCCCACGTTATAGTCTCAGTGGCGTAGCTATCATAGGGCAATGTGCCGCAGCTCAGAGGACGCCCGATACGAAATGCTTTGAAGAAATATTTTGGGCCCCATAATCGAACACACAGTGTGAAAAAATATACAAAATCGTCTTTTATCATATTTGTACATGCAAATATATTAAGATTATGTAGGTGTAGGTGTCTGTGGATCACAGAGTTATGCAACATATCCACATTTTCTTTTGATTCCAGTGTCATTACCTACTGCGGCTGTAGCGAAGAAGGTGCCGAAAGTGGGTGAAGTAATACTTGTAAATTTTGGTCCAGAAAATGCTAAATTTCTAAGGTTTTTCTTTGTACATAATGTTCGGTGTCTGCCATCACCTCCAAGTAAGTATAATATACATCCTATATTTTGAAACATTCTAACAAATAAACATTTGTTTTAATTGCTTATTATAATAAAAACAAATAAAGAAATCACACTATGGTATCGTCATACAGATCAAGCAATGCTTAGCCTTTTGGATGGATATGAGCACTCAGTAGATGATATACTGCAAAAGCTTCTAATTTTGCTGCGTGCATGAAAAATTACATACTAGCATTGCCATAGTGTCTATAGTCACTCTATCGAAGAATAAGTGTGGTAATACTATTTATTACTAGCTGCCCGCCCCGGCTTCGCACGGGTGGACAAAATATTTTATAAATGTCTATATACTCCGAAACTATTGGGCCGATTTCAAAAATTTTTTTTTTTTTAAATAGGGGTTGAAAAATAGATGTTGTCCGATTCTCAGACCTACCCAATATGCACACCTAATTTCATGAGAATCGGTGAGGCCGTTTCGGAGGAGTTTAACTACAAACACCGCGACACGAGAATTTTATATATAGGATTTGCATTGCCATCGATAATATCGAGCTTTGATAGTCACTTCGATTTCTGGGCTATCGGTAGGCTATCGTTAGTCATCTATCGAGCGGCAGCGGTACCTAGTAACATCTTAATGTTACCACTGCACAAGTAGAAAGTATATAATTATTTACAGATAATATAAACTCGTTCTTCAGTATATCACTACATGCTACGTTCACTGATAAGATGAAGGTGTTGAAGCCAGGTGAGGTGATGCTGGGAAGGACGCTGACAGACATTAAGCAGCAGCTAATTTTGTTCGAATCCATTGAATACCTCGCTGGTTCGCCGTTAAGTGAAGCTATATTGAAGCCAGAACCTCACCACTTTCCGAAAATTAAAAACATTCCAAATATACAATCCCAGGTAATAGTGTAACTTAAATGTTATTTACATACACAACTTTTTTTGCGGTTTGAAGTGTTGCTGCTTTGTCCAGTTTGTTTGTGGTACTTCTCAATAGACCTTTGCCGGGTAAGATGTTCCTTACACTTTGAGCATCTAACTGCCAACTGCCAGCACAGCATATTATCCTCGAGAAGCCTTGGAAACCTCACTCACTGCAGAAACACAACACTTCATCCGATTAGTGTTATGTTACTGTACTGAGAACTTCAGTAAGTTTTTTTTTTCTCCCATTTTTAAATCTTATTATATATTTTCAGTGGACATCGATGCTAAACCCAAGTCAGCAGTTGGCGGTCAGCTCGTCAGTGTCGGCCGCGCTGAGCGACCGGCCCTGTGTCCAGATGGTACAGGGACCACCAGGGACAGGTATTGCTCCATACTATTCCATTTATATTTTTATCGACACCATTGGTCTAGTTTTAGAAGTTAGTAAACCTGAATGGAACTACGTGCCGCGGTTTAAGTCCCAGAGTCGAAGCAAGCATTTATGTGATGAACATTTTTGTATGCTTTGAGTCTAGGTCCTCATATGTAATCACCAAAACTGTATTTAAATATCCTATCAGTCTGGTTACCAAAGTACAGGCTTTGCTAAGTTTAGAAACGAGTGACGCTGTGTGAGTCTGAACATTATATTATTTATTCTAAACGAACATACTTTTTATTTATATATATATATATATATATATATATATGCGTCTTGTATGCGCTTTTATGAGCCATACATCGGATTACGATGAAATATTGGTTAGTCATAGAGCGCGCGCACGCGAATGCTTAGCCCATAACAGTTGCGGCCCGCGCCATTATACATACGCTTGAGGAATTTCCAGGCCCCTGTAGTGGTGCTAGTAGTCCTCATCTAAGTTTATTTGTGTCCGACACAACCTGAGCATTTTCTTATAGATCTCGGTTTTATGATGAACCTATTAGATGCGTCACACCTGTCTATTAATAATACTTCATGTGTTAAACCCAAGACGACTTTTATTTTAAATTTCCAGGAAAATCCAGTGTAATATGTGCTATAGTAATGACATACTTCTATGACGCCCTCGACAAAAAACAACAGAACAGAGGAAAGATATTAATATGTGCGACAAGCAATGCCGCTGTGGACGAGCTAGTCATACGTTTACTGAACATTAGACAACGTTTACCTAAAGGTGAGTCATTCATGGGTTTGAGTTTTATAACAGGTTTCGATATGTTTATTATAAATGTGTATTTTAATGCAATATGTTTGTCGTGGTGACTTATGATCATATTTTTATACCAATTACTTTCTTATTTCCTAAAGATCAAAAATGCTTGTAAGTTCAATAATGGATTCCTACTGCTGATTGATACTGGGGCGGGTTGAAATTTGGCTGATAGATTCCTTATAGGTATATGATTGACTACATGCTACTAAAAATCTGTTTTGATATTCATCCCCTAAAAAGGGGGTATACAATTTCACGATCGGGTGAAACCACTGGGCACTGGTAGTAAAATATATAGCCTTGTCATTAGAGCGAGGACTATATGTGACTGAATTTAATAGTATCGATAGCGATTATTGAGGTTTGATGCTATCGACAGTATTTCCAAATTTATATTCAACTTATAGTTAACCATTTATAGTGGGACTACAGATAGTACGGCAAAGCTACAACTTACGTATATAGGTATTAGATGTGTAACATCGTTCCTCTCGGCTATGGGAAAAAAATAGACGGAAATGCATTGCAGGAAGCCAGGGAACAGTGTTGCCAATTTACCGACTTTATCTGTAGCAATTATTATATTTTTTATTAAGTCATAGCGATAAAAAAAGAGGTAGAGATGTCAGATGTTACACATCATAATATATGCCTACTGTACAGATCGCTCGTTTTTTGTTATTTTATGATATATTCGGTGTTCCAGCGGAGAGGTTCCGCATGGTGCGCGTGGGGCGGGCGGAGGCGATGCACCCGCGAGCGCGTGACGTCAGCTCGCAGAACCTCGCCCAGCGGGACCTCGCGCAGCCCTCCGCCGCACACCCGGCCCACGCCTCCATCGCTGGGGAGGCACGTGACCACACAACACCATTTAACACATACACGACCCACACTTAATACGAAAAGTTAACATCAAAGTTCGAAGGCCTACGAACTATTTGATAAATCGTCGAATTACAATTTCGCATTTAAATTCGAAGGCCACTTAATATTGCTTTGGCATCAGATTTGACTGGCGTTTCAGTATTCGGCAATCATGTCCTTGTGAAGAGTCTTGTCGATGTAGCTGATGAATCTCCCTCCACTTGTCCTGCCCAGTGCTCATTTGACCTCCTTAAACGACTTAACGGCTATTTTATTGCGATGTCGTGACCAGGAAGGAGTCAGGTTAAATAGCACAACCATTCACTTAAAGATGTTTTCATTGACTGCTAGTACATACATCTACTCGGTAGAGATGCACCATTCATCACATTATCCTTCACTTGTTTGGTGAAACCTACCACATCCTCCTTATTTGATTACACTTCACAAAGCCACGAACGTGTCTGTGAGAGAGAACGTGTCAACGAAGTTCTGAATATTTGCGCTTGCGATTCTGCACGTATTAGCTGCTGAAAATGAAAATGATAAAAGTTAGTTTTGTTATGATATCTTAAGTGTGTCAGTTGTGTGAGAATGACGTACTCGGGCGTGAGCTTATGCCACCTCGTCTTACACCAGGCGACCAGAATTTTTATACGTTTTTATTGTATGGATATGGCAAGCAATTCCAGTTTTGATGTTAATGGGATTCACTGTGCAAGCATATCGACGCGCTTGAGTGTAACCTTAGTGTTGTAACGTTGTAATATAAAATATGTGCTTTGTGTGCAGATCAGCCGGCTGGAAGCTAAGATTAACATGTGGAAAGCAGCAGCGCAGGATGCTAAGGACCCCGTGCGCGTCGCTTACTGCCAGGGCCGCATTACTGACATCGTCAAGAAAATAGCATTGGTATTACTATTGCTCAATTACCATTTAATATAACGTATTGGATTCCTGTATATCAAATTTTTGAAGGAATTGTAATAAAATCAAGCTGAGATGAGGTAAGGTAGTGACTAGTGTATAGGAGGCTGTTTAGAATTGCCTGACCATATCATATATTCCTCACTTTACAATTTATATGGGAAGCATTAAAATAAATAATGGAATTTTCCAATTTCCTTCCATTCATGTTATTACTACGAGCCTAAGCAACCTTCAAATATTGTTGAGATATGAAATAAGAAAACGAAATTGTTAATTCAGTTTAGACCCTAAAAGGCACTTACGAACGTTGTAATTTTACCACCGGTTTGAAAAACAAACCACCTGTGAAAACAGACAGATACGACACTGTGACAGAAAAACATTTAGGCGTACATGCTATGCATATCTACATATATAACAAAAGAGTGTTGCGATAGTGTTAGTTAGGTAGAGCGTGTATACGTGTTTGGTGCAGGTGCGAGGCGGCAGCGGCGCGCGGCCCGAGCAGCTGGCGGAGCTGGAGCGCTGCATCGTGGAGGGCGCGGACATCATCATCACCACGCTCGCCAGCACACACAACTATAAGATGCAGGGGTACCTATCTCTCACACACACACACACACACACTACCTAGTTAATATATTATGATAGATTATGTTTAATGGCATGAATACAGAAAGTTGAGGAAATCGTATACGATTTACGCACCCACATTGCTTAAGTGATAAATATGTATTGGCTTTACTTGTGATTTGCTTAACTCAAGCTGTGGTGTGTCGGCATACAGCGCGGACGCGGGCAAATTTTGTTCCGACTCGGAACCCTTCTTTCTCTTCATACATGTCGTACATGTATGAAGAGATCGAAGAATATAAAACGAGTGCAAGTCAATAGTGGAATGGCTACTAATACTCTGCGTACAGCGTAAGGGACTTGGCGTGGTGATATATATTTATATGTGTTTTGGCTTTTATCGAGAGCTTCTCGTCAAATATGTATTGAGTGCTCGAAACAATCACTCTGTTCCACTGCATTGAGGTTCGGGTGCCAAGGTTGTTTAGAATGGTATGAAATTAGTTATTTGTAACTGATGTTCTTGTGCCAAATATAGAAGGACAATGAATGTTGTGTGTGGTCAGGCTGAAGCGTCGCATAGCGCTGTGCATCGTGGACGAGGCGGGGCAGGCCATCGAGCCGGAGACGCTGCTCCCGCTCACGCTGGACGTGACGCGCCTCACGCTCATCGGCGACCCGCAGCAGCTGCCCGGATACATCTGCTCGCAGGTAGCCACGGACGGAACTCGTGGCTGATAGTGCCACTATACCAACCACTATTTATTACAACAGGCATATTCTTACAATTTATATTTTTTTAGAGCTGTATAATATGCACTTGGGACAATATCCCAAGTGCATATTATACAGGGCGTCTTACGGATATGCCACATGGGGTAAAATACCTTGAATATTGTAGATGGAAAATTTTACTTATTTGAATTTAAAAAACAATTTAAACTGCATTCATAGATATTAAAATAATTACATGGTTAAACCGGCACTAGCATTCCCTATTTTACCCCATTAGGAGTGGTATTTCCAAAAACCCTTCCTTAGTGAAGCTACCTACTGTCATAAAAGATACCTGCTGTCAAAATTTTAAGTCTCTAACCCCAGCCGTTTAGGCTGTGCGTTGGTATTTCAGTTAGTCAGTCATTCATTTTCCTCTTTTATATTTTAACCTTATACCAAGTTCACATAGGTGAACTAATAAGTTAACACGTGCATATGGCCATTGGCCAGTGTGGTGGAGCGAGCTAGCACGCTAGAGTGAGGAGTGAGTATGGTTGTTGTAATGCGTAGCGCGCCAAGAAGCACGGTCTGGGCGAGAGCCTGTTCTCGCGGCTGGCGTCGTGCGGCGAGCAGTGGGCGGCGGGCAGCCCGGCCGTGCTGCTGGACCGGCAGTACCGCATGCAGCCGGCCATCGCGGACTACCCCAACCGCGCCTTCTACGACGGCCGCGTCTCCTCCGCCCCGCCGCCGCGGCCCGCGCTGCCCATACCGCCCTACACCATCCTCACCATCGCCAGCGGCGACAGGGGACAAAGTATGTTCACCGATCATCCCACTTACAATTTTGCGCATCTTTTACACGTATATGGCTCAAAAATGCTTGATCAGTTATTTAAATCTTCACTTGATCTCAATAGTTACCACCTGCAATATAACAGAATGAATCGGTTATCTGGTTTAAACTTGCTGTTCGACTTTTTGCTTCTGACAGACAAGTAGGGTTAGCATGAATAATTTGCGACAACGTGTTCGTATCACCTTCGACTATTTTTGTATTAGAAAATGAACAGCGCTGCGCCTGAGAAAAGTGGAACTAAAAATTAGTATGACAATTTTGACATTTCGCGACTTACGTTTTCGAATACGTTGTCGAAAAAGTTCATGCTACCGACACTGTAATATAACCACAGTTATTCATGCTCTCCGAAGCACTAAAGGGAAACTGTATAGTATAGGCGATGGTCGACGGGCACTGGGGGAGAAGGAGGCCCAAGAAGAGGTGGACGGACGGTATACGGATTAATATGAAAAAGTGGCATAATATTAGGTCCTTACATATGAAATTGGCGTTTTTCGTACTGGCCACTTTAATCACGAATTTCTCCTCTTTGGTAAGGAATTCCAAATTCAAATTTGTACAGCTATAGACTCATGTATTTGTGCTTCGATGATCGTCATTCATTTGTTTTTTTTCTTCTGTTTTTTTCTGTTTGCGTCACTCATTTTACAAAATGGAAAACCTTAAATATCGCATTATTTACGAGTACGAGTTCCGCCGTGGCACTAGTGCTGCGGAAACAACTCGAAGGGTGAATGATGTGTATGGCGGTCGTGTTGCAAAAGAAAACACAGTTCGTTTTTGGTTCCAACGTTTTCGTTCTGGAAATTTCGACCTGCAGAACAAGCCCCGTGGACGGCCTGAGACTCAAGTTGATAATGAAGAGTTGAAGGCTATTGTGGAAGCGGATCCATCGCAAACCACGTCCGAGTTAGCTGCAGGCTGCAATGTTAGTGATAAAACTGTTTTAATTCACTTGAAGCAAATTGGGAAGATTAAAAAGCTTGAAAGGTGTGTACCTCACGAATTGACTGAAACAAACCGGCAAACGCGCGTCGACTGCTGCGTTACATTACTAAACCGGCACAATAATGAAGGTATTTTAAACCGAATCATTACCTGTGATGAAAAATGGGTTCTTTACGATAATCGGAAGCGCTCAGCGCAATGGTTAGATCCTGGCCAGCCAGCCAAATCCTGCCCCAAGCGAAAATTAACCCCAAAAAAGTTACTTGTAAGCGTTTGGTGGACTAGTGCCGGTATTGTTCATTACAGTTTTTTCAAATCTGGCCAGACTATTACGGCTGATGTCTATTGTCAGGAATTGCAAACCATGATGGAAAAGCTAGCGGCTAAACAACCTAGGCTGGTCAATCGCTCCACGCCACTGCTGCTTCACGACAACGCTAGACCACACACTGCGCTACAGACGGCTACTAAATTAGAAGAGCTTCAATTGGAAAGTCTAAGACATCCTCCGTACTCCCCGGACCTTGCTCCAACAGATTACCATTTTTTTCGAAATTTGGATAACTTCTTGCAAGGGAAAAAATTCAACTCCGATGGGGCAGTCCAAATCGCCTTCAAAGATTTTATTGATTCCCGTCCGACTGGTTTTTTTAGTAAAGGGATCAATGAACTACCTATGAGATGGCAAAAGTGCATAGAAAATAATGGTTCATACTTTGATTAATTAAATATATTATATTAAAAAATATTCGACTTTTTGTTCCTCCCATACAAAACGCCAATTTCATATGTAAGGACCTAATAAATATAAAGATATTTAGAGCCCACCCCAGAACATTGGGACAGGCGCCGTGGTGAATATCATGTGGCTTCGTGCAGGTGCGGGCGGAGTCAACGAGACGGAGGCGTGGGGCGTGGCGCGGCTGGCGGCGGCGCTCGAGGGCCGGCTGCGGCCGCTCTCCTTGAGCCTGGCCGTCATCACGCCATACCACGCGCAAAAAGACCACCTCAAGAAGTGTCTGCGCATGCTCTATTGTCCCAACATGTGAGTTTCCTCATACTGACTGACACATACTACTGTAGCCTTAGCAAGAAGACTATCGAATTACATTCGACTGCGTATTCGTATCGCTTTCGACTTTTTTTGTGCAGAACAGCGCCGCCGTGGCGAGTAAATGAACTAAAAATTGGTATTTTTACATTTGGAGAGTTACGTGTTTTCGAAAACGTCGTCAATTAAATCTCAAAATGTTAAATTTTCCCAGTGCTGCATGAGGTAATGAATCCTTTATGTGCCTTACAACGGTGTTATGTATACATGTATGGTGAGGTTGTAATGTGTTGTGTTGTTGTGTGGAGGGCGGAGAGTGCGGAGGGCGCGGCGCCGGTGGAGGTGAACACGGTGGACAGCTTCCAGGGGCAGGAGCGCGACGTGGTGGTGGTGTCGCTGGCGCGCTCGCAGGGCGTCGGCTTCCTCACCGACGTGGGCCGCATGAACGTCATGCTCACGCGCGCCAGGCACGCACTCGTCGTCTGCCTCAACCCTCACGCCATGATGGTATTACCGCTACATTTTTTGAATTGAATTCTTCTTTAGCCACATTGAGATATTTTTAAGGGTTCGCGTTGCCGACATTCTAATTTGTCGTGTTATCATTCCAAAGTTTTATTTTTAACTCACGGTTGACTTCGTAGCAAACATTTATAGATGTGTAATCTTTGCTCGCTTTTCTGCAATCTGTGGGAGAGATTTTCCGCCGGGGAAGTGCGCGCTATTTGATCGCGATGATAGAATTGGCCGGTAGATGTCAGATATTACACAACATATGCAACTACTATTAGGTTTAGGCTGGCTTGTTTTTTATATCGTAGTATTTTAGGTGGCGGTGCGGCTAATGATGGTAAGCGGTCATCGTAGCCTAAAGACGCTTATATCAGTAGTTTCAATAACGCATTGCGAAAAACTGTTGAAGGACTCGCTATTCTAGGAACATAAATGATATCCTAACTGCCAACACACTGTATCCGCGAAGGGCTCTCTCACCACAGAAACAAGGAGTCGTCGCAACAATAAGGTTGGCAACGCGCTAGCACCAATATACTTCCCAGTATGGCATACGTTTAAGGTAGAAACACACCGGAACGCGGTGCGGGCTGAGTGGAATGAAGATGGCGCGGTACAAGTCATATCAGCACCGCGCGCAATGTGACTGCGAAGTATGGAGTAAAAACTGGACGCGGGGCCGCCGCGGAGTTCATTAAACGTACCGCACTCGACCCGCGCCTGCTTGTGTCGTAGCGCGGCGCGGATATCGCACGGATCCTCTGTGATGGGTTACACTGAAGTTATTTTTTTACAACTCGTGCGGCAACGTACCGCATCCGCACCGCGTTCCAGTGTGTTTCTACCTTTACAAGTCACGTTGACAGCTTACCATCAGACGGGCCGTACGCTTACTTGCTCACATATATATAAAAAAATATAACGGACTATGCTTTAAGCCATTATATTATTTTTTTCAGAAAAATCCCCAGTGGCGCACCCTGGTCGAGGACGCGCAGAGAAGGCAAGTTTATAAGGTGCTGCCATCCTGGATGTGCCAGCCCATAGCGGCTGGTCAGATGGCCAACGACGATATCCTGGACTGCATTATCGACAACAAGTTGCCCTGTCGCCCCACACGTAGATCATGATTGTAACTGTATACTTACTTGCTGTCCCTTGCGTAAACCAGTCGAAGTTAGTACATTATAAGCTCCTAGATGTGATCTACAAAATGTTTGTTGAAGGGCCACCGGCCATTTCCAAATTGAAGATGATCATATAAAAAATACGTGACATGTTCTGATAATTTTAAAGCATACACATTTAATATCTTTACGTTATCAATCTACCTTAATCGGCAAAACGGCAGACAAATCTCGTAACGTACAAGGTTGCTGATCCACCTTTCAGTTATCGTGAGATTTGTACAACACCATACGATTTAATTAACCTATTTAAAATGTACCAAAATAGGTATAAACAAACAGTAAAGTTTCATCAATTTAGAGTAATTACTTTATAAAAATGAATACTTGTTTGTTAGTTTCTCTTGTATGTTCAGTTCATGTTATTAACTGTGACTCGTTGTGCGAGCTCTAATAATAAACAAAAGACCCGCCATTGACATACCATTAGCATAAAACGAAAAAGAGATATGGCAATGAAAGCTAGGTACAGCTAGTATAATAATATGCTGTATATATAGTGCTCCACAAGGATACGCTGCACTAGTAGTATTGCCGCTAGCACAGTGATTCCTCAATATCAACAGGGTTGGCAACGCGATAGTGATACCCCTAGTATTGCTAGCGGCTATAGGCTACGGTGACAACTTACGATCAGGTGGACCGTATACTGGTGTGCCCACCTTAGAGGTATAAAAAAATTCATACTTCCTTACACTTAAGAGTATACAATATTCACCTAGAATATTTTTAGCCTATACAATGTATTAATCTTAATATTTCCATTACGCATAGCTTGAATTAGTGTAAGACATATGTGTTAAATCAACTATTTCTTGTTTCAACTTTAAAGGTGTTATAACACCCTCAATATTACGCTAGTTCTACGACTAGTCAAAGTCCAAAGCGAAATTTTTAAAATGAATGGAATTAAAGTGACGCTTTAAAAAAATTTAGAAATACCGTACATATGTAAATTATTTTATAGCTTATAAAACAATGTAACTTACCGTTTATTTGCGATTGTCTCATAATGCGAATAGTGACAATGGCAGATAAACGGTAAGCTACATTGCGACTATTCAATGTGTATAAGTGTACATAGTATGAAGTTGACGGTATGTTCCGTCATAGCATAGCATCAGTTAAGCATTTTTAGGCTAACGCTAATATTTTTATATACAATTTATATCTAAAAATGTCCCAGCAATCCAGTCAGCATTAAAAAAAAGTAAGAAATAAAGTCAGCTCAATTTTGTAACTAACCAAGTTTAATATGCATGTGCACAAAAGCTCTCGAAAATACAGCTATGTCTACGAAACTTGTATTTTCACACAAGACAATCAACACTAATGAACGATGAATTAGAAGATGTATTGAAAAGTTCGCCATATAGGTACATATAATGTAGTTTTTGTGCCATTAAGTAAAATAATTTGGTACTCTTCTAGTATTTAATGTTTTATTTAATCTTGACGTATAAAGCAGTTGCTAGTTAATCTCACTGCACTTGGCCAGCAGGATAGAATTAATCACTGTATAAACTGTACACTCTGGATTTAGAACTCAACGAAACGGTAATTTTAAAATGTTGTAGTATATTAAGTAATTAGTGTGGTATATATGAACGAAAATGCTCATTCATAAAATAACTGAAGTTTAAGGAGCTACTCCTCGAATTTACGGTCCTAAAATATATACATAAATACAGGCAGACGATTTGACTTGGATGTGAATCACATTTTTATATTTTTGTTTTGTATTGCTATTGACAAGCTTTATAGTTGGGCGTATACTATATAGTATAGTGGGACTCACTAGTGTCAGAAAAAAATAAAAAATCTTTACCACTGTGAAGTGTTGAAGCTAGTTCCAATGAATGCGCCATAATAATAAGTCATATTGCAAGTTTCTTCATTGTACATAGCGCCATAGCCCACAAGGTCGAAGTCACAGTCACATTTCTCAAATGAAATTCCCAAATAGTACTATTTTCTAATAAATGAATAAAAGTATCGTGCGATAGGTTCGAACTGAATCATTTATTAATTCATTATTCTGACCTAGGCAGTTTAGTACAAGTCGTGGCGAATTCTCCACGGCTCTCACTTTCACTTCGCCCGCAGTCAACGAGACGTAACGCTGTTAAAATTACAAAATATATAATATGTCTACAGGTTTAATAGGTAAATGTCTTACATTTAAGAGGTCTCTTTGCATAATTTGTATAAAGGCTGACACTGGCAGTAAATATTATTTTCTTACAATTGTTAACATTGTCTAATGAAAAATCGTTTACAATACTAATAATTATAATACCTATGTTGAGTTGTAGCGGCAGCAGCGGATTACTTTTTAATAACAATATTATTCAATGACTGTGATATACTCTTGTTGAAGTGCTACTAGAATGTAGTTCAGCTATGAATTAAGTTTTATAGTATGCTACCTATGTACACAACAGTTATGGACACAGGCCGGCCTGGGTCAATGGTGCCTGGGGTAGTGGTGACCGCCGTTGTACCTACAAATAAAACATATCATAATTATTTTCTTTATATCGTGTATGTCGTGGCGCTCCCTGCGGTAGTTTTCCGTAGCCTATAGCTGCTAGCAATACCAGGGATATCACTAACGCGTTGCCAACCCTGTTGTTTACGAGGACTTGCTGTGCTAGCAGCATTACTATTAGCGCAGCGTATCCTCGTGGAGCACTGGCAACCTTAAGTACCACAGAAACACAACACTATGTCAAAGTAGTGTTATATCACTGCCGTCTTCTGTAAGGTTACGGTAGTCCCCAGTCGGGCGACTCCAATATAAATGGGAAAACCCACGGGAGATCCTAATACGGCCTACCTCTCTTTTTTACCTCATGATGTGATGAATCACTGTACTTGCTTAGGAAAACTCATTGGTACAGACGGGTTCGAACCTTCAACCACAAGGCCACCATGGCCTGTTTGCCAGTTTAGTGGAAAAAAATATTTATGAGGTCACAGTAGATCACAATAATAAGGTACCTGTTGAATCTCTTGTACTTGTTGTTGTGATGTTTGTTGAAGTGGTTCGGTCTTCGTTCCCCTCGGTACTTATTGAAACCACCGTTCCAGTGCGACTTATTCTGCTTATCCTGCAAACGATAAAACACCATATTCACTGGGTTTTTTTTTATACCACTAAGTTGGCACACAAGCATACGGCCCACCTGATGGTAAGCAGGCACCGTAGCCTATAGCAGCGTATCCTCGTGGACCACTGGCTACCTTACTTACCGCAGAAACACAACACTACATCAAGTAATGTTATTTCACTGCGGTCTTCTGTAAGGTGAAGGTACAGTCCTCAGTCAGGCGGCTCCAATTTAAAATGGGAAATCCGAAATCGCCCTACGTCTCTTTTTAAAACCTCATGGTGTGATTAATCACTGTAATTAAGCTCATTGGTACAGGCCGGGATTTGAACCTGGGTCAATCAGATGCCAGGCCGTTGCTTCAACCACAAGGCCACCGCGGCTTTTTTACATTTGGTCTTCTTTTTTTTATTTAAGGCCATTTGGGCTTAAACTTCTTCGAGCAATGCTTCTATGGATACCAGGTTTGTTTTAAATACTAATAGTACATACCAAACACAATGCCATAAAAACAGCAATGTTAATAACCATAAATGCTAGCCCTGACAAGAATCTCGAAATCGAACCCGGGACACCTAGCATCCATGCTAGGTGTCCCGGGTTCGATTCTTGTAAACCTATTCTTAACCAATACACTGACAGTGTTATTAAATCATCCATTTTAAAAATCGATCAACATTACTTTACCTGAAAAGGATTGTATCCATTCCTGTTGTTGTTGAAGCGGTTGTAATGGTGGAACTTCTTCACCTTCTTGTTGCGGCCGCGGTCCATCTCGTCGGTGGCGTCGAGAGCTCGCTTGCGTTCGTCGCGCCGCTCCTCAAACACCTGTAAATCAATAAAGTACCGCCGTCAAGAGCGATTCAACAGACAATCCGGTTTAGTCCGCAACTTCGTCAGTTTGGAAATAGGACAAAAAACGCTTTTGTCCCATGGGAACAATTTTTTTACGTAGACGCCGATTTACAACTAATCGGTTCAGCAGTTTTTTGCGGGATTGAGCAAGAATAAAAAAACAAACTTTGGCATTTATCATTATAAATTATATAAGTAAGGTATGAAGTTAAAGCGGACCTGTCGCGAAAGCGCGCTGTGGTTCCCGGCCCACGAGGCCACAGGCGCGCCGTAGCCGCGGTGCGACAAAGCCTGAAGCTGGCGCGCCGCTTCAATGCCCGAGCCGCCCGGCCGCGCTCCCGGCCCGGCCCGGGACCCCGCGCCAGTCCCGACCCCAGTCCCAGTCCCAGCCCCGGTCCCGGGCGCCGGCCCCGCCCGGGCCCCGGCGCCCTCGCTGCGGTCGCTGAGCGGGGACATGCTGCTCACGCTCGTGTTAGGACTCTGCTCGTTCTCCAAGCGACGTTCCTCCTTCTCCTTCACCCTAATAGAGTACTTTTTAGTTATTTCGAATCATTTGTTTCTGTTAAGTCCACCCATCGTTACCACGCTGAAAATTACTTTATTAGGCATGAATGTAAGTTTTCATATTGAATACTAGGTTTAATTATATTCAGCTGCGTCTACGCCCGCGGAAATTAGGATAACAAAAACCCACGAAAAAATATAGCTAGTTACACAGGGACAAGTTTGTTCGACATAAGTTAAATATTTTTTTAAAATCGTTTCAGTAGCAAGTACCAACAAACACAAAATTTATAATTTAATAAATATTAGAAAAAGCAGTACATTTACGACCGCTTACCGCATTTTTGGGCAAATAACGTCCCTATTTGAAAATGTAAGGAGAGGTGTGTGGTTACTTTTGGTTGGTGACGCCGTTGAGGCTGGGGCTGAGCAGCGGGCCGCTGTGCTCGCTGGAGACGGTCCAGGCCCGGGGCGCGGGGTGCGTGGCCACGAGCCCGCGCGGCGAGCGGCAGCGCGAGGGCAGCGGCGCCGCGCCGCCCGAGGCCGCCGCACGCTCGTCGCCACTCGACTCCGACTCGTACGGCACCAGCCTCGACCCAGACGAACCATCCCGTTGCGACTCGCTCTTATTCATCTGCTCCTCGAGCTTCTCTAGAGGTGACTTCGGAGACTTCACCAGTTTGCTTGGGGATGCAGGTTTTTCAACCACTTTAGTATTGCAACTTGTCCTTATATCTGACTCACTTTTAGACAGTTTTGATTTATGATCGTCCTCGCCATTCTGTCTCTTAACAATGAAGCAAGCCAGTTTTCTATCTTCGTCTGCCTTACAATTATGTTTCTCTGAGCCATTTAACACATTCAATGGCTGAACCACTTTTTCTACTTCACCATTCTGTTTGACTACCCACGGTTCAGAATTTGAATTGCATGTCTCTGTGGATCTACTTAATGTACTGTTCAAAATAATAGGCTTCACGTCAGATTTGAGTGCCTCGGTTGAAGTACTATTGAGTAAAATAGGTTTCCTATCTTCACTCCTATAGTATGTGAGTTTGAGAGGACTTTTCTCTCTATTTAGAATACTAGATGGTAGCTGTGGTCCATATACTGCACTTGATGTTGATGCAACTGGTGTGGATGTATCTTCAGCAGTATTATCTTTTTCAAAGAACATGATATATGCATTAGTGCCGAGCACAGCAGACAGAGGCAGGGGCCGCACACAGCTGTCATCAAACTGGTAATAATTGCCATTTGGAGCTTGACCAATGGCTGTGTAGTGGCCACAGTTCTGAGATGGGCCGAGGTGAGTCACTAAGCTCACCAGTTTATAAGCCTGCAAAAGGAAAGTCGTCAGATTATACTGTAATCAATTGATAAATATTATTGGCTTTGCATTCCAACATACCAATTGCTGGTGGTTGTTTTTGTTATACATATATTTATTGAGGGTAATTTTCTTGCGGAATTGTACATGTTTTGATAATTTTCCACCAGCTAATGAAAACCTCTTCAGTGCTATACAGAGCACCATGGGGGCACGTTCCACGAAAAACTGCTTTGTAGCTGAAACCTAAAACAACAAATTCATTGTCATATAATTCCAAAGAACTTTCAGTGATAAAATACATAATCTTATTAAAATTACCTTTTTATTGCATGCTTCACACTTATAACCTAAATCTTCTAACCTTTCGCGAGAAAAAAATGAATCTAATGCTTCGTCTAATGTAGAATGCTTTCGAATATCTAGCAGCAAGTCCTGAAAAGTACAAGAGTTTAATTCTCATCAAGTAATACACTAACAATTTGGGCTGGAAATGTATATGCATAAAGTGTTATGTTCACTAAATCATCCCATCTAAGTTAAGCTAAAGTGGGTTTGATCTTATTATTGAAATGATATGCAAATGCAAAACAAACCTGAAAATGTTGATAAGTTGTAGACAAATGATGACAGGCAAGACAACGGACTGTAGACCTCAGGTATCCACCCAGAATTTGGTTCAGAGGAGTTGTCTCCTTGCTGTACTGGTCAAACTTATCTGCATTCACAAAACGTAATAAATAACATTTCTCCATTGCCTCCACCAGGTACCTGAAAACCATGACAATATTAGGATAACACTAAGAAAAGACCGCAAAATCAAAAGAGACAACTTTGAAATGGTGCTCTTTTATAACCCCAGACTGGGAAAAAAGTCGCGATGTAGTTTATCGATTTTAACATACATGACTACACCTTAGACAGAGTTTACAACATTCCACAGCACTTTAATAGGAAATCTTCAATATATG
This sequence comes from Falcaria lacertinaria, assembly GCA_951449985.1. Taxonomy (NCBI): domain Eukaryota; kingdom Metazoa; phylum Arthropoda; class Insecta; order Lepidoptera; family Drepanidae; genus Falcaria; species Falcaria lacertinaria. The sequence goes on along the minus strand of OX602120.1, from coordinate 6,105,760 downwards.
TAAGGATTGCAATCCAGAAAACCAGATCCGGTAATCCGGCATCAACCTGATCTGGTATATTGTTTATTACTCAACATAATTTATTTATCGTAATTTGATTAAATTTATTAAAGAGTTGTAATACAAACTAATTTTTGTGATAATTGTGCCATTCATTAGACAGATTCATCAAATCATGATGGTGTCTGCCGTAATTATAAGATTTGCTTGTTGTCTTAATCTTAACATTGGATTGGAAATATTGTTATTTATTTCCGTTCACCAACAGTAACCTATGGAATCCTTTTTCTAAGACTTTGCTGTCCATCTGTCTGTCGGTCAGCGAGCTGTATGTTATGATCTGTAATATGTAGACAGTTGAAATTTTCACAGAATGTGTATTACTATTGCCACTATAACGACCAATATAAAATATAAAAATATTAAGGGGGCTCCTATATTGAAAACCAGTGTTTTTTTGCTCTATCTTAATAATGGTAACAATTAGATGCTTGAAATGCTGATAGTGTGAATTGGTATATTTTCTATAAAAAACGAGTGAATTTTTACTTTTACAAACAGTCTGTGTGTGAGTCCAACTCACATTTGGGCAATATTTATGTTTTATAAAAAGGATTGCAATCCCTAAATATATAGTCCTTTTCAAACAGATATAAATATGATTTTCTGTGAAGTAGCACCTGCTTGAAATCAATACATTAATCAATATTACAACTAATTATAAACCTTAAGAACTCGTGTGCATCTTCTTGCCGACCTGGCGTCAAATGTCTACATATAACTCGCAGCTTGGAGTACACTTGCCATGGTTTAATTGGAGCACCTCCACTCTTTTGTGTTGCGATCAATGTGGCACGCATCCCACATATTACACATGCTTCTGTAACCATTAATTAAATCTATATGTGACAGAGGTATACATAATAGTGTGATTATTGACCACAGACTTGCTAGTAGTTTATTACTTCTAAGTTATAAAGAAATACAATGGTGGGTAACCCACCATTTGATGAAAGTGGTAGCATTCACATTTTGCTTTACTGCAAGTAATCCTTACTGATATACAATTATATTAATGGTAGTACTGAACATAAAAAAGAGTATTTACCTTGCTGGTTACATTTCTCAGAGTGACCAGATTCAGAAACCAGCCAATTTGCTAAAGCGGGAACATGGAATAAAGCTTGCAGAGTAGAGTTCAAGTAGCAGGTGTTGCCCACATTCTGCATACCAGCACCCGCTGCCCAGGCACTCTGCCAGCCCAAGTGGACTTTATCAAGAGAGAACAATACCCTCTTTGGTTTTGGCAAACCATCCTCTCCATTTTTACTTGTATCTGCAAATGAAAAAAAATAACCAAATAATTTATGGAAAAAAGTATGAAATAAAAAATTAGGATTTTTATACATTGTGTAAATAATATGATCAGCATTTATGCAATATCTAATATATAAAATTCTCGTGTCACAGTTTTCGTTGCCATACTCCTCCGAAACGGCTTGACAGATTTTGATGAAATTTTTTGTGCTTATCCGGTATCTATGAGAATCGGCCAACATCTATTTTTCATCCCCATAAATGCAAAAAAAATATCCACACGAGCGAAGCCGGGGCGGGCAGCTAGTAATACTATACATACATAGCCCATTGTAGGTTACCTAGGCATCTATCCTGATATTTACATTCTACAAATTACAATTGGATTTTTATAATAAGAAATATGCCACGGATTTGGCTCATATTTTTTTATTATAAATTACTGGATATTTTTGTTTTTAGTACCTATACATTGCTTTTATTTTTAATATGGAAGCAAGTTTTTTGAAATTTCCGTCGAAACATTTATCTTTTTTCGTATTAACATGTTCAGTATTTGATGAAAATTGCGAAAAAACTGAAAACAAACATTTGCTGTACAATTTGCTTGTATGAAAATATAACCTATAAACTGGTTTTCATCGCATGTTTAGAGAATGAGCACACAACAGTAGTCCTAGTTTTAGTTATTATATTTATCATACCTGCTACTTGATTCCCAGCAAAGCATTCCTTTTTATGTATTTTAGTTTCGTGCACTTGTTTCTTGGGTCGAATGACCACGTACTTCGACTTCAGTCCATCGAGAACATTACTTTGATAATCACCAGATTCTTCAAAATCAATCTTAGACAGCAAAACACTTTTAGCAGATGAGTAAAGTCTACTATCTAATAATGAAGAGCTTTGGGTTTCATCTGAGGCGAGAGATAAACGCAATGCGCTTGATACTGGGTCGCAAATGGAAGCGGGCATTTTACCTCCAAAATTGCAGTATCACGATATCAAATCACAGCACAAACCATGTCTTTTAAAGGAATCAGCACATTACATTAACCGCAAAATAAACAATATCAAGTCTTTTACTACACTCACATGTGTAGATTATCTGCTTGAAAAATTGCTGATCACAGCAAAAGCAAGCGAATTTAACCCAAACTCCACTCTAGATAGGGATGTGAAGCGAATTGTCAATCGATGTTGATAGTAAAAATAAACTATTTCTTAGCATCGATATTTGTCAAGTCCAGTATCGAAATATTGATGTCGTGTCATGTCCTTGTGCACTACTATTATTACTATTTCATATTTTACCGATACACACATAACCGGAAACATCGTATCATAATATGTCGCGACGCACATCTATAATATCGATACCAAATCACCTTAAGGTAAAATGGTGAGGAGTCTTGGCACCGGGCACCTCGAATAAGGTTATATCGACCCTACATACAATTCCATACATTTAAAATTTAGTTATATCAATATCAAATGAATTTGGTGTTCTAATTTGCTCAACGGGTAACATCATGAAAAATTTATAAGTGTAGTGAAACAGGTAGATAGGTACTATATTATTACCAAGTTGACTACTTCACTTGGCAAATTAGGTCAAATATTTAGGTATTTGTAACAAAACAATATTTTTTATAGGCATACATGCAAATAAGATTGACCATTTATTTTAGGAATGTAATGTAAGGGTGCGGCGTGTGAATAAAAGTATCTTAAATTTCAGTTGAATTTAAAACTAATGTCGCTATCGATACTTTCACATTGATCAGTCAGAACTCCGCAGCACAGAGAAATATTCTCTTTGATTTCTCTTTTTTTATTTATACGTAGGGAAGATTGAGGTGTCTGGATAATAGTCTTTATGAGGCAGTGTTACGCAGTGTACTGCAAACACATAACATAAACATATACACCAATATACCTCATCATCTATCATCAAATTCATCCAGCATGTCTTTCAGCCCTCAAACACCTTTAGGCATTAAACCTTTTCTTCTTACCAAAGCGTAAGACTCTTCATCAAAAGTAAAATATAGGTTCACTCGTAATAATAAGGTAAAAGGTGGGTAAAATTGTGTGTGTGTGTGTGTGATTGTTAATGTGTATTTTTGGTGTCGTTATATGCAGTAAAGTTTCATTCTAATGACGGATTTATAGGAACTTTGGAAATCATTCTATAATATGACTTTCGGGTTAAGTGATTTATCATTTTGGTCAACAGGTTACCTCTGACCTATAGCTATTATATCTGACATATAGATTTGCTATTACCGTGTCTCCAGAAATGCCGAAACGCTTTAGAATGCACTCGACACTGGCAAAAATAGTCCCTAAAGAGAATTTATTGCCATAGTTAGGAAGAGAAGAAGAAATGCATGACACTAGGCATTTTAATAAAACGTAGTGGCTATGTACTCTTTGCTACGTTCTACTCTCTCGACAGTCTCGACAATGGCAACACAAAAATATAACGTAGAGGCTGGTAGAGAGAGGGCGTAACGCAGAGGGAGTCTACGGTGTAGGGTAGGGCGTGCTACTAGTGATGCGACTTGAGTTGCATTGTTTGGGTCGAGTCACTCAAGATATAATTCGTCACTCACTCTGTACTCGAAGTTTCGATTCACTCGAGTATATTTTTAGACCCAACTCCGATGAGATTTTATGACTCTGGAAGAGAAGTTAAATTAAATTTCGATCAATCACCCTTTTAGTGTTCCCTAGCCAAAGGGTAACCAATGGAACCCCATTACTAAGAATTCGTTGTCCTTTCGTCCGTCAGTCCGTCCGTCTGTCTGCCAGTGGGCTGTATCTCATGATCCATAATAGGTAGACAGTTAAAATTTTCACAGAATATGTATTTCTGTTGCTGTTGTAACAAAAATAATAAATATGAAATAAGGTACTCCCCTACTAGAAACGTGTTTTATTGCTTTAACTAATTTAGCCATTTAAGCTGTTTTCTTTAGTACCGATCCCTCGGTGTGCGAGTCCAACTCGCACTTGGCAATTTTTTTAGTTATAAAACGTATCCTACACCAAATGTTATCTTATAATTTATCTAAGGTACATACATATAAATAAAATTGAAGACTACACTCTCACGTGAACCATCGAACTAATGTTTGTTTACAAGATGCAAGTTTGTACCTGTTTTTAATATCTTGAGATGTGATGTGATATCTCAATCTAGCGGGCACTGAATTTACTCGTTACACCGAGTTGACTTGGTAACGCGAGTGCAACCTGACTCGAGTCAAATTATATTTACTTGAGTACGTATTTGATGTACTGAGTACTCACTCACTTAAGTCGCATCACTAATAGTACGTACATGACGTACATACATCTTCCGTCAAGTTCCGTCAGTCCATCGCGTCAGTCAATAAAAATAAATGCCTTTTGCCTTTCAAATAGGCTTCTATCTATTTCATTGATTTTTTCGTCTTTTTGCCCGTCATTATCTCTATAAAAAGATGTATAGAACCCGTATTACTTTTTTTATTGAAATGCATAATGAATAATACAAAAATATAGTATGTGTATGCACATTGTGTGCATTAAACTTGATTAATAATGAATCTGTTATCTGGATCAATATTTGTATTCCTTACAGGTAAAAACCACACAATTATCCTCAGCTCCTTCTAACTTCTCTTACCGTCTAATCAAGATTTTTAGTTGAGTCGTAACATGACAAGCAATAATAAAAAAAGCCCTTCATTATTTAACTGTCTGAAAATGTTTTTTTAGCAATTATAATATTTATTATGTTTTATATTACAGCTCATGAAATAGTTTCATCATCAAGAGTCTTAGAATTAAGTGATAAGTTTATAGATATAAGCAATGAGGGCATGTGGTTTGTGAAGTTCTATGCACCATGGTGTGCACACTGTCGCCGCTTAGAGCCTGTCTGGGCTCACGTGGCTCAAACACTCTACAACTCCCCTATCAAGGTAGCCAAAGTTGATTGTACACGGTTTTCTGCAGTAGCTACTCACTTCAAAGTACGAGCTTACCCTACAATTATGTTGTAAGTACACAAATTTAATTCATTTTTAAGTCATGTTATTTGTTGTGATGTTTGAAACAAGTTCTCTCTTATACTACTTAATCTTACTTTGAAGTGGCAAGTAAGTGTACAGTTTGGGATGTTGTAGCCTATACATAGATGCTTGCAATAGTCAGAACTGCAGAGGTATCAATATTTATTTAAATATATATATATATATATTTCTAGCATCAAGGGTCCCCTACAATACGAGTACATGGGTGAGAGAGTTAAGGAAGATATGGTGAACTATGCAATGCGCATGTCCCAGCCTGCAGTGCAGAGAGTCTCCCAGGCAGACAGTATTGGCTACCTGAAGGAGGCACACTCTGTATTCTTTGGCTATGTTGGAAAGCAACAAGGACCCTTATGGGTAATTATACACTCTGTTTAGTCTGTGGCCTTTTACAAAAGTAAATAATTTAATATCACTTTTTAAGTTTATTACACTTGTTCTATTGTATATCTTATTAAGATTAGTTTCCCACACAGCAACCAAAACAAATCTATTGAAATTGATTGAACCTAAAGAAGCAATAGTCATTATAATGAACCCTTTTTTTTAGGAAATATTTACTATTCATGCTGAAAAGTACCAACCATACTCATGGTTTTATGTTATGTCTCATGAAACTATTAAAAATGAAATGAAACCTCCAAATGAAACTGGCATTTTTGTCTACAAAGAAGATGAAGTATTCTTTTTTGATGGTATGTCTTTCATTGAGTTGCAATACTTCTTATTATAAGAGTTATCACCCACACATGTGGAGTAAAAATTCTATGTTCACTGGCATTGTCAGGTCTCAGTCTGGCAATATGCATTAGAGAACCCATATAACATAATATTAATATAACCCAATAGTGTTCCTCCAAATGTGGCTCAAATTAACAAATAAGTTGTTGTTTATGTTTTTTAATAATCTTGTGTCATTCCTTTAACTAATTTCAATTAGGAAAATGTGCTCAATTCATATTTTTTATTCTAGTTAACTCTGCTATGCTTGAAGATAAAGAAACCCTAAATAGTACTTTGGATAAATGGATTAATACTGAAAGATTTGGATTTTTCCCAAAAATCACAAGATCTAACATCAATGATTTAATGGATACTGAAAAGTATATTGTAATAGCCATTGTATCTGAGAACAAACTTAGTGAAATTACACAAACTGAACGAGATTTTAAGGATATGATTGAAGGAATTATAAGGTTAGTTTTTTTTATATTTAAGTCGACATACTTGCATGCAGCATGTATTTAAACAACTTAATATAAAGATATAAAGATGTTAACCTATTAAAAACTGTTCTAGACAAGGGAAGAGAGAACTCCACCAAAATTTTCAATTTGGCTGGATGGGAACTCCAGATTTGGCAAACTCTATTGCTATGTCTGAGCTAACAATACCAAACTTGTTGGTCCTCAATTCCACTACTAGTCACCACCACATACCTGACGACGACCCAGTGTTAATGACACCACAAGCAGTGTCCATATTTCTTGACCAAATACACAATCAGCAAGCACCGGTAAAGTGTACTATTATGATCTAATTATTTGCTTATAAGTTTTAATATGCAAGCTTAACTTTATTGGCGTTTAATCTGTGCTGACATCGGTTGGGCAAGTCTGCACATTCAGCGCTAAGAAAACTCCATTTGCTGTAACCCTGCAATTCTGGAACACGTCTCCAACGATCCGAAGCTCTCAAGCGGCTTAGAACCACTAACTCTTAGGAGAGATTTTGCCTCCCTGTGTATGCTACCGCTTGTATAACTTTGAGAATTGTTTGACATGATGCTCACGGCAACATTTTACCATCGCACCTATCGCCACCGGCGGGAATTCATCCCGACACATTGAAACCAAAATGGTCCCGAACTGCGCGGTTCCAAAAGAGCTTCCTCCCGCGCACAATTAAACTGTGGAATGAACTCTCCACCATGGTTTTTCCTAAGGAGTACAGCATGGGGTTCTTCAAAACCCTGAATTTTTCTTCTAAAGGTAATTGTGTATTAATGATCTATTAATATTTCAGACGTATGGTGGTAACAAGTGGCCAGTGCGGATGTACAGAAGTCTGTACGAAGCGCGGACGACGCTGACGAACATGTGGCGCGGCAACCCGGTGCTGACGGCGCTCGTTTTCGGTCTGCCGCTCGGCTTCCTCTCGCTCATTTGCTACTCCATTTGCTGTGCCGATATACTCGATGCCGACGAAGAAGACACTACAGGTATGTACTTACTATACCTTACTTATAAAATGGATAGCTAGGTACTTGATAGGAAGAAATTTTTGAAGCTTGTTTTAATTTTCTCATTGCTTCTTGCATCTCCAAAAAGCAATATGTACAAACAAACCATTCATGATTATTATTATCACTAAGGTGGCACACAAGCATACCGCCCACCTGATGGTAAGCAGTCACCGTAGCCTATAACCGCTAGCAATACTACAGGTATCAATAACGGGTTGCCAACCATGTTGTTGATGAGGACTCACTGTGCTAGCAGCATTACTACTAGCCCAGCGTATCCTCGTGGAGTACTGGCAACCTTACCTACTGCAGAAACACAACAAAACATCTATCTAGTAGTGTTATTTCACTACGGTCTTTTGTCAGGTAAAGGTGCAGTCCCCAGTCGGGCGGCTCCAATTTAAATGGAAAACCCACGGGAAATCCCAAATCGCCCTTCCTCTCTTTTTAAAAGCTAATAGTGTGATTAATCACTGTTCTTGGTACAGGCCGGGGTTTGAACCTGCACCCATCAGATGACAGGTTCAACACAAGGCCACCACGGCTATAAAATACGGATATGTCATATTTTGCGATTTTGTTTCAGAAATGCATGAAAAGAAAGATTAATTATAGTGCAGAAATATTTCTTGATCCTGATCCACCCTGGAACATCTACCTACACTTCTACAGTGTAAGAATTGGTTTCGGAAAGACTTGGACAGAAATGTGTAATTATTACATTAAAAATAATACAATTATTATAATTTGAATGGATATCTAGATATTTAATAATTATGCCATCTGCATTGTGGTGTTAATATTACTAAAGACTTTATTTCTTTGCTATTGATCCTGACACCTTAATTCAGGCGCTGCATTCTTTTATATAAATTTTTTACTCATTGTTAAATGTGTCTATGACTACATTGAGCATAGTAGAACAAGAAATTCGATTTAACGCAATGTTTAGGTACAGTGCAGTACTGGTAGCAAGAACATCTTTCGAGTAAGTATTCGAAAATGTAACTCTCGAAATGTCAAAAGTATCATACGAATCCATAAAAAAAATTATAAAACGATACAAATGCGTAGTCGAAAGTGATAAGAATACGTAGTTGAAAGTTGTTCGTGCTAAGGCTAAAGATATCAATGACCAAACGAGTATCCCGAGGCATGCTAAGAAGACTGATGATAGCAATACTATTGAATAATTCATATTATTAGTATCGCGCGCACATTGTGCAAACGAAGCAGGGGTAAACGGAGTTTCACAATTGAAATCGGAGACTGGTTGTACTGCGCTGCGTTAGAATTATTTACCACAGCGCCACAAAACAAAAACGATGCTACCATTTTGTATCTTTTCTGAATAATTGTAAGCTTAGATCCAATGTACATCCTTCCTAGTGTGGCGGAAAGGGCCACTGGCGCCACTGCACTCGATGCGACCCATGGTTGATTGTACAACTGTATCTAAAGACGCCGTTTTGAGGCCGAATAATAAAAGAAAACCCTGCCAATGTAAAATTGTATAAGGACAACATCCATGTTTCATACATTATACAGTAAAAATTTTCAGTCGGGCAAGCTCTATCAGAATATACATAAAAATGCGGTACTTACAGATTTGGATCAAAATGAATGAAGTATATTTATAATTGCTGGCGTCAGCCAAAACATTGGCGCTTTATTATCCAGGATAACATAAGTTTTATGTTTTTTTTTGTAATTTATTTCGAGGCATTTAAAATATTATACATCATGTTTATAATTTTTTACAAGCTTTTATTTAGTTTTATCTGTCCGGTGTGTACAGTGTGTAATCAAATCTTGCAAGTTAAATTTGACCCACTTCCCAATGTCCGATTGAGCTGAAATTTGGCATCCCGTGCTCTGAGCCGTGACAATCCAAGATTACCTAAATTCCGCCATTTTAATCCATATGGTATGTCATAAAGTGATTTTGTAATTTCCACATTACAATTTTATTGAGTGTGAAGTTCAGAATAATATGTTCAACTTTGAAGTATAGTATGAACTTTCTTACACGATGCTAACTTTCATTTGAATCCATTCGGTAGTTTCGGCGTGATGCGCGACCAAGAAACAGACAACAGTTTAAATACAGTTTTGGACATTTGGACATTAAAACATAATATCATTGGCTTTGACTTCAGTATCGATCGCAGTGCACGTAATGGTTATGTACAGTGTGGTTATGTAAAACGTAGTGGTTATGTACTCTGTGGTGCACGCCAAAACAAGTTTTCAAAATATTTCATCGTACAGAATGGACCTGTTACAGTTTATAAGTAAAGATTAATATAGATTATTATAGAAAAAAAAACTTTTTAGTATTAAAATGTATTATGTCAAATAAATGATTAATAAAGTACCAATAATTTGAAATGTTTTTATTGTGTTATCATATCTATACATCTATACACATAAATAAATTGAACAGCAAAATAACAGCTTTTTACGAAATGCATATGAAAGTAAACACGCTTCTAATGACAAAAAAACAATTTAAAAAAATTTGGTCTGTCTGTCTGTCTGTTTGTTTGGGGTAATCTCCGAAACGGCTGGACCGATTTGAACGAGACCTTCACTGGTAGATAGCTGATTTTACTGGGCGTAACATAGGCTACTTTAATTATGGAAAAATAATTAGGTTTCCGCACAACAAATAAAAAAACCATAAAATTGTGTACAAAATCCGAACGGAGGGAATTATTTGAACAGGGCTTTCACTGAAAGGTAGCTGATGCTATAAACATAGCTGTGCACGCGTACGAAGTCGCGGGCACAGCTAGTCATGTAATAAATCATGAATTATAAAGAAATATTACTCGCCGCAGGCCAAAGTGGTAGTGGGACAAGACGTGCTAGCAAAAAGAGGCAGCTGCATATAATATATATATAATGACAACAATGTCATTTCAAATATTGTATGCATGAAAACTTTTAGATAACTCTTCGAAATACAAAGCAAGTTGAACATGAGCCATCTGAGATTTTAGCTGTTTGTACCAGATATCATAATTTCTTCTATTAAGAGGGTTATTGGCCGATATTTTATTGGTTCCTTGGCTAGTTTTCAAAACATTATTGTTTAAATTCTGATTATGACTTATGTAATCAGAATTTTCATTTTCAGGACCAGTTTTTCGATTAACACTATCAAGCAATTTAATATTCACACATGTATTTGGATTCCTTTTTACTCTATCTTTTCTATCTCCATTAGTGGGTTTTATTCTCAAATCGATATTGGATTGCATATCTTGAGAATTATGAATACAGTGATTTTTTTTCTCTCTTCCAATTTTTACGGTTTTATGTTTCTTCACTTCTTTGCAGGCATAAAAATCTTTCGAATTATATTCTGATAATATGTTAATTTCTTTTCCTCCAATATCATAGTCGGTGTCCAATTCAAGGTTTTGTGAATTATTGCAACATAATTTATTATCAGCTACATTAATTTCAGTTAAATGTCCAGCATTGAACGACAAATTATTATCATTTTGTGGAATCTGCCAGGATTTCTTATCAAGACAATCATCATTTATTCTTTCTCCTAGATGATTATTTTTATTAGAGACACCATTTTGAAATTTACTGCAAGTCTTGAAGCCATTTGTAGTACAATTTGATGAGCTATTTAAACTAGTCTGTACATTATGTGGCTTTTTATTTTCATCTAAGCTAGGAGCATCAAGTATCAATTCTTTATATTTAAAAATACTGTAGTTTGTTTCAAGCTCATTAGAATCATATTCATTATTTTGAAATGAATCAAGTAGATCCGAAAATGCATACATGCTGTTTTTATTTGACTTGTCAAATGAATGGCACAAACTTTCGAAATTTTGATTGTCATCGGTTTTAATCTCACATTTGCCAGTCAAAATCTCCCAAATTTTATCACTTTCACTTGTGTGAATCATTTTCCTATCACATTGTTGTTCCACAATATCCTTGACAGTTGATGTGTTGGTATTAACATAGCTATAACTGAATAAATCATCAGTCCAAAAGTTTTTTACTATTATAGGAAAGTTAATGAATCCTAACATTTCTTCGAAATGATGTTGCTCCTTCCCGTCACTCAATATGGTAATAGCAGTTCCATAAGATCCAAACCTTCCAGCTCTACCAATTCTGTGTAAATATGTTTGCCATTCAAAGGGAGGTTCAAAATGTATAACTAAATCAACATTTGATGCATCTATACCTCTAGCAGCAAGATCAGTTGATACCAATATTCTACATTTGTATTCTTGCAAAGTTTTCAATGCATCTAAACGAAGGCTTTGTTCTTGTTTGCCATATAACTGTTCGACAGGCCATTTTGATCTTGTTAACATTTTAAACAGATCTCCCACTCTAGCTTGGTAATTACAAAATATGAGGCATTGCTTAAAATCTTTTGTGGTGAGTATTTTAACTAGTTCATCAAATCTATTTTGAGTAAGCCTTACAATATTACTGTTGTATTTCACAGTAGTTACATATTGTGACACACCTAACAATACACTGTTACTTTCAGGGCATACATGTTGTGCATTCTGTACATACTTTTTGATGATATTTTTTGATGTTTCAGAGAATGTGGCACTGCTCATAATAACCTGCTTTTGTTTGGGAAGCACAGAGAATATGTAGTTGACATCTGTCTGAAAAGATTTTTCCATTAATTTATCTGCTTCATCAAGAACTAACATTCTAACAGATGAAACATCAATATGATCATCTTGGATCAAATGTCTCAGACGTCCAGGACTTCCAACCACAATATGAACATTGTTTCCAAATTTTTTAATATCATCTTGCACAGCTAAGCCCCCCATTACCACTTCGATACATAAACCTGCAACAAAAAGTAAGTGTTTTATTAATTTATAAATGCATCAAATAGTTACAATAAGACCAGGGTTATAATATTACCATCATAACAGGATCCTATCTGCTTTATGACATCACATATCTGAGCAGCAATTTCTCTTGTTGGTGCCAGAATAATTGTTTGTAGACCTTGGCTTAAATCAATTTTTTCCAGTGCAACAATTGTGAAGACAGCAGTTTTGCCTGTACCTGATTTGGCCTCCAGCAGCAAATCTGAGATTAAAATTTGGTTTCTGAGGTTCATGAAGACAGAACATATGAGCAATAAATTGTGTGTCCAACCCAAGTTTTGGCTTCGACTTATGCCAACTTTGACTAAAAAACACCTTCAACTTTGGCCAAAAGTTTTGGCTGAAGCAGATTTCTAGCAAGCACTGAATTTAAGCAAACTGTTACAAATGAGTGAGAGAGCGATGGACATGGGAACTCTTGAGGTTCACTGCATTTATATTTGGATTTGAAGCTTGGGCATGTGTTTACAACATTCGCCATTTCATAGTATATTCGACATTTTTTTGTCTTACCACCAGGTAAGACAAAAAAAGACAAAAAAGGGTTAAAACTTTAAACTAGGGTGTTAACCAGGCAATTATACATCGCCATCAATCGGGGGCCGCCATATTGGATCAAAAATGGTGCCATTTAGTAACTATGCATTGTCATGGGAATCAATTGTGTGTGCCACATTTCAGCTTAATCGGACACTGGCAAGTGGGTCAAATTAAACTTGAAAGATTTTATTACACACACACATATCAGGTGAAATTAAATAATGGCTTGTAAAAAGGCAAAGATCTGATTACACGCACACCTGAAAGATGAAACTTTAAAAGCTTGTAAAAAGACAAATAGTAAGTATACAGCAAGAGGCCTATGTAAGAGTCAGATTGTTTGGCAACAAGTTTTGTTTTAATGAAAAAAAAATTAAGAAAATTTCTAAATTTAATTTGAAAATAAGTGTGTGGATTAGATATACATAATTAATCATCTTACCAAATCCACATTTTCCCAGTGGTATACCATGTAACTGAATTGGAGAAGGCTTATTAAACCCTGAAGTTCTTAGACCACACAGTGTCTTTTCTGCTAAGAACATTGAATCAAACAATACATTTTGAGATATTTTTATATCGTCAGTTCTTTGATGGTTTGTATTATGGGCTAATAATACCATTTTTATCCAATTGATGACTAGAACAAAAAAATCACGTAAATATTTACGCTCAATACCTATGTAATTATTTCACCGAAATAGGACCACTTCTTTGGATTCGAATATTGTTCTTAGATAGGTACCTGAAAATCGCCAAATCAAGAGAATATCATCAGTCCTCAAACTATGGTAGGTACCAAATTACCAAGAGAATACAAACGCTACGCTAGAACACCAAGAAAATTTAATAAAACCTCGAAAACTGATAAACATGCAGTCACAGATGTCCTACAGTGTCCTATCAAGTCCTATGTAAGTGTATTATCTATGGTATGTAAGTTCCAAGAGAATACAACCGCTGTTAAGTGTATTATCTATGGAGCACAGAGTACATGTCTTCTTCTTCTTCCTAAGTATGGCAATCAATCCCTTCAGGGACTATTTTTGCCAGTGTCGAGTGTTAGAGAATTTTCATGTTGCAAAATTTCTCGTGTTTGCCGCATTAAAATGCCTAGTGTCATGCATTCTAACGCCCAATGGAGTTTCTGGAGACAACCCACGGCAGTAGCAGATCGTAACACGCCCTTAGATTAGAGGTAACCTATTGACCAAAATGATAAATCACTTAACCCAAAAGTCGTATTATGGCATTATTTCCAATGCTCCTATAAATCAGTCACTAAATGAAACTTTACTGCACATATCGACACCAAAAATACACATTAAAGATCACTATAACACAATTTACGACACACTGGAAAAAATCTCAACCGCTCCGCCTGATTCCCGCCAAAAACTCCAGAGTATATGTCATAACTACGCCACTACCACAGTGCACAGAGTACATAATCACTATGACGTTTCCACAGAGGACATAACCACTACGTTTTATGTATGCAGAGTTTTCAACTTATACTACATCACAGAATACATAACCACTTTATCCTATGAAAGTGTAGTGTAATGTTATCTTTCCCTAAAAATAGTCCCTAAAGAGGATTGATTGCCATATTTAAGAAGAAGAAGAATTAATGTCAAGTGTTGCGTAGAGCCGCGGAGAACAATATCTAAAGCTCGCTAAGTATTTTTTATTGAGGAGCATATAATTTATATCATATTACAACCACCTGTCAAGAACCGATTCAAACATGCTTCTAACATGTGACTGCCTCAGAATTATTATAAACAAAGAGAAAATCTTGTTTCACACACATCTGTGTACGTTGTATTACTAAAATGTGAATAAGAGAGCTGTTACACAGCTTTTATTTAAGTACGGTTTCTATAGCGTAAGCAAGCCGAGTCCTTATTTTGGGATGCGCACCATTCATGAGGGTACGCCGTACCGTACGGAGTCTTTGGTTGGCGGGCATCAGATAGAGTGATTGTTTTTTTTTCCAGTGGTAAATTGTGTTACTAGTGATTTTAAGTTAAATTTTTTGGGTGAAGTGATCTATCTGAAGGCATGTTATGCTCCTTTACTGTCGTGAATTGTCCAAAAACTCCACTAGGCATTTTACTGCAACATAACATTGATGAGAAACTTGCTATTATAAATAGCTATTCTCTTATAATCAACACTGGCTAAAATTAATATTCGAAGAGGATTGAATGCCATAGCTAGGAAGAAAAATACTTTAATGACACTACTAGAGAAATAGAAACTGTACAGTCCAATCGGAAACAAATAAATGCCTCAATACCACAAGGCAGCGTAATTGGAAGCTTACTCTTCCTGATTTATATCAATGATTTACCTAAAGCAATCGATGAACCATGTGTCCTTTTTGCAGATGACATATCTATACTTACATCATGTCAAGACGCTACCAACATAAACTGTAAACTCAACCATATCCTACATAAAACAAAAAGCTGGCTACAAGAACACAACCTTGAAATAAACTTGAAAAAACTAAAATCATGACCTACTACCCCCATCAAAAATCACCCCTAAATATTAATTTTAAATTCGAAAATACAAATTTAGAGACTGCTTATGATTTTTCTTTACTAGGCTTAACTATTGATACACATGTTAATTGGAAACCACATATAAAAAAACTCTAGCCAAATTATCTTATGCTTATTATCTTATGCTCTTATGCAAAGTTTACTTATGCTCTCCGAGAAATAAAAAAAGTACATCTATAGACGCCGCCCTCACTGCTTACTACGCATATGCCTACTCATGGCTCACATACGGTATAATTCTATGGGGTAATAGCACAGACACACCGAGCCTTCTCATTCAACAAAAAAAACTAGTCCGAATTCTAGCTAATGTAAGAAATGACGTCAGCTGTAAACCCTACTTCAAAAAATATAAATTATTAACCCTGCCCTGCATATATATTTTAGAATTATGTAAATTTATAAGAAAATATCCAAAATTTTATACTACTTATGAAGAACTCCCTACAAAATATTCATTAAGACGAAAAAATATGCTCATAACTCCCTCTTCCAGATTAAACTTACATTCAAATAGTACGCTTCCTATGTCAATTATGATATATAACCGATTGCCAGAAAAAATAAGAAATGAAAACAACTATAATAAATACATAAAACTAATCAAAACATTATTAGTTGAAAAATGTTACTACACGATAAAAGAATTCTTAAGTGATAAACAAAAATAGTATATTTAATTGTAAAATAATATAATAAGATGGTTATAGTTTTATTTGCTATGGCAAATTATAATATTATATATAAAATAGTAGACACAAAGTTTAGTTTAATGAGTATTCTCATTTTGTCTGTGATATTAAACAGCAATATTAAATATAACATATTACTGTAAATATTAAGATAGACGTGAATTCAATTATTATTAATATTAGTTGTAATATAAAATAGATATTAATATAATTTAATAAATGCCCTCTCCCTATCACAATTGCTGTGCCCTATAAACAGGGTGTGTACTGTATTAGTATAATTTTAAAATGCTGTACACTATTGCAATAAAAAAATATGATTTATGATTTAAAAAGAGGGTTGTGTAGTGGCTACCAACGTTTCTAAACGTACGTAGTTTCTAAATTTCCGAAGGTTTCTTTCTGGTTTCGGCTTCCGAACGAAAGAAAATATTTTTTGTGAAATGGCGATTAAGGTACTGAGGTACTGATTGCAGTGGGGTGGATCAATTTATTTTAAATATAATTACTATTTACTGAATAAAATAATGAAAAAAAATTATACTTCATAGGCCATTTGTTAGTGAGTATTTAATTTGAAAAAGATGTGTGTGTTATAAATTGACTTATATTTCTACTATGATACACGAAACCAGTTGATAGCATTTTTTTCAAGTGCCGAGTGTCTTATTTTCATATTATTATTATAATTTCACAAGGTAAGTGATACTACAGACAAAATATAACGATTTAAGATTAGTTTTGGGTAATATTCGTGCTGAAAGTGATTTACCAAGACTATTTCTAACACTTCAGTTTCACCATACTCATTCATCTAAGTCAAAATGTAGGTCAAAAAATAATAAACACAGGTAGTATCTTTCTCTTTTCTTAATCTTTTGATATCCTAAACCTTCTAATTTAAATATCTCAGTGCCCAGTTTAAATAATTATTCTTTGTTATTGTACTGTAGCTGCTACATAATGATGAGTTCAATCAAGTGCATAACAAATGTTTGTGTGATTTTGCTAATATAGTTGTACAGCTTGAATTAGACAACTGTGTATAGAAGCTAAGAGAGATAGAAAGCTAGAGGCAGATTTTGTTAAACTAAATACTAAGTAAATTTAAACTTCTTCCTAGCTCAGAATCAAAGAAAGTTGATTTTGAAAGAAGAATATTTCCTGTATTATTGTCCCATCTCATATTATTGATTATTATAAGAATTGAATTTTGGGAAGTAATATGAAATTGAAATCTCTAATTTTAGATCATAGAAATGAATAATAACCGTAGTGGTGTGGGAAGTGGAATCAGTGCAGCAGGTGGGCCCTACGATACCAAGATAGCAGGGCTGTATGACTTGTTGGACACGCTTGGCTCTGGACACTTTGCAGTTGTAAAATTGGCTCGACATGTCTTTACGGGTGAAAAAGTTGCAGTTAAGGTTATTGACAAAAGTAAACTGGATGATGTCTCTAAATCACATTTATTTCAAGAGGTAAATATGCTTTTATACATACTCTCTATAATATCTACATCTTATGGCTAAATGCTGAAATGCCAGTCAAATCGGATGCCACATAAATCTGAGGGGTAACTGATTTTTCATCTGAAATTGTATTTTAATGAGATTATATTTCCCTTCAAACTTTTAATGTTAATTCAGTATTTGGTAATTTTTGAAATAAGTTTCTCCAAAATAAACAATAAATTATTCACAGGTTCGCTGCATGAAACTAGTTCAACATCCAAATGTTGTCCGCTTGTATGAAGTAATAGACACACAGACTAAACTGTACTTGATACTAGAACTAGGTGATGGTGGAGATTTATATGACTATATAATGAGACATGAAACCGGCTTATCTGAATCTCTTGCTCGTGATTATTTCAGACAAATAGTCCGAGCAATCTCATATTGTCACAGGTAATGATCACCAAAAAAGGAATATTATCGATATTAGGTAGGGAAATAACTGAAATTGACTGTATTACATAATCTTGTTGCAGGTTGCATGTAGTGCACCGGGACTTAAAACCAGAAAATGTGGTATTTTTTGAAAAGTTAGGAGTAGTAAAATTAACTGATTTTGGCTTCAGCAATAAATTCTGTCCTGGACAAAAATTAGAAACTTCATGTGGTTCCTTAGCTTATTCAGCTCCAGAGATACTACTAGGTGACTCTTACGATGCTCCAGCAGTTGATGTGTGGTCACTGGGAGTCATTCTCTACATGTTGGTTGTTGGACAGGCACCTTTCCATGAGGCCAATGACAGTGAAACATTAACAATGATCATGGATTGCAAATATACTATACCAGCTCATATATCTAATGCTTGTAAAAGGTAATTTTAACTATTAATAAACACCATACTTTTGGGAGTAGATGTATATATTACATATGAAATTGGCGTTTTGTATGGGAGGAACAAAAAGTCGAATATTTTTTAATATAATATATTTAATTAATCAAAGTATGAACCATTATTTTCTATGCACTTTTGCCATCTCATAGGTAGTTCATTGATCCCTTTACTAAAAAAAACCAGTCGGACGGGAATCAATAAAATCTTTGAAGGCGATTTGGACTGCCCCATCGGAGTTGAATTTTTTCCCTTGCAAGAAGTTATCCAAATTTCGAAAAAAATGGTAATCTGTTGGAGCAAGGTCCGGGAGTACGGAGGATGTCTTAGACTTTCCAATTGAAGCTCTTCTAATTTAGTAGCCGTCTCTAGCGCAGTGTGTGGTCTAGCGTTGTCGTGAAGCAGCAGTGGCGTGGAGCGATTGACCAGCCTAGGTTGTTTAGCCGCTAGCTTTTCCATCATGGTTTGCAATTCCTGACAATAGACATCAGCCGTAATAGTCTGGCCAGATTTGAAAAAACTGTAATGAACAATACCGGCACTAGTCCACCAAACGCTTACAAGTAACTTTTTTGGGGTTAATTTTCGCTTGGGGCAGGATTTGGCTGGCTGGCCAGGATCTAACCATTGCGCTGAGCGCTTCCGATTATCGTAAAGAACCCATTTTTCATCACAGGTAATGATTCGGTTTAAAATACCTTCATTATTGTGCCGGTTTAGTAATGTAACGCAGCAGTCGACGCGCGTTTGCCGGTTTGTTTCAGTCAATTCGTGAGGTACCCACCTTTCAAGCTTTTTCTTCTTCTTCTTCTTCCTAAGTATGGCAATCAATCCATTCAGGGACTATTTTTGCCAGTGTCGAGTGTTAGAGAATTTTCATGTTGCAAAATTTCTCGTGTTTGCCGCATTAAAATGCCTAGTGTCATGCATTCTAACGCCCAAAGGAGTTTCTGGAGACAACCCACGGCAGTAGCAAATCGTAACACGCCTTTGGATTAGAGGTAACCTATTGACCAAAATGATAAATCACTTAACCCAAAAGTCGTATTATGGCATTATTTCCAATGCTCCTATAAATCAGTCACTAAATGAAACTTTACTGCACATATCGACACCGAAAATACACATTAAAGATCACTATAACACAATTTACGACACACTGGAAAAAATCTCAACCGCTCCGCCTGATTCCCGCCAAAAACTCCTTCAAGCTTTTTAATCTTCCCAATTTGCTTCAAGTGAATTAAAACAGTTTTATCACTAACATTGCAGCCTGCAGCTAACTCGGACGTGGTTTGCGATGGATCCGCTTCCACAATAGCCTTCAACTCTTCATTATCAACTTGAGTCTCAGGCCGTCCACGGGGCTTGTTCTGCAGGTCGAAATTTCCAGAACGAAAACGTTGGAACCAAAAACGAACTGTGTTTTCTTTTGCAACACGACCGCCATACACATCATTCACCCTTCGAGTTGTTTCCGCAGCACTAGTGCCACGGCGGAACTCGTACTCGTAAATAATGCGATATTTAAGGTTTTCCATTTTGTAAAATGAGTGACGCAAACAGAAAAAAACAGAAGAAAAAAAACAAATGAATGACGATCATCGAAGCACAAATACATGAGTCTATAGCTGTACAAATTTGAATTTGGAATTCCTTACCAAAGAGGAGAAATTCGTGATTAAAGTGGCCAGTACGAAAAACGCCAATTTCATATGTAAGGACCTAATATTATAATATGCGCTTACATTTGTGTAATTATCATACTTACATTAGGTTCCTTTATACTGAAGCATACTCTGAACTGAACTCCTATATTACTCCTGTGTATTTTTAACATTATATAAATAAAACAGCAAAGGAATCTATGTACTGTTAGATTTTATAATAACAGCAAGAAACAGTATCTATATCATAGTAATAACACTGAGAAGTCTGCTTGTAATGTTCCAGGCTCATAGGTAGAATGTTGGTCAGAGAGCCAGAGAAGCGGGCCACCCTGGCGGAGATAGCGGCGGAGCCCTGGGTGACGGCCGGCGAAGGCGTGGCCGCCGACGACTTGGACACTCCGCTCGTGGCGAAAGAGCAGCTCTCCGAGGAAGACCGCGCGGCGATCGTGCAGCGGATGGTCAACGGGGCCATCGCTACCAAGGAGCTAATCCTTGACTCCATTGAAAAAAACGAGTACAATCACATCACCGCCACCTACTACCTCTTAGCCGAGAGAAAGCTGAAGTCAAAAAGGTAAAGAAGTAGGACCATGAATTAAAGATATTGTTCTATTTTCACATTATAACCAAGTGTCTAGATAAGTACATTTTTAATTTTGCAGGTTATATGTTTAGTTCTGTCTCAAATGTTTTTTATTGTAATGCAGATATACTTCCTTTGGGTTAGAAGGATTCGCATCTCCAAATTGTTTATGTAATAAATAAAATTATAAAATCTGTAAGGATCTTCTTCATTATGAAATTTTTCTTAGATTTTTTTATTATTATTTATTAAATTTTTCAAAATGAAGTCCATTGTTTTCAATGCATAGCTAGTTTTTTTGTTTTATAGGTATATTGGGGTCTTTTTGTCACCACAACCAACATACTGGTAACTTCCATGTAATAAACAATTTAGCAGTTATTTGATTAAACTCTTTAGTGTTCCTTATGTGAATTCAAGAAGAAAAAGAAGGCCATAATTAATTAAATGAATAACATAAATAACATGTTTGGTACCCAGGAGCGAGGTGGGTCGTCGGTGCACGCGTCGGCCGTCGGCGCTGAGCGTGTCCCGCGCCGGGCCCGCGCCGGCCGCCGCGCTGCTGGCGCCGCCGCCGCCGCCCGCCGCGCCGCGCACGCCGCAGGACGCGCCGCCGGTACGCGCCGCGCGCCCGGCCCCCTCGAGCCCCGCCCCGCCCTCGGCGACTGACGGTGCGGTTCACTTGCAGCGCTCACGCAAGTGCAGCATCGTGCGCGAGGAGGAGGACGACGACGAGGGCGCGGAGAGCGCGCGCGCGGCCGAGGCGCGGCGCGGCTCGCGCTCGGAGGGCCGCCTGCACATGGCGGCTCGCGCGCACCGCCCGCACCTGCTCGCCGACAACCTCACCAAGGTACCTTGTTCTACACGTGTTGAACTAACGAGGGACGATAGATACTGAACAAGAAATGACAATTAAATTGTTTTACCGTGAAAAACGCTATAAATTTTGACTTGGGGTCCTCCTGAATACCGGCAACTGATTGGGCAGGTAAACCTAGAAGATGAAGTAGTGGAGGCAGTGGGCTGCCCGCCTGGCGCGCCGCCGCCTGCGCGTCGCCAGCGCCTCGACTGCCGCCGTCGACGACCGCGCGCCGGCTCCTGCTCTTCCTCTGACCTTTCCGATGACGATTCCGAGAAGAAGAAGCGTGCAGCGGAGCGCGCTGACGCACCGCCCTCGCGTGCGCGCCGGGATTCTCATGACGACTCTAGCGACAGCCAGGAGCGGGGCGGCGGCGCGGGCGCGTTGGCCGGGGGGCGGGCGGAGCGAGGTCTGGCGCCGGCCGCCGCGCCCGCCCCGCCCGCGCCGCAGGACACGGCGGGCGGCGGCGGCGACGCGCGCGGCGGCGGCGCCCCCGGGGCGGGCACGCGCCGTCGCCGCGCTGCTCGCCACGAAAGCCGACTTCGTGAGTCACGCTCGTTAAACCGCATCGCTGAGGTGGAAGAAGCCGCAGCGGCGCGCTGGGCGGGCTCGGGACTGGCAGCGCTGTGCGGCCGCCCGTTGCTGCGGCTGTTGGCGGCGGCGCGTCCTGCACCCGCTGCGCGCCGCCTGCACGGCCTGTGCTAGCCGCCTCTCATCGCCTACGCGGCCTATACTAGCTGCGCTCCCAACGCCTGCACGGCATGTGCTAGCCGCCTCCCTACGCCTGCGCGGCCTGTGCTAGCTGCGCTCCCAACGCCTGCTCGGCCTGTGCTAGCCGCCTCCCAACGCCTGCGCGGCCTGTGCTAACTGCGCTCCCAACGCCTGCGCGGCCTGTGCTAGCCGCCTCCCAACGCCTGCGCGGCCTGTGCTAGCCGCCTCCCAACGCCTGCGCGGCCTGTGCTAGCCGCCTCCCAACGCCTGCGCGGCCTGTGCTAGCCGCCTCCCAACGCCTGCGCGGCCTGTGCTAGCCGCCTCCCAACGCCTGCGCGGCCTGTGCTAGCCGCCTCCCAACGCCTGCGCGGCCTGTGCTAGCTGCGCTTCCAACGCCTGCTCGGCCTGTGCTAGCCGCCTCCCAACGCCTGCGCGGCCTGTGCTAACTGCGCTCCCAACGCCTGCGCGGCCTGTGCTAGCCGCCTCCCAACGCCTGCGCGGCCTGTGCTAGCCGCCTCCCAACGCCTGCGCGGCCTGTGCTAGCCGCCTCCCAACGCCTGCGCGGCCTGTGCTAACTGCGCTCCCAACGCCTGCGCGGCCTGTGCTAGCCGCCTCCCAACGCCTGCGCGGCCTGTGCTAGCCGCCTCCCAACGCCTGCGCGGCCTGTGCTAGCCGCCTCCCAACGCCTGCGCGGCCTGTGCTAGCCGCCTCCCAACGCCTGCGCGGCCTGTGCTAGCCGCCTCCCAACGCCTGCGCGGCCTGTGCTAGCCGCCTCCCAACGCCTGCTCGGCCTGTGCTAGCCGCCTCCCAACGCCTACGCGGCCTGTGCTAGCTGCGCTCCCAACGCCTGCACGGCCTGTGCTAGCCGCGCTCCTAACGCCTACGAAGCCTGTGCTAGTCGCGTTCCCAACGCCTGCGCGGCCTGTGCTAGCCGCGTCCTGACGCCCGCATCTCGTATTTTGTCGCTTCGCGTTCGCCCCCGATCCGTATCGTAACGTATTCTCGACTTATAGATATCCACTTACGCAAGCGGCAAACACTTCCCTGTGGTCATCTCTGCTCTACCTGTTTTCTATGCCGACCACCGAGTGAGATCCCAAAAGTACCTTTTTATGTGTATTTACCCCTCTGCTGTGTATATACGCTAGATCTTCTCTGACGAGACTATTACTTTTTCCGTCCTAGTACTTAGCTCCACTTTAGAAACATTTTATACAAAACTGTTAACTTGTTTATAATGATTATAATAAAATTATTTGCTGGTTTTAATGGATTACTAAGTGCCGATAATACATGAAACCATAATAGGTACAAACGGAGCGTATCTATTGATATTAATTCAAAATTTAGAAAATATGTCACATATTTGTATAAAATCCTAACAGGTAAACAGGGTTTCTCCATTTGCATTAGAAACACACTGCTGGGAACAAATCAAATTAAGGACACATTAAATGCAGTGCTTCGGAACTCAATACGGACTCTTCTACCCAATGCCTGTACATAAAAATATCTACTACCATTTCATCTTGCTGGTGCGCGAAAGAAAACAGGCACATAATATGTATTAGTAGAGACTGATAGAAATTGTGCATAAACTGATCTCTGGGCTGATCTAGTGATCAGTGAGGCTCATAATATTGAGTTTTGAACCACTTCATGAACCACAATTATATTCGTCTAGATTTAAATTCACCGATCATAAATGATTAAGTTCTAATAAAAAACATAATTACATTTAACTGACGACACTTACATATTCACGTCCGAAATTGTGTGTAAAACAAACGCATACGCAAAACATGATTATTGAAACCTATAGTTATAATAAAATCGGAACGAATTTGCGAAATTGCGTTTTAAAATGTATCATAATAAAAATATTTATTATTTGTTATAAAGCGTCTGTCACAGCACACAGCACCGGCTCTTGAAGCAGACAAAAAAAATGATATTTTTGTTTTGGCATTCAAACCCTTTCCATTCTCGTCTTGTGTGTAATATTTACCTGTACCGCCTAGGTATAGCCACTGACTGAATCATTTCAATATGTTATTGAGTAGCGCCTCAAGTAACGCCTTTATCTTTGGGTAAATTATAGACAGGGTTTTGAATTAAACCTGCATCTTTTAAATAATTATATCAATTTAATACAATAGGTTAATGCAAGGCATTATTGAATAATACTAGATTTCCTCGATCAATCACTTGCATAAATTTGCGTTAGTTATATTTATTTAGCTCTACACCATAAAAATTATAAGTAAAGTAAAATGTACATTGTTTACATGTGGTAAGTTTCCGATTGGATGTTTGTACATTACATAAGTGTGGGTAGATTGTGGTAAATACATGTAGAACTATAATTCAATAATTTGTAGATCATTATACAATAATTCTAAAAGTATATAGTTGTTTTTATGTAAGTTAATGTTGTGTAAAAATCTATGTACATAATTAAATTGTTGTAAATAATTAGTCTATCTCAAATATGACGTATAATAAGTTATCTTGAGTTCTTACATAATGCCTCCTTAAGATTACATTGATTTGTTAATTGACTTGAGAATAGGTTAGCTCCAAAAAATGTTCCAATAACAATGATCACCTACGTGCTGTAATTTCGCAATAATATACCAGACCAAAGAGTTGATGAAATTGTGTGTACGCGTTTTCTATGTCTTGTACTGACGGTGCCAACATAAATGTTAGTTATATATGATAAAACACGTTTTCGTGCTCTGATATAGGCTTTACCTCAGTCGGTGCTTGTTTATTATTAAATTCTCATTTCGTTTTTTTATTTCCAATTAAATTATTTAATTTATATTATTAGTAACAGTACGTGTTTAAAGTAAAACTAAAAATATGCCGTGTATTGTATGAAATTATGCGTGAATGTAACTAATTAGTCCAAAACAAAAATTTTATCACTTAATAAGGGGTTTATTTTATCCTTTTTCCCTCTCCTCAGTCAGATGGGCCTACAATGAGCGCCAAGACACTACTGGAAAGATTTTGATGAAACTGCATTGCTATAGCCTTTGCATCTCAGAGGTCAGCCTTCGTTGGGCTTCAACATTATTAAAATGTTTGTGGGCTTTCCAGCCTATTCTCTATAACTACCACCCACTCATGGTTGTAGTCAAAGATAATACACTCATATAGAAAGGTTCTAGTCTTGTAGCAAGCTTGCTTGCTCTGCGTTTGTGTGATCTCGGTGGGTGGGTGTGGGTGACAAATTGTCTGTTGAGCCCCGGGCAACGCGGGGTTTTGTAACCAGTAAAGCCGGCTACACACGTTCAGTTTAACTGTACAGTCGAACTGTGCAGTTATATCTGACGCCCCTAGTGTCTACACACGTTCAGTTTAGAACTGCACAGTTGTCAGTTTTTCCTACAAACGTTCACTGAACACAACTGAACGTGTTTAGCGTGCTTATGTAGTGAAAAATGTTTTTGACTAGGCTTGCCTATCGATAGTTGATACAGAGAAATAATATTGATATACAACAATAGTATTCACTCCGATACTCTTTAATATTTAGGAGTAACACTATCGATAGTTTAATAAACTGTGATAGTATTGCCTTTCAAAAATCAACTACATAGTAAAAGCGAACACTTGCCCCCGTCAATGTATTTTTTCTATACTTATTATACTACAGTGAAGCGAGCGGGTAATGCACAGTCAGAATGTTTTAGACTACGGAAGCCATAACTGGGTAACGATACTATCTGCGGTTATGAAACTATCGATTGTGCAATACTATCGATAGTATTGCAAACTATCGATAGTTTGCAATCCAGTTTTTTGATTTAATACAACGATCTTATCTTATTAGTAGGCTGAACGGGTCCAGGTTGCCCCAGAAGCACTTCGACCCTTGGGATCTTTTGTGCAGCCCTTAGCCATGATTGCTCTACTTACCTGCTGTGTCAAATACTCCCTGAATGAGTCTGCAGATCTTGCCAGCAGGGTAGAGCATGTATCCCTCTGGTTCCGGATATGCCGTCCCCAGAATTTCCATTCGCTGCCGCGCGAGTGCGTCGCAGCAGCATAGCACGTGTTCCATGGTTTCCGTTGCTGTTTTGCAGCACCTGCATACCACGCTTCCAGATAGACCCATCTTGTAGAGATGATCATTTGTGCCATAGTGGCCTGTAAGAGCTCCTGTTAGTTGTCTTAGTTGACATCTGGTCAGGTTCATTAGTTTTCGGCTATTGCCCTCTTTCCATTTGCTTATAAACTGCTTAGAATGTCTCAGGCCCGGGGTCGTTGACCATTCTTTTTCGTGGCGTTCATTAGCATATTTGTGCAATGCACTTCTGTAGGCTCCAGTTGGTACGCCAATGAAGGGTTCTGGACCTATGAATTTTTCCATCGATCCTTCTTTAGCTAGGCCATCCGCAAGCTCATTGCCCTCTATCCCCTCATGCCCAGGGACCCAGACTAACCTAACCACGTTGTGCGCACCACATCT
This sequence comes from Falcaria lacertinaria, assembly GCA_951449985.1. Taxonomy (NCBI): domain Eukaryota; kingdom Metazoa; phylum Arthropoda; class Insecta; order Lepidoptera; family Drepanidae; genus Falcaria; species Falcaria lacertinaria. Next base: position 6,078,748 of record OX602120.1, on the reverse strand, counting down.
GTTTAGGAGGTGGGCACACTCCGTAGCCAGTGCAGAGTTTAGTACACAGGAGCTGAGTGCTTTGAGTGCGGCTTGACTGTCGCTGCAGATGTAGATATATTTATCCTTGATCCGCTTGTCCAATATTTCCTACTGTTATTAATACAACGATACTATCGATAGTATTGCATTAAAAAAACGATGCTATCGATACTATTGCTTCCAACCCATAGTATTAGTTAATTTGTGATATCGATAGCGGTACTATCGATAGTAGGGCAACCTGGGCAACCCTACTTTTGACTGTATTTTCTAATGTCTTTGCAAAGTTTGCATTTACTTAAAAAATCAATTCGGCAGCCGGCAGCATTGTATTTCTCAGAGCAGAGACCACGGGTACTAAATGATTAAAACATATTGCAGTTTCCACCTAACTAAAGCAAAACCAATATTATAACAGAATATAGTTCTGCCTCAAGACTGCAACGAAGATAGAAAAATAAAATAAAAATAATTAATTAAAACCATTTATATGACAGTATCATTTGATTTATTTACCTTTGCTAGTTATACAGTGGTAAAAATATTTAATGCTAAGAAAAAAATAGTTTTGCAACAATTAATTCACTTGTAAGTGTGCGAAGGGGCTAAACAATATGGGTAGTTATACTTTTCAAACTGGCAACCTACGCCGCGTGTAAGGCTACGTGACGAGGCCGCGTTTTGCATTACATGCATTTTGATTTGAGGGAAAAATAATCAGATGAAAAGCTTCAAATGAATCAGTAGTACTTTATCTTATGTACCTAAGAAATAAAAATTTACTATAATATTTTACACTTGATCATGTTAAACTATAACAAAAAAATAAGAAATATTCTGTCATCAATTCAGTCAAAAGATTAACTTCATAGAAAAAGGAATTTATCTCTTACAGTTCACATGTGTAATAACTGATATGTTAAATGATGCTGTTCTAAGCTGCATAATGCGGGATTCGGCACAGAACATCCATTTGCTAAGCTTCCTGTTCGAGTATGGGTTAATCATACAACATCCTGTTCTTATCTGATCTCTTAGTTCTTCAACCTAGTAGCAACCACAATTCTTTAGAATAGGTGTGAGACTCATTTTAGGTTCTATGATTAATGGCAAATAATCTATGTTTACAGATTGAGATAAGAACAATTTAGTTATTGTTATTAGGAAATAACATACATATTGAATGAAGCTGTAATATTTTAAACTTTGTAAGAATCTATGTTGCTGTTATTATAACCCAAGATAGTGATCTAAAGGTATTTGCAATATGGTGTGTGAGGGAAAGGAATATTCTGGGCCAGCTCCCTAGTATAGCACTTAGTGACAAAAATAACTCCATGGAACTGTTAATGTCACTGAAAACATCAAATATTCATAAACTTCAAATGCTTCATATTTTTAACATATCTATTTGAAATCGTTTCCAGCTGAACAGGCAAACATCAACAATGAGAGAGGGTGATGGATAAGACATGTCAATTCCAATTAGTTCTTAAACAATTACAGATAGGCAGTGCAAACAAAGCTGTAAGTAAAAATATATAGCCCATATGGATAAACAACAATAAGAATTCATGAACTTATACAGTGTTTAAATTCACAATCCCCATGCATTGCTCTTGTTCATAAAGATAGGTAAACCAATCACTTACCTAAAATAAGGATGTTAGTAAACTAGCCTTAATAATACCAAAAGCAAGTTTAACTTTTTCAAAGGCCACAATAATTTAGGTAATATGATAAATAAAAAGGTGTTACCCTCTACATGGGTAGTAAGTAGTTGCAGAACAGTTTTAAATGTATTCTTACATATTTGCCCAATCTACCTTGAAAATGAATAAAGTAATATCATATAAGGTTTATGGTATACAATGGCTAGCAATATAAATGCATTACATTAAATGTTTAATAACTTAAACAAAGGATATAGGACCTACATAGATATGCTATATATCCTTATACTCCGAAATGAATAATGCAGTGCTCTATAGAATCATATATCAGAGTAGATTGGGTCCTTTGGGAGATGTTCAGAATGGGAGGAACTAGAAAGTGCTTCCCTCTGGGGGCTGCGATAGCTTCATGTTCTCCTTCAGTGTCATAAGACGCCTCAGCTCCTGCAGCACTGTCTTGATAGTATAGTCACGTTGCCATCTTGCAAGGATTGGCACTTGCCTGTTGTCCACCTGCCACACATTAAACACATGTTGTTAATACTTGAGACTAAGCCCAGTATTGAATCAGTGCTAGATGGGGTACTCACAAGTCCAGTCTGACTATTAACACAATTCATGTTGATCCTAGACATAAATCGAGCAGTAGGAGGTTCATCTGGGTACCGAGTGCCACACTCAATTTTAAGCGAATACATCCTATTTTCATAAGGAGTCTGTAAATAATTGTTTGAATTAGTGCAATGAAAGTTTGGGTAAATCTTATACTTAAACTAAATTAGATAAAACCAATACATACCCTAGGCGGGCCAATTATCATGCCAGTCCAATGAGTGAGAGTCATATCATCATCACTCTCAAGACCCCAAGAAATAGTTCCGTCGCCCACTCCCTTCTGACCTTGCTCAAGTTCTTCTAGAAGGCGAAAGTTCCGAGGCACCACTGTTTCAACAACCCAGTTATGAAGTGTTATTTATTTTTGCATCATTTAATTAAATAATATATCTACAACGTAAAACAAATTTGCAAATAAAATCTTACCAACGCCTGATGACGGATTCGCCATGATCACAATTTCACCGGCGCGCACTGTCTATCGAAAAAGTACTCGGATGTATTTTTAACTTGTAGGCATTTACCATGCAGATGATTTAATTGATTTCTGTAACTGAGAAAAACAGAAACTATTAATTGATTACAAGATGCAATATATTTCCATGTAATCAACAACTTATTCTTTCACAGAGGGAAGGTTATTCGTTTTTTGTTGACTTTGACAAATGTCATTACTTCTTCTTCCTAAGTATGGCAATCTTCTTCTTCTTCTTCTTCCTAAGTATGGCAATCAATCCCTTCAGGGACTATTTTTGCCAGTGTCGAGTGTTAGAGAATTTTCATGTTGCAAAATTTCTCGTGTTTGCCGCATTAAAATGCCTAGTGTCATGCATTCTAACGCCCAAAGGAGTTTCTGGAGACAACCCACGGCAGTAGCAGATCATACCACGCCTTTGGATTAGAGGTAACCTATTGACCAAAATGATAAATCACTTAACCCGAAAGTCGTATTATGGCATTATTTCCAATGCTCCTATAAATCAGTCACTAAATGAAACTTTACTGCACATATCGACACCGAAAATACACATTAAAGATCACTATAACACAATTTACGACACACTGGAAAAAATCTCAACCGCTCCGCCTGATTCCCGCCAAAAACTCAATGTCATTTCATTCAATATTCATTAGTCTGGTTTGGTTACCGTAGCTGTTTATGGTCCTGGTCTAGTCTATGGAAGTGGAAGGGTTCTTCTTCTTCTTCTGCTTCCTAAGTATGGCAATCAATCCCTTCAGGGACTATTTTTGCCAGTGTCGAGTGTTAGAGAATTTTCATGTTGCAAAATTTCTCGTGTTTGCCGCATTAAAATGCCTAGTGTCATGCATTCTAACGCCCAATGGAGTTTCTGGAGACAACCCACGGCAGTAGCAGATCGTAACACGCCTTTAGATTAGAGGTAACCTATTGACCAAAATGATAAATCACTTAACCCAAAAGTCGTATTATGGCATTATTTCCAATGCTCCTATAAATCAGTCACTAAATGAAACTTTACTGCACATATCGACACCAAAAATACACATTAAAGATCACTATAACACAATTTACGACACACTGGAAAAAATCTCAACCGCTCCGCCTGATTCCCGCCAAAAACTCCTGGAAGGGTTCACTGGTACACTCAAACATAGTGATTATGTACTCTGTGGTTCACTCGCTAAATATGTATAGGGAGGCTGACGGCGGAGTTTTTGGCGGGAATCAGGCGGAGCGGTTGAGATTTTTTCCAGTGTGTCGTAAATTGTGTTATAGTGATCTTTAATGTGTATTTTTGGTGTCGATATGTGCAGTAAAGTTTCATTTAGTGACTGATTTATAGGAGCATTGGAAATAATGCCATCATACGACTTTTGGGTTAAGTGATTTATCATTTTGGTCAATAGGTTACCTCTAATCTAAAGGCGTGTTACGATCTGCTACTGCCGTGGGTTGTCTCCAGAAACTCCATTGGGCGTTGGAGTGCATGACACTAGGCATTTTAATGCGGCAAACACGAGAAATTTTGCAACATGAAAATTCTCTAACACTCGACACTGGCAAAAATAGTCCCTGAAGGGATTGATTGCCATACTTAGGAAGAAGAAGAGGCTGCCGGCAATCAAAACGTTACTCTTTAAAACTGTACGACAAAATGTAATAGGGTTAAAAAATTGTGGACTGACGAAATACTGGCTTTGACAGGTTTAATAAATGAGACCACCTTAATATACGCCGTAATGAGTGAATTTTATTTTTTGTTTTAATTTTAGCTTACATAGCATACATTTAAGTAGATATATAGCATCCGGTCCCCCCCTCCTAGAATACAAGATTCATAGTCATACACACCAGGATTCAAATAAGGTAAGAAGATTGATTACCATAGCTAGGAAGAAGAAGAAGAAGAAAATGTGTGGCGGCCTTATTGTACATATTTTAAACAAACACTATTAATCTTTTATTGTCTATACAACCATAGATAAACAAAATAAGAACGGATCATTTCCACAGAGAACATAATTTCATCCTCCGTTTAATAATATGTTTTAATATTTATATTATATTTTTTGGTTTTTTAGTTTTAGGTTATGTAATAAATAAATATTGTAAAGTTGTTTTGAAAATAAAGTCATCAAAGATTTCATCCATAGATTAATAGGACTCTATCGTGATTCCATGCTTTCATCGTAGCGGTTGTATTCCCTTGGCTTTCATCTTTCGTTTTAATGTCAATTCATTCATGTCATCACGATGTCACCATATCTTTTATCTCTTTCATTTGATAGAGTTCGAGCGAGTAAGAGCTAAATCTGCATTTTACTTTCACTTTAGGTATTTCTTCTCCCTGCGTGAGATAACTGTTTTCCATGACGCTGCAACTACTTCGCGTCATTCGTAATAACTCATTTTCAATTGTACACTCAGAAAATATTGCACGTTTTAGTACCAATACTCGTTATTGTAAGTACTTACGTAGCGAATACCGTTATTCGGAGGGGGGATCAAAACGCGCGAGGGGGGCGTATGTCAGCCGTGCCGTTGGAGCGCGAGTTCACTCTGTCACTCGGTCATTACGGTATTTTTCTGCAGTGCGTCCTACATTTACGATCGTGAAAGAAAAAGTGACAATGCCCGAAAACAAACAGTTTCAGCGTCTTCCTAAAAATGTTATTCCAAAACATTACGATCTGGAATTGGTACCAAATCTGGAGAAATTTACGTTCACGGGAAAAACAGCAGTGAAAGTATCGGTAAGTGGCAATTTCATCATCACCATTGCTTTAATTTCGCTTCCATGTGCTGCTTAGATACTACGTATTTCACTTCCAGATTGTCAATTCAACGAAAGAGATAGTGCTAAACAGCTTAGATTTGGACTTGACGAGCGTGAAGCTACAGTTCGAAGATGCGACTACCGACTTGACCATTAATCCCAAAGAGGTGAGGTTGAGCGTGGCCGAAGAGACTGCGTGCATCTCGTTCGAGAAACCGTTGCCGCAGGGCGACGCGACATTGCTATGTGAGTTCACTGGCGAGATTAACGACAAGATGAAGGGCCTCTATCGCAGCAAGTACCTTACGCCTACCGGTGAGGAGCGCTTCGCTGCGGTTACGCAGTTCGAAGCCACGGACGCTCGCCGTTGCTTCCCCTGCTGGGACGAGCCGGCCATCAAGGCTACATTCGACATAACGCTAGAGGTACCCGCCGACCGGGTGGCTCTCTCCAATATGCCTGTCAAGGAGGACAAGACTGTTGGGGCTAAAAGAATCTTGAAATTTGACACAACACCTATAATGTCGACATATCTGGTGGCAGTTGTTGTAGGTGAATATGATTATGTGGAAAGGAAATCTCGTGATGGTGTTCTGGTGAGAGTATACACCCCAGTTGGCAAGAGTAAGCAAGGCTTGTTTGCTCTTGAAGTAGCATCCAGAGTATTGCCTTATTACAAAGAGTACTTTGATATAGCCTATCCTTTGCCAAAAATTGACTTGATAGCCATAGCTGACTTCTCAGCAGGAGCTATGGAGAACTGGGGGCTAGTGACTTATAGGGAGACTTGCCTACTTGTGGATGAAGAGCATACCTCAGCAGTGAGGCGGCAGTGGATTGCACTTGTGGTAGGCCATGAGCTGGCACATCAGTGGTTTGGCAATCTGGTCACCATGGAATGGTGGACTCATCTTTGGCTGAATGAAGGTTATGCATCCTTTGTGGAGTTCCTCTGTGTCAACCATCTGTTCCCAGAATATGATATTTGGACACAGTTTGTAACAGAAAATTATATCAGGTTTGTATATTAAAATGTAGATAGTCATTTTATTTTTAAAGAATGTTTTAATGGTATCCAAACCTATTTATATTCACAATATTTTATTGTCCCTGCATATAAAATATATTGGTATAAAGAATATCCTGACAATAATTTGTAGATATTCTTATGAATAAACAAAAGTAATGGACAATAATGTTATGATGTAATTTTTTATGTGTTTCTAAAGTAAGCTCCTTCAAATAAAAAAAAATGCAGTCTTTTGATATAATTATCAACTAAATATTTTTTTGAAACATAAAGTTACTATTAAATATGTATCAAACTTTTACAGTCAAGTAAAATTTTCTAGAATTTTGCTAACTCATGCCTAATATCATTCATGACTTTGCAATATCTGTTGACAAACTTGCAAAAACAAAATATGTTTATATTTTAAAATTACATCTTTTTGTGCAGTGGGTACCTATATTTAACATGGCATTTTGCCAGCCTAAACTAAACAATGTTCACCTTTAACCTAGGTCATTCAACTCAAGTGTTTGTGAACAATGCCATTATGTTGTTAATTGTAATGCACACATCATCATCATGACTAATAAAATTCTGTCCACAGTGTCACTAATATGATAATGTGTATTTTTAGAGCCCTAGAATTGGATTGCTTGAAGAATTCTCATCCCATAGAAGTCCCTGTAGGTCACCCTTCTGAAATAGATGAGATATTTGATGACATATCATACAATAAAGGTGCCTCTGTAATTAGAATGTTGCATAGATACATTGGTGATGATGATTTTCGTAAAGGCATGAACATTTATCTCACTCGCCATCAGGTACATACCCATGTTATTATGTATGTGATGTCTTACAATCATGATATATATATGCTATCTGTTAAAGTTACACTTTGTTGCAACTTAAAAATTGTGATAAACTAACTGTAAAGATGTTTTAAATTCCAGTACAAAAACACATTTACAGAAGATTTATGGGCCGCCTTGGAAGAGGCTTCTAACAAACCTGTAGGGGCTGTTATGTCAACCTGGACTAAGCAGATGGGTTTCCCTGTGGTTGAGGTGAGTCCTGTTTACCAATAGGGTCCGGTTCATAATGAAGGTAACCCTGTATGAAGAATTCTTATAATTTTAATATGTAGTTGTATATGTAGCTGGAATGTTTTAAGTGATTGAAACTAACTCTATTTTAATTTTTGCAGTGATTTTATTCCATTACAATCAATGTTATATGATTTTGTTTTTATAAATAATTTCAGGTGAGCTCTGAACAAAGAGGATCTGACCGGATTCTCAGGTTGACTCAGCAAAAGTTCTGTGCTGATGGTAGTCAAGGTGGTGATACACTGTGGATGGTGCCAATTAACATTTCCACACAGGAGCAACCTGCCAAGGTAATAAACAAATGTGATATCATTGATTCCATTACTTATCTGATCCACTCTGAAATATATAAGATAAGACTGACATTGACCTGATTCTGTTATCACTTTCATAATAATCTGTGTTTGATATATCAGTGATAATTCAAATAAAACATCATTATTTTGTGACAACAGTTGCAAAATTTACCGGACGAACAATGCGCCACTGAAGAATGCGATTGTAAGGTTATTAGGAAGCTCCATACTTCTTCATTAACAACATTCAAAAAAGAGGATGACTATGTAATGATTACATGGCATTATTATAATTTCAATGTGATTCATAGTAGTGTCATACACGCGTGATTAGAATGGATCGACTAAAATAATCTGTAGACCCCAGACAGGTAATGCTATTTCCTGATAGATATTGACATATCAAATGTTGCGGGGCAAAGGTTCTTGATTAATATCTGTCAAATACTAGTGCTGTCCAGTTGGTCTCCTCCATGGTCTATATTAATTGTATGTCTCTCATCGTTTTTGTGAACCTTATGCTGATTAGTGATGTTGGACTTATAATAAAAGTCATACCACATAAAGTAAAATTACCAAGGTAACAATATCATGTTGACAGCTGACGACATAGACGATGATATTGCATGGAAGCATATCTTTATATTTTTACATCACCTTTTATTAGGATATAATATTTGTGACATACAAACCAATAAAAAGATTCAGACTTACGTAATTTACTATTCTAGTCTCGCACGGCCTGTACCTAATGGATCTTTGTCAGACCAATCACCTATTGTCGTCATAGTGCCTATTTTAAAACAAGACAGCTTTCTATCTCATCTGTACATCATATCAAATGAATCTTAGTAGATTATAGTATCACCATAAACATATATGATTATTATGAGTTATTATATGGCTGCTATATCATTGCCTTTGTATCATGACGATTTGTTCACTTTCAAACTATCAATAAGCAATACAGTACATATCATTATATAGTTACATTCACTATCTCCAGTACCTGTTAGAGATATGAACAGCTTTGAAGTAGACTATTAAACAAATGTATGCTACCATATTATAATGTATTTAGTCTAGCGCTCCGACGTCGAGTCCGCAACTAGCAATATCCCCGTGCGAACTCGTGAGCAGCGCTCACAGGGCGGAAATAATGAATAATAAATTTATTTGCAGGTGGCGTTAAGTACAGTGTTGGAAAAGCGAACTCAAGAAGTGGTTCTTAAGGATGTTTCAGAAAATTCGTGGGTGAAGCTGAACCCTGGCACCGTGAGTAGAAGTAGTAGCCGTCTAGATATATTTGAAGGTCATTCATACTTTGCATTGTTTTACAATGTAGCAATCAAACTCTTTATATGTACTTGAGTATAATTGATAAGATAATATGACAAAGCTAAAATGATTATATGTAAATGGATTGTGATGAGATTAACTTTATTTCAACATAAATATTATATATAATACATATAAAGTTTACTTCGCTACTCGAAACTACAGTTGATGGAAATATAATTTGAATCCCCAAAGTGGCATGTGGAAACCACTATCTTAAGAAAACCTTTTTTTAAGTTATTTTACCTTCTGTTTATATAATTTTTGTTACTTTTGACTGAAAAAGTAACAGAAATTAACTTAAATCGGCAAGATATAAACATCTGAGATGAAAAGAGGCGGAAGCCCGTATTTTACATTGGCTGTCCAACATCCCGGGGAAGGTGCCAGACAATTCTTGGATGGACACATGGATGGACGTAATATAATATTGTGTAATGGTGTTGTGCCGCAGGTGGGGTACTACCGCACGCGTTATCCGGCGGCCATGCTGTCGCAGCTGGTGCCGGCCGTGCGCGACGGCTCGCTGCCGCCGCTCGACCGCCTCGGGCTACTCGACGACTGCTTCGCGCTCGTGCAGGCTGGACACACGCAAACTGCGGAGGTATACACACTCCTCGCCAGTACATTTATCAAAACATTTTTAGAAAGCAATAACAATTGTTGCTAGTACAGTATACAGATCTGTCAATTTTTCTTTGGTTGTTATGTTTGGTGGTAAATATATGTTCGCTTGGTCTGGCTTCAGGACTCTGGACTTGTATGTCTACTTTATGATTATAAAAAATAATATAATGAAGTCTTAATAACATTCTTAAAATAGGGTATTGCTAGCGGCTACAGGCTACGGCGACTGCTTACCATCAGGTGGCCCGTATGCTTCTGTGCTACCTTAGTGGTATAAATAAAAAATGAATATAGCATACTAAAATTCACTCAGTAAGTGCTAAGTTGTCATCAATGTGTTAATACATCACGCATGGTAAGTTTACCAAGGAGTAAATATATTTTTACAGATTTTCGCTTTTTTTTTATAACATTGACCAATTCTCATTCTCGCTTACTTTTTCAGTCGTTGAAACTCATGGAGGCTTTCAGTAACGAGACTAACTTTACAGTCTGGTCGTCAATATCTAATTGCATATCGAAGTTGAGTGTGTTATTCTCGCACACGGCGCTCGACAAGCCCCTCAAGAATTATGGGCGCAAACTGTTCTCGAACGTGACCCGGAGACTGGGCTGGGACGCCCAGGAGAAGGAGAGCCACCTCGACACCCTGCTGCGCAGCCTCGTGCTCAACAGAATGATCAGCTTCGAGGACCCTGACACCATCAAGGAGGCCAAGAGCCGGTAACTTGACCCACTTGACGTTACTATGAGTTTAAACCCTCCTGTTTTTACTTGAGTTGTGCTGACTTTTGTTTTGTAACACACACTGGTAGGATCAACTTAGCCAGGTTTTCTCTTATCTTCCACAAATTTTAGAGTTAGATTTGCGAACACAGATTTACGGTGTAGTTATACTGGACTTTTTCAAGTGGGCGTGGTTAGCCAAATCCCACACTGAGGATTAGCGAAAAGTACTCGAAAGGAAACTTGAGCCCGATTTTTATAAAAACTAAAATTGCATCATTGGATTTCTGAAAAATCTTTATTCCTATCCAGTAAATGAACCCATTGATTCTAATAAAATCCCACTATGATTACACCATTCGATAGTATCGCTAATAAGGATTAAATTCTGGGAAGTAATGACTTACAAGTTAAAGTATATATTTGAAAGTAATGTTTTTATATTGATACGTAGACTACCGGTATTGTCAGGTTCGAGGGTCACATGTCGGGCGCCACGCCGCTGCCGGCCGACCTGCGCTCGGCGTGCTACCGCGCCGTGCTGGCGGAGGCGGACGGCGCCACGTTCGACCGCTTCCTGCAGCTGTACCGCGCCGCCGACCTGCACGAGGAGAAGGACCGCGTCAGCCGCGCGCTCGGCGCCGTCCAGGACCCCGCCCTGCTCAAGCGCGTGCTCGACTTCGCCATCTCGGTGCGTCTACCGCTCCATATACATTCTGATTTTTATGATTTTTTCATGCAATCACGTGTTACTTAGAGTAATTCAGATTCATAGATGATGTTTATGTCATTTAACTTGTGTTATTCCGACGGAAATTAAATAAGAATTCCCCTAAATATACAACGACAACAAAAACCTGTGCACGGGTGATATTACATGATTCGGGCGTCACGGTGCGACTTAATAAAATTGCCGATTACGAGCTCATTTGTGATGATTTCAGGACGAGGTGCGCTCCCAAGACACGGTGTTCGTGATAGTGTCGGTGGCGGTGAGCAAGCACGGGCGCGACCTCGCCTGGCAGTTCTTCAAGGACCACTGGCAGCAGTTCATGGATCGGTACCAGGTGAACTCATGAAACTATAATACTACTGTTACTATACTTATCACATTCCTCCACTACACGACTGTGGTATACCTGGTATTGCAGGTTTTCATAGGTTAACCTGTATCTAAACCACTAAATAAATCCACCAATTATGGACAATTTGTTTTATCGTTCTATGAAAACAAACGCTGATGTTTCTAAAATATTTTAAAATTTAGTCATGAGTTTTTGGACCCGCCGCGGCGGATATTACATAAATAGTTGTTCCATAATTTGATATTTCATAAACAAATTTCCAGAAAAGCATAATCGGAACTAATGACAATAAATTACATGATGTTTTCAGGGTGGATTCCTGTTATCGCGGCTGGTGAAGTCGACTACGGAGAACTTCGCTTCGGAAGCGAGCGCTCAGGAGATTGAGGAGTTCTTCCGCAGCCACCAGTCGCCGGGCACCGAGCGGTCCGTGCAGCAGGCGCTGGAGACGGTGCGCCTCAACGCGGCCTGGCTGCGCCGCGACCTGGCCTCCACCGCCGCCTACCTGCAGCCCTTCCACTGACCGGTACCAAACGACGCCTTCTTAACACGCTTTTATTACCATCACCTGTATACAGTGCCACTAGCATTTCAAAGTGTACAACTATTGCACTGTATTATTATATATTGCAATATCATCTTCTATTATTATTGTACACATAGTTTAATACATCATTTAACATAACTTAACTTGTATAACGAGAGCCAGTTGTCTAGTTAAACCTAACATAGGTTTTAAGACAATTATAAACTAACCTATATTGTATGCTTTTGTCTTAAATAAATAAAAAAAATAAAAAAAATGTATTTGCTGATATAACGAAATATTCAACTTTATTTTTACCGACTTCAAGACGTCTAATTGATGTCTGATTTATATGTAGGACCGATGACAATACATGCAATAAATTCATAACTTTATCTTTATCTTGACCAGGTTCATTTAGATTAATGACTTTAAAACCTGTTTATTTTATTTTATTTAATCTTATTTATATTGATTTTTGATTTATTATATTGATACGCAAGGTAATTAAGCGTACCGGCCCGCCTGATGGTAAGCGGTCATCGTAGCTTATGCTCGCTTGCAGTACCAGGGGTATTATTAGCGCGTTAGAGAGCGTATAAAATTGAGAGGAATGACTGTAGACAGCATATGACAGGAACAGGTACCCCGATTGCCAGCACAGTGCGTCCTCGGTGATGTTAAAATATTGCGCTGCTGAAACTGTGGGGCGCAACTGTAATTGTATGAAATAAAATTGTAATATGATTAATCTTTTTCAGGACCAATATACGCAAGACTGAAGCTACAGAAAAATCTACAGTTATGTTTCGATCGGAGTAGATCTTAGCGTCTTAGCTTTATTTATTTTGAATAAAGTTCTGAATTGCATATTTATATAGACCTTATTTATGTACATACATTGCTCTAAATTGACATCATTCAAAAGATTATAATAATTGCAAACTGAATACTTACCAAATTGTAATAATGTTTCTAAATGACCATTTATTTCAATGAATTAGGAAGCATGTCATTCAACACTATCATGATTACGTATATATAAAATAGAATTGATTCATTCTGACTTGATTGGCAGTATGTACTTGTGTACTTTCCATTATTAATGTAGGTAAGATGATGAAGCCATCATGTTCTCACAAATAGTTTCAAATTGAATAGATTAAATCCAAACCATATAATTGTGTTGACCTCAGTATTTCTAAATGTAAAGTTAGGTCGAGGTACAACAGTATATATCTGCCAGTGTGATCAATTACAAAAAAAAGGGGAACGGACCATTTTTAATTACACAATTTGTGTCGATAACTTTCTTTTTCAAGTCTACATACATGTCCCTATTAAAATAATATACATATGATATTGTTTAATTGTATATACATATTATTTTAATTTATAATTATTACTATATTGAGTGATGTAATATTGGTGCTGAGTGCATATTTTGTTCTTTTTTTTTAATGAAATTCTGTGTAAACTAAAGTCTTGGTATATACTTCATAGACACTAATGTCACAGCTAAATAATGCTAGTTAAAATTCTTGCAATATAAGAATAAAAATAACTTGCATTTCGAAATATAAAAGGTACTGTTGACATGCAAGTGTAGTCAAAATTATGTGATGTGTGTGCGTTATAATAATACAAAGTTACCACTAGTGTCTCATTTTATGTTATCATCACTTATTCGTTTTTAAGACTGTTTTATCGCAATAAATCGTACAAAATAGTATTACTCTGTTTGATTGTATATTAATGACCAAGATAACAGTAAAATAATAACTGTCATAGTTAGCATGCACTTTTAAAAGTTTGGGGATGACACTTTGTTCGTTTACTCATCAACAACATGGTTGGCAACCTGACGTAGTATATTATCTTCTCTGAGCTGTTAGTGATACCCCTGGTTTTACTAGCGGCTATAGTCTATGGTGACTGCTTACCATCAGATGGGCCATATGCTTGTGTGTCACCTTAGTGGTATAAAAAAAAGTAAATACAAATGATTTTTATAACGGCATTGTATACAGGTGAAATAAACCTTTACAGACATACAGGAAGTCCTTTACAATCAGCGCCTGATTATAATATAAGCAATAGTCTAACTAAATTAAAGCCTCCTAAGATATGGCTGTGGTGGTTCGTTAAATTCAAATAAAACAAACTTATAAACCAGTTAGTCTATATTGCACATTAACATCTCACTTGGTATTGTACAAATGGTGTGGCGTCCATGAGGGTATTCAACTATTATATACTAATATAGAAACATTACAGAAGTGACGCCAATCAACTATGAGGTGCAATCAAAACACACACAAATGAAACGAGGTGAACTAATAGCACTCGAACTCTACATAAGGTCCTCAGTGAACATACAATAAAATTTAAAATTATACACATTGCTAAGAAATTGACAAAAAACCGTACAATCTAAAATGCCGTATGACTTACATGGATATTATGTAACTGTGATCGGCATACTACCATTCGTTCATGTCATTTAAATATATTTCAAATAATTCATTATAAAACCCATAGACTGATGTTACATACATGCAATACGGAAATAATCTTAACCTATGTCATGTACATTTATTATTTTTACAACCATATAAAAGGAAAATTGTATGTCTTTAACAAATTTATTTATTAAATTACGCAATAGACTCATTGTTTTCCTTAAATATAATTAGAACCTATACAGAAGCCTTTGTACCATCCATATAAAAAGAAGGTTAATGCAGTGCAGGTATTAAATGTGTGGGAGCTAAATAGCTGTGTGCTAGAATACTGTCCTTAAATCATTAAAAGTAAACGGGCTTACTATACGCGGGTATCGGTCTTCGATTAGATAATGCGTAAGGGCTTTGTTCTTACATGACGCCTACTTACAAGTAAAGGCAACAATTTATAAACTTTAATTCAACAGTGTTCAGTAACTTCTACAGAATTATCTAGAAAGTGAACTATGTACTCAATACTCATGGCCGTTCTTAAAACACTGAGTTTTCCTAGGACCAGGGTAACACAAGCTACAACTTCTGAGCTGCAAATTGGCTCATGCTACTAAATTAACCAGTGCTATTATGAGATATTGAAACCAGCCGTTTTAGAGCGTCTACTTGCTACTATAAACTCAATGTGTTTTGACATGGTAAGGTCTTAAACTAAATGGAACAATGTATCGAGCATTCCAGTTTATTGTAAAATGGTTCCTATCAGCAATTGACTTATACAGAAATGAACACTAAATAAGATGAGATATTCAGATTTACAATACCATACTGCAACAGTAGGTGTAAGTAACGCGACTAATATGCCGATATCTCAGAGTGGATAACATACTACGAACCGATATTTTATTAATACAAAATGTTTTAAACTATTTCACAATTTGAAATAGAACTACACTAAAATGGATGTGACACGAAATAGTCAACATGTAGGTACCTATTTCAGTTGCCAAAAAAGATCTAAATACGGTGTCACCATGTTCACCACTATGAAGTGGTTAAATGAACACTTGTGCAGCATGGTAGTGGTATAAAACAATTGTTCACACCGCTAAGGAGTACTAGTTTCAAGTCAGAGAAAAAAAGAAAAAATGCTCGTCCATTAAATGCTACAATCCATTGAATCCGTTAAATATAAACTATATTAATTTTACGAAATGAACAATTTGGTCAA
This sequence comes from Falcaria lacertinaria, assembly GCA_951449985.1. NCBI lineage: Eukaryota > Metazoa > Arthropoda > Insecta > Lepidoptera > Drepanidae > Falcaria > Falcaria lacertinaria. The sequence continues at coordinate 6,062,773 of OX602120.1, read as the reverse complement.
TTATAGAATATAAAATGATTAGGAACATACATTTAATATGACAAGAAATCTGGGTCATTATGGTATCTAATAAAAAATCAAATACCGTCGCATTTTTGTATGTTATCCTTAAGGAAGGGTTTTGCGTGTGAAAACTTCGGTCTACCTATACCTGAACTATTCCAAAGTTGCAGGCAACTTTGATATTACGGGCACCATGAATCAAAATTCACAAGGAACTACAAATAGGATTCGATATAATCGGTGGGTCAAACGTTTTTTTTTCCAAAAAAGACCATGGAATGTCAATATATGATAAATGTGAATGTTTGACTAGAATACGTTTCACTTCTAAACAACAGAGATAAAAATTCACCAATGTAACATAATTATTATGTTACAATACTTGTGCCTCAAAGTATGTTTATTCTAAGGTATGTACATAATGAACGTCTATGGTATTGCTTCCACTAAGCGTAATCATCATGTCCACCATATTGCACTGGTGAGGCACTAATAGCGTTTTCTTCTAGATACATGTTTGTTTATATGGACCAAGACCTTAAAATAAAGAGTGAATCTTAAATCAAAGTCACTGTCACGGTCAATAATAATTTCCGACAATGAGGACGTCAATTGATCTGCTTATAACTTAACTGACTTATAAACAAACCTTAAACTTGGTAATAATTTAACGTTTATTATTGATGCTGTCACCGCAATACACAAAAATAAATAAAGAACAAATCAGGATGGCCATTCCGGATGCTACCTTATCAATAACACCTTTTAGTAAGTTATAGGTCAACGAGATATTATAGTTATTCTGACATCCTATGACATGTTATTAAGCACTCATAGCTGGGCATTAACTCGTTAATCCGTTAATAGTTAATTAACGAAGTTAACATTTTGATTAACGGATTAGCTTTTAAGTTAACTTTTAAAAATTATAACGGACACGTTAACTTCCGTTAATATGCAGAAGTCCGTTAATCGTTAATCCAATGCCTAATTAATAGTAACGACACGGCGCGTGGCAGCGAGTGAAACAAAACATAAGTATATATATTTTGCCGGCGCGTGCGAGTGAGAAAGAAAACTGCGAAGAGATTTATTTCGTTTGATCATTTCATTACTCAGCGCCGGTGCTTAAGTGAAAAACCAAAGAGCTCCAACTCTTAAAGGTAAAGCGCAAAGTCTCGTTAAAAAGTGGCTGGACATGAAATCAAAACACTCGCTCAACTATGCTGCATTTCTCCGGGAACAGATATTCATAAATCTATTCATTAAATACAATACTGCGATACCCTCTAGCGCTGCAGTTGAAGTCTTTTTACCACGGGTAAAGACATTTTAACACCAAAATGAGCCTCGTTTTCAGGCGAGAACTACAACATGTTAATGTTCATGAAGGGGAATATGCACCTTATGCCCGACGATTAAATTACACATTTGAATTATTCAAATATTTTGTTTTGTTCCTAACCTGTTAACTTCCAGAACCTTAACCAACAGGTTGTATAAGTACACTAACGCAACAAAATAAAGATGCAATTTTACACATATTAACTAACTTTTTTTGTAGCGGATTAAAGATTAACGAAGTTAATAAAGTTAACTATTTGATTAACGGTGCCCAGCTATGTGAACACTGCACTCATGTAAAGTATGACCTCACTGAGTATTGCTAGTTCAGACTTGCATTATATTAATTTATATTCATTCATAGAGTTTTACACGAGGTTATCTAATGGACACATTAAAACCATCTCATATGGTTTGATAGAATAAATAACTTTAAGTATATACTAATTTAACACGAAATAATTATTACATTAGATTTTTACATAAACTCGCACAAATTATAGCTAATAAATGTTATCCTCACACAGTTATCCGTAATTATATTCACAGCTTTCACTGAGCATCAATGCCTTACAAATCCAAGAGATTTCAAAAGTAAAATTATGAAAGCAAATGATAGTAAGTATTAGTACAGCCCTAGAATTTTAAGTGTGAATAAAATTACTAAGTAATTGAACATTCTTATTACACAATATATAATATATATCCAAGCTATAGTACTTCTATAAATAAACTAAGACTTAGAGCGCAGCCATTGAATATGCGATGTATACACACACCCACATAGCAACCAGCAGAAGAGTAAACAAATAGATAAAATAATCGAAAACACTGTATCCAATACGTTATATCAATCAATTTGAGCAATTACTAAGTTTTTAATTGATTTCAAATAATTAAAATGAAATGCTTTCAACTATAGATATCTAATTACTATCCTTATTTTACTGTCCAATCAGATAATTGAATTTTCCTCATTCAACTATCATATCCTTAATACATAAGATGGGTAAAAAGCAGTCATTACATAGCAACCAAACATTATTATTTACTTCCATCCAGCTCGTGGTTCAGGAACATGCAATATTTACTGTTCTCAGGTAAAACAATGACCAAAAACATGTTGGTGCCTAAGTCACACTATAACATAAGCAACAATAATTTGAATTTGAGTTGGCAGGTTACGGGTGTGAGTAGGACGACGCCGGCAGTTGGTGCGTGGAGGGCGGGCTACTCTATGATGAGGCAGGCGGGCAGGTGCTCGTGCAGGTAGTCGAACAGCTCCGGCGACGCTCCGGGACAGTTGGTAAGCTCCAACTCACGCAGCTGCCGCAGTTGGATCAGGCTCGACAGCCCCCCGGACGTTAGCAACGGGCACCCTACAACAATACACTATGAGTCAAGTCCAAAGAAAAGTATGGAGGTTATTAATGTGACGCTATAGTGTGACGGACCAGCCAGTGACAGGTGCCGAAGCGCGCGCATGCCGCACAGGTGCTGCACTCCGAAGTCCCGCAACTGCGAGCACCAGCGCAGGAACAGCGCGCCTAGCGACTGCATCGTGCTGATGTAGCCCACGCCAATGTCGGTAATGTGCACGCATCTGCAACACACACGAGACCAATACCACGATAACCACCTTCAAACCAATATACGGCGTATACACTTCATAAGGCGCTCGAATTACGATGACGGGTACAGTTGCTGTTCTGCATATAAATCGAGCTGAGTTCGTACTTAGCTCATCAAGCGAGGAGATCACTCTGGAGATTGAGTGTTAAGACGGTTGAAACACTGTGCGTGCGCTTTTTGTTGTATAGGTGAAGCCCATATCACAGCCCTCTCAGTGCTTCTGAAAGTACGTTTAGCTGTCGGTCACGGTTCCCAATTGATTTGCAGTCTTAAAACTAATTTAAACCAGGTAACCAACTTTAAGATATATATTAGGTCCTTACATATGAAATTGGCGTTTTTCGTACTGGCCACTTTAATCACGAATTTCTCCTCTTTGGTAAGGAATTCCAAATTCAAATTTGTACAGCTATAGACTCATGTATTTGTTGAATTGATTCAGGTTTTACTTTGCGGAAATTCATATTTATAGAATACAAAATATATTATAATTTGCTTTGTCCGCTTAATGAGTGTGATACGGTCGAACGGCCTGCGCCCAGGTGAGCTCAGCCGTGGTTTCTTCCGACACGTGTTTCAGGACTTCCACGTCCCATCATCAGGGTGCCGCCGCGTTGGTCGAGCAGCGTGATGTCACATCGAGGTCTGGATGCTGGAGCAGCGCCGCAGCACGATGGTCGGACGCTGGAGCAGCGTCACAGGATGCTGGACCAGCGTCGCAGGATGCTGGAGCAGCGTCACAGGATGCTGGAGCAGCGTCACAGCATGATGGTGGCGTGAGACGCCACGACAGCACGTAGACCCTTCTGTAACTAAAGCTGAGAAATGAGTGACTGTTTAGCGGTGCGTCCCGTCCTTTTATAGTAGTAGAGTGGTGGTGGAACTCGTATGTCGTGTCACATCGTATTTTATCGTGTAAACATACGTAATAGAGGGGAATGTGTAACGTCGGTTTGTTCATTCAACAATGATTCATTATTTATATGTTTGATTATTTCTAAACTCTCCAAAACACATAACTTTTGGCCTTTATTACAGGTGTGTAAAATATTAAATGTGTGACTATCGTTTAGGCTGTGTCCTGTCTCTAAGAGATGTTTGGCGAAATTTGATTTTTCGGGATATTTGTTTTTATAGGCTGATATGTGTTCTTTATAACGAGTATTGAAGTTACGTCCTGTCTGTCCTACGTAAAAGCTATCGCATTCCTGACATGATAATTTATATACACCGGATTTTTGGCCGCGATCTATTTTTTCTTTAGCATTACAAATTTGACCTAGTTTATTTCGCGTCTTATAGGCAACATGTATATCATATTTACGTAGTGTTTTAGATATTTGTTCCGTGATTGGACCTATATATGACAAACTCGCGGTATATCGCTCAGCTCGCTTTGGTGATATCGCATATAAACATTTTCTGATATTATTGTTTTGTTTTTTCTTTAAGAGATTGTTGACTAATTTATTATTATATCCGTTTGCCTTTGCAATTTGGTATATGATGTTTAATTCTTTTTTATAGTTGTCGTTGTTCATAGGAACAGTCAACAATCTGTGTATCATAGAACGATATGCCGCGAGTTTATGTTGCCATGGATGATTAGACGTAGATGGTATAGTAAGGTCTGTATATGTCGGTTTGCGATAGATACTAAATTCATGTTTACTTTCTACCCTGGTGATCGTGAGGTCTAAAAAGTTTAATGATTTATTTTGTTCGATTTCTAGTTTAAATTTTATTTTAGGGTGGATTGTATTAAGTTTTTTGACGAAATTGTCTAACTGTCTTGTAGTTCCTATCCAACAAATGATTATGTCGTCAACGTATCTATAGTAATATTGAATGTTGTTGTTTCCAATAATATGTTTATTTTCGTAATTATCCATAAAGATATCTGCCATCAATGGACTAAGTGGTGATCCCATAGCTAACCCTTCTTTTTGATTATAGAATTTATTATTAAACCGAAAATAGTTTTGTTTCATACATAGTTCAATTAATTTAATGATATCCTGACTTTCAGATGGGTGTAGTTTTTGTTTGTTGAAATTGGCTTTTATGATTTGTAAGCTTTCATGGTAAGGGACATTTGTAAAAAGACTTTCAACGTCTAATGATATGAGTTTTGCATTTGGAGGGAGGTTTATATCTTTTATTTTATCTATTAGATTTAAACCAAAATATAGTATAAAAAACGCTTTAAATCTAATAGATAAAATAAAAGATATAAACCTCCCTCCAAATGCAAAACTCATATCATTAGACGTTGAAAGTCTTTTTACAAATGTCCCTTACCATGAAAGCTTACAAATCATAAAAGCCAATTTCAACAAACAAAAACTACACCCATCTGAAAGTCAGGATATCATTAAATTAATTGAACTATGTATGAAACAAAACTATTTTCGGTTTAATAATAAATTCTATAATCAAAAAGAAGGGTTAGCTATGGGATCACCACTTAGTCCATTGATGGCAGATATCTTTATGGATAATTACGAAAATAAACATATTATTGGAAACAACAACATTCAATATTACTATAGATACGTTGACGACATAATCATTTGTTGGATAGGAACTACAAGACAGTTAGACAATTTCGTCAAAAAACTTAATACAATCCACCCTAAAATAAAATTTAAACTAGAAATCGAACAAAATAAATCATTAAACTTTTTAGACCTCACGATCACCAGGGTAGAAAGTAAACATGAATTTAGTATCTATCGCAAACCGACATATACAGACCTTACTATACCATCTACGTCTAATCATCCATGGCAACATAAACTCGCGGCATATCGTTCTATGATACACAGATTGTTGACTGTTCCTATGAACAACGACAACTATAAAAAAGAATTAAACATCATATACCAAATTGCAAAGGCAAACGGATATAATAATAAATTAGTCAACAATCTCTTAAAGAAAAAACAAAACAATAATATCAGAAAATGTTTATATGCGATATCACCAAAGCGAGCTGAGCGATATACCGCGAGTTTGTCATATATAGGTCCAATCACGGAACAAATATCTAAAACACTACGTAAATATGATATACATGTTGCCTATAAGACGCGAAATAAACTAGGTCAAATTTGTAATGCTAAAGAAAAAATAGATCGCGGCCAAAAATCCGGTGTATATAAATTATCATGTCAGGAATGCGATAGCTTTTACGTAGGACAGACAGGACGTAACTTCAATACTCGTTATAAAGAACACATATCAGCCTATAAAAACAAATATCCCGAAAAATCAAATTTCGCCAAACATCTCTTAGAGACAGGACACAGCCTAAACGATAGTCACACATTTAATATTTTACACACCTGTAATAAAGGCCAAAAGTTATGTGTTTTGGAGAGTTTAGAAATAATCAAACATATAAATAATGAATCATTGTTGAATGAACAAACCGACGTTACACATTCCCCTCTATTACGTATGTTTACACGATAAAATACGATGTGACACGACATACGAGTTCCACCACCACTCTACTACTATAAAAGGACGGGACGCACCGCTAAACAGTCACTCATTTCTCAGCTTTAGTTACAGAAGGGTCTACGTGCTGTCGTGGCGTCTCACGCCACCATCATGCTGTGACGCTGCTCCAGCATCCTGTGACGCTGCTCCAGCATCCTGCGACGCTGGTCCAGCATCCTGTGACGCTGCTCCAGCGTCCGACCATCGTGCTGCGGCGCTGCTCCAGCATCCAGACCTCGATGTGACATCACGCTGCTCGACCAACGCGGCGGCACCCTGATGATGGGACGTGGAAGTCCTGAAACACGTGTCGGAAGAAACCACGGCTGAGCTCACCTGGGCGCAGGCCGTTCGACCGTATCACACTCATTAAGCGGACAAAGCAAATTATAATATATTTTGTATTCATGTATTTGTGCTTCGATGATCGTCATTCATTTGTTTTTTTTCTTCTGTTTTTTTCTGTTTGCGTCACTCATTTTACAAAATGGAAAACCTTAAATATCGCATTATTTACGAGTACGAGTTCCGCCGTGGCACTAGTGCTGCGGAAACAACTCGAAGGGTGAATGATGTGTATGGCGGTCGTGTTGCAAAAGAAAACACAGTTCGTTTTTGGTTCCAACGTTTTCGTTCTGGAAATTTCGACCTGCAGAACAAGCCCCGTGGACGGCCTGAGACTCAAGTTGATAATGAAGAGTTGAAGGCTATTGTGGAAGCGGATCCATCGCAAACCACGTCCGAGTTAGCTGCAGGCTGCAATGTTAGTGATAAAACTGTTTTAATTCACTTGAAGCAAATTGGGAAGATTAAAAAGCTTGAAAGGTGGGTACCTCACGAATTGACTGAAACAAACCGGCAAACGCGCGTCGACTGCTGCGTTACATTACTAAACCGGCACAATAATGAAGGTATTTTAAACCGAATCATTACCTGTGATGAAAAATGGGTTCTTTACGATAATCGGAAGCGCTCAGCGCAATGGTTAGATCCTGGCCAGCCAGCCAAATCCTGCCCCAAGCGAAAATTAACCCCAAAAAAGTTACTTGTAAGCGTTTGGTGGACTAGTGCCGGTATTGTTCATTACAGTTTTTTCAAATCTGGCCAGACTATTACGGCTGATGTCTATTGTCAGGAATTGCAAACCATGATGGAAAAGCTAGCGGCTAAACAACCTAGGCTGGTCAATCGCTCCACGCCACTGCTGCTTCACGACAACGCTAGACCACACACTGCGCTACAGACGGCTACTAAATTAGAAGAGCTTCAATTGGAAAGTCTAAGACATCCTCCGTACTCCCCGGACCTTGCTCCAACAGATTACCATTTTTTTCGAAATTTGGATAACTTCTTGCAAGGGAAAAAATTCAACTCCGATGGGGCAGTCCAAATCGCCTTCAAAGATTTTATTGATTCCCGTCCGACTGGTTTTTTTAGTAAAGGGATCAATGAACTACCTATGAGATGGCAAAAGTGCATAGAAAATAATGGTTCATACTTTGATTAATTAAATATATTATATTAAAAAATATTCGACTTTTTGTTCCTCCCATACAAAACGCCAATTTCATATGTAAGGACCTAATAGATAGAATAAAATATAGGTTGAGAAAGTCAGATGGCAGTAGCTTTGTGAATAAATTTGATAATCAGCCACTTTGGGCAATATCTAGTGCCCATCCTAACAATGTTTGGGATAAAGCCAGGGCGATGATGACACTTCCACTAAAGCAACGGTGCCAATGATATAATTAGATTGTTACCGGTCGAGCGTGAGCTCCTCGAGATGGTTGAGATCGCAGGCGATGTACTCGAGCGCGTTGTCGGTGACGCGCGGGCACCAGCTGAGGTCGAGGCTGCGCAGGCGCGGAAGGTTCTCCGCCAGCAGCTCCACGCCCTCATCTGTCACCTTGCTGCAGCCGCTCAGTGACAGCACCGTCAAGTTCGGCAACGAATGCACTGCACATACATACATACATACCATCACGCCAAGTATCTTACGCGGTAGGCAGAGAGTATAGAGCGCCGTTTTATTCTGACTTGCACACAACTTTTGTTTCTTTCATATTCATTAATCTCTTTATACTTTCCCGCCGTTTCCGATGCCCATAAATCTGTTCGAAACCAAACTCCAGAGTCTCGAGCACCGACGCAAAATTGCCTTCCTCTCGGTTTTCTATCAGATACATTTTGAAAAGTCTGCACAGGAACTTCACTACTTAGTTCCTCCATCACCTTTTCGACATCGGACTACTAGGCGTGGAGAGAGCTTTCACCCTTACGTTGTGGACATACCACCACCACTAAGCGTTTTGCATCATCTTTCATAATCCGTACAGCAAAGGACTGGATTTCTCACCCCTCGTCAGTGTTCCCTGAATCCTACAACCTGGGACTAGAGTGAATAGGCTTCTAACGGACAAGCGAGCTCCACCTTTGACCACATCTTCACTTACCATCAGGTGAGATCGTGGTCAATCGCTGACCCGTAATTAATAAAAAATATAAATAAAAAAGGTTCCGTAATTTTCGTATACTCTCCACCCCATTTTTATATATTTAGGTATTTACGGAATTTATATTCCCAAGGACAGCTGGCCTGATAGTAAGCGTCACGTCAGCCTAATGGTAAGCTGGTCAAAGATAATTTTAGTGTATGTACTAGCTACCAACAAGAGCCTAGCTCTTAAATAGATGATGATGATGACTAGCTTCTACCCGCGACTACGTCCGCGTTGAGCTTAGAATCTCAGAGGAACCTAAAATTTTCCCGGCATAAAAAGTATTCTATGTGTTAATCCAGGTTATAAATTATCTGTGTTCCAGATTTCATCCAAATCCGTTGTGTGTAGTTTTTGCGTAAAAGAGTAACAAACATCCATCCATCCATCCATACTCATTTATAATATTAGTAGGATTTAAGAAAGGATGTGGTTTAGTTTCCTCTGAAATGTATAAATTAACACACATAGTAAAGTGGAGCCCCTTACCAATATTAACGAGGCCGTGGTTGGTGAGTTCCCAGCAACTGTGCAGGCGCAGCACGCTGAGCGAGCCGCTCTGCTTGGGCGAGAAGTATCCCAGCGCCGCATCCGTCACATGGTACGCCTGCAGCGAGAACTCGTACAGCGACGGTAGCAACTGCGCCACCGCGCCCACCTACAACACGACATCTTTACACTGCCAGCTCTGCCATTATTAAACTCTATAGTAGCGCTACCAATCGTTTGGTAAAGAAAAATGATTGATGCCCAGAAAGTGATTTATTTATCACACTTCACACTAATATTTCTGTTTTCTTTCAATACTAAAGAGTGGAACCAATTTGGAATTTTTATAAAAAAAGTGGGTATAGATTTAGCATTTTTTTTTAATATCCTTGCCTCAGGTCGGGGGGTAATACCTAGTTGAAATTTATCGGTCAAGAAATGACTGCTAATTTCTAGTTATATAAAAAATTGGTTGTACTTACAGCCTCATCAGCAATATTAATGCAGTCAGAAAGCGTGAGTGAGACAATTCGTGGTGTTAGGCATGCCCATAAACCAGCTTCTGTTATTTCATTGCATCCAGTTAGTTCTAGCTCAAACAGTACCTAAAAAAATATGAACTATTAATGTTAATAATAAATTATGTGCAAAATTTGATATTGGATTAGTAAGACCGACCAACAGACCTGTAAATGATCCAAAATAGCTTCTAACCCCCTGTCTGTTATCGTGCAACCCTTCAAGCTTATGGCATGTACATGGTGCGCGGACAGCGGGAACTGCCTTATAAATTCGTTAATGTCATCATCAGATGCAGAGATGAGCACAATGCCACGAATGCCTCTCCTTATCAGTGAGTTATAAAACTTCTGCATACAACAGGACGGGGCGGAGCGAAGCTCGCGGCAGTCGAGCACGGCCACGAGGCCAGTCCACCAGCGCGGCGACGAGTAAAGCACGTCGCGCCAGCGCGTGCACACCTGCGCCAACGAGCGGCGCTCGGCCGGGGTGAAGTATAGGAACAGGTTGTCCAGGAAGCGGTCTTCCAGCACCAGCTGCGGCCAGGGCAGCGGGCGCGGCGCAGGGCGGCGGCGGCGCGGCGCTGCGGGCGGCCCGCACAGCGCGCTGGCCACGCGCTCCACCACGCCGGGCGAGCGCCGCCGCCCGCGCAGCCCCAGCCCCGTGATGCGCCGCGACAACTCGGCCGACGCGCGCTCCACCACGCCTGACGCCGACACCGACGACATTTTCACCTTCACGCGCCGGATCGTGCCCGACCCCGCACTGCTCTGCTCGCACCCCGCCACTGTGCTACTGTTCATTACAAATACACATTACATTTTAAAATAACTTAATTATATTTTTTCATAAATAAAAATGTTTCTTCTACCATAAAAGGTCATAGAAATATTATTTAATTGTTATCTAATACAGATTTCAATTTTATTATTAAATATTTATAGTTTTTTTTTTCATACACATTATTTGATAACATGTATGTAAGCTTTATTAAAATTTGAATTATTTCCTTCTTATATTATATACACACAAAATAATATTTCCTTTGTGTATTTTTTTTATCTCAATCATTTATGTTTAATTCATTTTTCTTACATGTCCTGCTTTTTTTTCCACTCTGTAGATACACACATAGCAGTTTTAATTATGATGACACTAGCTTCTGCCCGCGACTACGTCCGCGTTGAGCTTAGAATCTCAGAGGAACTAAAAATTTTCCCGGCAGTAAAACATTTTCCCGTTATAAAAAGTACCCTATGTGTTAATCCAGGTTATAAATTATTCATCTGTGTTTCACATTTTTCCGGGATAAAAATATTTTCCCAGGATAAAAAGTATCCTATATGTTAATCCAGGTTATAAATTGTTTGTGCTCCAAATTTCATCCAAATCCGTTAAGTAGTTTTTGCTTGAAAGAGTAACAAACATCCATCCATACTCACAAACTTTCGCATTTATAATATTAGTAGGATTACCCCAATCATCAATAATAAGTCATGTAAAATTGTTCACACAATTTCATACAGTAACAGATAAGTAACATACTTATGAGAATGCTATAATATTGGTATAGATTATGTACGAAAAATCTCAGTTAAAATAGAAAAGGATTTCTAGTCATAACCAACAAAATAAAGGAGTAAAATAATGAGGTTATAAATCTATCTGAAAACATTAGACTGATACAAATATTTATCAAATAAGTTATTCAACTCATGTAATGCTCATGTACCTAGTATGCCATCGAAATTAAGCATGCAAAGTAAGTACATGTTATGTTATGTCATGCTCATGTGTGATACACATAATAATATAATTGCATGTGTGTTATGTATTGTGGATCTGATGATCTGATCATTATCAGAAATATAAAGAGTTGCTATTGGTGTGTGAGTGGCATCTATATTAAAATGATTAGTGACTTAGTTTTATTCAAAATATCTACTTATAAAAGACCTAAAATGTGAATTGAAGTTTTATTTTTTAATCTTAGGAACACCGCAAGTACAAAGCGAGTATATAAAGCGTAAGAGCGAGGTTTGTTCAGGAGCGAGTTTCTATGCTTTGCTTGTATTCAACCAAAATTAATTCAGCAGGATTAAAAATAAAAAAAGGCTAACAAAAACCTACTCGACGCATCTGTCAGATAAAATCCTCATTGAATCTTTATTGAATCAAATATGTCAATACTCAATACTTTGAAAGCAACGGAATATATAATATTTTAAAGGTTTCATGATATAATGAAATAATTGGGCTATGCGATGCATTTTATCTGCTAAAACAAAATAAACAAAAATCGATGACTTACACATACCATAGAACACTTTTCTGGGTGTAAAATTATCATCTTCATGAAAGCAGTCTTAGAACACAAAATATTTATCTTAAATACCTTAAAACATATCTTTAAATAGATATAATAAAAACAAACTATGAAGTGTTCTAAATTCTATATACCTAATAAACGCACAGTAGATAGCTTATATATATAAAAATGAAATAGTAACTGGCTGGACATTTTAATTTATGGCAACTTCTCATCATCTTTTAGTCGCTACCACAGAGTACATAGCCACTACGTTTCATCTTGGGTAGTGGTTATGTACTCTGTGGGCGGGATCACATCACAGTCAATAGTCATCATAGTGATCACAGAGTACATAACCACTACGTATAGTGATTACGTACTCTGTGACAGTCATCACAAAGTTTGCTTAGAGAACTTTTCCGCCAAAAATTCTCGGATTTATTTTGCTGTAAAGTTAGTTGTGAAAAACCTTAAATCTAGACGGGATAATCGGGAAATAGGTCGATATTGCTTTTAATTGGGTAGTGGGTATATATTTGAGCCGTGTTACTCAGTGCTTGACTTGATATGGAATTCTTAGAAGGGATGCCGGTTGCATATAAAGAAATCACTCCAAATTACATTATACCAGAAAAATGGAAAGAAATTGTACTAAATACAGGTGAGTTATTGTTTTCCAACTTGAATAATTTTGAAGCATAGTGGAGGTTATAACATAACCTGTAAAGCATACAAATGGACTAATACCAAAATTTGATTTTAGGTGGAACTCACAGTACATTGCAAGATATCAAGTTGCCTCAGAAGGGTGGAGGATATTGGTACAAAGATACAAATAAAATCTACACGAGGAATAGATTCATATACTGGTAATTAAAAATCAATCTTAGTTAAATTTGTCTTTTTATACTACGAAAGTTGCCCGCTTGATGTGTGAAATAACTAACAACTTTTTTTCCTTGATAATTTTCAACCATATTTTCCTGTAATGAAGTTCAATTTTTGATTTGCACTACATAAAAAATATATTTTTCCAGGACTCCCTTGATTATCTATTCTATATTACTATTTTATTCCATTCTCCTGAATTATAAATGTCTCACTCAGAGGCTATTTTCTGAGTAACATACAATACACTTTTATACAATTTGAAGTTATATACTAATTTATTGTTTACAGGCAAACCACATCAGATGCTATAGAATTGTCTGAAGCTTCACTGGATATAAATCTGTCTGGAGGAAATCTTAGATGTAAGGTGGCACCGGGTACCCCTCCCCTGAGCAATATCACTGTGTATGAGAGATCAGTCTCTCAGAATATTGTCATACTAGCTGCTACAGTGTCATCAGTTCACAGGCTTATATTCCCACACCCTTCTAAATTGGATAAAAAGGTATCTATTGTGTTAAGGTATTATATTTCATGAACTATATTCTCTTAACATTGATTAATTAAAATTACTGTACTGACCTTGTCTAAAGTTGTACCATGAATGGTACCATATTTTAATAAAGATATATGGGTTATTGTAAATTACTGTACTGACCTTGTCTAAAGTTGTACCATGAATGGTACCATATTTTAATAAAGATATATGGGTTATTGTACATTTGCCACAAAGTAAATTCTCAATATTCAACTCAAGAGCATAAATGCACAACCTAATGTTTATCAGTAATGTTGTTAAAATTAAAGCTGTGGTGGCCATGTCATTGCACCAATGGTCTATCATCTGATGGGCCCAGGTTCAAACCCTGGCCTGTACCAATGAGTTTTTCTAAACTTAAGTACGGTAAATAATCACACCATAAGCATAAAAAGAGGTAGGGCAAATTGGGATCTACTATGAGTATTCACTAAAATTGGAGCAATCTGGCTGGGGACTGGGCCTCCATATCCACCTTACAGAAGACAGCAGTGAAATAACACTACTATGATGTAGTGTTGTGTTTCTGCAGTAACTAAGGTTGGCAGCACTCCACGAGGATATGCTATGCTAGTAGTTATACTGCTAGCACAGTGAGTCCTCATCCACAACATGCTTGGCAATGCATTAGTGATACCCCTGGTATTGCTAGTGGCTATAGGCTATGGTGACTGCTTACTATCAGTTGGGCTGTATGCCTGTGTGCCAACATAGAGGATTAAAAAAAAGAGTTGTTGTGAAAGGAATAGGATGGAATATATTTATTTCCTTTTAATATGATTATTAGAAAATGGCTGTGGATAGTATAATTCAATTATTATCAGATTACACTATTTATAAAAAAACTTATTTTTACCTACCTGCTTATAGGGTAGATAGTTGTTTTTATTTTTTGCATCATTGGAAATAATCATACTAAACAGTGAGACTGGTCTCAAAGTCTATGATAGTTAAGTAAATACAATCACAATAACTATATGATATTGACATACGAATACTATTTGTTTTCAGGCTACATTTGGCTCATTGAGCAGTTCATCACCTTCAATTTTTCAAGATACAAATGCCATAAACAACCCAAACAACTATTATATACTCAGTCAGTACTCAAATGCATGTAAGTTATGATTTTTATCAAATTTATCAAAAAAATATTATTTGTATTATATTTACATGCAAAATTGATTAATTAACCATGTTTAATGCTCATCTATTGAAGACAAATATAATATTTAAAAAGATAATACATACACGGGTGACCAATTCAATCTTATTGTGGGGTTAAATACTCATATTGAGAACTAATTTTAATACATACTATTTCATTCATTTACTTTAATAATGCATATTTTATTGAAATTCCATTCAATTCTTTGCCATGGTTCTCTATTGGATCTCAGACCCACACCATCTTCATCAGCAAAAGCATTTTTATTGTGAACTTAATCTATATACTATACTAATACTATGTAGAAAAATGGTTTGTATTTTTGTTTGTTATTAGTTAACTCAAAAACTATTGGACAGATTTGAAAATTTTTTTCACCAGTAGAATTTTATATTATAACTGAGTAACATAGGCTATACATACATATATATATATGTACTATTTTGCTGCATGGGTGAAGTCGCCCGGAAAAAGCTAGTATTATCATATAAATGTGTATGTATACTTTTGTAGCTACAGGAGTAGCACACACATGCGCATCATTGCTGCGAGACAATGGAGAGGCAGTATTTGCGCTGGCATTCGGCCAGGGTGGGGAAGGAGGGCTCTTGTTGGTCAAGATGCCACTTGCCGGTGCAGCTGTCACTGTCATGCTGAAAAGAGAATCTACCGTACCAAGATTTCTGTCAGGCATCACTGGAGCATTGAGGTCAGTACAACGTACATGTGTGTGCCTAACCTACACTATTTTCATGTACAATAACTGTATCAACTTTACTCATTTATTATTACTCATTTAAGAAAGACATTACAATGTAGTAATTGATAGGTACAGAGTGAAGAAGCTTAGTCTAAAAAACACATTATGGGTCGCAACTAGTTTCTTAGCTAGGTTAATAGATAACCTGTATTAAAGGAACTAGTCTTTCACCCCCAAGAAGAGTACAATATTGCCTTTCTAGAATGTTAGATAGAAGTGGACGATGAATACTTGTGTTTGTATGTGCGTGTGAATGTGTGTGTGTAGTGTGTATAAGTGTGTGTATGTATCTGCATGTATACCTACCTACCGACGCTACCTATCCGCATGCCCTATCCACAATACCGACAAAGGAGTCAAAGGAACCGCCGCACGCGCCAACTAGCCTACGCGGCTCTTTCTGCACATGTATGCAGTAAATAAAGTTTAGCCGTAAAAAAAAAAATTAATACCAAATATAATATTAATAGCATCGACCTAAAGGTAGTAAAAGAAGTTGTTGATTTAGGTATAACGGTTGATTCGGAGTTAAAATTTAAAAGTCATATAAATAATACAATTAGAAAATGTTTATCACTACAAAACTTTCTACATCGGCAAACTAAGGAATTCAGATCTACACTAGCCATAAAAACTTTGTATTTTTCGTTGGTAAGAAGTCATGTTGATTACTGTAGCATGGCTTGGTACCCTTATTATCAAAATGACATTCAGAGGGTAGAAAAAGTACAAAGAGGTTTCATTAATAAACTTGCATATGCATCTTATATAAAATATCGCATTCGGAGCTATGAAAAGAGGCTGGAATATTTCTGTATACATTCCCTACAAAATCGACAAAAACAGTTAAGCCTAATGTTTTTATTTAAAATAATTAATAACCACATAGACTGTCCTGCTCTTCTTAATGAAATAGGTATTAAAGTTCCAAGATCTAGAACTCGACTTTGCAATTATCAACCTTTCTATATAATTTCTAGTTCAAACAGATTCGGACAAATGTTCCATTACTCGCAATGCTAAAGACGTACAATAATCTGTTTCAATCAATGGATATCAATATTTACTCAAAAGGTATAAACCAATTTAAAAATAAAATTTCATCTTTTTTTAAAAATGTATAAGTAATTTTATTATTCTGTAAGCTAGCACATTCTTAATTTAATTATCATTGTATGCTTCTCACAAGCACAAGCACAATTTTATATTATAATTTTACTTTTAAACCTAAGTTTGAATGTTGTGCTAACCTATAATTTAGTTACATACATAGTTACTTAATAATTTGTATTATATCTAACACTGATTTCTGTATGTATACTAGTTGGTAAGCCTTATTAAATAAATAAAATAAATGTCCTTTGATTAATTCGTTTTACCGCCATTGCCGATTTCAAGTGAGCTGGGGAAAACAGGAACTCAATTTCAATTTGTTTTTTTAAGTCTGTCTTGTATTTTATGTGTCCGTCATTTGAGATTAAACAGAACATTCATAAGTAGACATAGTATTTGTGAAGTAGCTATGTAGTATGTACTATTAAGTTTTGAAAAACTAAAGCGATAAGTATGGGTCGGTTTCCATAGTTCTATTCTACCCGCTATATTTCAATACTCAATTCATTCCTTCATCGTTTTTACCTTCACATATCATCCTTCACATGAACCATATTTCCCTTCATCGCGCAACACATAATTAAATAAATTTTGTTTACTTCCCCAACTTCCTCTTTGCATAAAAACCTAAAATATTTTTTGTAGGCAAAATTCATTTCTATCATGGGGTTCAGTTCAGTAGCTCTAAGGAGCTAAACAAATTCGGGTGTTTATGTCGCTAATTTGCTAAAGTGAGTCGTGTGTTTTTGTTCGGATTATTGTAGTTATTGTTATTAATCATTCTGTTAATTGTTATTACTTATTAGTATTGTTTTGTGTCAAAAATGTCGACGGAGACCTACACTAATCAGGAGGACTATTATGTTGTGCATTGGTCGTAGTCCATGCACTGCTCAAGTAACGAACTATCTGAACCTAACAGCATACCATGGATTGCTCACAAGTCACACTCTACCTACTCGTGGGCAAAGTTGTCTAGACCATGTGATGGACATGGTATGCTGTTAGGTTCAGATAGTTCGTTACTTGAGCAGTGCATGGACTACGACTAATGTCTAAGTTCACGTCGCCTACAATAATGACATTTTTAGATTTTGGTACGGAGCTTATTACTTTATCAAGAGAGTTTAAGAAGTTGGTATTGTCATTAAAAGAAGGAGAACGATAAATACAGATAATACTTAGATCAGTATTCAATTTAAGAATAAGGCAGGTGCCATCGATAAATTCCGGTTCCGAAACAGAGTGTTTTAGGTAATTCTTAATATTAACAACGACTCCATCATTTTGATTAAAATCAAAAAACTTTAGAAGAAATGCATCCGCAAAAACAGCTGCGTAATAAAAAGCTGTTTTTGCCCCTGCCGCGCCTCGCTCACAATGTCATGTGAGTGTGCAATGTGATGTGATACCATTCAAGCATAAAAATATTAACAAGTTTTATAATGGTGCCAATTCTGTTGTACGAAATCGTTAAAGTAAACCAATTTGACAGGACCTAAAAGTCTTGCTATCCCTTTCTCATGTGCGGAGTTAAATAAGGATGACAATACTTTTAGTGCTGTCAAATGAGTTACGTTTAATGACAGAATTGGCACCACTATGTAGAATGTAAATAGTGTTCTGTGTGGAAATGAAATATAATAGTATGTTGCAGAGGCAAAAGTACAGACGGTGTTGAAACTTACGGCGTGGTGCTGACGAGCGGGCTCGCGGTGGCCGTGTGCGGCGACACCAGCCTGCGCGCCTGGCCGCTGGACGACGGCGGCGCGCCGCTCGCCGTCTCCGCGCCGCTCGCGCAGACTCTGCTCAGGCCCAAACCACCGCGTTAGTACCTACCACAAGATTACATCTACACTTATATTATACACCCTTCGAGCGACAACAGATTCATTACATACATTCATTGAAAAAAACACCAGCGGAATGATTTATTAACCCTGAGTTACAATGTCTATCATACGCGGGAGAAGTAGCAGTGGAAAAGCTAGTCATGTATGTCAGACCCCTTTTGTCAGGTAAAGACGGCGACAGAACTTCTTGCATGGATTTCGAAATTTTAAGTTGATAGCATACTTCTTCATACTACATAGGGTGCAAAACGCACAGCCAACCTGATGGTAACCGGTCACATCCTATAGATGCCCGCAATACAATCGGTATCACTAAGGCGTTGCAACCTTAATGCCGAGAGGATTCGTTATGCTAGCAGCGTATGATCTTCCTTTACGTTATGGCAGCGCATCCTATATTTCTGGAAACTTTACACACTGCAGAAACATAGCAATAAATCTGAGTAGTAGAGTATATGACTGCGATCGCCTATGTTCTGTAAGGTGGAAGTATAGTCTTAAGTCGAGCGGCCCAATTTTTTTGCCGCCTTTCCTCACTGAAATAATCAATAATAAATAAAAATGTTACTTTGTTGCAGCACATGGCCACATGCTACAAAATATTATTGGATCGGATGGGGGTGTCATTTTAGTTGCATACTTGTCATTTCCCAATGAATGTGAGTTTGTAGTCATGAAAATGCACAATGGCCCAGGCGGTGTGAAGTTTTCAAATATCAGTCGTATTTTTGGACCTCAGGTGATGATATGTGAATAGGATTTTATATGTAGATTTGTTTATATAGTACAAAGGTGGCCAACAAATTAGCAAATCCTATTATCCTACTAATCTTATAAATGTGAAAGTTTGTAAGAATGGATGTATGTTTGTTTCTCAATCATGTAAAAACGGCTCAATGGATTTGTATTAAATTTGGTACACATATAGTTTATAGCCTTTTTATCCGGGAAAATGTTTTAATCCCGGAAAAATGATAGGTTCCTCTGGGATTCCAAGCTCAGGACGAAGTCGTGGGCAGAAGCTAGTAAATGCCTAAAACTGATCTCCAACTAATACTGACTTTAAGTTACTTATCTTTAATTAAGTATCTAAGGTTTTATTACGAATAATATGTGATTATACAGCTGGACCTGATAGATTACGCTGTTGGTTGTGGAGATGGTGGTAACGTGATTTGGGCGCTGTGGAGTCAACCCGACGGCGACACGCTCGTTACCAGTAAGTTAGTTGTGTATTTAATGAAAATATATGCATGATTTGCATTGTCGGTTGGAATTGAGTACGTTTCGCTGCAGGGTACTAGTGCATTAATTATCTCGCTCAAAACGCAACCCGTACCAAACCTATCAAGGTGATGTATGGAGAATGACAAAAATGTGCATTGCAGGTACAATCCACATGCTCATGAGCTCTTGACTGTACAATAAATAAATCTTTTAAACAAAGTTATTAATTAGAGTATCTACATATGTACATTGGTTGCTATTGGCAAAGTTTTCTTGAATCTACTGACCGAATACTGAAATGCTTGTCAAAGCTGATGCCACATAAGTTATGAGTGGCCTCCGAATTTTAATGCGAAATTGAATTTGACTACGCCTCAGTTACGTGGGCATTAAAACTTTGAATGTCAGTTAAGTATTTGGTCATGTGTGTGAGGCTGATGGCCCTTGTACCCTTAGCGAGGGGTGTGTATGTGTGTGTGTGTGTGTCAGGCAGCGCGTGCGGCGCGGAGGCGGGGTGGGCGGGCGCGGCGCGGCGCGGCGCTGCGGGCGCGCTGGCGCCGGCCGCCGACCACCACCAGTACGCCGTGCAGCTGCTCGCGCCCGCACTCTTCCCGCCCGCGCTCATCCGCAAGGCACTCCTGGTAACACTGCACTACTTGTCGCCTAACAACAACTGAGGATTATTTGATTGTTTTTTTCTATCATATTTCTGAAACTATTACATTTAGCTTAATCTGCCGGAGAAGAAATGATCACATAAGCCTTGCCTTAGTGACTTTATTGATAGCATAAATTGTGATAATACTTTTAATGGCTTGCAATTCTAATTAATGGTAGTATCGAACTCCAAAATACACGAAGCTTTCGACACAATCGATAGTCATACTCTTGCTGGACTATCGATAGTCTTCTTTCGAGCGGCAACACTAGAGCAAATTAAAAATATTCTATCTTCTACTTGTCATAGACCATTTACTCGCCTCAGGGGGAAACTTGACATGTAATAGTCGCGCCGGTCGTGTTCAGTGATGCTTCCCCGTTGGATATAGTGAGGTGTGTCGAACAGATGTACGTGCGCACGTACGGCGGCAGTTCAGCGAGCGTGGAGGGCGAGCTGGGCGAGGCAGCGGTGAGCGCGGTGCAGGCGCGCGTGCGCCAGCTGGCCGCGCGCGCCGCCGAGCCCGACCACGCGCATCTCATGCACAAGTAACTCTATACACCTAGCTTATAATACACAGTTTAGCTCTCGTGACAGGAGTCGTCAACATGCTCGCACATAATAGTGTGCACCACCGTGACGCAACTACCGCCCTGTGTTCCTAATATTTATTGCTCTGTACAGTTTGTTCACTTATTCACTCGGTGCCAATAAAATTTTCAATACAAAATATACTTAATTTTTTTTTTCTTAATTGAGCTCTTTATTTTTATTATTCAGATGCTGGTCAGACCTGTATAGCTGGTGCATGCAGTATATGGAAGGATTGCAAAAGCCTCTCGGACTTATGGTTGCTCAACAAGTAAGTACACAACTGGCCATGTTTTTGATTACTTACATTAGTTAGAGTACTTACACTATCACTCACTACTAAATATCACTACTATAAATAAAACACCGTGTACTGACCAAGAACTCTATTACAAAAAAAAGGCGTGGAGTATTTACAAACCTCAATCAACGAAACCATAGCGTGCGCTAATTTTACCGTAGCGACATCTTGTGACAAGAATACAAATTAAATTATCCTACCTATAGCGACCTCTATATTAATCAATTTTATCCAACATACATGATTCATATTACAACCATTGTAAATCAATTTATATTAATCGTCGCGCATTTCAATTGGAATTACTTCTTTATTTGAATATTTTGCGCCGTCTTTCGCAACAACAGCAAACTGGCAACAACAGTGCGGGTCTAGTGCAAATAAGTGAATTTCCTGCAAAGATCGTGTAACTTACAATTACGAGGCTTTCCACCGCGATCTACAAATACATGTTACAGTATAAAAAGATAAATTAAGTAGAGGGGCGCTGTCTAGGCGATAGAGTTCGTTTCACTTTGATGGGAATATATTGAGTAAAAAAAGCGTGCGTTTAGTATGACTGTTTATTGGCTACTGACCATAGATCATACACTTACTGACTTCGATATGTGGACTGTATGCACATTACAATAAATCGATTAGACATTCCGCCCACCAAGAACATAGTTCTTTATTACAAACAAAATAAACTCCTAATTTTAAGTATAACATATAGTCCTAATCCTGACAAACTTTAAGTTTAAAATTTGTGAGCAGAATGGGTAACAAATCAAAACAACTCTATAATTAAATTGAAGTAACATTTTGTCTTAATAATAAACGAGGCATCCGCCCACCGTAACAATATATTTGACTAAGTACTTAAGTAGGTACTTTCTATCATGTTACTATTGACAAATTAATTCCTAATACTTATATATTACTTACAAAAATAACAAAGTGGATAATTAACAAGTTAACTGAAAAATTAAGGTACAAATGCCCTTTGATTATTTTGTAATAATACAAAGCTTACTAACTGGACGCTTAAATATTCCAGATTTACATTTAATAGTCACAACTCGAGTTACATTATCTGGCCCAGTATGTTTGTGAGTTATTTTACCTAAAATCCATTTAGCAGGAGGAATATTGTCCTCTTTTAAAATTACAATATTACCAATTTCAGGCTCAGTACAGTTAGTATTCCATTTATTTCTCTGATTAAGATTAACTAAGTATTCGGTATGCCATCTTTTCCAAAAATCACTTACAATCTTTTGCGTTAAGCGCCATCTGTTTAAACCAACTACTTTACATTTAGTATAGTCATCATCGGCTATATTTAACAAGGGTTCGCCTACTAAAAAGTGACCCGGTGTCAAGGGGAGAGGGTCGTTCGGATCGTCACTTAATAATGAGAGAGGCCGTGAATTTAAACATGCTTCTACCTGCGCCAGGATCGTCGCTATCTCCTCATAGGTAAATGTATGACTACCGATTACCTTGCGCAAATGTGTTTTTGTACTGCGTACTCCTGCTTCCCACAACCCTCCAAAATTTGGTGCGTGCGGAGGAATGAAGTGCCACGTTGTGCGTTCCAGTGTCAGCAACTCGGCAATTTCCGCAGATAACGATGATTTAGCACTGTTAAACATTTCTCGTAATTCTCGGTCTGCGCCGACAAAGTTCGTGCCGTTGTCGCTGAATAAGTCTTGACAATGTCCTCTGCGCGCAGTAAAACGCCTGAAGGCCGCGATGAACCCTTTAGAGGTTAAATCTGTAACCGCCTCCAGGTGCACTGCTCGTGTTACCATGCACACAAAAAGACATATGTAGCCCTTGTACGATTTGGCTCCTCTCCCTGGTGAAAATCGTATATTAATAGGACCACAATAATCTACTCCAGTTGATTTAAATGGTTTACTTGGTTTTAATCTCGCTTCGGGTAAAAGTCCCATCAGTGGAGTAGACTTCCTCGATGAATATCTCAAACAAGTGACACATTCACGGTAACATTTCTTGATACGTTCCTTAACACGTAAAATCCAATATTTCGCTCTGAGGTAATTTAACATGATCTGTGGACCGCCGTGAAGAGTTTGATAATGAGCGTCGACAATGATGAGCTTGGTAAAATGATGTTTAGCAGGCATGATTATCGGATATTTCGTATCGTAACCAGAGTCCGACTGAGCTATGCGTCCACCTACTCTTAATATCCCTTTTTCGTCAAGAAAGGGACAAAGAGTACGCAAGCTACTCTTCTTAGATACACATCCTCGAGTCTTTAACTGCTTTATTTCGAATACAAATTCGCTCTCCTGAACTAGCTTAATACACATCAGTAAAGTGTCATTTAGTTCCTTTGATGTAATATATTTAGGTAATGTACTACGGTTCTCTTTTGGTAATTTCAGATTCAAAGTTCTTCGGCAATATGATAAAACTTTCAATAACCTAGATAATGACGAATATCTTGACCAAATTAAATCCTCATCATTGTTAGATAAAATAGTTAAAGCTTGAATTCTTTCCTCTTCTTGCGTATCCTCCACGATAGACTTTTCTACTTGTATTGTCATCTCTGTCAACCACTCTGGCCCATTCCACCATAATGAATGTACTGACAAATTACATGGTTGCATACCTCGCGATGCACAGTCCGCAGGGTTTGACTCGGAAGCTACATGATTCCATTGTTCAAAATCTAAAATATTTAAGATTGTAGACACCCGATTACTCACAAAAGTAGTCCATCGAGCTGAACCACCCTTCAACCATGCAAGGACTATGGTAGAATCTGTCCAGCCGTACAAATTCTCCTTAGGTATCTCCATTACTTGCGCCACTTCGAATATAAGTTTAGCTGCCAAGGCGGCCCCACACAGCTCCAATCTAGGGATTGTAATTTCTCTCTCTATCGGCGCAACCTTGGTTTTCGCTGTAACCAAATGCACGTGAACCCGCCCAGTCTCATCAACCACACGAAGGTATACTGCTGCTGCATAAGCCATCTTCGAAGCATCCGAAAAAACGTGTAATTCCACTTTAGAGTCACATGTCATATGTAACCATCTCGGTATTGTGAACTGTTTCAAATCAACCAATTCTCTTCTGTATGCAAGCCATTGTTTCAATAGATCTTCTGTTAAATAATCATCCCACTCAAGGCCTGATTTCCATAGTTTCTGAATTATCATTTTAGCAACAACTACAACAGGGGCTATCCACCCTAAAGGATCATATAACCTTGCTACATCAGATAGCACCTGTCTCTTAGTAATCTTATCTTCAGGTTCAGATAATTTAAGCATGTATTCAAAATTATCCGTTTCTCTGTTCCAGCTTACTCCAAGGATCTTGATAGAATTATTGAATTTCATCAGAGCTGGTTGATTATTTGACTCATCACTTTTTCCAAGTTTTTGTAATAACGTTTTACAATTACTGTTCCATTTTTGTAGTTCGAACCCTCCTGATTTCATTAACTCATTCATCTCATCATGTATTTTCATTGCGTCGTATTCTTTTGATGCTCCTGTGATGACGTCATCCATGTATAGGTCTTGTTTTGTTATTTTCGCAGCTACCGGATACTTTTCTTCCTCTATATCTGCAAGTTTCTGTAAAGATTTTACTGCCAAATATGGCGCACAGGCTGTTCCAAAAGTAAGTCGTAATAATTTATAATGTTGTATAGGTTCTGAACCATCTGAAGTAAATCTCCAAACAATTTGTTGGAAGTCTGTGTCTTGGGCAGATACACATACCATTCTATACATTTTAACAATGTCCGCAACAAGACATATCTTATGCCTTCTCCATCGCATTAATATGTGCCTCAAATCTTGTTGCAACTTCGGCCCAACATGTAGCTCGTCATTTAGAGATACATCATTGGAGTCCTTACTCGACGCATCAAATACTACTCGCACCTTTGTAGTTTCCTTATCTTCTCTCACCACGGCATGATGGGGAAGATAAACCGCCTTCTGATTTTCTAACTCGTTCTCATCAAGTCTTCTCATGTGATTTAAGCTCAAATATTCATTCATAACCTTGTTATACTCTTCTCTCAGTTTAGAATCTCTCAATAGTTTTCTTTCTAAAATCTTCAATCTCTTGATAGCAATATCCCTTGAGTTGCCATACTGACACTTGGGATCATCCGTGGTAAAAGGTAATCTCACTACAAATCTACCTTCCTCATCTCTCATTGTGGTAGACTCAAAAAACTCTTCACATAACTTCTCACTCTTAGTCATTTCATTTTGTATTATATTAGGCTCATTCTCAATGTCCCAAAATTTTTTCAGTTGGTCATCTTCCTTGATTTGAACATGCATGCTCATTATATTTTCTTTTATAACCTCTTCTGATTCTCTTACCACTCTTCCTGACAACATCCAACCCAGTACTGTATTTTGTGCCATCAAGCTTCCTTCAGAGTGTTTGATTACTCCATCCAACAATATTTCAGCATAAACATCTGCGCCTAGCAGGATATCAATTTTGCCTGGTGTTGCATATGAAGGATCCGCCAATGGTAAGTTTTCAATCTCTGTCCACTCAGGTACTATAAGTTTAGTTGCTGGAAGCAAAGAAGTTAAGGAATGTAACACATATGCATTTACGTGTATTGAATTTTTGGGATTATAGCATGATTCTACTTTAAGTGACACTGTGTATTTGATCCTCATACGACCATCTCCCAGCCCTGACACCCAACCACTTACTGGTTTACGTGTTAATCCAAGTAGTTGTGCAGTAGACTCCGTAATAAATGAGGCTTGAGAGCCTTGGTCTAACAACGCTCTTATAATTAATTTACAGCTAGATAAATTAACGACCTTTACCTTTGCAGTTGCTAACAGCACACTGTTAGGTTGCACATCTCCTCTAGAAAACATAGTAGTTAAGTGGGTGTCACCTCGTGATGTTGTCACTCTCTCATGTTGGTGTGGTGTACTCGGTGAAGGTACCAATGCTGCTTCGCTCGTTGATCTCGCAACCTGGTCGGTCTCAATATGGTCTCGCTCAAAATGTAACATTGTGTGATGTCTTCTTCCACACTTTCTGCAACTCAGTGGTCTCCTACACTTAATTACTGGATGTGTAGGTGATAGGCAATTAAAGCACAATTTATGACCTTGTACAAAGTCTTGTCTAGCCTTTGGCTCCATAAGCTCGAACTGTTTGCACTGGTTTATATAATGAGTTTCATGGCACAGCACACAATCGCCTTCACTACTTTTCTTTTTATTCTCAATTAACATGTTACTATGAAATGTTTTTGCTCTAGTGATAGGCTTACTTGGTTGTGAGGGGCGCACTATACTTGAATCAATCATTTCTAATGTTCTAAATCTATTTTCTAAAAAACTCCTTAGCTGGTCCCAAGTAGGTAACTCAGTGGTGATTGTATTTAGATGCTGTTCCCACAATTTAATAGATTCTGAATCCAGTTTTGAAATAACCAGAAATATGATGATCGTATCCCAGCTGTTTGTACTAATACCCATATTCTGTAAGGACTTCAAACAGGTAGATGTTGTATCTAATAAATGCTTAATTGTGTTAGCCGACTCGGTTTGTATTTTCTTCAATGCAAATAAATTTCTCAAAACAGCATTACTGTTATATCTTTTATTGTCATATCGTTTAACTAATTGTTGCCAAGCTTCTTGATAGTTGGCTTCGGTAATAGAAAAATTACGTAGCAAACTTTGTGCTTCTCCAGATAAATTACCTTTTAAATAATGCAGCTTTTGAACTGACGTGATGCTTTTGTTTTGGTGTATCAACGACGAAAACATGTCATAAAATGTCTGCCACTCTTCATATTTACCACTGAATGTAGGTAGATTTATTCGAGGTAATTTAAGATCATAATTATTATTCTCGGCAGAAGCACCCCGCACTACTAAAGGACTTGATAGTTGTGTACTAGGTGGCAAAAACGATTGTAATGCTTCACGTAAATTAGTTTTGTAATGCACGTATAGTTCCTCAAAATTCTCGTATAAATTCTCCGTGAAATACGCTTCATTCTTCTCTTTCGAAGCCAACGAAACAATCGTTTTATGTCCCTCTTTGAATTCTTTAAACTGCTCTTCTAGTACCTCTAATCTAGTTTCCAAATAAGGTAATTTAATCCTTTCCTTAGATGTTTTTCTATAATTCCGTTCGGCTTTCTTTAAATTCTCAAACAACTCATCTTGTAACAATTTTAATTTCTCTACGGTAGCCATTTTTACTCGTGAAATTACTGCACATAAGTTTCTCGTAAACTGCAATATGAATCCCAACAAAACTGCACTTTTGTTATTGAAGCACGGTTCACTCGAATTATCACTTAAATTAGCTTGTAAACACTATAGTTTTTTAATACTCAACTCAGATTATAATGTTTTATAACTCATTAATTAAAACCGCGCCTAATATACTTTTTTCACTCGGTGAATCAACCTCAGGTAGCCGCCATTGTTCTTTGTTTTTTAGGGTCGGCTCGCTTGTCGACAATGCGCTGCGATCCGGTTCGATTTTGGACCAAATGTCTAGGCGATAGAGTTCGTTTCACTTTGATGGGAATATATTGAGTAAAAAAAGCGTGCGTTTAGTATGACTGTTTATTGGCTACTGACCATAGATCATACACTTACTGACTTCGATATGTGGACTGTATGCACATTACAATAAATCGATTAGACACGTTATTTTAGATTAGAACATCCCGATATTATTTATAACGACATGCTGGGCTGTTCGACGGTAGTATCTGTATCTGTAGACCCAGTTCATGTAGTACATTTCACATTACTAGCTATACAAAACACGACCACGCTTCGTGTGTCAAAGAAAAAATACGGTTTCTAATGTTTTTTTATTGATAACGCTAAAGCTCGTTAGTAGCTAATAAATGTATTAACGGACAAAAAACAAAATGGCAGAAGATTGTTCAGTGTTTGCCTATATAAATATAAATTTAGGGCGGCAACGCGCCAGTGATACTCCTGGTGTTGCAAGCGTCCATATAGGCTACGGTAATCGCTTAACATCAAGCGGGCCGTATGCTTGTTTGCCACCTTAGTGGTATACAAAAAATGGTTGTTTTGTTTGTATGTGTCAGGGCTCGGAGGGGGAGAGCGGGTGGTGCGCGGTGGTGCGGCGCGCGGGCATCTCGCTCGTTTGCGAACTGGAGCCGCTCGAGCGGATGATGCTCTCGCCGGACACGTCGCCTACCGACTCCACTATCGGTATCACACACATTTTCTTTGACACCCTTTTTATGTCAATTATTAATATTAACGCTTGAGTTTTTTTAGACAATACAGACTTTTAACGAGTGGACCTATGTTCTTGTCCTTTGTATTTTTATTTAAAATGCCTTGAATGTAACCTATGAGTGAGAACCTTTAATTGTGTTTATGTTAACTGTTGAATGATTATTGGTGCAGGCGTGGGCGGGGAGCTGTCGGGCGCGGCGGTGGTGGTGGTGCGCGCGGGCGCGGCGTGGGAGAGCGCGGCGAGCGCGGCGGGCGCGGCCGAGCTGGAGCGGCTGCTGTTCGCCGCCGCCGCGCCGCAGCACCGCCTGCTGCCGCGCCTGCTGCACCTGCTCTCCGCGCCGCCCGCCCGGGTACTGCACTACACACGACTCAACACTACACACTACACACAACACACAACACATACGATGTTTGTCACATCACACATCATTTATGCCTACTATCAAGCTCGCTCGGTTTTTGTCTAGTTATTTATGGATCGCGGTAATAGGACTCCCATATCTTTCCATAACGGGAAATAAAACGATTATTATTTCGCTTAACATAAAGTAAATTTAACAATGACTTACAACAATAAACTGCTATATTACTGTTGTTAGATGGGTGAGGTGGCTGAGACAAAGCTAGTTTGGTTATACTACGAAAATGCCAAGCAAATGGCGCGCCCGGTAATTAAAGGTCACCGTAGCCTATAGACGCTTGCAATGCCAGGGATCTCTCTAATAGATTGATGATCACGTGTCAATAAAATATCTCGCAATGATTTGGAAACATTTTTGATAGCTGTCATGCTTAACTTTTTTATTTAGCAATATATAATAATAGTTTCATACAAAAAGGAAGAGAATAAGTCACCACAATATGAGAATGCATGAATGCCTTTCCGCATTCAGTTGTCAAGTACGTCAATGAATAGTATTACTGAACGTATTTTTCCATTTGTAGTCTTTAACACCGCAACAGACTGAAGAGATAACCTCCGTGCTGGAACCCATCAAAGATTTGCAAAACGCGGTTCTCGAGCTCAACGACGCTCTGAGATTAGATGTGCCCGAAATCGACACATCGAAAGGTAAGTTATTAAAATAAATTATTATAATTGATCAACATGTACAATACCTATTTTACAATAACTGTATCTTCTTAGATGACGAGGAGGACAACGGCGAATACGATACTCTATTTGCTAGCGATCTGGGCGTATCGGTCGTTACGGAAGCCATTCGCCAGATGGCCGAAATGAGGTGTGTAATTCTTTTCATCGCTAAATGAACGAACTTTATCCATTAAGTAATGTTCCTATTCATCATCCAATATAAATTTTGGAGTCACATTAGTGAGGTTGTCATTGTTATAAGCTTGGGACTTGGGTATATTATGTAAATATTAAGATTGTTTAGAGATAGTATAGGTGCATACATGATGTATTGCGTGGTGCAGGGCGCGGGTGGTGCGCGGCGCGCTCGTGGCGCTGGCGCTGTGGCGCGGCGCGGGCGACGTGCCGGGCGCCGGCCACTGCGCCGTGCACTGGCAGGCCTACCGCGCGCTGCTCTGGCTGCGCGCCGCCACCCTACACAACGCGTAACTACACCACTACTACACTGCAACCAAACACCTGCTTTACTTATTTTTATTGATAAACAACCTCTTTCCGCGATTTCGTCCGCGTAAATTGACAAAAACTCAACAATACAAATACAGTACTATCAACACAAGTGTTTTAAAGCAAAATTAAATGTGTATGGTGTGTTACCGCGCAGTAGCGCGGGCTCGGGCGAGACGTTCCGTCTGAAGCTAAGCGCGCTGGGTGCGGAGGCGAGCGTGTGCGCGGCGGGCGCGGAGGGCGCGATGGGCGCGTACGTGGCGGCGGCGGGCGGCGCGCGCGCGAGGGCGCACCTGCGGGCCGCGCGCGCGCCCGCCCGCTGGCACCACGCGCTGCCGCTGCTCGCCTACCACGTCGCGCATCAACTGTATCCTCTTCACACGAACACGACACACTCGATACTTAACGCCCGGATGGAGGCGATCCATTTCATATACCTCTTATGCAGATGGATATTCAGGACCGCGGCGCACAAGCTTTCTCTAAATTTTTAATTTGCTTTATATTTTAGTGTTTCGTAATTCTATCGATGCATACTTTTCTTCAATGTGTATACAATAGCAGAAACATAACAAATAACCTAGCTATAAGTAGCAGGGTGCGCCATCACGAAGGAAAAGGAAATTGAGGTGGCTGTATATCTACACGTACTAAATAACGTTTAAAACGTTATCTGGATCCAAATCCATAATGGATATGTTTAAAATGCTTTTAATGACGAAATGTGTAAGCAATAACGTCCTGAGCAAAGTGTACAGCTGGGCAGTGAGTGGTGGTTTTGAGTTTGGTTGGTGGCTGGCGAGCATCAATCAGCCGCGGCTGGTGCAGAGCTACGTCGCCATGCTGGAGCCCTGGTGCGAGTGGAACTCCTGCTCACGTCAGTTATACTTCACATTACTATTAATATGAGCCCAATAGAACATGTGTGAAGTAATTTACGTTTTGCACTCTAGGGCAAAAATATCTTCTATATTTTTAAAATTCAAATCTACCTTGGCCCGATATTGCATAGGAATCCAAGTAATCCAACCCATCGGTCCATCGGCGCCGTCCTGCCACATCGACGCTGAGTTTGAAGGACGTTTGAATGATATTTGCAACAGCAAAATTACTTTACTTACCCATTGTTTGGACCGAAATACCAAAAAATCTATTAAGTTAGCACTCTTCGGATTACTCTTCCTCACATTGGTTATGAATCTTTTGTAAACATTGCAAGGTGTTTATTCTAGTAGTAGTGCAGTGTAGTCTAGTCTAGGTCTAGAATGTATAAAAGAATTAGGTGCCCGCGACTACGTGCGTTGAGCTTAGAATCTCAGAGGAACCAAAAATTTTCTCAGGATGAAAAAGTCTGCGGGATATAAATCCTATGCGTTAATCCAGGTTATAAATTATCTGTTTTCCAAATTTCATCCTTATCCGTTGAGAAGTTTTTCATCCATCCATCCATACACAGGATTAGGTTGAATAAAGTGTACCTATTTTTTTGTTGGTGTACAAAGTGTGTAGTGTGTATCTGTGTATGTGCGTGCAGGTCAGTTTATCTTGGGGCTGTCGCTGCTGGAGCTGGGTGATTCCGAGGGCGCGTACTCCGCGCTGTGCCGCGCGGCCAAAGGCGTGAGCGGCGAGCCCTTCCTGCGCCAGCTGGTGGCCGCGCCCGACTCGCGCCTCACGCAACATCAGGCGCTCGTCCTCTACTACATGAAGGTACCGGCTCACAGCATCATCGCCTAAGTTCCATCGGTATCGCACGGGATACTTTTTTCTACATCTTCAGTATCCATTGAATTATATACCTAAACCTCCCACATTAATCACTCCGTCTCTGGTGAAAGCCGAATGACTGCAATCAACGCGTGTAGACAACGCGGGACGAGGAGGACTTTGTTTTTATTGTATAGGCCTGAGTTACACCTCCCGTCTCAATTGCACTTAGCTGTTTTGTTTGTGAAATGATTGCATAATCAACGGGATTACACTCGGCAGGTGATAAAGTTGTTCGAAATACACGATGCCGGAGCT
Source organism: Falcaria lacertinaria (assembly GCA_951449985.1). Lineage (NCBI taxonomy): Eukaryota > Metazoa > Arthropoda > Insecta > Lepidoptera > Drepanidae > Falcaria > Falcaria lacertinaria. The sequence goes on along the minus strand of OX602120.1, from coordinate 6,030,474 downwards.
TGCGTCGTTCGACTTGCAGAAACCGCCATCAGTATCGCCGATAAAGACGATCCTAATTTGGTAAGTGCATAAACAAGGCTGGCTCCACCAGCTTTCTTAGTTTTCTTGTATTTTTCTACCGACTGCGACAGAAAGCGGGTTTTATTTTTCGGGTATATATACATGCACCTACTTTGATTTTAGTTACTTCAGTGCAAAACAAAATAACGTCCACAGCAAAATTTTTACGTTACTTTACTTTACATTAATAAACTTGGCCGTGTATACATATAACACATCTACACCAATGTACACTTAACAAATAAAAAATGTACACTTTCAACTGGGATCGTAAAACATTTGGTCCTTCGAGCCGGATTTGAACCAGTGATCTATGGATAACCGATTGCAATTGTGTAATGCTAATGTGTGTGTGTGTGTGTGTCAGGCGATGTTCCAGTGGGTGGTGTTCAAGTGGCACCTGTCGGGCGGGCGCACGGCGCGCGCGCTGGCCGCGGCCGCCGCCAACCCCGCGCCCTCCGCGCGCGCCGCCGCCGCCGCCTCGCTGCTCTCCACGCTCGGTACACCGCCAGCCCTATTGCCCGCGAATACTGAAACGACAATCAAATACCATGCCATACATTTAAAGTGGCCTCTTCCCAATTTACAAGCGAATTTGTTCCGTGGGCCGTCAACTTTTAATATCGTTACAGTATTCTGCCTTATGACTTATTGCTTTTACTTGCCAGCTACACCTTTCGACAATATAAATCATTTGCCCCTTTCGAACGCGCACTTGCTAATCTTTAGTCTAGGATACGAAAACGCTAGACTGTATGAGGTATAAATTATTGAGGGGCTCGTGGCAAAGTTATTATTATATAATATATATAGTATATAATACCAGTGATGACATACAGCGCAGAAACATGGTCACTCACTATGGGCCTCATAAGATAGCGCAGAGTCATTCAATGAGCTATGGAGAGGGCTATGCTGGGTGTTTCAAATCAGGAATGAGGAGATTCGCAGAAGAACTAAAGTTACGGACATGGCTCAACGAATTAGCCAGTTGAAGTGGCAATGGGCAGGGCACATAGCTCGTAGAACGGATGGCCGATGGGACCAAAAAGTTCTAGAGTGGAGACCACGCACTGGAAAATGCAGCGTCGGACGGCCCACCACTAGATGAACCAATGACTTGATAATGGTCGCGGCAAGCGTTGGATGCGGGCCGCGTTTTATTATTTATTCTTATTATTACATCCCCCATCAGGTTCGATATACCGCCGACCTAAAACTGCGTTTGGGCAAAGGCCGGGGCGACTATGAGAGAGGTGATGAAGGTTAAATATGAATTTAAATCCAGTAGCAGCCAAATTTTTACTTAATGTTGAAATTAAAAAGATCAAATAGTTGCATTATCAGATAAAAGTTTAACTGAATTGGACTTTTCCACGTCTTTGTTGTGGGGTTATCGGCGGAAGTCAGTAAGCAGGTTTCTGTGCAGCGGGGCGGCGCGAGCTGGGCGCGCTGGTGCGCAGCGGCGCGCTTAGCGGCGAGGCGGAGCGCGCCGCCACACAGCGAGCCAAGCTGCACGATGCGCATACTCACAACCCGTACTACGACTTCCTGTACGCGCTTTATGTCTCTAGGCACCACTACAGAAAAGGTAACGACGGTCGTCACTTCAGTAGGGCTAGCACGAATAATTTGCGACAACGTTTTCGTATCGCCTTCGACTATTTTTGTATTAGAAAATGAACAGCGCTGGGTCGGAGAAAAGTGGAACTAAAAATTGGTATGGCAATTTTGACATTCCGCGAGATACGTTTTCGAATACGTTGTCGAAAAAGTTTATGCTACCGATACAGTATATTTTTATTGGCACGCTTTAGACGTGCGATCAGTATGAAAATTAGCACATCACAAAAAAAAAAAAAACTCATAATTTTATCCTTATATCCTGACAAGGATCAACAAGATAATACGTTTTTTAGCCTTTTAAACCTGCAAAGCGTGTTGTGTACATGCAGCGGCAGCGGTGATGTACGAGCGAGCGGCGCGGTGCGGCGCGGGCGGATCTCGGCAGCGCGCGCGGTGCCTGGCGGCCGCCCTGGCCAGCCTGCGCCTGGCGCGCCCCGAGCACGCCTTCCTAGCGCGCCCCGCGCCCAGCCCCGCCGCGCGCAACCTGCAGGTACACACACTACAACATTGGCTATAGGGTAGGGCGCCTGGCCTCTAAGATGCAAATAGCCAATGCAGCCGAAGACCCGAAGCCCTCCTCCATCCTTTTCCACATTTCCTTGTCCTTGGCTGTGAGCATCCAATTCTAACCTGCCTTGTTTATTATCTCATCAGCCCATCGTTTCTTCTGCCTTCCTACGCTTCTTTTGCCTTTTAGTCCTGGCCACTAGGTTATTTGAGAGTTCAACTGTTATGTTTGTATCTTGAGAAGAGGGCTCTTCTCAAGATCCAGTTCCAATTTTGTTTTAGACTAAAATGGAGAGTATCTGTTAATTTAGTTTTCATGCGGATGTGTGTTTTTAGTTTTTAGTATTTTCCTCTGTTTCTAGATGTTTCTTTCGATTGCATGTTGGTTAACACGATAGAATTTTGTTTTTTTACTTTTTCGTGAATACGCATGACTAGCTGGCATAAGTTAGATAGGTTAGATTGGGAGAATAATAATAATTGCTTGGACATTATCACACAGCGTCATCTGGCCCCAAACTAAGCAAAGCTTGTACTATGAGAAGCAGCAGCTGCTACATACTTTTTTTTTGTAAATACATACTTATAATACATATCTAACACCCAGACGCAAAGCAAACACAAATGTTTAACACATACATGTTTGCCCCGGCGGGAATCGAACCTGCGACCCCAGCATAGCAGTCAGGTATAGTAACCACTAGACCAGCGGTCTCGTCTGAATGCAGGAGTCCATATAATGGTATTTTTTATATTAAAGTTATAGTTCCCTTTTAACATGTATTTCTTCCAATTTATACATTGACATTATTATCTCATCGCTTTACCCGCGTTATAAATGCTACCACGCCGGGGCAGATGAGATAGATAGTCTTCGTGTTACATTTGTCAAAATTGTAATCTGTCTGATTTTCTGTTTTTCCGTACGATAGGTTATTGGACCTGAGGAGTTGGCCGCTGAACTCCGGAAAGAAGATCCCGATTCTCTGGATCCAGTGCGACGGGCGTTACTAAGTGAGAACTGTTTATAGCATTGTTTTGTATTTCAACATTGTTTGTATTGGTTTGGAAATATAATACAGCATTCACCCGGTATACCATTCCAGATAATGACATCATAGATTTCGAGCTACTGTATCCGCATTTAAAAGATGCCGACCCAGAGACGTTGCTGTCGGTGACGAAAAGGGCGATCGGTACGGGCCAGTTCCTCCCGCACTGGTTCCTTGAAAGATACATGGTAGGTACTCATTGCAAAATCATTTTAAATGTCCCTTTTTGCCCAGCTCTTGGTTCTTGTACTATATTAGTTTTGGAGGAAAGAGTATCGCGTATACTGATTTCTCATTGCAATTTTGTCTATTTTGCATTGGTGAGATCACTTCCGACTGCTATTGTCTATCTCGTGGTCCATTTGGGGAGCTTTGAGCATGCGTTACAACGACAGATTGCAAAAAAAAAAATTATTATTCTGACATTACAAACGGACTTGAATTTTGTTTTCTCATGATCAAAACGTTCGTCATTTTGACGTTCCAGAGCGGGGTAAAAATTTAATACGCGTTCTAGAGGAAAAAGTTTTTACTTTTTTATTTTTGTCTGTTCCTTATAAAAACGAAATTAATATGTATTCAGAAATAGAACGATTATGAATGAAGACTCGACTTATTACTTCTTTTATAAGGACATTATAAAATAGAATTATATTTAAATTTTGAAAATGGAACTACCAAATCGGTGATTTCTTCGGAGGAATTACAAATTTAATTGATGACCATTGGATTATTTTATTTTTTCGTATTCGTAGTGAAAAGCAGTGTTACATACGGCGTTAAAACCCATTGTAACTGTGTTTCTATCTGAGTAGGTATATAGTATATAATCAAGTAGGTTTCTATTTACACAGTAAAAACAGCCTCGTATACAATGGGTCACTTTAGCACCTTGTATAAAAATCTACTATTCATGTATGTATAGATATTTCCATGGGGTAAATCCTAATTAATTTTATAAATACGAATATGAGTCTAGGTTTGTTTGTTTTATTTGTTACGCTTTCAGACACTAAGTACCTAACCGATCATCAAACAAAATTTGCGCACACGGTACTTCTGGTATATGGATCCGAGGCTCGTACAGTTTCGAATCCACACTAATCCTGGTGGGGAGATAAAGATTGACCTTATGTAGGAAGTGGACGGTGCGGGGTGCATCCGCGCTCTGCTAGCGGGGGGCCGGGGAGCCGAGGCGGGCGCGGCGTGCTCCCGCGCACTGCGGGCGGCGCTGCGGCGCGCCGGGGCCCACGCTCCCCCCGGCGCCGCGCCCCTCGCTCCCGCCGACCTGCTGCTGGCCGAGCTCGCGCTCCACACGGGCCAGCCCCTCATTAAACAGGTACGTGATGCAGCCAGCGTAAATGTACGACTGCACTGTATCCTTTTGAATCTTATATTTCAGTGATGTCGATTCCAACATGGGATTTTATTACACAAAGCTTGGCTTTATTAAGCTGAGCACGTACAAATTATACATTACTTTAATATAAAATGAAATAATGTGTGAGGGTAAATGCAAATGTTTTAATTTAAAATTCAAATTACCTACTTTTCGTTTACTTCTAAAGTTGTTACGAGTTATTATTTTATGGTTTGTCCAGGTATACGATGAATTGAACGAGCTCGTGAGGGAGTATACTCAAGTGGTGATCAGAACTTCTGAAGATATGAAATTGGCGCAGATTAAATATGCTACAGTGAACTAATTTGTTTTGAGAATGAAACTATTTTTTATTGAAAACAATTTTTATTAACCACATTAAATATAAAAACATAATGGAATGCCATAACATCCGTCAATAATCCGTCACCAACCGATTCTTCCACGCAGATAACCTTCACCTAGTTCATAACAGTATTCATATTATGCCAATTCAAGTTTTTGTAGAGGATATAGACGCATATTCTATTTGTCTTGTATGACTAGCTATTTGAATTTGGTAAATATGATACTATTACAATTCATTTAGTTCTACAAAATTATAAATACATACTACAATACAATTAACAATTAGATTACCTATACCTCAGAGTAAATATATACTACGTACAACCTATACCAACTATAAAATGAGCTGTCATGGTACAAAAGTCATGAATTAAAAAAGAACAGTAACAAAAGTGTTTAACAATTATTATAGATATAATGAATAAATGTGCTCACTGTACTTCGGTAGGTACATAATCGCCTGCAACCTTGAGTTAATTCAATTCCTCTATGTTTATCTTTTCAAGGTAATAAAAGGCAAATAGTGTGTTCTCACATTATGTCATTATCACATTGCTAAGGTAAACTTTACAAGAAATAAAAATAGGTATTACGACTATTACGTAATTGCTAGAACCATGAATCGATATCACGAAGTATGAATAATATTTTAAGATACATAGCAAATATAGCAGCATAAAATGATAGCATACTAATTCAGGCAATAATAAGAATTGTTTGTCGACGCATGTTTTAGTTAGGTTTTATATTATTTGTGTTTTCGTTCGGTGGTAGTGGTATTGAAGACCATAAAGGCCATGGGTAGCTAAGGTGTACCACTATAACATACCTACATTCATATCGTTATAATATTTTCATAATCGGACCCACCTCGAGAATTTGCGTAACGTGTAGTTAATGACATTAATCAATCAAATAAATTAACATTAATCAGATGAGTAAATAAGTCCGCTAGGCCCAATCCTGAAAATATGAGCATTGATCCGAATTTGTCGAAGAATAGCATACCCTTTCGATTATATACTTGCATATAATCTAAGAGTATATCAAGCGTACAAATCCTATTGTCATATATGGCCTCGTAGTAGACCGGTTATACATACGGTCAATCAGTGGGTAAATTTACTAACATCTATATTGCATCTTATTTTCACCAATTTAACATAATAATATAATGCTCCTTAAATAAATATTAATAACTACTAGTTTTTGGTAGCCCACACATCTTAAATATAAAGTGATTTAACCCTACATATAAGTAGTTCTAGTGGTTTTTCGACAAACGCACTCTCATTAACGTTAGTATGAATCTAACAAGTTTCTCATAAATAAGGAACATTAGCGCAGCTGTCATAACTGTTTGCAATAATTTGGCTTCCAAGCCACGAAATATTGTCACTGGTTTAGATTGGATTTGCTTGAAAAGAGGCTTGAGACTAGTCCCAGCGCGGAGCCGAGATTGTATCAACTGCAAAGGATATGTCAAAGTCGTAGCAACTGCTTTTGCTAATGCCCCAATTAAAAAAGCTGCATAAATGTCGAAATTACCTTTGGAGGTCAACTGTCGCTTGAGTGATTCATAGACCATAAACTGAATTGCAGGGTTTGAAACCAGCAGCAATGATGGAACCATACCTGACCAAAGCCCCTTAACTCCTTCCTTTTTTGCAAGGTCAAAGAGACCTTCAAGAAGGCTACTGTATGATGACTTATCTAACTTCATCCTTGTGTTAACAACCCACAGAGGAGATGTCACAATCACATTTATGCTGCCAGCAATTATACCAAACATTAAGTCTTGTAATGCTGAAGTTTTACTTAATTTCAATTTCCGTAATGCATGGAAACTATAAAAGTATACAAAATTAGACACAGAGAGAGATTGCAGAACTGGAGTCAAGCCACGGTATAGGGACTCCATACCTTCTTCATTGGCCAGTTTTAAGAGCACCTCCCATGATGACCCTTGCAATTTGTTTGAATCTTCAACTGCGAAAAATATGCATAAAAATAGTCATCAATAAAACTATATAGGTTATCTGTAATCATTGTTTTAACTATAGTAAATATTTTGAAGACAAATTTGGACAATCACACCCAACTTACTGTTTGCACAATGTGTCCTTCGGAACCTCTGGAAACCACTTACTGGAGAAACATGCTACATCTGATTATTTTAGTGTTCTTTGACTGTAATCTGTAAGATGTATCATCCTTAGTTGGGACAATACTTTTCTTTTTCACAAATACCACTATAAAAATGAAATTAAAAACAGACTTGTATGGCATGGGGGTGTACTTTTGAAGCTTGGTATTTCTAGGTACCAACATACATTTATAAAAGTTATAGTACTTCTTCTTCTTTAAGTTTATGACGACAAGCTTATAATACAGCTATTCCGCCATATATAAGTACGCCAGTACATAAGTATGCCAGTACATAAGTACTAAACATAGTGGATGTTTAGTGGTAGGTGAAGATAAACAATGGAGACAAGTCAGTGGAAAATTTATAGTTTGACATTGAAATATAAAATGGAGAAAGTTAGTTATTTAATTAAAAATGAACTTGATAAATGGAGAAATGTATCTAAGAGAAGACATCACAACAGAGTGTTAATGTGTTGGTAGTTAGAACACTAAAAAACGTATACTATTTATCCATAATTATTGTAGTGTTAAAGTTTATGTCAATAAATACTGATAGTTTTTTGATGAAGGGAGTGTATAAGGGCTTAAAAACTTACCCTGTTGTCTTGATCTTAATGTATCCAAGGGATAAAATACAGCCATGCCGACTACACTACCCTACAATCAATATTAATTGTTAATTAGATTGTTTACATATTTAAGCAAACACAGAGGTGGGTAGTTTTAGTAGTAGTACTCACTGTAGCTCCAGCTAAAGCATGTACCAGAGTTTCATAGCTAAACAAAGAAGGAGCCATTATAATTGCAAAATAGAATTCCAATAAATAAACGTCTTGAAAAGAATCGGAAAATGTATATTGTCGATTTCTATATATTCACGATTTAAACGGCGCCATCCAAATAGAGCCGTCCAAGTATTGACTTCTAATAGGTACTTTGAATATATACTTGTAAGCTTGTTAAAATAACTCCTTGATTGTGGGATGACATTGGTCAGTATTTCATTAAAATATAACTGGACCAATAATATAAGTTACGTCCACGTCCCTATAAATGGCAACCAAGAGAATACAACCGTGAATGGCACAGTGATTCGTATTTTGCAGCAAATGGCTCTGCCGCAATTTTATTATGTTTTGATTTTGGAATTTGGATTGGATTGATTTCATATTACATGACATCAGTCAAATCACAAACGTCACATTCACATTCTTCTTCTTCTTCTTCCTAAATATGGCAATCAATCCCTTCAGGGACTATTTTTGCCAGTGTCGAGTGTTAGAGAATTTTCATGTTGCAAAATTTCTCGTGTTTGCCGCATTAAAATGCCTAGTGTCATGCATTCTAACGCCCAATGGAGTTTCTGGAGACAACCCACGGCAGTAGCAGATCGTAACACGCCTTTAGATTAGAGGTAACCTATTGACCAAAATGATAAATCACTTAACCCAAAAGTCGTATTATGGCATTATTTCCAATGCTCCTATAAATCAGTCACTAAATGAAACTTTACTGCACATATCGACACCAAAAATACACATTAAAGATCACTATAACACAATTTACGACACACTGGAAAAAATCTCAACCGCTCCGCCTGATTCCCGCCAAAAACTCCACATTCACATTAATTCTCTTGGAAGCTTAGAATAAGGACTTGGAAGTGTCTCCTTATTCTTCTTCTTCCTTACTATGGCAATCGAATATATTCCTAACGTAGGAAAACATACTCTAGGTAGGGCAGTTTTCCACAAAATTTTTGTGTGCCAGGTACATCTAGAAAATCGGGTAATTTTGGAGGAATACCATTATATAAAAATCTATATCACTATTATTCTAACTCGCTCGTCTACTGGAAACGAAATAATACTTGCTTGCATGATGTGCAGTTGTTTTTCTTTCGTCCGTTATATATTATAATTGTGAGGCACACTAACTAATCTCCACGGTACAACAGTGTGCCGCTGCACACACTTTGCGGAACACTGCTAAAAGACGTCTAGGGGTAGTCATCATCCATAGATTTTGATTGCCGTCATTATTGAAATTAAATTCATGGAAATAGGTAGCAGTGGGAAACAGCTATCATTTAGATAAACGGACATGTTTACCACGCGTGTGAAGCCGCGGGCAAAAGCTATAATTAATATGGTAACAATCTTGTTAATTTGTTCCTGTTGCGCTTTTTGTACGCTGAGGAATTGCATGAATTGTTCTTCGTCCATCCTCGTTGCCAATAAAATAAAGAAATAAATGATGTAAAATAAAAGCATTTTATTTTATAACTGACAGATAGACAAGACAAAAGAAAACTAAAGATTTTTAAAAAGAGTTTATATCAAGAAACTTGATAATTCTTATAACTCGACATTGACAAAAATTTCACGAAGAGGAATGATTGCCATAGCTAGGAAGAAGAAAGCCTCGACAAGTTCGACAATTCTGAAAACATATTTTAGTTTTAAGCTTAGAATAAGGACTAAGGTTTTCACGTGTAAGTCCTTATTCTAAGAGTCACGTACGTATCAAGCTGTAGTATATTATATACAATATACTACGGCTTGATACGTACGTGACTCTTTTGCTGATCTCAGAGTAGATCTACTCTGAGATCAAGCGAAGCGAAGTCCTTATTCTAAGCGACTGAGGGACTTGTTTCCATGTCATGAATAAATAAATAAATACACGATAACACCAAGAGAACACCTAAATAAAACGTAGTGATTATGTACTCTGTGGAGAATACAACCGCTACGCTCAATAACATAATCTGTGAATAACAAACGTAGTGGTTATGTACTATGTCAATAACATTCTTGTTCTTAGTTCTACCAACGCGACATTGGCGAAATTGTGGCAACCCCGCAGAAGCCATTAATAAAAAAAGTTGAAGTTGAACATTGGATACTGTTGGATACAATGATCACCAATAACTTAAAATCTTAGTTTTCATATTTTTATGCCATTTGTTACTGTGTACCAGAGAGTACTTATAAAGAAGTTGATGTTGAGTACGAACTAAGCATCTAATAATAAAAACAGGTACCTAATATTTGTTTATTTTGATAGGGTAATGGGGTACTCTCTGAAACTACCGAACCGATCTTGGGGCAATGTATCATTGTGTTGTGTGCTATTTGTTGAATACATATACAAAGAAATACTTTTTTTTCTACTTAGCTGGCATGTTGGCAAGCAGTCACCATAGCCTATAGATTCTAGTAATACAAGGGGTATCACTAATGTGTTACCTGCAATTTTCCTACATACTGTATAATATATGGCATTTTTAACTTTCTTCAATATGGTCCTTTTTCATCATCAGTTATTTTGATGCTGATTTAGTGTCTTAATTAAAACACACTAAAAGTAAATTATTAATATTCTTTGAATAGCGAATCTGCTTGGAAGTACTTAAGTTAATTTGTGATAATAGTGATTCATTTAACCCATAAGCTCGTAGCCTTATGTTCCTTATGTTCCAGGTTGTGGAATAAATAAACAAATTGATAACATTAATCCTTAACATGAAGGTGTTTATGGCAGAGGATAATCTTTGTGCTCAGAATTTATTAAAACTTGTTTCACATGGCAATGCAATCATTGCGGAAATCCTGAGGCTAAAGGATTATAAACCATCTATTTATCTGTAAGTAATGATATTTTTTTTGAGTAGTATTGATACATATCTTGCATGTCATATACCTACTTGTTTCAAAATAAAATTTACATAGGTATTGGTGTTGATTCTGTTGTACAAAATCACTAAGCTAAACTAATTTGACAGGACTAAAAAGTCTTGCTATCCTGTTCTCACGTTAAATAAGAATGGCAATACTTTTAGTCCTGTCAAATTAGGTAAGCTTAGTGATTTTGTACAAAATATAAGACAAATTACAAAAATAAAAAGTTTTTTGAAATCACATTTTCGAAATTGTAACTCGCAAAATGGGAAAAAAACATAAATTTTATTTTGTTCTATTTTCTCCAGCACAGCGTTGTTAATTTTCCCAAACAAAATAGTCGAAAGCAATACGAATATGTAGTCGAAAGTTGTTGTTGCTAGAGCTACAGATCAAAGCAATTAGCTACATCCCATTTTATTGCCTTGCAGGCTGGATAGTAAGGAAGTGCAACAAAAATATCAAGATGTCATTATGGACTTCAGTTATTTCAAAGTTTCAGATGTGCAAGAAAAGAAAATTACAGCAAATTCTGTAAGTATGTCTGTTACAGAGGCGTAGCTACCGCCGTATCAGCCGTATCAATAATACGGGGGCCGCGGGGGCCCCCAAAGTGCGTGAGCAAAAATTTAAAACATCATTTTTATTTCACATATGACAAAAGTCAGAAAAAGCAATTTCATTTTTCCTGCGTAAAGCCTGCTTTAAAAAGTTCGCATAACCCTACGTCGGTTATCGCGGGATTTCCCTGCTTAAGTCGTTTAATCTTAAAATTATGTTTCATATGGAAAATAAATTTCAGAACACCTTAAAAGCTCTAACTATATACAGGATGTCCCATGGATATGCCACATGGAGGGAAAGTACCTTGAATATTGTAGATGGAACATTTTACTGAAAGAAGACATTATTTGAATTTATTATATACTAGCTGCCCACCCCAGCTGCGCACAGGTAGACATTCGTTTCGGAGCGTAGACATTTATCAAATATTTTGTCCACCCGTGCGAAGCCGGGGCGGGCAGCTAGTATAATATATAGCCTATGTTACTCAGTGATAATTTAGCTTTCTATCGGAAAGAATGAAAGAATTTTTGAAATTGGTCCAGTAGTTCCGTAGCCTATTCAATACAAACCACAAAAATACAAATCTTTCCTCTTTAAATTATTAGTGTAGATGTAGATAGTGTAGATATATATATAGTGCTAGTAGTAATAGTATTTCTTAGAAACTAACCCTTTCTAATATTTTTTAGAAACTGCAGGATCTAGATGATGAATTGAAAGAAAAGTATTTGGAATTGGTAACTCGCTTTTACCTGCTCTTTGAGAACATTTACCAGTACATAGTGGATCTGAATTCATTCATTGATCAGTTGAGTGATGGTGCTTTTATACAGCAAAATACTGAATCTGTAATGAAAGACATGGAAGGAAAACAACTATTGGTATGTGTGGTTTTTTATTGGTGCCAAATCTCTTGTTCATCTATCAAGACTAAAACTAAACTGAAATATTCAGTTGTTGATTACTTGAAACTAAATTTATTCATTGTTTTTGACATCACCGATGTTGCTACTTTAATGTCATCATGCAACAATATTTTATTGCACTTTTTAAGTATTCATAGCATTGTTGTGTTGCCAATCTATTTAATTTTAATTGCACTATGCTAGTGCTACCAAATAACAAATTGATTTATACATACATAAATGTAATTATGAAAGATATTACAAGTAAAAAGGTGGTACTTATGCAAAAGCGTGTCCTGTCATATAAAAAAGTCTGATGCATGGAACAGACCCAGACAAATAATTAAATTCAATACTGTTGTGTATTTGATTATAAAACGTTTTCAGTGTGAATCTCTTTATTTATATGGCGCAATGCTGTTGCTATGCGATCTCTTCATACCTGGCCCTATGAGAGAAAGACTGCTTGTTGCCTTCTACCGCTATAGTACTAGTCAGTCTCAATCAAATGTTGATGATGTGTGTAAGCTCCTGAGAGACACTGGCTACGACCAACAACACGGCAAGAGACCTTCCGATTATCCGGTTGAATATTTTAGGTGAGTTCTTAGTCGTATATTTATTCAAGCATTCGAATACTATAGACTGCTTTTGGTCATATGCGCGTGCGCATTTTACGTTTGCATGATTTCATTGAAATTTTGTGTATTCTTTTTAATTTGTTTCATATTTATCAAGTCGTATCTGCATCCGTCCTGAATTTGTCGAAAAAGTTGTTGGAAAATTGCGGTCGGAAGATATATATAACCAACTGGCAGTATACACCATACCCGAGCATCAAGCAGCAGCACTGGCTACCCAAGCCAGCATGCTTGTTGTGTCTTTATTCTTCACACCTCATTACTTGCACACAGACACATCGAAGATGAGAGAAATTGCAGATAAATTCTTTCCTAGTAATTGGGTCATACCCATTTACATGGGTATAACTTTAAATATAATTGATTACTGGGAAAACTTTAAAGCTGCGAAGTCAGCTCTGAACAATACTTGCAACAATAAAATGATCAAGGAAGTATTCTCAAAGCGGGGTAGTTCAGTGCAAATGTTAATAAATAAAACTCGTGCTTTGTTGAAAGAGGGAACACTGACCAATGATTTTGTACTCGACAACATTAATAAGATTATAAACTTGTTATTGAATTCAAATCTAGTGTTGAAATGGTTGTTACTACACAGTAGTGAAGTAATATTTTATGACAACAACAAAAAAAGTAAACAGCTTAAAGAGCAAGTTTTGAAGGAAGCAAATTATGATCCATTGAAGTTACTGGAACTAATGATAAGTACGGCAGAATTAGAATTGAAAGTACGAGAAGTTCTGAGCAAATTGCTTGAATGTAGACATGACACTTGGAACACAAACAAAGCTTCTGCCGTTGAAGCAGTGGATAGCTTGACGGAGTTATTCTCTGGCATGAAATCAGTAACAAAAATACCTGAAAACTCTCAGCTTAAGCTATGGTTTGATAACATTTCAAAACAAATTGTATCCCTTGGGGAACCAATAACGAGTAAATCAATAAAAAAGGTAACTCAACTTATACAGGCGTTGGATGAGGTTGAGGAATTCCATGGCATTAAAAGCACAACAACAATAGTACAATTTTTGTCTGATGCTAAGGAAGCTTTGAAAAATCTTCTAAGGGCTGCTTCTTTAAAAGAAGATTATTTGGTCACTCTAGAAACAGTAGCAGATGTTAGTTATGCGTGGTGCACTATCGACTCTTACACCAAGTACATGCAAGATAGTATCAAAGATAATCCGGTAGTTACGAGTAGATTGCGGGCATTGTTTTTGAAACTTGCTAGTGCCATGGAAATCCCTTTGCTCCGGATAAATCAAGCGCACAGTGATGACTTAGTGTCAGTCTCACAGTACTACAGCAATGAGCTGATTAAATACATACAAAAAGTATTGCAAATTATTCCTGAAATGGTTTTTAGTATTGTAGAGAAGATAATAGAACTTCAAACTTGGACAATCAAAGAAGTCCCGACGAGGCTAGAGAAAGAGAAATTGAGAGATTATGCACAGCTCGAGGACAGAATGGAAGTTGCGAGGCTAACTCATTCGGCATCCACATTCACAACAGGTAAGTAGATCATCATCAGGTAGGTAACTTTTAAGAGAGGTAGGGCGAATTGGGTTCTCCCGTGGGATTTCCCATTAATATTGGAGCTGTACCTCCGCCTTACAGATGACCGCAAAAGAATAGCACTAGTTGTAGTGTTGTTTCTGCGAAAAGAAAGGTTGGTTGTTGGAGGATACCCTGGACTAGTAGTAACGCTGCTAGCACAGTGACTCCTCGAAAACAACAGGGTTGGCAACTCGTTAGTGATATCCCTGGTATTGCTAGCGGCTATAGGCTGCGGTGCATGCTTACCATCAGGTGGGCCGTATGTCTTGTATGCCACCTTAGTGGTATAAAACAACATTTTAAGGAATGAATCCTGTATATATAGTGCATACTGCATATGATATGGTATACTAACAGTTTTCTGATTTTTTTTAGGCATTTTGGATATGCGGTCTACTTTAGTGGGTGTTATAAGAGTAGATCCCGCCGAGTTGTTAGAAGAAGGATTGTTAAAGGAATTGAACAGGCACATAAGTAAAAAATTCATAGAATTTTTAGAACCTCAAGCCAGAAGACCACAACAATTATCTGCAAATAATTTAGTTACTCGACTACAAAAATTAGCTGAAAGTATGGAAGGATACAAAAGATCTCTGGAGTATATTCAAGATTATATTAATATTCATGGCTTGAGGATATGGCAAAAACAGGTAATATTTATATTTTAAAAAACTTCCTTCCAATACAATTTGTCTAGGCGGACTTAATGCCGAAGCCATTCTCTACCAGTCAACCTTTGGATGATACTGAGATTAGCATGGCAGAATAGAATGGATTTTTTCTTGGATACGAAAGAAGATATTACAGTAGGATGTACTGATATCTACTAATCATTGATACAAATTTTAGGTATCTGCAATTATAAATGAAAGTATTGCTAAAGAAATTAGCTTGCGAAAAGGTGTTACCTTGTACAGTCCTTCCGCTGGCTTCATGGGCAGTCTAGCCAGGCAGATAGTGCAGCTAGTGGATGCAAGGTATCAATAACACTACTACACTATATTAATTTCCTACCCTTTGCTATATTAGGTACTAAATTTGTATCAACCACAGAAGACAGCTTTGATCTTAATACAAAGTACTTGTAGGATTTTTGACTGTGGTGTCAATTCTGTTGTACGAAATCATTAAACTAATTTAACAGGTCTTAAAGTATTGCCATCCTTATTTAACCCCCGCACATGAGAAAGGGATAGCAGGACTTTTAGACTTGTCAAATTAGTTTAGATTAGTGTAGTGTAATGTAGTTGGTTTATTATGACTAGTTTAATGATTTGTTTCAACAATAATCTTTATAAGCATGGGGATTTGAGCTCTGTCAAACTTTACCCCTAATAAAATGTAAACTAAACCAGTTTACCATATTTCCTTATTTATTAGTACATTCTAGAATATGTATTCTTTGTTATTTGATTCTAATAGATACATATTAATTCTAGGAGCTGCACATACATCAATATATGCTCGGCTTGGTTTGATATCAAAAGTCAAAATGAAGTTGTAAATACGAAAACATTTGTGAAATTATGTGACGCTATAGGAGTTGTAGGGCTGCATGGCCTGTATACATTATATTCGTTCATGATTAAAAACCAAATACAAAACATCCAAGAAATATTTAGAACAAGTCAGGACAAGATCATTGCAGGAAATGTAGGGTTAGATGTCAAAGAAATTGATCAAACAATCATCAAAGGGTACAAAACCATCCAACAATTGGTAGATGTTCTGGTTCTCATCGGAACCTTGCAGATTATAAAAAAACATATTGCCTACCAGCTCAATACTACATGTAAATTTGATTCCGCACACTTGGAAGCCTCTTTAAGGACTATGAATGAGTAAGTACTGGGTCTGTACAATACTTTTAGAATAAAGAAACACCTATTAAGCTCCTTTTGTTTCAGTGCTATAATAAATGAACTGAAGACTACTATTTCATCAGCCTCCAAGTCAAAAGTTTCATCTGCACTCCTAAAAATACTGGAGGATTACTTGGTTAGATGTGGAATTGACGAGCCTTATAGTAAATTATACGTTAGACATGCGCCAGAGTTTATAAATACGGATATGGGACGTATTTTAGCAGTCATTCTGATCTCGCAACTGCCTAAACTACAAATATGTTACACTACAGGTATCACACCTATTTTTGTATAATGTTACTTACTTAAATATTTTTTATGAAATTGAAACAAAGATTTCCACCTTACTTATTCCAGGGGATCTTATAACAAGAAAATCCGGAGAAAATATAGATGGCTACCCATTGATAGTGGGTATTTACACAATTTTACGGCAAACCAGGACAGATAATACCGATGCATTCATAGATTTCTTGTGCAGTTATACAAAGTAAGTGGAGATAACTTCTCCTTTATATATATACGCATGGACAAATTTAGAAGAACATAAAGAACCATTAGTGTTTTTAAGATATCGATCGACCCTTATACAAATACACTTTATTACACACCACACAAGAGCGATCTCTTCGAGACAACCTTAGGGTACAGGAAAAGGTGAAAGGGAGACAAAATATAGGCAGGTGTGATAGACGGAAATATAGCACTAATTTACTATGATATAAATAGAACTTTAATATACAATAATAAAATATATACATAGTTCATATAGTTTATTATTATTATATTAGTAGTTGTTTCGATATACAACCTCCAATACTATAAAACTTATGTGGTTACTATTGATGACTTGCAATACTATCGATAGTTATGCTGAACTGTTGATAATAATGGTTTTGTTCGCATTGATAGACTATCGAGTCACTTATCCAATGGAACCACTAAAGGGAATCTATACTCTTATAACCTTTTAGTTTAGCTATAGTTATTTTTCTTAGGCGCAAACTATCTCAATATTCTGAAACAAGTTGTTTTTATCTTGTCGTTAGATTACGTATTATGAATTAAATTGCCGTCGCGACTTTGTTTTATGTTGTTGTTTGTTGTTGTTTATTGTTGTACCTTTGTTGGTGAAATTTACTTTGATAACAATGTCAATTTATAAAAGTGTACTTTATTGAATAACTCTTTACATTTTCAGGTTTAAATCGTTAGATTCAGTCAATGACGGAGCATACATAGTGAGAATTCTGGAATTGTTTTGCGAAACATTCAATTATTCATTCGACAAACTCGAGGATAAGCTTCCTTTAGTATTAATAACTCATTCTTTTACAAAATAAAATAATTAAAAAAATAAAATATTGTGATTCAGGTTTGGAAACGAATGGACTGTATTTTATTTTGTTGAGGTGTTTGATGAGGTTAGAAAATATGATGTTATTCCATAATTAGAGAGTATTAAATAATGTATCTCATTATAATAAGTAATTTTTTTGTTTGGGGATATACCACAACAGTTTCGACATGCAAGCATCTCTGCTGGCGCATGGTCAACATCTTTGTTATAATAGCAAGCTCCCAATAATAGGTAAAAAAACCTATATATCTTAAAATTCCTTAGGTTCCTTATCTTTATTCTGATCATAATGTAGCCTGTACTGACTGAGTAAAAAAAAAAGAAACAAAACTTGTGTATTGATTATTATATTTATATAGGATAGAAACCTTGTTTTATAACAAGTTTTCTATCCTATACATAACATATATCGATTTATTGAATTGATTCAGGTTTTACTTTGCGGAAATTCATATTTATAGAATACAAAATATATTATAATTTGCTTTGTCCGCTTAATGAGTGTGATACGGTCGAACGGCCTGCGCCCAGGTGAGCTCAGCCGTGGTTTCTTCCGACACGTGTTTCAGGACTTCCACGTCCCATCATCAGGGTGCCGCCGTATCACACTCATTAAGCGGACAAAGCAAATTATAATATATTTTGTATTCTATATATATCGATTTCTTATGAAATCAATATATTGTAATAATTTAGACTTTATTATATTATATTTTATAGATTAAACAAATTACTTGTTATTTTGTCGAGCTAATTCAGGATTAAATTGGGAATTGTACCTTGGTTTAACTCTGGGCTCGCTTTCCTCAATACATTTACTGGAAGAAGGATCATTCAGTCCTTTCAGAAACATTTCTGTTTTATATTTTTCTTCTTTTTCTCTCTTAAGGCGTGCTTCTCTAAGTTTCTGTAATTTTTCATCTGTACCAAAAGAACTATTTTTGTTTTTTGTTTTTTCATCTTTACACTTTTTAATCATCTTGACTTTATCTTTAGAAGGACAGTATTTTATAAACAAATTGAGGGGATCAAGTCTCTGTTTATGTTTCCAAGCAACTTCTCCATTTTTCTCATCATTTGTTTCTACTTTTGGCTTACCATCATCATCTCTCAGCACTAATTTATCATAAGTCTCCTTTATACTTTTCGATCGAGAAAATCTAGATTCTTCTGGTGCAACTTCATACCAGTTTTTTTTTCTTAATGCTTCATTAGTGTCTTGTCCAAGATAAGTCAAATATCCAATCTTTTTCTCATATTCTTCTTTTTTAGCCTTAGCTTCATGATCATGTTCATTGTTAGTTGTTTTAATGGCATTATCAAAGTCTGCAAACAAATTTATGTGTTCTGTCACAGGTGTTGGTGTATCAGGAACTGTCTCATCAATGCCTAATTCAACCAGTTTGTCTTTGCTCTTTTGTTTTAACAAATTTAGACGTGCTTCGCGATCAGCTGTATCAATCCTCAATCTTTCCTCTTGTTCTTTAGCAGCGGCTTCTGCTTCATCTTTTCTTACCCTTGCAATATTTTCTTTTGTTCTTACATGCCATCTGCAAACATAGGTCATATAACAATGTATTTAGGTACAATAATTGCAGTGGCATGAACATTGCATTGGTTAGCCAATAAATAATCAGAATCATTATTATCTAATAGTTAAGAGTGAAATGGCACTCTCCAAGCCCTTTTGGAGAGAGCAGATAATAAATCTTCACAACCCGAAAGGGGCTTGACTTGATGATATATATGTATTTTATTTTTCAATAAAAATATACTTGTTGTAGCTGTGTCCTTCCTCAAGATGCAAGTATAGATCATTTACCTATTTTGGCACAGAGGTTTATTTTTGTTAGGTAGCAAATGGATGAAAAGGACCTATACTATCTCACTATCATTTTGAAAACTACAGAGGACTTACCATCATATTTACAGATATGCAATAGTACAAATAAGATTGATCCTTTCTGGCAGACTTTACAGTTTTTTGTTCAGTATCTAGACACACCCAGCTTTAGTGAACTTATTAGAAATATTACTTATGCATCTTTGATGATTCTATAAAATTTCAATAATTAATGATTTACGTAGCTACGGTTTGTCATAGGAGTAAAATATGAACTACAACCTATTTTTATTTTTATGTATGGGAGGCACCAACCTTTTCTTCGGCAAAATATTCATAGTAATATGTGATAGCTAAATTCCAGTTTCCAAAGTAGTTGATGTGAATAAAAATAATCACACTTCTGATAATTTTGAAATGTTTTGTTTATTCACTGATCTCGACGATCAATCAATTATTTGATTATAAATAATCAAAGCTAAAATGTAATCAAAGTGGTGAAAGAGGTATTCATATGTCTTGAAGAAATAACAGAGTATAAGAAATAACATAACCACTCTTCTTCTTCTTCTTCCTAAGTATGGCAATCAATCCCTTCAGGGACTATTTTTGCCGAGTTACGAGAATTTTCAAGTTTCTAAATTCCTCGTATTTGCCGCATTAAAATGCCTAGTTTCATGCATTTTAATGCTTAATGGCGTTTCTGGATACAATCCAATCTTTTGGTCAGGTAACCTATTGACCAAAATGATAAATCACTTGACCTAAAAGTCATATTATAGCATTCTTTCCAATGTTCTTATAAATCAGTCACTAAATGAAACTTTACTGCACATAACGACACCAAAAATACACATTAAAGATCACTATAACACAATTTACGAGACACTGGAAAAAATCTCAACCACTCCGCCTGATTCCCGCCAAAAGCCCACAGATTCTAGTTTATTTGCATTTGGCTTCCCTCTCCGTTTGGCTTAGTGATGCGACTCGAGTTTGTGACACGTCACTCGAAGCGGTACTAAAATATCCGAGTTAATTTATACACTGTTTTTAGTCTTGAGATGAGCAGTGACACTAATTTAGCGCGTACTAAATCAACGCAATTTAGACCTTCATAAGAGCCTTATTAGGGCCTAAACTGAATAAATGATTTTTGATTTTGATTTTGAACGCCGAGTTGACTCGGTGAATCGAGTGCAAAAGAACTCGATGCGAGTTTGGGTCAAATATTTTTCAGCCGAGTGCGAATTTGATTAACTCAACCAACTGAGTAAAAATACGACTCGAGTGCATAAGTAACTGACTAACTGCCTATTTGTCTATGCCCGTGGCATCGCATCGCATCTCTATTTTTGTGTAA
Organism: Falcaria lacertinaria; assembly: GCA_951449985.1. Taxonomy (NCBI): domain Eukaryota; kingdom Metazoa; phylum Arthropoda; class Insecta; order Lepidoptera; family Drepanidae; genus Falcaria; species Falcaria lacertinaria. The sequence goes on along the minus strand of OX602120.1, from coordinate 6,009,562 downwards.
TGGACGGACGGACGCAACGCAAAAAAAACATTTGCTTGATTGCTTGTATCATCCACATAAACTTGTGTTTATAAATCCACTTGTTATATCAAACTGAAAGTCGCGATGTAATAAAGATGCATTTATATTGAGTCACAAAAAGTATTTGCTTTTGTCAATATAGGTTATCCCTATCGGAATAAAAAGCTATCGTTTACAACCTAATTACTTCGTAAATAATGGAAACTATAGAAGAACCTGCACTCAGTAGTTCAGTGGACAGTGTCAAAACGATTACATGCGAGGAAAATAATGAACCTAGTGAAGTGGCGGTAGAAGAAGATATATGTCACAAATCGAATGGTGTTGTAGAATCGGCTGACGCTGGCCACTCTGGAAATTTGATTGTTCAGAATGCGACTGAGACAGATAAGGCTGAGGAAATTAGTCCCTGTCCTGACTCTAGTTTAAAGGACAATGATGGCGCAATTTCCTGCAACCAGTCAAGTGCTCAGCAAATATCTGAAGGTGTTATAGAGGTATCCGAAGAAGTGGTTCCAGAAATAATTGAAAGTTTGGAGATGTCGGCTATTAGTGCGCCTGTTACAGGCGCTGAAGAAAATTTAGCACATTCAACTAGTGAGCCAGATGAACCTTTTGTGGAGTCTCAAGAAAATCTATGTATAGTTCAATGTAATGATGTGGAAGTAAATGAGGGAGTGACTTTTGAGACTGAGATTTTAGTGGAGTCCAATATTAATGATATTAATGAAAATGAGTCTAAACTTGAGGATGGTGACCCAAATACTAATATTTTGAGTGAGCTGGGCCCAAATATAGAGCTTAGTGAAGCTCTGCGGTCTTCAGATGTTGCCGATGCTGTTGAGAACAACAACTGTGCTGCAAAACAAGAAATGTTCAACAAAGAAGAACTGTTAGATATTTTGGAAGGCAATGATGTTGCTGAGTCTATGGATCTCGAAAATGTTAAAAATACCCCTAATTCCAAAAAGATTGAAGCTCAATTAGCCTTACAGCAGCTCTCAAGGTTAAAGGGAAGTAGAAAAAAAACCAAGCGGAACCAAGGTCTTTATAAAATACCAAAAAAATGCAAAGGGGAAGTAAAAATTGCTTCTAGAAGTTATGGTACTCCAGAAGTTGCTACAGAGCACACTTTAAAAGTCACTCCAGAAGTCACTCCAGAAGTCACTCTAGAAGTTACTCCAGAAGCTGCTCCAAAAGCTACTTCCACAGTCACTCCAGAAGTCAATAAAGAGGAGAATATAGTAAATGTCTTGGTGAAAGACTGGGATGATGATGAGCCCAATGAAGAAGAGCAAACAACCGTGGCCTTTGAGGAGAGCCAGCTATTGGAAGATTCTGAGATATCAGTCAAATCTCAGGAATTTGTTAGCAAACAGGATGAGGCTCTGGATATGCCATCTGCAGATTCTTCAACAAGTGATGGACAAATTACAAATATGAACAAGAGTGAAGAGCAACCACTTAAAAGGCATGGTAGGGTTATTAAGAAAAAAGTTATATTTGATCCTGACAATCCAGACACATACACAAAAAATAAAGCTGCAATCAAAGGCAAGGATGTTCAGGGTGACAAAGAGCCACTGCCAACACCAACAAAAAAAATCAAAATAGAACAGATTATTCAAATGCCTAAATCCAAGTCTCCTATATCTAAGATGCAATGGAAAAAGCCATGCCCAAAAAATAACAAACAGAATAAAAGACTTACTGAGGTCGATAAATTACTGATGGATGAGGGTGCTGTTAATATGATTTATCAACTCACACCTGAAGCACCCAAAGGTAAAAAAAATATGAAAACCAAAGCTGAGTTCATCAAGAAAATACAAAGCTCAACACCAGATTCAAAAGAAATGAAATTTAGGGAAAGAAAAAAAGATGCCAAATATGAAGAAGGTGAAGCAAGGAAAATCTTAGGTGGCAAACTAAGACCATCACTAAACAGCTCAGTGAAGTCACCTTCAGTTTGTGAAGATTTTGAGGCACACAGCGCTGATGACTCTATAATATACAGGAGACATTCATCAAGCTCCTACTCAAGCTCTTGCATGAGTCCGCGTCGCCTCAGTGATGTGGAGGGGGGTCAGAGCGCGCCGAGGCAAACCTCTGACTCCCTGGAGCATGCTGCCAGGGAGGCTAATAACACAGCCACATCTGATGTTTTCATGGGGGACCAAGGCACCGTTTCTACTAGAGAAATCATTAATAAAGATGACTGCCTTTCAATAAAGGAAAAATTAAATTCAAAATTATCCCTTGCTTTAAATAAAAGAAAGAGGGAGGACAATAAACTAGAAAAGCCTTCTAAGTCAAAAAAGATAGCTAAAGATGTAAGATCTCATGTTATAAGTGAAAATATTACTGATCTCAAACATTTGTCAGTAAATATTGATGATTCTTTAGCTGAAATATGTATTCATAAATCTGGCTCAATGTACACTATAGAGGTAAATAATATATCTTACTCTGCTATGATCAAGATGAATAATTGTAATAATTTAATAAACAAATGAATTAGTTTCAGTCCCATTATGTTATTAACCATTTGTGTTTATTTCAGGTGATGAGAGAGTTGGAAAAGGTTCTTTCTGATATTAACTTAAATAAAACGGTATCTGTGACTCTACTATCTTCTGAAAGTGGCACATTATGTTCTGGTTTAGATTTAAAGCCATTATTGAATGAAAATTCTGAAGAGCAGTCAAAATATGCATTGGAACTGGCTGAATCCATGAGGTAATTTCAACTTCTGCAATATATAAAACATTAGGGTTGTTTTCTCTGTAAAAGAACAAGAAGGTTACAATGATCAGACTTACAGGTGTTTTGTTTAGTATATATACTGTACAACCACATTGGAATAGATTTTTTTTATAATGTTTATACTGCATAGATGGTAAGCAAACATACAGCCCGCCTGATGGTAGTGGTAAACGTAAGCTTAAGTGCTTGCAATATCAAGGCTATCAGTAGCAAAGTGCCCACATCACATCATTGATGTGCTGTGTATAGATGACTGGTGCATTTAGTAAACATGCTATTGTGACCCACAACTTGCGGGCCTTAGGTGTTTATCTACTATCTATGGTTCAGTGAGTGTAGTATTTCGCTTATTTAATTTACTTTAATGAACATGGTATATAGATGCCTACCCCTAAGGGCCTCTGCGTGTTGCATATCAACATATCTGTGTAATGTATTGCAGGCGCGTGTGTGTCGCAGTGTGGGCGCACGGCAAGGTGGTGGTGGGCGGCGCGGCGCGCGGTGGCGCGGGCCCGGCGGCGGCGCTGCTGGCGGCCTGCGACGTGGCGCTGGCCTCGGACCGCGCCACCTTCGCGCTGCCCGCGCCGCTGCAGCCCGCCGCCGCGCTGCTCGCCGCCAAGCTGCCCGCCGCCACGGTAATACACACTAACATTACCCTGTGCTCTATCCGTGGGGTCCTTCGAGAAGGATGTGAACACATTTGCAGGGCGGCAACGCGCTAGCAATACCCCAGTATTACAAACGTCTATACGCTACGGCGCCATCAACTGGGCAGTCGCTTGTTTTGTAGTACAATGTGTTTCCTAGGGTTCCGTACCCAAAGGGTAACCGATGCTACCCTATTAAAAAGACTTTGCTGTCTGTCCGATCGTACTTATGTCTATCAGCGGGCCGAACCGTTATAGGTATATAGTTAAAATTTTCGCAGAATGTGTATTTCGGTTACCGCTATAACAACAAATACTAACAGTTAAAATATATTTTAAAATTAAGTGGGCTCCCATACTAGAAACGTGTTTTTTTTTGGGTTTTTTTTCTTAATATTAATATTAGCAGTAAGTTTTCCTACAATGTTAAAATAAAATAAAAATAAATAGAATAATGGTAATAGGTAGACAAATGAAATTTTTCGCAGAATGTGTATTGATATATTTTCTAAAAAAAGCGAGTTTTTACTATTACAAACATTGCGGAACCCTCGGTGTGCGAGTCCAACTCGCATCAGGCCAATTTTCTCATCTGAGTGTGAATATTTTATAACCGATTTTTTTATGTACAAAGTATTCCTTTGGTCTGGACCTGGGCTGCTGGTCTACTTCCATTTCCCAAAGTGTATGAATGATATAACGAATAGAAAATCCAAAAGCCTAGGTTTGCCTATGTGTGTGTATGCAATACAATGATAATAATATCGTAAATGTAGGTGAACGAGATGTTGTTGGGGCGCGTGTTGTCGGCGGGCGAGGCGGTGCAGGCGGGGCTGCTGAGCCGCGCGCTGTGGCCGCGGCGCTTCCCCGACCAGCTGCGGGCCGTCGCCGCCGACATCGCCGCGCAGCCACCGCACGTGAGTACTCATTACACCACCCCCAGCCCCCACCCACTGAGAACACCAGTGCCGGTAGCACGAACTTTTTCGACAACGTATTCGAAAACGTAACTCGCGAAATGTCAAAATTGTCATACCAATTTTTAGTGCCACTTTTCACCGCCGCAGCGCTGTTCATTTTTCAATACAAAAATAGTCGAAGGCGATACGAAAACGTTGTCGCAAATTATTCATGCTAGCCCTACTGTACTCACCACCCCTTCACTACCCCTGCACCACCACCAGCCATCGCCCGCTCCCGCTGTCACTTTCAATACAGCATTATCAAACTTGGTAATGAAATCTACATTTCCAGAACGAAAGCGGTTGAACCAATAACGCCTTGTTTCGTTCGTTGATATTGTCAGGGCTGTACTTGTTTGTTAATAATGCGTGGCGTTTGTTCCATTCCTTAATCGGGTAGCGTATAAGTTGCCCTATCAGCTCTCTTCGTTTTAGCGTTACTTTTAGGGACGACCTGTATAAATCTACCTTAGACTCCAGGATCACAGTTAGCTGGTATTATTATCGCTGTTAACTATTTTTAAATAAGCTTTGTTAAAAGATAATATATTTATTATTATTATTAGTCATCGTAGTCCCCACTCTCGCCGCTGCCCACGCGCTGGCAGTACGCCTTCCACCCTCTCCCTTTATACAGCAACTCCGACATGTACGTGTTGGTCACGCCTCCGTTGTGTACGCAAATGTCGCCTCGAGGACACAGACAACTTTGGTACAACGAATATAAGTCATAGTCGACGTTTCCGCAGAATTCGCCAGTTTTACAGAGGGGCAGTGAGGAGCATTGATAGTGTTTGATATTAGAACCGGAGGTCGAGTTGTATTTCCAGTAGTTGGGCTCCCGGCAGCGGCACGTGAAGGTGACGTTCGGTGGGTCGAGCTGGATGTTCCGGTGGTGCAGCCGTTCCAGCTCGTCGGGGTCCAAGCGCTCGTGCGCCGCCTCCACTCTGAGCGACACCTCGTCTGGCGAACACTCCGCCCATGACTCCACGGGCTGGCAAAACTAAAAATAACGTTACCAAATCTCTTTATTGTCTTTTACATTCGTGATTGTATTATCAAGCTACGGGTAGTAGCACAGTAGGTGTGTAACCTGGAAGTAGGCGCGGTCATTAAGCGGCAGGCGGCGGTCGGGCGGCGCGGGCGCGTGGCAGCGGCGGCGGCGCGCGCAGGCGCACAGCCGCAGCAGCGCCGCGCCGCGCCACGCCCGCCGCACGCCCGCGCCGCACGCCTGCCGCGCCGCGCACGCCGCCAGCCGCACCTCGCTCTCCTCCTGCACCACACACTATCATTTACAATTACCCAATACCAATATATATATCCGTATCGTAAGCCCCATCAAAATCCGTTCAGTATTTTTTTAGTTTATCGCGTTCAGACCGACAGACAGGCGCGGGCTGCGGGGACATTATTTTATAATATTTAGAGATACCAGGGTGCGTTTGTTCATAACTATTCTCCTCTTAAACTGTTTAACCGATTTGTATGACTGTTTTGTACTTATGGGGTCTTCTGGATGGTTCTTAGTTATAGTTGGATCCGTTAAGTGGAGTTGTTGCCAATATCTTGACCGGCTTCCTGTAACACACTTCCGTCCCTTTTGACGAAATCACTCCCATAGATAACGGGAAAACGAAGGGAAAAATTAAAAAATATTCAAGCGTTCTTTCCCCACTTACGATGCCGTAGTAGTATAAGCTGTAGTCTTCGCTCTCTTCGACTGCGCCCCCGCTCACCAATGCCAGCAACAATATAATCGTAGAGATCCACATAGCAATCCCGCCGCTTCCAGTACACTGACTGACGACGCGCAGACATTGGGTCGCAACCTACATATTATTATATCGATAAGATAACCTTGTGCTGAGACTACAGCACATACAACTTGTCTAATATATTGATATCCATCGTAATACAAATATTCCAAACAGTTCCATTCCATAAACAATATCTGTTTGGTTCTCCATTTTATTATTATTATTGACAAAATGTTGGGTTATAACTTACATTAATAATTATACGTACCACTGAAGCACTGTAAGATAACCGTGTGGATGGTATCTATTATTAATTGGTCTTATTATTCAAATGTACTAAATAAATATAATACGTGAACCAGTATATTTTTTTCTTACACTATACAAACCATAATAGAAATTTCTTGTTACAGAATTTGTTAATGAAGAAGAAGCTAATGCAGTTGAGCAGGGAGAACACGTTCGAGCGAAGCTTGGAGAAGGAGCGAGACCTGTTCGTGGAGTACTGGACCTCGGCCGCTGGTCGCGACGCCGTCCGCGCCGCGCTCGCCACCACTTAATACCATTACACATAACATACCATCACATATACGCCTTCTCTAATGCATACAATCCCATGTTGTAAAAGGTACATGACCTAAGGAAACGTCCATTACACCTAGGCCAATATAATAACTGTTTTTTGACAGCTCCCTTCTTTCCAAAGTGTGAAAAATCAAAACAGATTTTTTTAAAGCTTTTTCTATCAGTTAACATGTGTCATCACATTGTAAGGGTAAGCCCTTGAATCGATAAAGCATATACTAAATTTTAACTGTCAAAAACTGATAATTTATCTTAGCTTTGGTTCAATTTATTTAATTAAATGACTAGGTACCTTATAAATAAAGCAGAGAGCTTATTGGTGGATTTTTTCTACCTTTTCATCTTATTTGCACGGCACGGGTGGATAACGAGCAGCCTCAATACTGATATCTCATAAAATAAAATAAGTAACTAAGTTGTAAATTTGACACGACCATTATTCGTGGTCGTGGCCGAATACTAAAACGACAGTCAAATCTGATGCCACATAAAAGACTGCACCCGATACTTAGGGAACTCATTAAGCCCTAGTATGTACGGAAATTGTGATGAAGGCAAATATATACAGAGCAACCTTAATATAACCCTCCTCAATATAACGAATTTCTCGATTTAACCAATTTTTCGGAATCCTATTGAATTTTCAATAAGAGTCAATGTAAAATATATCTTTACATTACGAATTTTGCAAACCACCTCTATAACGCTTTTCAAGTTTTTCGAATTTTGTCAACCCAAAACTTCCCACCAATGCACGACCCTTAATATGTGCTTCTTTTCGCGACAGGTCAATCGTTGTTTGATGGAAAGTAATGTAAACATTGTTGCTTGTCACTATGGTTAAAGATTCATGTTGCAATGGCTCAGAAACGTAAGATTTTTTTACCTCTTCATAACGAATTTTAACCTCAATATATAATAACAAACCCCAGTTTAACGAATATTTACTTGTTCCCTTCAGTTTTGTTATGTCGAGGTTGCACTGTACTTCTATTGTTGTTCACGACTAACGTCAAGGCATTTTTGTAATAAAATAAATTGCATTTTTTGTGTAAAGTATTGACGATTAATTAATTACTCGAGCATTTTGTATTGTTGAATACAATGTAGTCAAATTCGGTATTACGAATTGTTTGATGTAGATTTGTGTGCAGTTATATTTTAGTTGGTTACTTAGAATGTACATCGGTAAAGTAGCACTTTATTTTTTCCAGTACAAACTATTTTTTGGTTGAAACTAAAATAAAATAAGATAATATGTTCTTGATCAAATCAAGATTTTCAAAAATTCTCTGTCATACACGATCATCCAGCGACTCCAAACAAACCCTCGAAATAGGACGTGTCTTTAAAATTACACATGTACGATAGATAAGTAAGCTCAGGTGAAACATTTCTGTCTTTCGAATATTATAATAGGAATCGTATTGACAAAAAACATTTTTGACGATTATAATTTTATCAGTATAATCTACGGGATAATAAGATAATAGACCTGAATATCCATACAAGTAGAAGCTCAATTTGTGATGTTTGTCGCGGTATATTTGAAGCCGCCATCCTTTTTACAGGCAAAGTAAGTGAGACGTCGTGTTAATTGAATAAGAAAGTGACTGCGGGATTATACTAACGCAAGTGTTATTTTTATGTGAATTAGGACATGTATCTGATAGCTGTAGGTTTGATCGCGAGTTCGAACGAACAAGTTTCGCGCGAACCCTGATGGTCGCGTAGTCTTATTAGGACGACGCTAAAGGCCAGTCGAAATATCTTATTGAATCCAGAATATTAATGCGGAAAACCTGGAATGGCAAACAATATTCGAAGCTACTGGTTCGACGTACTACGGTAACTAATATTATTTATTTAATTTAATTGACCGACTGACATCAAAAATTTGTGTGTTCTGTGAGAGATATGATTACATGAAGTTTGGCTTAAATGAAATTTTGAATTATATATAAACTGTTTAATTGGAAGATGAGTGTGAACAGAATGACAGCTGTAGGGCGTGCGACCAGGGTCTGCTAGGGATTTATGTTACTGTTAGTTGTAAATCAATATGTTACGTTATAAATGAAATTGTTTATGTACTTGTTTTACATGTTTGTGAGTTTATAAATATAATTATTTTATTCCCAGCCAAAGCATTGCATTTCCTAAGAAACATTGTTTCATGTTGCATAAGCAACTTTACAAAATTTTCAACAACAATGTTTATTAGAAGCAGCAAGTTTTGTTTCTCGTCAATAAAATGAGAACTGGTAAAGGTCCTATTCACGTGTTTGTTGATTTTATAACATTTATTCATTCCTTTTAGTTTGAAATATATATTTCATTTGACATAAGTCATACATTTTTTATAGTATTTAGCCTTTGATTATATCAAGTATATAATGAAAGTATTTAGCATAGCGTTTGTAGTCTCTTGGGTATTTACTTATTTCAATATCTAAGTTATACATAAGTATGTATAGTAGTAATTTATTTGTCTTAAGTTTGAAAATAAAGTGCCTTTCATAATATTATGTTATATACCCACTATACATATAATATAATCGCTAACAAAATTAAGGACTCCATGAACTTAAAGTGAGTGAGAGCGAGTTTGGTAAATAAACATTTTTAGGGAAAAGAAGTGTTTATACGTAAGACCAAAAATATGTTATTGATATACATACCTATATAACTATATTAAGACGTGTGTGCTCGTGTGAATAAAATTGTAGTAACTTAACGATTTATGGGTTCACCACATAGTACAAAATATGTGTGGCTATATAATTATAAAATAAGCATACTTTTGAGGAAAATATCGGTAGATGTGTTGCGTGTAGTTTAAATTGAATATTTTTTCACAATCGATTTGTTCAAACTTGTATACACTATTTACTTACAGAATGACACTCAATCAAATTACTGTTACCCAACTAAATATTTATTTTTTCATCGACAACTAGGGTAAATTTGAGGGAACACAGTAACGCGCGCTTCTAATGAATATTCAATCACAACGCTGTAAATGCTATATTATGGTTTATTTGACGAATTTAAGTACCTAGCTAAAATTTATTTTATCGGAATGTGTCTAGGATTTATTCTTAATCTTTCTATGATCTTAAACTTAACTGCCAAAATTATTTGTATATTTGCAAAAGTTATTTCTTGTTTCAAATTATTACTCTAATCTGTACGTATTTAATTGTGTTATCTTGAGTATCCTTTTTCATTCATTCGCATTTCCCTATAATCGTTAATAGTTCCACAATCCAGAGTGTATGGAATCACATCGTCTGTTTCTTTATCTTGGTTCTATAATTTGGAGTATGCATGCATGCAGGATATATAATTATACTGTGTCATGTACGTATGTTTTTATTATAGTTTTACTTTATAAGTTAGTATAATACCTTATATTTACAGAAATTGAATATGGTTTTACAAAAAAAATAATATTTTTGTAACAACGGTTTGTTTCGTACTAAAATCACATAAAATGATTAGTTCATGCTGTAAGTTATTTTGTTCTCATCATTTAAATCATTTGGTTATAGCTCAGAGTAGATAATATACTACGTACAGTTATAGTAACGGTATTTCTCTGTATGTGTAGTTTATGCAATAATTTTACTATAGTAAGTTAGTGCCGGAGCGATAATGCAGTGTGACCGCAGATATATTGTTTATTATTAATATTTGACTATATAAGGCGTTCAATAGAGAGGCGCCTTACAATTTAGATGAATTAGTTTCATTATATTTAACGTATTTTGTGTATTGTGTCCAATCACCAAAATGTAATACGTGGGTTAAATAATGTTTAAGACAGAATTATGTCATATCTCACAATGTGAATATGCAATATATGTTAAGGCTAAATACTAGTGTTTTCTTCGTCAGTTTTTCAGTGCCTGTACCACATATCCCCACTGGCTTTGTGATTATATACTCTGTAATCCCACTAGTATATGCATGTGTGCAATAATAATTGAATTCTTTCTTCCATACTACGGATAAGTCGCTGAATAGATGGAACAGGCGAACAATCGATATCTGAAATTTTGGTAGTTTACTTAAATATGAAAGGGATACGGATAATGGTGGACGGATATTATCAGCTAGTCTCCCCACCGCGTCTATTTGCCTGAACGTGCTAAACTCAAAAACTACTGAACGGTATATATGGTTTTGCATTAATGGTCGGAGTATCTACTCCTATTGATTCAGGAGGAAGGTTAAGGTTGTAATAAAAATATTTGTGTATTGTCTGCAAGTTGCGACACCTAACTATCACAGAAAAATTACTAGCGTGTAACGTTTAAAAATAAAACAACAATTAACAATATAAATTTATAATTCAACGATCATATTTTATCGGCCACGTTGGAAATAATTGGTTTAGGTCGGGACTTAAATATTAGTTTCTTTTTGACGACAGCTTTTACGACGTAAGTAGTTTTGTCGTTGTCGACGACCTTCTCGAGGACGGCCATGGGGTGTTCGAGTGCGGTCTCCTTCCCTGCGAGCACGTGGTGCCCGAGCACGAGCAGCGGCTGGCGCGCGCGCGCCGCGTAGTGCAGCTCGGCCACGCGCCGCGCCGCGCCCGCCGCCACCGCGCCCTGCAGCTCCACCAGCGCCCACTCCGCCGCGCCCGCCCGCCCCTGCTGGCTGCAACACCACATATACTTACTTTGTTTTATGATACTAGGACCCATTTACCCGTGACTTCCCCTCTTAGCAATATAATTTAAGTCTATGTTACTCAGTGTTAATATATCATTCTATTGGTAAAGAATTATCTAAATAGGTCCAGTGTAATTAGAGGTTATTTTACAAAGAAAAATACAAATCTTTTATTTTAAATTAGTGTATCTAGGCTAACGGGCTTCCAGCGCCCACTCCGCCGCGCCACCCCGCTGGTCGAAACGCCGCATGCATTTGTTTTACGATACTACGAACTTCCGAATGCAACTTCGTCCGCGTTGACTTTAGAAGGTCACAGGAACTTAATTTTTTCCAGGATATAAAATCTCATGTGTTAATTGTGATAAACTATCCGTTTACAAAATTTCATTCAAATTCTTTCAGCTTTTTTTACATGATTGAACAACAATCATCCGTCCTTACAAACATTCGCATCTTTAATAATTAGTAGGATGGGTAGGATAGGAAGTAGGATTAACGGGACAAGCACGCTTACGGCATGATGGTAGTCTATAGACCAATCCGTAACTCATTGATATCACCTTGTAGAACAACGGAATGAGCCCTTGATACTCATGGAGAATGAGTGAATGTGTTTTTTCTATTATTGAGGTAAATAAAAAAATGTTTATTTTTCCAGTGTTTATTTTGTGATATAATTGGAGAGTTCGTTTGGTTTCGTCGATATTATTTTTATCATTTTATAACGGTTGTCTGAAGCTACTATTTAATTTAATCGATAGAAGACTCAATTTAGTTGTATCCCTGAAAAAAAGTTAGGCTAAATTAATAAATAAACAGTATTGATGTGCAGCACCATTTTACCAACTGTTTTACTAAGGCCTACTGTAGTGTAGGCTGCATGACGCATGGCTTAAAAGCACAATAACGGTGCACACACTTTACTACATTAATTAAAATAAACTACTCAAATAGTGTGCGCGTCTTCAATCGCTTGTAATGTATTAACGTAAAACCCGCGGCGGGCCAGTGTTGTTGTGTGAGTCGGGCAGTATTTGAATCGGTTTTTGTTCACAATTTCATGGGTATTTTTTACTGAGAATCATTTATCTATAAAGAATAATAGAAGCCTTAGTTACTCGTTATATCATCAGGTATCTGCTAAATCCTGTCTAACCGTTTAGAGATTAGCTGGAACAGACCGACAAACATTAAAAAAATGAGATTTTATTATAAGTAGCGTATATAATTTCAGAAAGTTCTTATTTAGACAATGGTGTCGATTCTGTTGTAAAAAATCACTTAACTAATTTGACACGACAAAAAGTCTTGCTATCCCTTTCTCATGTGCGGGGCTCAATAAGGATGTCAATAATCCTGTCAAATTAGTTTAGTTTAATGATTTCGTACAACAGAATTAGCACCATTCTGTCAATAAATGTTGAGTGTGGTGTCATTATTAATGACATAACAAAGCCCAATTGGCTTTTAGCCGTTCTAATTATTATGTAATAAATAAATTACAAAGAGACACTTGAATTGTATTTACATGTATAAAGATCCCTAGTATCGGAACTTCTTGAAGAGCGGGTGTTTGTTGTACTGCGCGGGGCGGCGGTGCTCGAGGTAGAGGGCGTCGTCGGCGCCCGCCAGCGAGCCCAGCGGCCCGCCGCGCCGCCCCGCGCCGCCCTCGCGCTCCTCCTCGCACTCCGTCTCCGACGCCGCCAGCACCTGACACACACACACACACACACATCGTTACAACGCACTGGCCACCTCGCCTTCTTAGGAATACGATAACTAACGCACATATGTCTAAGTTAAAATAAGCACTATTTATCACCACATTATCAAAAACATAATGGAGAATAATGACTCTACCTATATATTAAGTCGATTCCAATCGTCAGAAGATTCTAACCAGGGGAAGATACCATCAGATTGGAAAGGCCGTTTTTGTTTAAACGACCTGTGTTTTCGAATAAGGTTACTTACATTGTTTATCAATATTTCACAAATTATACGTAATTATTTGATATGGCTTTCATTTATTCAGTTCGTCTAAAATGACGTTAGGATAATTGCAAATTTACAGCCACAGTCTTGTGTTGTGACCATCAATCACTTGCTCCTCATGAAGATATTGTTTATTATAATAAATATCACGGGGAAGTCCAATGTAAATGCGACTCACCTGCTGCAACAGCATGCCCTGTTCCTCGCGCGAGCCGTAGAACATATCCGGCTCCTGCTCTATGCCTTTCAACTCGGTGATCACCTATAAATATATGTTTAACACAACCTTTTACAGTACAAATATATTATTATTTCTAACTTTTGCTCTTAACGAGTGCGACTATGTTCCGTAGACTTTGGATAGATATGTGTATCCTATTTCTAGGCGGGTGAAGTCACGGACTAATACTATGATTAAAAGTGACCTTATAACTGTATCCCTGGTTGACAAGAAACCGCTGTCTCTTGCGACTGTACGCCATCTCCAGCGTGTCCTGCGACACCAGCGTATAGAAGAACGCGTTGTACTCCTCAGCTAGAGCGCCCTTCTTAGCTCTCAAAATCCGACCTGAAATATCATAGATGGAATAAGCCTTCTAAACTATATTGGTCTTTCAACCCGTCGCCGCGGAGAAGCACACATTGGCATTACGTATGTCATGTATTTAATTAAATAAAATAAATCCGTGGTTTACGCATGGTGGCGGACGTCGAAAACATATCCATTTTTTTGTTGTTGTTAGGTAATTATTTTTTAAGTAAATTTTAATATCGTTAGGTTGTAGTTTAGTTGATTGAATAATATATAAAGTGTGTCACAATAAAATGGAAGGAGTTGTATCAGCACCAACAAATGAAAGCTATACTCTTACATGTTCATATACTTTAACATTAATCATTTTTTAATTTATTTTATTAAATAATATTGTTTAATACGTTTAATCTGTGAATGTGGCATTACCTAATCTCTGCGCCTCCTGCCGCCGCGAGCCGCCGTGCGAGGAGATCTGGATCAGCACGTTAGCTTCTGGCAAGTCGAAGCTGGTGTCGGCCACTTTGCTCACGAATATAGTGTTGACTTTGGGGTTGAACTTGAAGTTTTGCAGGATTTGTATGCGCTCGTTCTGCGAGGTGGGCCCGTATATGTATGGCTTGTTCATCTTGACGGCGTAATGGCGCAAAGCGAACACGTTGTCCGAGAACACGATAGTCTTGTCCCCGCGCCGCTCGTGGTACCGGATCAGGAACTGGCATGCGCGGAACTTGGACGGGTTCATCACGTACAGTAACATCTTCTTGTTGATCCTGAATATCACAAACTTATTGCACTATCATTTCAAGTAAAAATATTTAACTACAGTCGCATTTGTTAATAGGATTATAACTATGTAGCAGCCTTGGAGGAATTTATGAGTGAAACTCGTATGACTTATTCAGTTGTCCAGCGGCACATAAGAGCGATGTTGTAAGTGTGGAACGCACATCCCACAACTATATACATGATATAGAACAGCAGAATGAAGTGTTGCAAATCGGTAGTTCGTGTCTAGTATCCAGTGTCTAGTGTAGTGTATAGGCACAAGCAAGAGAGAGGTAGAGCGTTACTTCTGCACGAGGTACTCGCGGTAGAACTCCGGCGTCATGGGGCACCAGACCTCGGCGCACTGCACGCGCGCGATGAACCCGGCGGCCTGCAGCTCCAGCCAGTTGGCCTCGTATAGCTTCGGCCCGATCAGGAAGTTCAAGTCCGCGATCTTGTCGTCCTCGCGCAGGAGCGTCGCCGTCAGACCTGGACCACGACACACATAACGCACACGTATTATACATAACACATCTTACATTACGATTAACGTCCAATTTTGTGGCACTTTATTTCAGATTATATATTTGTGCCGTGCGTGTGGCGTATGCTTGTGTACCCACCTTAGTGGAATAAAAAAAAACAATTGTCAATTTGTTTTGCGCTTCAATAATATTGTAAACATGGCACAGCAGTGAAAACAACATTGTATAACCAAGCCGTTTTTGGTGCAATCCACGAATATGTTGTTTTTAGACAGCAAATAAAAGTGTTAATCGTTATAAATGTAAATGTATATATATATATGGTATATACCGAGCTTGGCGTGCGAGTGCACGATGGTGAGCACGCGGCGGAACATCTTGGCGGGGATGGTGTGCACCTCGTCCAGCACCACGAGCCCCCACTCCTGCGCCTGCAGCCACTTCATGGTCTGCTCCGCCTCCCACGAGCGGCGCTGCCCGTGCGTGATCATCGAGTACGTCGTGATCAGGATGCCCGCGCCCATCGGCTTGTCCTTCGCCTCCGACGTAAACCTATCAACGATACACTCATTATATGACCAATGGAAACTTATCAAAATTACACTCATTATATGAATGATGTAACTACCACCTATAAATATTCCACTTTTTAAATGATAAGGTTGACTTTACCTGTGCATAAATAATTATGTCATGTTTTTCTGGGATGAAGAGATTGCAAAAACAGATGAAACTGCAAATGAATACAAACTTACATTTATAAACCTGTTGACTGGTAGAAAATGCTCTAGCATTATGTTCACCATTGTACTTAAATCGGGCATGAAGTTTAAATAAATAAAATAAATAAATAAGGTTCAATCATTTTAATATAAGAACCGTTTTGTAATGTGAAACAGTTTACGTCCAGTGGCTTCTGTCATGAACCTCGTTACTCGAGGGGACTGGCGATGAACCCACTCAATGCTGCAACTACACTTTACAATTAAGCCAAAGAGTACGGCAACGGTACCGGCATATCATGCTGTCGTCGGCGGTGGACCAGCACTTGAACTGCTGCTTCCACTGCTCCACGGAGACGCCGGAGTTGCAGAGCACGAGCGCGCGCTTGCGCACCGTACACACGGCCGTCACGCCCACCAGCGACTTGCCCGCGCCGCACGGCAGCACGATCACTCCCGACCTGCCTCGACACTGACTCTCAGTACCGGTACAGACCAGACAGACCAGTACAGACACCCGCACAGTACGCACGCCGCAACCGAGCGACCCGCACCGAACACACCCTTGCAGGTCATGTTGGGAATGAGACAGAATATAATCAATATTTGTTTGTTTGTTCACACAACTTTTATGCGCTCCTACCATAATTTCTGGTTCCTGGCAAAAACGAACTTCACAACAAACAAATATTCATATAAAAAGAGGCATTGTAACGAGTGTGGATACGAGCTAGTGTCTAAGCCTTAATTCTATGGCATTTAATTTTAAATGTTTAGAATAGTAACTGTAGCCTGCCAGCCGGAGACATTATTAGTATAGTAGCCTTAGCACGATCAATTTTGCTGAACAGCGCTATTCATTTTCCAATACAAAAATATTCGAAAGTGATAAGAGTACGTAGTCAAAAGAGGTTCTTGCTAAAGCTACAGGAATCAGATAACACGGAAGATAAGTGAAAGCAATGCATCCCACCTCGCCCGGCCGTTGCCAAACATCTTGCGCAGACTCTTCTCCTGGTAGGGGCGCAGCACGGCGGTGGGCTTGAGGTCGATGTTGATGTCGGGGTTCACCACGTCGTTGCGGAAGTCGTATTCCGCCAGCAGCGGGTGCTCCAGCTCTATACAACGCTTCTGTATCACCTACACACCAAATTAACACTACATTGACTTTCAATATTTAGTAACGTGCGAGTTTACCCCTGTTGTTGCAAGACTTGCAAGCATCCATAGGGTACGATAGTCGCGTTCCATCACGCGGACCGTATGATTTATTGGCATATTTATGGTATAAAACGGAGCATTGTATTTCGTTCTGTATTGTAGTAATGCATAAATTTATGTCGTTTGTCTTAACGGTTCTAGTCGTGTGCGTTTCTTTTCAAAACTCAGGTAATGGAATGTGCTTACCGCCGTTTTTCCCAGGATGTGTAGGGTCTCCTACATAGGTGTTTGGGGATTTTTGCAGAGAACCTCGGTATGTACGCTTGCTGCCACTAGGGATTTGAACCCAGGCCATTTTAAATGGCAGGAAATCAAATCAACCTTTAGGCTACCAAAGCTATTCCGAGTTGCTATTAAAGTCGCCTTAGCATTGCATTCCAGGTAGTTACCTCAATTTTGTCGGGGTCAACTTCGAAGGCTACGGCGGTATTGGTGGCGAGGTCAGTGACCTCGTCGTCGTCGTCGTCCTTGTCCAGCTGTTGGTAGAACTGGCTGATGTCATCGGGCACGCTGCCGTTGCCCGCCGCCGGCTTGTCTTCACCTGAAACAAAAAACACTTGCAATAAAATCTGCATACGACATACGAGTACACCTATAAATTAATCTCTGCACATATCATTGAAGTATATGAAATGAATAGTAAACTAAACAGGTTTAACATTGAGTTCTATTTTGAAATAATTCAATACCCCCCATTTAAAGTTGAATTACATAGACCGACGTAGATAAGCACAGTGCAATAGATTTAAAGGGCTATGTCATGCCATTTCTAATTGTATAAGCGTGCCACATATAGATAAATGTTCAATTCGTTTTCTTTATGTAATTTGTTAAGAAATGACATTCAGTTTTAAGCACGCTACACACGTTCAGTTTTAACTGAACAGTCGAACTGTGCAGTTAAAACTGAAGGTGTGTAGGCAAAACTGACAACTGTGCAGTTCTAAACTGAACGTGTGTAGACACTAGGGGCGTCAGTTATAACTACACAGTTCGACTGTACAGTTAAAACTGAACGTGTGTAGCCCGCATTAGGAGTTAGAGAAACAAAATAATCAAAATATGTTGATGTCGTGAGGCTCAACTGTCAAGCCCAAGCTGACAATAAAGGTTAGGTTAGGTAGGTACCTGGCTTGGCGGCGGCAGTGGTGGGTTTGTCTGGGAGCGCGGAAGTAAGGAAGTCGTCCTCGCCGTCGCGCCGCAATCGGCACTGCTGGATAACGGGGTCGCGCAACAACTTCTGAAGCACGTCTACGTGTTTGCTCTCTACTAAATACCTGGCAAAATTTTTCCTTATCTCACAAAGCGTTCAGATCAAATATGAATTTGAGGAAACACTATAAATGCTTGTTTCAGGCTTCATAACAAGCTTAAGAATCAGCCTTAATTTGGAAATAACAGAAAAACTTAAATTTTATGAATGTATAGGCTGTAAGTAAAGTAATGATACCTGTTATGTTTGAGTACAAGTTTAACTTTGCCATAGGACAGAGTACAGAGCTGTATGAACTCTATGATGCCAGCCGGTACAGAGCACTTGCTGAGTCTCTGCAGGTACTCAATGATGTCTCCAGTCTGAAGGCCTACTGACACAGCTGCGTAGAGACTGTATGCTGTCAACTTGTACTCGTGAATGTGTTGAGGCCTGAAACATTGTTATTAATATTTTTTAATACGTACCTAGGTTTATCCAGTTTGTTCAGTGGACCAAACATAGTCAATAATATTAAATGTACTTACCGACAAACAGGTTCTGCTATAGCAATCAAGAAATCGTGGGCGTGTTTATAGACAGGTGAGAATGCTTCCAGGAATATATGTCCATTGGGTGCCACCCACAAGGGTCGACTAGCATTGTCAGATTTCAGGACCATTTGACTCCTGCAAATTGATGTGTTTCAAAATGCTTAGATTATTGAAGCCATACCTATTTTATATTCCCTACAACTAATTTGTAAAGTATAGTCAAATAAATTTGTCTTCTAGTCAGATTTTGAGTTTTGAGTTTGAGTTTAAACTATGGGATTGCTTAAAAAATATTGGGATAATGATGAATTCTACCAAGAGAATACAACCACATTGAAGGTTAGTGTGACAGCTTCATATAATAATAATAATAATAACATCATTGGACAATAATATTACCTTACCTATAATCTTTGGCTCCAAATTCATCTTCAGGCACTTGGTCATTCTTCTCAGCATCCTGCATGGCTGCTCCTGGCACTCCCTCATTGTCAGCATTGTCTTCGTCTACCAGGTCTATTGTCATATCCTCCTCGACTTTCTTCTTTTTACCTAAAATATTTATTCACCAACAACACACTTGGGGTGTCTGCATGCTTTCAATATTTATATTGTTTGGGCAAATTATCTAGATTGTATCTTAGTGTGCAAATTAGTATTTCTACTCAAACACATTGTAATTTTTTTTTATCTGTCAATGTTTATGTTAAATCAATGCAAAATATTATTTTTCTTACCTGATCGGTCACTTCCAGTTTTGGTATCATATTTTTTAAATTTTTTTGGTGGTCCCATTTTGAATACACATGTATCTATTCAATTATTCCTTTGTAGTATCACTGTCCACTAAACACTAATAAAATCTTTATATGCTGCTAGAAACATAATTTTATATAAGAAAATATCAAATTCTCAGTATAAGCCTTGAAAATTTTATCACAATTTTAGGCATTACTGGTATAAGTCCCTGTTTGTCTGTCACTAATTAATTAATCAGCTATACTTGTTGTATATTATAATCTTAAACAATAAAGCATAAAACACATGCTTTATTGCAGGTAGTCAGTAAATAAACTTAATATTTTTAGTTTTCAATGGACATAGCAACTTAATAGGATATACAATTATAAAAACCGGAATTAACCCTAACTTATTTACCTTTATCATTTATTACAATGTTTCGACCAGGTTGCACTGATCGTGGTCACAGGCAAATGGGATAAATGCACAAGGTTAATTTTGCATTAATTGCCATTTTTATAATTGTATAAACATGCAGCACAATAGTTCATAGAACTCACTGACAAACTGCACAATACACTAACTGTATTGATTTTTATTTTGTATAAACTGAGATACAAACCAATCAATAATAATTGTGTGAATAGTTACTCATCTCCCCATGTTGACATTAGCAAATACACTGGAATTAATTTGGATTTGATTCAAATAAGTTTTTTAATTACCAATTAATTGGTATTTTGTGTTAATAGTGTTGTTGTTATATGCAGTTGACAGTTTGCAATGTGAAATCGAGACTATTTATCTCATAAATACCAGGCCCAATAGTTGGTTGTTTTGCAATGATGATAGTTTGCAATTTTTTTTACCTTTTCTTAACACCCTCAGCTGCCCTATCCACATATATCTTTAGATTTTTATACCCAGTAATTCACAGGCTACTGTGATTTTAGTACCTATAGGTTCTTGCTACTGATTTAGAACAAAAAACAAGACAACAGAAGAGGCTTATTCACTTAACATAGGCTTATCCGCCTAACTTACGCTGCTTGCTGATATTTCCGCAGACTAGTCGCTTTGATTAAATACTTATTTGATTATATACTTGTCTTATTATAGACTAGTAATTACGAACATAAAATGCATGTATCATTGCAAACTGTTGTTGTTATTCTACTGCTGTTATTCTGTTCCAGCCACGCACGATCAATCGTCCACTGTATCAAAATATTATATTATATTTAAACGATTAAAAAGCGATTATGTCCCCATAACAATAAGAAAATCTTCTCGAGCGGGCCTCTAAGTGTTGGATATAATTATATCCCCACGCAAGCCTAGATAAAGGACCGGACCTTATGAGCATTGCTTATGAGGCTCCGTGAATTTAAGAGAGACTAGATAATAGTTTTAAGTTGATGTCCCCATATTAAAGTTTTTTTCATAAACTTTTTTACGGTCTCAGTCCTCCAGTCAGTCACTTTTATTAGAATAATCAATTATTTTTATTCTTACCAATCAATTAATATCTGCATTGCTATTTATAAAGACTCAAGTAATAATATGTATTTACAATTCCAGCAAATATAAAATAAAATCATACGAATATCAAAAAAATCGTTGTGTAGGTACCGACCGTATTTTATTATTACAAAACAAACTTGTTGCACCACAGGGTATATCACCTTTAGGCACAGAGTACATAATCACTACGTTTTTAATCGTTTGACGTTTGTAGCCTAGAATAAGGACTCAGCCTGCTTACGCTATAGAAACCGTACCAAAATAAAAGCTGTGTAACAGCTCTCTTATTCACATTTTAGTTATTGTTCTGTGTGGTTCTACGCACAACTTGCCATTTATCGTGAAGTTTGGTAAATTTAACATAGCCGCATTATAGTGGCGCGAAACATTGAACACGGTTTGCTGAATGTGTTATTTATTATAAATACGACGTAAATACTTCTGAAAATATATGTACTTACTCTGTACGGTATACTCGGAATCCCCAACGTGTTAGGCCGTCGTTCCAGCCAGGCTTCATTCAAACAATATTAGCGTTCGATTTCTTTGGCACTAAAAACTAAGATGTTCCAAATTCAAAAAGTACGCGGAAAGGATCTTTTTATCCCATCTATACGAAAAGGACGACTTCCTTCGCCTTTAAGTGCGACCAAAGTTAGTGTTTTCTATAAGAAACTTTTAGCAGGCAGTAATGAGTTTTTACGCCCGCATTAGAAACGCCGGAAAAGATCTTTTCCGCGCACTTTTCGAATTTGGAACATCTTAGTGTTTAGTGCCAAAGAAATCGAACGCAAATATTGTTTGAATGAAGCCTGGCTGGATCGACGGCCTATAGTCGCGCCGCCGCCAGCTGAATAATAAATTTTCATAAATGCGAAAATGTCTCAAATTAGATAGGTACCTATTTATTTATTAAATAATTGTACATGTATCATATGGTATAAATACATTATACAGTACTTATAGGTATAATACACACACTGTAGGGCACAGCTACAACAATTTAATTTCAGTTTAGTTGTTACTTCATGTTTTATGAAATAATATTACAATAAAATATGAGGCGCCTTTTATTTTCTCATAGTGGGTGATGAAAAGTAGAGTGTATCACTCGGGCGCAAAATTATTTTCGGCTTGGGCGACGTACTTTGAATCCCTCGCTACGTTCAGGATTCGACTAAAGAATCCCTCACTTCGCTCTGCATTAAAAAAAACCGGCCAAGTGCGAGTCGGACCCGCGCACCGACGGTTTCGTACACACTTGTAGGTAAGGTTAAAAGTAGGCGAAATTCAAATGAGGTCATTATTGGTCGGTGACAGCACGATTCATAAATATTTTTTAGTAAATTCGCATTAAAAAAATCTACATAATTATATACCGTTATCAGATTTAATCCTTTACTTGTGCTGTAAGACACTGCTTCTTGTCAAATTTCATGCTTCTAGGTCAACGGGAAGTACTTTATAGGTTTTGATTCCCTTGTGAAATTGCAGAATATACGAAAAATTGCGACAAACAGTCATATCTTTTCTTCATATTGACTTACAGGTTTGATTATTTTACAGCTGAAAGAGACCAAAGACCCGGGTATTTCATATTAATTTCAATGGGATAACTCTACACGTTCTTGAGATAAAAAAATCATTCTTGACAGACACGGAAAACAAAGTGGTCCTATAGGGGTTCCATTTCAGGTACGGAACCCTAAAAATAAAAATTGTTTGCTCCCTTATGACACGATCTACAATTTACCCCTTTTAAACCCCGTTAGGAGTTGAATTTAAGTGAAATACGTCATCCATCAATTCTGTTAATAAAGGTTAATGCATTTTTTTTAGTAGATAGGATCAAGGAATCACGTTGTCCCATACAAACTTTGCCCCACTTTTTCATCCCTTTAGCCGCTCCTCCGTTGCCATCGTAAAGTACGATAGTACGGTGAGGAGCGGCTCTTTTGGCCGGTTTTTATTTGTTGCGCGGAAAATTAATAATTTTTCCAAAATAAAAGGTTGCCTAATTTACGCCCAGTAAAATCAGTTAGCTGCTAGTGAAAGACCCGTTAAAACCGGTTCAGTCGTTTCGGAGATTACCCCAAACATACGGACAGACATACATATTTTTTAAATCGGTTTTTGTTATTAGTGTCGTGTTTACTTTAATTTGCATTTAGTAAATAGTAGTTATTTTGAAATAACAAACAGACACTTCAATTTTATTTATTTGTATAGGTATACTCAAAGCATTACTTACGTACGTGTTGTCTTAGACATAGGATATCCGATATTTTCAGTTACGGTAACGGAGGTCTAAACATCCCTGCTATATAAGTTTTCACAGAGTATATACATTACATAACCACTAGGCACGAAGGCTAGATCTATTCTTTGAAACAACCAAATATGTACAACAAGATGTTGTTTTAAAGTAAGAGCATAGAAAGACACTACTTCAGTTTTAACCAGACAGGACTAGAAATCATAGCTTTTTATTTTTTTACTAATTAGAAAAGTTATAGTACACTATTTACTCACACCCTACCAGCATGGTAAATTTGAGATTAAACAGTATTTTGTTTTGACTATAATATAACAATATTATATTATCATCTTTAGGAGTACATTAAATAAAAATCATTTTCATTATTGGTAGGTCATAATTTAATGCAGTTTTCTTTTATCATTAAACATTTGCTTCTGCTTTTACTTAATAAGAAATATGACAATGGAATATTGTTTGGTATCTAGATTAAATATCTATTCTGTGAGAATATTTTAAACAACTTTTATATTTTTACTAGCATATTATACAAGAACTGCTTTGCTACCTTTTTTTCAAAAAATTAAATATCTAGTTTTATGTTGCATTCTAAGGTACATACTAAAACTCAAACTAAAAAAGGATCAGCATAAGTTTTAAGTATTGTGTATAAGAAAACAGAAACATATGTACATTATTTATTTCTGAATTTAAATGATAATTTGTTCAATCACAATCATTTAGAATATTAAGCTTGGCAACATTAGCACATACACGAATTGGAGTAAGATCGATTCAGTGTCGGTAAAAGAGATTGAATCGATCTCATTAAAAATAATGATGTAATCAATTAGGCAGGTCCCAAAACAGGCCACATCGCAGCATTCGCTTCAATATGCCTATATAATACTAATATTGTTCTCATTCTATGCTGCCATTTTTACAATACAAATAAATAATAATAGTAAAGCATCGACGCGAATCATTTTCAAATAAAATTAACTATATAGGTACACATTATTTGCCCAGTTAATTATCATAGATAAACATAACAATAATTTAATTATAATATTATTTACACGAAAACATTTAGCATTAATGGACTACAATGGCCTCAACATTATTTGTATTTCATTCACTAACGTTTTCTATAAGCAACGAATATTTATTTCCAATATGAAATTGAAAATATCAGTCTAGTTGAGAACTATTAATCGCATTTAGACCGTGTAGTGTTGTAACAACACGACGCACTGGCAGCGGAGCGTACAGTACAGGTACTAATTAATTACTTCATCATCCAATGTGCAGGTGAAGCAATATACCTACGTCATAACACCAGTGACAGGAGTTAGGGCTCATTAATGGCAAGTATTGGCGTGGAGCTGCACTTCCACTAGCATATGAAGGTTGATACGAAAAGCCAAGAGGCTTTAGTTATATTCGATACGTCATGGGAGTACAGCTCGACCTTATGTAGTGACATCGGTTAAAATAATGGAGCATTTATCTGCAACTATTCAAATATTATACAATTATATACATATTTTACGATACTATTACATTAATGTTATTATGATGATCCTAGTAAAGCTTGCAAATTACTCACAGGGTCATACACTGTCTTTAAGGTCTGTCTGAATCGCCTGGCGAACTGATAGATGTTTTAAATGATTACGTTCATTTCAGGTGTCTACTTTCCGGTAAGTCAATTATGTTTTTTTCTAATATAAGTTTACAGTATTTAATTACTAATTAAATAAATACTGAATCCAAAGATTGATTAACATCCCTAGCGTGGGAATTGAACTAACTAAATTTACATAATATTTTAACATATATTTTTATTGTTGTAGTCATTCTATATATTTTTATTAATTAATGCATATCATATTATTTTATGCAGTGTTAGACCAATTCGTCATATTTTTGGGAGTGTTTTGGTTTTTACACCTTCTTAATACAATTTTTTAATCACTTTGTTGTTTTTTGCAAAAACTGTTATGTTTTCTGATGTACATTGTTAATTGATATAAATGTTATAGGGCAATTCTTAACTACCTACAATTACATAAATATTTCTGAATTGGTCTTTCACATCTGCAAATTACTTTAAAGTATAAAATCTCTCAAAAATTAGGCTACCTCTATTTAAATATCTATACATTGAATTGAGATACTCGTATAAATATATAATTAAATAAGCAGGTCTCAATTATTAAAACCGTTTGTTGTATTTGACAGTTCGCCGATCGATAGAATAACTGTACGAACTATATGGGTAACGTACATTTTGTCACGTGTTGATAACATTGCAAAACGTTGGGCACAGGACGGGACCAGCTAGCTGGAGCCATAGACGATACACTATAATATGTAGTTCAACTTCAACTGCTCACTCACTGCACTGTTCCCACGCTTTTACCTAGCACTCACGGTTATCACTGTGCGCAATAACGTGTCACATGCTACATGCTATAATAATTACCTATATAAGATAACTTTTGAAAACTGCGTAACATATGATTTTGTTTTAAATATCATATTTGTGAGAGATTGATTCTCCGATACGTGCAGGGATAACAATCGGAATAAAGTTGTTAAAAATTATCATAACGACAAGTCTCGTTCACGTTGTAAATAATATATAGAACATTTAGGAATTCGGGATTCATTAGTCACCAATGTTACAGATTAATTTCCACAAATTACTTATTTATAAATGAAGTATCGGCAACATTTTAGTTACTCGCATCTCTCATCACACCTTGTATATTTTATTATAATATAT
Source organism: Falcaria lacertinaria (assembly GCA_951449985.1). Taxonomy (NCBI): domain Eukaryota; kingdom Metazoa; phylum Arthropoda; class Insecta; order Lepidoptera; family Drepanidae; genus Falcaria; species Falcaria lacertinaria. The sequence goes on along the minus strand of OX602120.1, from coordinate 5,983,356 downwards.
TATGAAAGATATTGAATTTACTAATTATCAATATTATTTTCATTGACTATGCTACCTAGAATGTTAATTCTAAGCACCACCAATTTTATTTTGAAGACAGTAGTTATCTAATACCTAATATTCGATCGTAGCTTTATGGAAGAGTTATGTTGCATGTTAGGCTAAAGCATTCATGACTGCGAACGAATGTACAATTAAATATGGACAGAGAAGGCGTGAGTAGTTGTCCTTACCTATAAAAATGTTATAGGAGACAAATTTAAACCTGATCCACTAATTTATAGCTTAGAGATACACAATAAAAATAGTGAGTTAAAGCAGCACTCGCGTACTGAAGTGCGCGTAGAGTGTGGGAGCAGTGAAGTGAACAGTCGACATGAGCGGTGCCGGCGGCGCGCGGCTCTAGCGAGAATATTTCAACATAAATATGGAATGTAGCAAACACTCAATTGAAAACCACCCTCGGATTTAGCGTCCGGCCATTATTAATCTACTGTTAAATTAGAGATAATATTTACAATTAAAAATATCTGTTTCGTAAATTAATATTCCTTGCGTTTACTGTACTGATATGCATACTTTTTACACGCAATTTGTAAATAAATATAAAAGTTGTTTAAACACAGATTCGTAGCTGCTGAATAGAAATAAGTAAAGGTCACTTGAACTTGAAACGTTCACTGCAAGACGTCAGTTCACCGGTGATCGGCCTTCATCGCTCATAGTCATAACAGACAGTATCATCGAAGGTTACAATCGAAACATTCATTAAATATTATATACTTTCATTGTTTCTATTTGAATAATTTTACCTAAGACAATATAATTCAATGTAGACTTTAAAACGTTATATCTTTTAACTTTATCTCAGTCTTAGTAATCGCGAAACTCAGCACAGGCGAGAGGAACTGGAACGCACAGCGCGGGCCCCGCGCAGCCAGTAAATAAATAGCGAGTCTGTGTGTGGCTCCTCGGGCCGGGAATGGAATGTAAGCGTGGGGGCGCGCGGCGGGTCACGCGTCGGGCGGCGGCGCGCGGCGCGGCACCATCACGCACGGCGGCGGCGCGCCGCTGCCCAGGTACGGCGCGCTGCCGCCCACGTAGGGCGCGCTGCCGCCCACGTAGGGCGCGCTGCCCCCCAGGAAGGGCGGCGCGGGCCGCGCTCCCATGCGCACCCACCAGCGCGTGGCCTTCTGCAGCAGCCCGTCCTTCTTGCCACCCGCGCCGCGCCGCGCCGCCGCCGCCGCCTCCAAGCCGCCCGCCCACTCGGGCACATCGCTCACGCATTTGTTTGGTGGTGGCTGGAAACTGCTTCTCGTCAGCTCGGCTTGCTGAAATAACAAAACGTATCCTGTCATTAACTGGTAAATTTACATACTAAGACGCCAGTGATTTGCTTTAATTTGATATACACTAAAATTAATGAACTTATTCTCGAACGGAAATGCCAAATTTTTGGGCATACATAATCTATATTTATTATGTTGCAATAAGTTATAATATGAGACCTGCTACTTTCGGACGGGGTGGTTTATCCTAAGAATATCTTAAAAGATAAAGTTTGGATGTTTGTTTGTTACTCAATCACGCCAAAACGGCTAAACGGATTTTCATGAAATATGAATAGTAGATTGTATCATAAGGTAGCAAAAACGTATATTTTCGGCGAGGGCGCTTTTTTGAATCCGAAGTGAGGGATTTTTTAGTAGAATCCTGAACGTAGCGAGGGATTCAAAGTACGTCGCCCGAGCCAAAAATAATTTTGCGTCCGAGTGATACACTCTACTTTTCATCACCCACTATGAGAAAATAAAAGGCGCATCATATTTTATTGTAATATTATTATTTCCTAAAACATAAAGTATCACCTAAATTGAAATTAAATGGTATCTAATAATACACCAAATATTTACATTTGAGACATTTTCGCATTTATGAAAATGTATTATTCAGCTGGCGGCGGCGCGACTATAGGCCGTAGTTCCAGCTAGGCTTCATCCAAACAATATTTGCGTTCGATTTCTTTGGCACTGAACGCTAAGATGTTCCAAATTTAAAAAGTGCGCGGAAAAAATCATTCCGGCGCACTTATGAGGGCGTAAAAACTCATTACTGCCCGCTAAAAGTTTCTTATGGTGCACTTAAATGCGGCCAAGTCGGCCTTTTCGAATAGATGGGATGAATATAATGGTGAATTGAATTGCATACCTGATAAGGGACTCGTAACTGAAGGTGCGCGTCCTGGCCGTACTCGCCGTCCGGCAGCTGTATGCTGGGCGGCAGGCCGAGGCGCTCGGCGGCAGCGGCGGAGCGCGCGCGCGTCTCCTGCTCCACCATCTCCTGCAGCCGACCCACCATCGCCTGCAACCTCTGCTGCTTCTCCCATTCCCTGTAAACAATCGCAAACCTTGCTCAACCGATCTGCCCACTTCATGTCATATTACAATACAAGAAGCTACAGTAGTGCAACCCCAATCATAGTTGACGCTCGCTACCTACTGGTTTATAGTGTCGAAATCATTACATTACACACACTAAATTTGAAATCTGTAATATGTTCTTCAACCCACCAATGTAGAATGTTACACTTAACTAAATATACAGGGGTGTCCCACGGATATGCCACATGGAGGGAAGTACCTTGAATATTATGATGGAATTTTTTTTCAGAAATAAAAGGAAGACCATGAATTTCAGAAGATTTTTCTGAACAAAATTTCACATCAAATGTTATTCATGGTCTTCCTTTTATTTCTGAGGATATGTTATTTATTAAAAAATATTCGTTATTAATGATGAAGCCTGTCGATCCGCATGATAAAACTACAGGATGATTATTTTTCTCGTGAAACGGGTTCGATTCCCCGGTTCAACTATGTAATTATTTATGAATGCAGTTAAAATATTTTTTTAAATAAACGTGACGATGGCGACTCCTCCAGCGACGAGAGTGACGAAAGTTGTTTTGAGGTTGAGCCAACTCCTAGCACCAGCTCAACTACTAACATCAATGTAATGTCAGGAGGGGTAGCAATTTCAGATAATGATAGCAATGATGACGTCATATAATTGTTAATATTAAATATAATACATTTCTAAACTTTTAACTGCATATATTATATGCATAACACCTAATACACTTAACGGATTCATGTCCTATCTTTTACAATATTCTGAACTTTTTTTTTTCAAATTCAATGATAGCAATAACTATAGCAAGCAATGAGAAGCAAACGTGACCTTTTTTGTTGCATTAAGTGTACTATGCGGGAACTTATCCCCACTACGCCAAATCGTGGTCAAGTTGTATGCCGGCGATTGTACTAATGATTTATAAGATTGAATTGCTATGCTTAGTGCGGCTAGTGTAATCATAAGTAGGTATTTAAGGGTGTATCTATTAGGAAACTAATTGCATGGATTCGATGCTAATGATAAAATTAAGAGTTAATTTAATGTGCGAGATGGACAACAAAATAATACGAAATACCAGGCAGAAGCGACACTCACGTCCACTCGCTTTGCGGGAAGTGGGATCCCGCGCGCACGCGCACGTAGCCCACGAAGGGCGTGCGCTGCTGACCGATGAGAGGGACTGCGAGGCGCCGCGGCCTTGAACGGTTTCGGCGCCGAGTGTCGCTTCTACCTGTTTATTTATTATTCGTATGTCTACAATAATGAACTTGCACGTATTCCAATAAACTACACTGTGCAACTTTCAACGCTCATAGTATTAATTTATCTGGGAGTAGGGTTGCCCATTCAGGGGTACGCGGGCCCTAGGTGTTCGTTATAATGTTCCTAAGGACTCTTAAAAGTGAAACAGTATTTTTTGGGGTCCTTGATAAATCAGATAAATGATAATAATAATATCACCGATTTCCATAGACCGCCCTAAAAATAGTTGGGAAAGGTTGACTTAGAAAATATGGAAAATGTTTTGAAATAAGAATAAATTTTCACTAAACTGAGATTTTACCTACATTTAACTCGAAATAATGAAATCTTTGAATTACATCAGAATGTCAAAAAACACTCAAAGATAATGATGAGCGGGGCGTATAGGGGGCTGTGTGACAGTGACAGTAATAGAAATACGCAACGTTGGGACTCACAGTGTGGAATGGTGATGCCTGTGATCGTGCCGCAGGCGCGGCCCCCCCGGCGCGCCCAGCCGCTCCATGCCCGCGCACCCCGGCACTTGTACCGAGAGCATCTGCAAGTCACAACACACTGCTCTCACTCGGGTTCTCATTATCGTTCACATTATAGCACTCGACTATAATCACACCACATTCTTAATAATAAAAAATAATATTAAGCAAATCATAACTCCAGTGTTGTTTTCTCAAAATCAGCTGATGTTCAGTCTAGCAAATCGTTTATCTCATGTAAAGTAGCTAAGATACAAAGTTACGTTACGTTAGGTAAGTAGGTAGTTTAGTTCTATTCTACCAGTCATTATTTACCTAAACACATATATAGTGCTACGAGCGTTAGCATTATATGTAGGTATATAAGCAGGTGTACTAGTAAAGAGCAACAACTGTAGACCGTAGTATTTTCACAAAAGATCCTAGCATAATCCTACTTCTATGTAATGTCTTCTCCTGTCCACTACATTAAAGGCTCCTATTTAAATGGGGAAAACCCATGGTACCTAGACCCTAATTCGCACTACCACCCTTTTAAAGCACGTGATGTCATTAATCACTGTTTACGAAAAACTCATTGGAACCTAGATCCATCGATGACAGGTGGTCACTTAAATCGAAAAGCTACCACCTAAATATTTGAGGTCTCCAGTCTCCCTGTGACAAGTGGTGCGGCGCATTCATTTTCTCTAGATACTAGAAATAAGCTTAACTTTGAATTATTTCTGGTAAGTTTGACGACCCGTTATGTTGTGTTATGTGTTTCGTCACCTTTCATGAATGGTGCTTTTTTTGCTTGGGAACATATTTAATCATACTACGCGTCTGGGCTATCCTATTTGTATTATTTATAATAAAGGCAGGTAGGTAGGTATATTAGATTTTTTATGTAAGTTTGGAATCTAGATAGCTACTAATTTAAATAAAAAACAACGAACTCTATGAATACATGTTTAATACTAAATGCTATAAGTAGGTACCTACAGATAGTGAGGTCATCAACACGCATCTATAATACATGCTTCATTGGATTTTCATACTAATGTAAAGGACATTAAAATTCATCCACCTCACTATTCCAATTAATAATCAAAGCACCCATAGAAAGTGACACCTTAGATGTATTTATTTGATAAATAAATAAACCTAGAAAAATATTTTTCAGAACTGGTTAGGTTACATCAAAAAAATTATGCCTACAGCTTATAATTAATTGCATTAAATAGTATACTTATGATACATGCAGAAATATAAATCATGTAAGCGCAAAATAACTGACTTCAAGAACCTAACAAAAGTTTAAAAATAACTTGTTTTTTTACAGTAGTTTTTAGTAAAAATATTTTTCATCTAGGCCAGGTACAAAAGTAAGCTGCACAACTGAGCAGAGAAGTACCTCACACTATATGTACAGTAGATTGCAGTAAAATAACACTACCCTGATGTATGTTTCAGCCACGAGCAAGATTCCTAAAGCTCCTTAAGAATGTGCTGTGCTGGCAGTAACAAGACCACATAATGTTGCTAGTATATTGGTTCATCTCAACAATAAGGTTAACAATGTGGTAGTGATATGTTGGTACTGCAAGCATGTAAAGGCTACGGAGATCAACCATATGCTTGCTTGAAAAAAGTTATCAGATACAGATTCTAAATGATAATTTTATTATTATGTTTTCGTGTCTTGTGGACGTATCTGTGTGCAGGTACATAATTAAAAACATTATGATAGGAACAAAATATTTTCAGCATCAGTTGAGGTTTCCACTGAGTCGATATGTTTTTTAATTAGTTATATATATGTACAAATGTTAAATAGGTACATACAAGATTGAATAACTAGGTATTTCTGAAAACAGACAAGCCTGAGACTTGTGGAAACACAATTTGCTACATTTAAATTATCAATATGTAGTATCATCAGTAAAAAACCGAAAACCATAAGATTATGGTTTGTGGAGACTAAACTTATTGCTACCTTACATAACAATAATTTTACTGAATATCCTAGCAGAAAAAAGTTCAAAATACATTAATGTAGCAATTTTATAACACAACATCTGAATTGTGACAAAATTAACATGAAATATGCCATAAAATATTTAATAATCAAAGAGAAATTCAAGTTTCAGTAATATGAGGATATAACCAATGGCATAAAATCATCAAACTTCGTTATTTAATTTTCAAACAAAACAAGAGTTGACAAATTTAGATTTATTTAACTAACAAAACTAAAGTAATAGTAATCTATAAGTGTTGATATATAATAATATTTAAACAATGTAGATATTCATCATGTTTATCTTAATGTGGACTGAATAACTGAATAAATCTGAATATTTAAACTTGTGTCACGAGGACTTTTGAGGTAGCTAGAAATATAAAACCTACTTAGTAACTTGTTAGTATGATCTGAGGCCTACATACTTAATAAAGGTGAGAATGATGGAGAGCAGAATGCTGTGCTGGCATTTTTTTTGTGCCATTACATTATGTGTTACTTCTTTCAAATATCATATTCACAAAATGTGCACTTATTATCCAGTTGGCATCTTACGACTGTGATATGGCATACGGCGAGAGGTGATTACGGAACTGTCTGTCATGAAAATTTATTTAAATTCACACAAACAACGTCTGGGTGTGACGTCGCTATCGGCGCGCCTCTTATCACTTGGCACGCTCCCGCCGTCTCGCGGCCATCAGAGTCGCCTCGGGCCTCACTCGCTTCCAGTACAAACATTCTTCAATTGAAATCATATTATCTACATCATATTGTTTTGTCATAAACACGCTGGTTTACAATTTTAATAAGGCTACAATTGATACTAATGTGTTAATAAGACACGATTATTGGTTTCATTACACGGAATGCTTATTGTCCGTCAGTGACTAGTTTAGATATTATAAACGAACTCATTTGTTAATTGTTAGTTTACTCTTTATTACTTACTATTCAAATCAGTGTCGTCCACAATTTCTTGTAGTTTTTCCACCTATAGATGACAGGTAGTGATGTGCTTGTAAGTATCCACTCTCGATGACACTGTACGTATTGTAATCGAATCACTACTAGTCAAGTTGATCACATATAGAAAAGAAAACACTTGTTAATTTACACCACATTATCACTGAAATTTGCAATTTGGTTGAAGCTTGTTACTTTAAATCAATCTCGAGCACTCTAGTACGCTAAGCACATCTTGCAATAATTTACTATCATTCACTAATAAATAAAAATATGTTTTAATACATTAGCACTATAAAAATAAAATTATTTAAAACTTTAGGATAACGTAAAATCCACTATCTCGTATTTGGTGATAGAGTTTCATAAATCTTTTTTTCATATTGGCAGGAAGGCGCCTGCCATCGAGTGAGTCTTGTTGTTCAATGACGCGAACGGACGCGGCGGGATGCGGCGCGGTGTTCGCTCGCAGTCGCGTAGCGGGGAGAACGGGCGAGGGGGCGGTGCACCGGCTGCCCCGATGTAATCGCACACTAACGCAGTTTGTGTGCGCTATCCACGCACCCATATAAACAATCTGTCTAGATATCTCTGTGTGTGTGCTCAATTTGTTGACTGGTAGTACTGGTACTTGCGTAGTGCGATGATACGATGTAACTAATGTGTGAGTGTAAGTAGGAATTGTACGTTGGTGGATGTGGAGAGTATGTTTACGATATGCCACACATGTAAGGTAAGCTCGATTGCTGCTGCCGTTGTCGGCGTGGTCGTCGATATATATGCGCACCTATAACTATTAACTGTTATAGTAAGGCTATGACGCGATTGTCGGCTTGCGAGACGAGACAGTTGGCATTGCTCAATGATCGAGTTGTAGTCATAGTGTCATGCAATATGTAGATAATCCTTACAAAATTCTGCTAAACATTCAAAATTTTGAAATTTTACCTCTCAACTACCTATAACTACCTCGATACTGATGAATTTTAAATGCCAAGGTCGGAGAAACCTATTTTTATTAAAATCTTATCTTATCCATACTTTTAGGAATTCTTTGTCCATAGTTAGCTTAGATATAATCATTCTTGTAGGAGTGTTTCAGGCTTATGCATCGTAGGTTTATGTATGTAGGTAAGGAATATATAAATTGAGAGCCTCCTCGTTTTTGAAGTCAGTTAATTTGCGTAATGCGAACTACAAGTTTGGGTAACGAGACCTTACCTGTTGGCTATTTAACATAACATCAACTTCCTTTCAGTGAATGTCCCGATAAAATTGGTCGAGCCGTTTCAGAGATTAGCCAGCACAAACAGACAAAAAAGTTACAAATTGTATTTTGTTATAGGTAACGGATATACGTATTCAATGCATTCAGTAAAAAGCTGCTATTTCGACATTAGAAACAAAACACACACTTTAATTTTATTTATTTGTATATAATGTGGATATCGTAGGTGGATATAGATATGTAACATGACGGCCTTACGGGCCTATGGCCGTCTTGAAAATTTAAAGAACCTAATAAAGTAAGTTAAAGCCAAATAAAATTTTAAATTTAGTTTCGGTCAGGTGAGTGCTGCGCAATTATTAAAGTTAAGTAAATATGGGTTTTTAATTAAATTAACCAATTCCCTAAAATATTACTGTTTGTTTACATGTGGTAGTTTTACGCCGTGTGTTACACTCTACTTTTCACTATGATTGCGAGAAATGAAAAAAAACTAATCACTTCTTAGTATAAAATAAAGTCGCTTCCCGCTGTCTGTCTTTCCCCTATGTATGCTTAGATCTTTAAAGCTACTCAACTGATTTTGATGCGGTTTTTAATAGATATAGTGATTCAAGAGGAAGGTTTTTTTGTATAAGTAATTGTGTTTTGTAGTAGTTAATAAGTAAATTTTGTTATAGTGATCTTTAATGTGTATTTTTGGTGTCGTTATGTCCAGTTAAGTTTCATTTAGTGACTGATTTATAGGAACATTGGAAATAATTTTAATGGTTAAGTGATTTATCATTTAGGTCAATAGGTTACCTCTGACCTAAAGACGTGTTACGATCTGCTTCTACCGTGGATTGTCTCCAGAAACTCCATTAATCATTAGAATGCATGACACTAGGTATTTAGATGCGGCGCACATGAGAAATTTTGAAACTTGAAAATTCTCTGAGACACGAAACTGGCATAAATAATCCCTGAAAGGATTGATTGCCATACTTAGGAAGAAGAAGAAGAAGATGAAAGATGAAAGACATAAATAAAACAAATCCGGCCAAGTGCGAGCTAGACTCGCGCACCGAGGGTTCAACAGCGCGATGCAGGAATTTATTTTAGAAAATTCTCATTTAAAAAAAAACTACATATTTACGGTTTTCAGATTTTTTGTTTTGTGCTGTAAGACACTGCTTCATGCGAAATTTCATGATTCTAGGTCAACGGGCAGTACCGTATAGGTTTTTATTACCTTGTTAAGGTACGGCTCCTTTTAAGGTACGGAACCCTACAAATGTAACTTATTCCCCTAGAGCAAGATAGTTATTTTAATGCCGCTCTAATACGATTCGATGACGCACGTTTTGAGCAAGAGGAGTGAAAAAGGTATTGTTCGACTCACGGGGTTGGTGGGTTGGGCAGCAGCGTAGCGGCGTCGTAGATGCGGGCGGGCCAGTGCGCCCGCAGCCGCGCACACCAGCACGGCGGCGCCCACACATGCGCCCGCCCACCACCATTCTGTAAACAAACTTATATTTAATTTCCTAATGTAATGTAAGTAATGTGTTCAAAATGTTTTTTTAATACCACTAAGGTGACACACAAGCATACGGCCCACCTGATGTTAAGCGGTCACCGTAGCCTATAGCCACTATCGATACCAGGGATATCACGAACGAGTTGCCATCCCTGTTGTTTATGAGGACTCACTGTGCTTGCAGCATTACTAGCCCAGGTTATCCCCGTGTAGCACTGGGAACCTTACTTACCGCGGAAACACAATACTTCATCAATGTAGTGTTATTTCACTGCGGTCTTCTGTATAGTGGAGGTATAGTCCCCAGTCGGGCAGCTCCAATATTAATAGGAAAACCCATGGGAGATCCCTATTGGCCCTACCTCTCCTAAATTAGTTACATTGGTGTCTGCTTCACAAGCATTCACAAAATAGAGCTTGCGTCGCAAGAATATTAGGTAATGCTTCATACCACACGGCCACTTCTTAAGTTATAAATACTGAGTTTGCATGTGCATATTGGCAAATTTTAATTTTGTTTATTTAACTGAAAGGCGATATGTAATTGAGAGTGGGACGAAAAGTAGACGGGACGCGCGCTGGGAACGGTGCTACCTCATACCTCGCGTCCCACTTGACAATCAAAGCGACATAACACACGACTTCTGCGCATCTAACGACTTTAGCCAAGTTACATGCCGACTACTGTAAGCAGTCACCGTAGCCTGATGAGGAGTCACAGAGCTAGCAGCATTACTAATAGCCCAGTGTATCCCCGTGGAGCACTGGCAACCTTACTTACCACAGAAACGCAACATCCTTGGAAGTCCCAACGGATTTAAAAAAACTGACAAAAATGGAAAGCTACACTTATCCCTAAGTAACATAGGCTATGGTTATCCCATTTCTATGCGGTTGAAGTCTTAGGAAAAGCTAGTTCGGTATAAATATAAGTATAGGTCAGGTCTATATCCTAGATGTGCTAGCTTGTTTGTACTTATCACTTTCGCTTCGAACGATAAACATTGTAGGTATCACACGCCCTATCATTATCACTCCCTTAAGAAGTACATATATATGTATCAAGATTTGCGCGGAGGACTTTTGTTCACTCGCGAACAACAATATCAGTTTGATATGATATCAAAAAACTTTTGGAAAATGCATTTTAGGTATACTACTTGGGTTACTCACTATATATTAAATAGTTTACAAATTAATTATTTTACAATGACCATGACAATTGGGTCACGTTCACTGTTGACGTCACGAATTATATTAATTGTACAAACAATGAATTCGCCCGCTCTTTGTTTTAAAAATATAAAAAAATGCAGACGGTATAAAATTCAGTGCTCTTATTTTTTATTTGTTATTCTAATTTAAAATTGTAATGTTTTCAAATATATGTCAGCAGATTAGAGTTACAAGCTAAAAATAAATTTGTCAATACTAATTCATGATGAAGTCTATAACATTGGCTTGTATGCATTACTCGTAAGCCTACTTTACTGTTTCGTAGCGCGCCGCGTAGCCTCACCGTGTAGTCCCCGTAGCCACCTCTACGAAACTATTAATCTTCACTACACAAACTATTGCTACATTTTTTCTGTCACAATAAAATTAATTACATCTATGCCATGTTTCTCTTCCATGCACTAGAAATGGTGCATATTTGTTATTTCTAAAGTTCCTTTGTTAATAATATCTCAACTGCTGATCGTCTTTTTATGGACTTTGAATAGTTCGTACCTGACTTTTATCTCCTGTTTTATTATTCCGTAATCTTGGTTATCATATCGAAAGTAAACCTATTAAATATTTACTTTAGTAATATTTTATTGAGTGAGTTCAATTGAATTTTAGCCAATATTTACCGCTTGTTTAAATCAGGTCAGGAAATGCAATAAGTAATATTATGTAACGTAACAAAATATGTATAATTTTAGTGACATGGGTAAATGTCTTGAAATCCTTGAAAGCTGATGCATTATGCACGGTTGTATATTTGTAGAGTTGTTTGCGTGCTTGTGCTAATTTAAGCGGACTTTAATTAGAACATCGCTCTTAACGGCCGACAGAAGTAAAACCTGGACGTACTCCATAACGTCCATAGTTAAGTTTGTGAAAATATGTCATTGATGACCCTACATCGCTAATTGTATGATAAAAAATAATTTGTAACGTAAAGTTCTACTAATGTGGTTTGTCTGAAATTTAAAAGTTAAGTGACACGATAGTTTTTGTGTAACATACACACATGATCATGCCCTGCTGTGAAGAGAGTCCCGCGTGGTATTCTTTTTTCGGATTTTGCTTATTGCTATTTGTTGTCTATAAGAATATGTATTTACGATATGCATTTTATTTATATCAGAAGATAGCAAATGCTAAGTTAAGAAAGATACTAAGCGGTACCTGTATTCATAAGTGCAAAGCGGCATATTGTTTTATTATTTGTTTTTTAATATATAGTTGAGAATCGCCAACATGACATGCATTTCAAATATAACAAAGAGACTCATAACAAAATACCCGTAATTATAGGCAATCACGGTTATAGGGTAGGTGGCATACGTCTACAGCTGTCCTTTGAACATCACTATGAACTATGTATAATATAAATACAATCAAATATGTAACATGTAGGTTGTTTATTGCCGTATTGGCCGTGTGGTGTCCGGCCCTAAAGAATAGCACCACTCCATTTCTGCCCGTGGATGTCGTAAAAGCCGACTAAGGGACATAAACCAGAAGGATGGGCAGCAGCGTCCTCTCTGCGGAACAGTATACATACTGCGCTCACCAACCCGCCTGCCAAGCGTGGTGAGTACTGGCAAAACCCCCCCAATGAGAGCACAATTTAAAAAATGGCCCCTAGTCCCTGGCGGCCCCGCTATTCCTGGTTCTGGTAGCGGCCATGGTAACGGTGGGGCAGGGGGTGCGAAGAATCCCCGGCAGAGATCCAGCTACCATCCCAAACGAAAACTGGCCCTGGTAACATATAACAGCCGCACACTGAGGGCAGACGAAAAGATAGTTGAGCTGGAAGAAGAAATAGAAGGGCTGCACTGGGACATCATGGGTTTATCGGAAGTCCGAAGAGAGGGCGAGGACACGATAACCCTGAAGTCCGGCAATCTGTTTTATTACCGAGAGGGCGACCATCTGTCCCAAGGTGGTGTCGGGTTTCTTGTCCACAGGTCTCTCATTAACAATATTACAACCATCGAAAGTGTGTCGACCAGGGTAGCATACCTTATACTCAGATTATCGAAGCGATATTCGCTGAAGGTCATACAGGTCTACGCGCCGACATCGACACACCCAGATGATGAAGTAGAGGTAATGTATGAGGATATTAGTAAAGCCATACATAACTCTAAAACACACTTCACAGTTTTGATGGGAGACTTTAATGCAAAACTGGGTACGAGACGCGACGATGAGTTGAAAGTGGGGCAATTTGGGTATGGGCAACGGAACACCAGAGGCCAGAGGCTGGCCGACTTCTTGGAGAAAGAGGGACTCTTCATGATGAACTCCTTTTTCCAAAAGCCGCCTCATAGGAAATGGACATGGATGAGTCCCGATGGTTCCCCGAGAAATGAGATAGACTTCATTATCACCAATAAAAGACAAATATTCAATGATGTCTCCGTGATACATAGGGTGAAAACGGGAAGCGACCACCGAATGGTAAGGGGCACATTGAATATTAACCTCAAAATTGAGAGATCTTGTCTGATGACTCTACGCTCCGGCCCTCCAAAGTGCATATCCAAAACCTCGAAGGCTTTCAACTTGAACTACACAATCGCTTCGCGTGCCTGGATGATTGTGTTTCAGTGGACGAAATAAATGGTCTGTTGGTAGAAACTGTCCACACGGTTGGGTCTAAGTACTTTAAGACACACCGTAAAGGTAGACCAAAAAAGCTCTCTGACCACACCCTAAGCCTCATGGCTCAGCGACGTTCAATGAGGCTGCAGTTCTCTGATGATGCTGAAGCATACCGGCTGCTCAATATACAGATATGGAAGTCACTGCGGCACGATATTCGCACCTTTAATACCAACAGTGTTAAAGAAACTATAGAGCGAAATAAAGGCTCCAAAGTTTTCGCAAGAGACGCGTCTATTGGCCAAAGTCGGATAATGAAGCTGAAAACAGAGAAGGGCAGAGAGTTGTCAACTGGGCCTGAGCTTCTGGAAGAGGTCGAGAAGTTCTACGAACATCTGTACACGTCAGTAACCAATCCTGCCATCGGCTTCCGCCAAGACCCGCGAGCAAAATTAACCCGACACTATACCGAAGATATCCCGGACATCAGTCTGTACGAGATTAAGATGGCTCTGAAACAGCTTAAAAACAACAAGGCACCGGGTGATGACGGAATTACTTCGGAGCTTCTGAAAGCGGGTTCAACACCAGTACTTAAGGTCCTCCAGAAGCTATTCAACTCCGTCTTACTCGAGGGCAAAACGCCAGAAGCGTGGAACAGAAGCGTGGTGGTGCTATTCTTCAAAAAGGGCGACAAAACACTGCTGAGGAACTATAGACCCATCTCGCTTCTGAGCCATGTTTATAAGCTATTTTCCAGAGTCATCGCGAATCGTCTCGAGCGCAGGTTTGATGACTTCCAGCCTTCCGAACAAGCCGGTTTCCGAAAAGGCTTTAGTACCATAGACCACATAAATACGCTGCGGCAAGTAATACAGAAGACCGAGGAGTATAACCTGCCACTATGCTTGGCGTTTGTGGACTATGAGAAAGCCTTCGATTCGATCGAGACATGGGCTGTGCTGCAGTCTCTTCAGCGGTGCCATATTGACTATCGGTACATTGAAGTGCTGAAATGCTTATACAAAAACGCCTCGATGTCGGTCCGATTACAGGAATTGAGCACAAAGGCGATTCCATTGCAAAGAGGCGTGAGGCAGGGGGACGTTATCTCCCCGAAACTGTTCACCGCTGCAATGGAGGATGCGTTAAGCTTTTAGAGTGGAAAGGATTCGGCATCAATATCAACGGCGATTATATCACTCACCTTCGATTTGCCGACGACATCGTAGTCATGGCAGAATCGCTGGAAGAGCTCGGCACAATGCTCAATGACCTTAACAGAGTTTCCCAGCAGGTAGGCCTAAAAATGAACATGGACAAAACTAAAATCATGTTGAACGCCCATGTCACGCCCACCTCGATATCCGTTGGGAACTCTGTTCTTGAGGTTGTTGACGAATATGTCTACCTGGGATACAGTCCAATTAGGCAAGTCCAATTTTGAGAAAGAGGTCAACCGTCGAATCCGACTCGGCTGGGCAGCGTTCGGGAAGCTTCATACCGCAATGCCTCAAGACGAAAGTCTTTAATCAGTGTGTGTCACCAGTGATGACATACGGAACGGAAACGTGGTCACTCACTATGGGCCTCATAAGAAAGCTCAGAGTCACTCAACGAGCTATGGAGAGGGCTATGCTGGGTGTTTCTCTGCGAGATCAAATCAGAAATGAGGAGATTCGCAGAAGAACTAAAGTTACCGACATAGCTCAACGGATTAGCCAGTTGAAGTGGCAATGGGCAGGGCACATAGCTCGTAGAACGGATGGCCGATGGGGCCGTAAAGTTCTAGAGTGGAGACCACGCACTGGAAAACGCAGCGTCGGACGGCCCCCCCACTAGATGGACCGATGACCTGATAAAGGTCGCTGGCAAGCGTTGGATGCGGGCCGCATTGAATCGGTCGTTGTGGAAATCTATGGGGGAGGCCTTTGTTCAGCAGTGGACGTCTATAGGCTGATGATGATGATGAGGTTGTTTATTTAATAGACGATAAATATTGAATAGTTAATACGTAACAATTTCAGATGAGAATATTTTCTTGTTTCATACTTTTGGAGCGTGTTTTTTCAGTAGTTGGGTTTTAGTTTGTGAATTTACTTTTTGTAAATATTCGGATGATAACAACATTATGTACTATTGAAAGCAAGCATATCTTTTACTTACTTTAGAAAGGCTTAGCATGATTATGAAACTTTTGAATGACAATTTAGTTTGTAACTTGCTCGTAAAGTATCACTGTGTTAGATGCGACAGCAGGATATGGAAGCTCCACAGCTAGTGGGTAGTAGGTACGGTTGTGGTGGCCGCTATTGGTGGCTCAGGCCAAAACAAACGGCATGTGGTCGCGCGTACTCGACAAAAATTCGACATCGTTCGCCCAAGAATGCACA
The DNA here is from genome assembly GCA_951449985.1 of Falcaria lacertinaria. Lineage (NCBI taxonomy): Eukaryota > Metazoa > Arthropoda > Insecta > Lepidoptera > Drepanidae > Falcaria > Falcaria lacertinaria. Next base: position 5,967,269 of record OX602120.1, on the reverse strand, counting down.
GTGCGGTTATTTATAGAGGTTGCGAGAAGCGCGGGGGCGGCGGCGACGTCTGGTCTCGGTCTGCCGGGGCCTGCCGCCGATTACCGAAATAGCTTCTCCAGCTGGCAGTACCTGGCCACGTGGCGCGCCTCCGCCAGCCCTGCTCTACCTGTCCTGACTCGAACACGCTGCCGGTTCCACACCTATCATACATGCGCCTTTATTAACAACAACAACACAAACATCTCGTTGTGTGTCAAAGATAGCATTAAGTGGTAATCTCCTGTAGATATGTACTTTTATTATGTCTAGCAATAAAATAGAGACCGGACTCAAACAGAGATTATAGCTTACTAGCCGAGAATATGCACGCAAGTAGAGATAATAATACATTATAGTATTATAATGATTTCATTTTAATTAATTAGTACCAACTAGTTGCGTAGAACATAATTTAAGTGTCAACTAGATAAATAATTTGTGGAATGAGAGCTAAGTGGCACATCACGCAAACGGCACGCGAGTCTTATCAACACGCTTTCGGTTGAACCTGTAAATTGTAATGGTATCAAGTCACAATCATCACAATTCACAACCATGATATATTATTTTAATTTTGCTGCTATTATGTAATTGACTCAGGAGTATTATGATAAAAATATGTCAAAAACTACTTATTACGAGTTTGTTAGGTTTGCCTGTTGTTTCGTTTAAAAACCATTCCAAATTACCGTTAAAACCTAATTTTCAACATAATCTGTGGCGAAATCTATTTAGCAGACTACCACAAGTTAAAATTCTGCCAAAATGGATCCAACACATGCTCTCGCGATGCTCTAAAACATTGGAAATGTCAAACTACAGTGACAAATGGTCTTTGACACCATCAAACATATTATTTTTCACTACTCCTGCTCTACGACGTAGCGTATCCGAGCGGGATTAAAATAACATTTCCTGTTTTTCCAATTCCAATTTATACCACTGAGGTGGCACACAAGCATACGGCGCACCTGATGGTAAGCAATCACCGTAGCCTATAGTCGCTAGCAATACCAGGGATATTACTAACAAGTTGCTAACCCTATTGTTGATGAGGAGTCACTGTTCTGGCAGTATTACCACTAGCCCAGCGTATCCCCGTGGAGCACTGGCAACCTTTCTTACCGCAGAAAAACAACACTTCATCGAAGTAGTGTTATTTCACTGCGGTCTTCTGTAAGGCGTAATGCGGCTTCTGTAATGGGCAAACCCACGGGTGATCCCAATTCGCCCTACCTCTCTTAAAGTATCTCGTATATAATAGGTAATTTTAGTCCCTTGTATATCTACGATTATGTGATGAAAACCCACGAATGCTGATTTTGGATGAGCTGCTACGTGCATATTGTGTTTTTAAATGAAAAACATATGATCGGAAACGTGGACTCAGAGTTGCCTTGTCATTTAATAAACAATGTAGAGAACGAGATAGGTTATCTTAATGTAATATAGGTATACCTATATGTACATAGTAGTCGACATTTAGATAATATTAAATTTATACGGGCAGTACTTTAGAATTCATGTCATTTGTCACACTATATAATTGTGGGTCAATAGGTTAATGACTGTTGGCTCATAGGAGCAACGAAAACAGTGTTTGTAATGAGAATCATCTTTAATTGTTGGCAATACTTAGATTATGTTACTTTATCTTATGCTTTTGTGTGTAATGGATCTTTGATATTCGGCATCGACATTCGGATGCGGTTCCTCTTTGCACAAACATCCTTCTGAGCATTTCCGTCTCAACTGTATTCTACGAGCGAGGATAGTAGCCACTATTTTCCATATATTTTTTAATAAATTTAATATACAACGGCTCTATTTGGTTTTAAAAAAGCAGCCAAGAGGGTTCCATACACACTTGTAGGCAAGGTTAAAAGTAGGCAAACTTCATAGAGGTCATTATTCGTCAGTGCATCTCAACAGCGCGAAACAGGAATATTTTTTAAGTAAAGTCGCATTTAAAAAAAAAACTCCATATTTACGGGTTTCAGATTTTTCCTTTACTTGTGCTGTCAGACTGCTACTTGCCAAATTTCATCAAATATAGTATATTTGATTCTCAGTTTTGATTCTCTTGTGAAATCGCAAAAGATGCGAAAATTTGCGATATAAATGGTTATATCTTTCCTGCATATTGACTTGCCAATAAGTCATGAAAATAGTACCTAACGTGTACGGTAGAATGGTACCTACGTATATTTTTTAACGAAATTAATTTTGGATGATAACGGTGGCCTTGTGAGCGTACACAGGATGTTTCACTTCACTTGCAAATGAGGCGACCTATGTTTGACTTCCGATTAGATCTTAAATTGTATATACCGTGCTACATGCGCCGACGTTCTCGAAGTCTTACCTTCTCTTGTGCGACGTATACTTATTATTAATCAAATTCCATGATATTAATGTTTTATTAATATAGAGTAGGTACACTAGAGTAGGCCATTAAGTATTTAGAGGAAAATTGTAAGCTGTATTTGATACATAGTGGGGTGGTGTGGAACTGTGGATGAGGCTGGTGGGCTGGTGGGCTGGTGGGCTGGCGGGTTGGCGGGACGTCTAGACGAAGTGTAATTAGGAAGGTGAGCGCGAAAGCAGTGGTGCGTGGACATGGGGCCTGTTCGGCCATTGGCCGCATATTATAAGTTATACGTACCCCTGTTGTCCTCCGACACTAAATAGTGACACTGTGTGCTTGAGCACAACGCAACAGCTAAGATGTCATTCTGAAGCTGAGTCATACTATTTGGGTATAAAGCGCATGAGCTAAATTACAGAAATATATGTTATAGCCACGCAAATTTAAGAATGTGGTACCAATAATTGTTTGCTTTTGCTGAAATCTCGGTCTCTGCCCTCGAAATGGTTCAATGACGCGTTCCGCGCATTTCGGCGTGTTTATCTTACTATTTTCCCTTGGCATCACATGCCTAGTCTCATTCAAATATACTGCTATCAAGAATACTACCTATATCTACGTATAGGATTATCTCTTATCAATAATCTGGAATATTGTTCTAGATTCATATCTATCGGAGAATATATGGCACTAACAAGCGTTATTTATATTAACTTTTTTATACCACCAAGGTGGCAAACAAGCTTACAGCCCTCCTGATGGTAAGCGATTACCGTAGCCTATGGACGGTTGCAACACCAGGAGTATCAGCCGCGTGCTGCCGACACTAAACTTACTTTTATATCTATCATATATTATAAAAAAATACTCATGTGTGCCAAAATTTGCAGTGTATACCACTTATTATTCAGAGCTACGTACACAGTGACATGTCATTACGTACATAATCTAAAAAGCCAAACAAAAACAGATCGCATGTGCTGTCAGTGTTATTGTCACTTGCAAATGACAGAGATTTAAAGGTCGGCAGAGGAGAGGATTGAGGATGTCACCGTATCACACTGTAGCACATCATAATATAGCATGTCCCTGCGACCGCGGCGAGATACGGTTGTGCGACCTGGCGAGGGTTACCGAGGATGGCGCGTAGCGTAGATAATACGATTTGTTTGTCAATGTGAGTGTTCTGCGATAGCTGCTTTCACTACTCGCTACCCGCTAGTGGCTAGGCGATGGTTATAAATAAATTACATGGAGCTGCGCGGCGCGTCATCGCTGTCAGATCGCACGGAGTACGCACCTCCCGCCGCTCCGGCCACGCCAACAGTTGCCATCGTCCATGTGAATGCAACTTTCATTTGGCTTGAATGGAGAGTCTAGTAACTATTGTTTTCATACTCAAATTGTAATCCTAAGTAAATATACGTCTGACTTAAATCTATCTGTATAGACAGCTTTCTTGGTTGTTTTGATGATTTGAGAATTTGGAAGGGAATGACAACTATCATTGTATTCATGTGCAATCCCACATCGGCGCAGGTGTGAGTAGTTGTGCCTCTAATATGTACAGGCATGGGGGCAAGCGCCCGCGTGCGCGATAAATAACTAGTTATTTCCATCTAACTCACGCAGCTCCGACAAAACATCCTTAGTAAACAGCAGCACTGTTGAGAAAACAGTGCCTTTAGTTACGAAATGTTCCACTTATATCTATGTATTCTCTATGTAATCATTGATATAAGTATTATGACTGTGTACTTACTACTACAATAAAACGAAAGAGAGTTTGTCTGCTCAAGGTAATTAACATAAAAACGATAAATTAATTGGCCAATGGTACTTTTCACGTCCGTCCATCACAGGCTTTTTACCCGTCCGATGATGATGTGATTTGCCATTTAGAATTAGAGTAGCCCGATAGGACAGAACCTTTCCAGATCCCAGCTAGATAAGGAGCTCTTTGGAGTGTTGAATGAGGCTGCCAGAGCTCTTTGTATACGAGAGACTGGTTATCCCGTTGTGTTTTAAATTTCATTCTACATACAAAAATTACGAGTAACTCAATTATTATTACTTGCTCGCTGCATTAGCGCATCACAACTAACATCAATACAACTGCTCGAATTTTGAAACTATTTTTTAAAGTGTTTAAGTATCACGAAGAAAACAAAGAAATTCTTGATAACATAACAGTCGTTAATCATCAAATATCTCTCCCAACATTTATTCCTTCCACGATACGATAATGCGACTACCAATTTTTTTTGTTGCTACACATATAATGTTTTATTCTTCTATGTTAGCATGCAAGCATACGGCCCATCTGATGGCCGATAGATGCTAGCAATACCAGGGGAATCACTAACGCGTTACCAACCCTATTTTTTGGAGGACTCACTGTGCTAGCAGCATATCCTTACTACAACCTTACTCACCGCAGAAACAATACTACATCAATTTAGTTTTATTTTACTATTGTATAATCTATATATTTCATAATATAAAAATTAATCCCTATTCACCTAGCTCACTACATCCCGCCTTAACAGCTAGGCCGATTTCCTTAATACATAATTTGGTTCTTATGAAAAGAAAAACTGGAAACCGGTACATTTAAGTTTCGGCATAAACTAAAGATCCTTTTTTAACCCCCGACACAAAAACTACGGGTGTTATAAATTTGTAGTTTGTATCTGTGTGTCTGTCTGTGGGATCGTAGCTCCTATACGGCTGAACCGATTTTCATATAGTCTTTTTTGTTCTATGGTGCATTTGAATTATGAATTAGCTAAGACAGGACAACGTCTGTCTAGACAACTGATATGATATAAACATGTAATACTCTCATACAATGGCAATGTACTGTTGAATGGAATGCATTATTGATTCCATCGGACGCTGCGCTATGCTTGCAGCAGGAAACCTACCGGCCGACGCCTACCGATTATACTTATAGCTCACGATATCTAGGAACTTCTACTATGAATTACACATACATTTATATTATCCCATAAATTGAATTTAGGTCTTTCTTGGATTGATCGCTTTGATTGATAATTCAATAACTTTTCTTTATCATATAAGTATGCTGTCTGACTAAAAAGCATTCCGATGTTCAAGTTTTGAATTTTAATCGATTATTTCAGACGTGCTGTGTAAGACTTCCATCAGAATTGCACATTTGCAGTTCAAGCTGAAATAATAGATAGTAGCTCCTAAAAGGTGATTGTGAACCAAACAATTTTGGACGTTAAGAAAATAGCTGTAATTATTAATTTGCAACAGTTAAAGTAAATTAATGTATTTATCTTCGAAGAATACCAGATAAGCATTGGTATTTATATAAATATCAATGCTTATCTGGTATTATCAAGTAGCATATACATACAGTCCCCGACTTATGACGGACGGAAGCGAAGTTCCCTCAGGCGCAACACCTGCCTGGCTAAAAGATCTTTCCTTTTTAACGACTAGCGACTCAACATGATCACCTTGCTCACTCCACATAGGTACTCATGGTAAAAGAAGAGTGTTGGTAACATCCCTAAACGTTCGTCTACCTTCTGTACAAGGGTCCCATGAATGCGGAAACAATGTCTTATGTTAAGAACTTCCTTAGCACAGTCCAGATCATGAGAGGTGGCCGCTTCTATCCTAGAATTACTATTGAATTTTTGTTTTATTTATTTTTTATACCACTAAGGTGGCACACAAGCATACGGCCCACCTGATGGTAAGCAGTCACCGTAGCCTATAGCCGCTAGCAATACCAGGGGTATCACTAACGAGATGCCAACCATGTTGTTGATGAGGACTCATTGTGTTAGCAGCAATACTACTAGCCCAGCATATCCTCGTGGAGCACTGGCAACCTTACTTACCGCAGAAACAACACTACATTACATCAAGTAGTGTTATTTCACTGCGGTCTTCTGTAAGGCGGAAGTACAGTCCCCAGTCGGGCGGCTCCAATTTAAATGGGAAAACCCACGGGAAATCCCAAATCGCCCTACATCTCTTTTTTAAAGCTCATGGTGTGATTAATCACTGTACTTAAGCATAGAAACACTCATTGGTACAGGCCGGGACTCGAACCTGGGCCCATCAGATGACAGGCCGTTGCTTCAACCACAAGGCCACCACGGCTTCAATTGAATAGACAATAAATAAAATGATGACAGACAATATTGAGCAATAAAATAGTATCGTGAAATCACGCACATATTTTAATTTAAAGTGTAGATAGGTCATGACAGAGCGTGACCTGATGCGCCGGTGTAAGAACTGTGCACTGTGCAGTACTGTGTTGGTGTGCGGCGCCATCCTCGTCGGCGCAGGCCAGCGGCTAGCCGGCTTACTGAGCTCGACAGTGGCTTGCATATATTTTTCCGTCATTTTTGCGTGCGCGAGAGGGCGCAAGCGCGGTCTCGATTGTTTTCGTCGTGTTTCGTAAGTTATTTCGGGCGTGTGCGGCGCGGCGGTGCAAGCCACTCGCGCGCGTCACACTGTCCGCAATCGTGACCACAATACCTATTCAATCAGCAGTAGTCTATAAGGGAAACAGTAGTTGTAAAATGCTGGCTATTAAGTAAATGCATCATACAATTTAAAACGACTGCGCCAAACTACGCATGGTTAACGTGAAACTTATAGTCATGGCCGCAATCTAGGCTGAAATGAAGAAACCGTGCAAGTGGGTTGAACAGAACTTTAGTAACGGGTAGAGCTATTTGTCTGTTATCTTTTGTAGGATGGAGTATGATAGTTAACATCTCGGTATAGGTCATAACAATTGGGCAGCTCCGAGATTTAACGAGAAACTCTTTGTGCCCTACCTTTCAATACAAGTTGTTATTGTGATAATTTAGACCTTCATAAGTGCCTTATTAGTGCCTAAACTGAATTTATTTTTTTTTTTTTTTTGATTTAGACTTCATTTAAATTTTGACTTTTGTTTTGATTGATGAACACTATATTCGTTTTATTGGTCTGCCATCTATTTCAAGGATACAATGCCTCAGTCGGAGCGCGCCGAGTGTACGCACGCCTAGGGGCTACTTACTACTTGTAAGGCTATCAGGGTCGAAACAGCATCAATTCCCTTATTACCCCTACATATCCCTTAGCATATGTAGGTACTAGTTCATAGGCAAAGTTCAAAAGCATATTATTAAATTAAATTGGTAAAGATTAACATTTAACACAACGAAGTGTACATGTAAGGCTGTTCAGATACCTAAGTGGTTTGTTCCAGAGTTATACATTTGCTTGTCATGCAGATATATTAGTTGTTTTTTTTATAATATAAATGCAATTAGTAAACAGTAAAAAGGAGTTTTGTTAAACTTGTGTTTGATGGATTACGTGAAGCACGCCATTACTTGTGAAACTTGTCAACGTAATTCTCTATTATGTGGCAAAAAAGACATGCAGAGCATATGTGTGATATGATATGATTTTAAACATTACAATAAAGAGCCCGAAAATATTAAGAATACAACGCTGGACTGAATCAGCTATAATAGATATAATAAGTAAAAAGTTTAAAAGACTGTAACCCGATTTCTGAAAAAAAAAATATAAATCCCGCGCTAATAAAAGGAATGACATCTGTTAAAATAGGGGTTTATAAGGTAAAATCCACTCCTCCTATTGTTTAAGTCAGTTCAAATGTAGCCTATGCTACTGGGCCATAAAATCTTATCGATTGATACCTTATTCATGAAAATCGAATGAATAGTTAAGGTGCTACGGCGGAACATACGTTAATACAAATAAATACAAACATATATCCATACATACATTACATACATACATAGACAGCTAAAATCATAACCCTTCGATTTGACTTCGCCATAGTCGAGTAAAAATCAATTGCTGCATACAGGACAATCACTTGAGAACGGGTATACCGATTGGCTGATGTGTAAATATGATATACTAGCTTTTGCCTAAAGTGAATAAGTTCAACATGTACGACAGCTCTTATGGATTTCACTTTAAAAATGACGGATTTTCATACTAAATTTCATCCCCTATTTTACCCCCTTAGGGGTGGTATTTCCAAAAACCCTTCCTTAGCGGATGCCTACGTCATAAGAGACACATCCTGCCAAAAAAATCAAGTCTAATCCCAGCCGTTTAGGCTGTGCTTTGATATGTAGGTATGTATATGAGATCTACAATGCCAATTGAATATCACCGGCCTGTAGGTACTTTGTCCAGGTCAGCAATACGAGTATATTGCACTGAACAAAGCGGGTGTTACACAGGCATTTATTTGTTTATTTATGATAGTTTAGATGCAGGGTATGGGTAGTGCTCGCGGCGGTCGCAGTTCGTCGGCTGAGGCCAAGCCCGGACGTCGGCCCCGCGACCTACATGCTCTCAAGCCCCGCGCACCCTCCTCGCTCTTCTTTATCAATACTGATAACAACTCAAGTAGCCGTCGCACACTACGACGCTTTCTTCTGATCCCTTGCTTACTTGTGCACGCAAACAGATCTGAGTCTGTATTCGTATATATTTGACGAGACCGCTGGTCTAGTGGTTAGTACACCTGACTGCTGCGCTAGAGGTCGCGGGTTCGATTCCCGCCGAGGCAAACATTTATGTGACAAATGTGTTTGCCTGGCGTCTGGGTGTTTGGTATGTATTATAAGTATGTATTTACAAACAAAAAGTATATAAGTATTATATCAGCTGCTGGTTCCCATAGTACAAGCTTTGCTTAGTTTGGGGCCAGGTGGCGCTGTGTGATAATGTCCAAGCATTATTATTCCTGCGGCACTTAAAGAGCATTGGAACTTCAAAAATGTTGGTTCTCAAATTTAAATATTATTGTAGGTTATGTATTACCTGCAAATAACTACTAGTCGTAGTAATATTTTTTTTATACCACTAAGGTGGCCAACAAGCATACGGCCCGCCTGATGGTAACCGGTTACCGCAGCCTATGGACGCTTGCAACACCATGGGTATCAATCGCGCGTTGCTGACCCTTAATTAGTAGTAAGTATGTCGTAGTTAGTAATTGTAAGTATGTCGTTCACGTTCAAAATCTTAAAACATCAAAGATTTTTCAATTACTGCTTTGACATTTTGGCAATAAAAAAATTACGGCTAACTTGGATAAAAATATATAATTTGCTTTTATTACATTGGTTAGAATTCCATATTACCTAAGCCTATGTACTATGCTCATACAGTTTGCATTGCTATATTTTCTAAAGAAGAAAGAAAAATTACTATTATGAACTTATTATTTGCGGTTGGTGCAATATTCAGGGAACGAACCGAAAAGTTAAGTTTATCATTTTACCTTGTTTATTATTCAAAGTTCAACTCAAAATAATCTTTATTTGTCTAGACTTTTACAGATTAATAATTTCAAATCCCCAGAATCTACAACTTAATTCTGAAGGTCGTTTTTTGCTGAGAAGAATCCGGCAAGAAACTCTGCAACTACTATTTTATAACCAAAAAAGAAATACATATAATTTACATTTCAATTACTTACATACCATGAATATTTCACAAAAGAATATAGATATGTAAAAAAAATGCATTAAACAATAACATTAACATAATATAAACAAGGATATAACGCCTCAAATTCAAATCTAAGCAAGTAGTTAGTAAAAGGCTTTAAGACTAGCCTAGACTCTTAACTTCTCTAGACTATTAACGAACAGCACCTGTTCACGAGTATGACGCGAATGCAGCTATCGCCCTCTTCAACCATTATGCCGGGAAGAGAGAGACCCGTCTTTCGGACGTCGCCGCAAGCAATGGCAGTTCAGTGAGCATGACATACTTAAACCGATTTAAAACAAAATATGTGAAAAGTTTATTCAAACAGAAGTAATGTATAAACAAGGCTTGAGATGACCAGCCCCCACACATTTTAGTACGGAACCCTCAATGTGCGAGTCCAACTCGTAATTGGCCGATTTTTTAGAATATTAACCACTCTATTGGAAAGTTAAGAAAGTTTAAAGACTTAGCGATACCACACATTATACGAAGGGTGAGTGAAATAGCATGGTTCCACATACAAAGTGCTAGCTTTTTTTTGAAGAATTACTTTACAATTTCGGAATAAGCCAATGAGACAATTTGTAAAATTAAATAAATAGCTCATAATTGGAGCTGACTGATTCATTACTTCTATCCTACAAAAGACCACGGCCAAAATAGAGTCTGTGATGTGCAAAGTTGTGTGATGTCGTGTACAAATAAAGAATTTATACCTAATCTAGCGACAAACAGAAGAAATAACTTTTCCTTAATGCAGCCATGTTCAAGGGAACCTGGAAGCGTTAACACCGAACCCGTACCCCATAAGTAAAGTGGCGGGAGTTCAGGGCCAACGTATTTGCTAGGAACGGGAGGAATAGGTATTATTTAGTTATACTGTGACGGAGGCGTAGCGACGAATGCTATGGTGTCGCGGTTGGTCAGAGGGCGACAGGCGGCTGTGTCTGCCGGCGGCGGCGGCGCGTCGCGTTCGACAACCTGCGTCTCAAGGCCGGCCTTACACGTGCCGGTCACACCACCGGGCGCTTCCTGCCGCCATAACAAACCACGCTTCCCGCTACCCTCGCCGATTGGTCGTAGCACCCATCCTTCACGTAGGTATATATATCCAGCGGCTCCTGACCTGAGTCTTTGTAGCTCCCCCTAGCGCCATGTCGACGCCGCCGTCGAAGACGGGACGCGGCGCATGTTTTATAGGCCACATGACATATTCCGTTCCTAGGACATCCAATTTATGTTTTATGTACTTTATGGTGTGCAACTCATTAGTTATACCCCTGGTATTGCTAGCGGCTATAGACTATGGTGGCTGCTTACCATCAGGTAGGTCGTATTCTACTGTGCAACCTTAGTGGTATAAAAAAAACTTAACGCCAATTTCTTGAACGTATCATCGTATAGGTTGTATAAGCTTTATTAGGTTAAATTACTTCGTAATATATATTATAACAATAAAAAACCTTATCACTGGGACCTGAACTTAGACATCGTTTTGTTAGCCAGCGTCCTCATTAGCAAATTGAAACACGACAGTATGCCCATCGACGAGATTGGCATATGTCGCTTATCACTGTTTCATTTGACCTGTCTACTCGGTATCTCTATCCCCTCGGTAACGATTCTAAGAAAGCCATTCGTTTGTTTTGTCTTTGTCGTGTCGGATGCGGTTGCGACAAAATACAATGGCAGTTGTTATGTGCGGCGCGTGGGTGCGCAGTGCGTGTGAGGGGAGACGCGGCTGCAGCCGGCGACGGCGCCGCGGCGCGGCAGGAGGGTGCGAGCGAACCTTCGCCCCGGTGACCCACATCCGCGCCCGTCTGACGGCGCCGCACCCACTGCCACATTTCTTTGTAGGTACATACAGCGTTTAATTCCACAAATCGTGTAACAATCATATTGCACGTATCTACAGCTTCTTGTAATATTGCCAGTCATAACATACCTCCACGTCATAATATGAGCTTAGTGTGGCGTGCGCTCGCTCTATGTTCTGTTATATAGTCTGTAGCGAATGACGATTAGTGAGATTGTTGTTCGTGGGAGCGGCAGCCTGGATACTTTTTTGTCAGTGGCCCCAGTTTACTCAAGCTTCTTCGAATTGAATTACCTACATAGACATACAATATATCTATGAACAGACTGGGTATTTGACCCGAGTGTATTTAATAACTTATTATTTTACTATACAAGCCAACGGTCTGGTTGATGATAAGCGGTCATCAGAGCCTTAAGTCGACGAATACCAGGGGTATCATAAAAACGTTACCAATGTAACCTTATGTTTCAATGAATTTCTAAAGTAGTAGTAGCAGCATTATCTACGACCAGTCTTCTTACTACTAGTACGGAACACAAACACTATACAGATTAAGCGTTATTTAGCGGTAAAGATTACCGCTAAATAACGCTTAGGTAATCTTATCAAGGTGGAGGTGCTTTTCCAGTGGAATAGCACCTGTTTTGAACGGTCTCTCACCGTTGAACCCTATGTCATTTAATAAAACGAATTTGCCTAGTATTTGAAGATATTATAATAATATGACACTTACTTATTTCTTCTACTTCGAATATATTCTGTTTTTTTTTTTCGTTTTGTTTGTAATCAACTAAAGTTATAAATTATTTTAATACGTATTAAAGGAATATTATCTTTAACATAAGGCCTCTCTCTCTATCTCTGTAGATATCTACTTATACGTGAAGTTTTCATTAAATTAACTAATATATGTTAATAAGGAAGTGAAAAAGTCTACTGAAGTCTACTCTAATAAAACTAATTGAATTTGCATTAGCACCCTATTCACGCACGTAACACAACGACGTAGGTAGGTACCTATTATTTATATACAAGTCATGTATTCCTAATTATTACTGCCATTGTTTAATTTGAATTAATGGACTGATAAGAATTATGTTTGTTCTCTGTAAATACACTTACTTTCAGACTTTACTCTCGCATTGAGACTTGTGTATTGTAGGTACATCTGTAGATAAACTTGTTATCAAAACAAATTAATTAATCGTCTAAGTATAAGTCTGTCAGTATTAGTTGTTATTAAAATATCGATAGCCGACGACACGGCCGGAGTTTCAGTTGATTAACTTCCCACCAAATAGGAACTTATAATAGGAACTGACTATACGCAATTGTGTACAATTAATGGTGCAATGTATGGTGCATTGTCAATGTACTTGTGCCTACGTCGATATGCGGAAGCTGGAACCCAACTGATCATAATATCAATGTATTTGTACTTGGTGGAATATACATACAGCTAGTTTCTAATGTCTGAACACGTGTTTTTATTCAGCCATTGCATCGGGGTAAGTCGAGTTGAGAGCGAACGAAGAAGCGATGTGAGATACGTTATTGTGTCGAGGGTTAGGTAGGGTTCCTAATCACCGGTAACGGATTCGAGTACTGACCGGTGTGTGCGGGTGGGTCGGGCGCCGGCGGCGATGATTCTGTGGTGTTGTTGGAGGGCGCGCTCGCGCAGGCGGCCGCCGACGGCGCATCTTCCGCGGCGCGGGCGGAGGGCGGCGGCGGCGCACCAACGCCGGACGGGCCGGGGGGAGGCGCGCAGAGCGCGACCAGCCGCAGCAGCGCCACGCACCACCACCAGAGCACGGCGGCCAGCGCGCGGGCAGCGCGCCCGACGCGGCCCGGGGCCCTCTCGAGACCGAAATACGCGCACCGTAGACTCGTGCACCAGTGAGCTCTCTCTGTCACCCGGCTAGCGGTGCGGCGTCCGGACAGCTTGCAAGGCGACGCGGGTGCGCGCGCGCGGCCACACGGCGACTGGGGCGCCGCTCCCGACGGCGCACGACCGCGCCCGAACACTATTTCGGGAGCGACGCACCGCGCCGCTGCCGCCGTCCGCCCGCCGCACGCTGCCAATTTTACGCGAAATTACGGGCGGGCGGTGATGCGATATATACTGTAAAGCGACCACCTGCAATTGTGGCGTCGCCGGTGTGGTTTTCGGTGCGATTATACAAGGATAAACGTTTTTCATTGAGTGAGATTTAAGGCGAGGTGGAAAGCAAGAGTTGCGTCCGTCACCACCGTTAGACACGTGCGCCATCCGTCTACTCAAAATAGTCGCCGGCGAGCGTGCTGCTGGCCCGTGTCAATAAAGACAATGTCGCTGCTATTGGCAAGGAAACAGAGACTCGCACTATCTCACTGTCTCGCGCTCTCTGTGTTGTGAATTCTTATGCACGGTTTATATTTAGACGTAAAATTATTTCTGATATAGATAGGTGTTTGACATTACGTTGAACTCTCATACGTCGGGAAGCTCCACCTGTATAAATATTCCGTGCCACAGGAACGCTGTATGCTTCATCACTTTATAACTGCGGCAATACTGCACCATAAGAAGAGTTATTTTATTGAGCATTCCTCTTATGTTGCGGTGTAATAATAATAGGTATAGTCTTAAATAGTTATATATCTGCGTTTTACGTATGTATTTACTATCTATTAAGAATCAATACATTCTGTATGTTAATCACATAGTCAGTTATCACGGTTTTCTCAGTGTGAAAAAAAATGAGAATATCATTTTCGCTAATAAAATATCATAAAAAACCGGCCAAGTGCGTGTTGGGCCAGGTGCAGTGTAGGGTTCCATCCACAGTGAAGTAAAAATGTGTAGCCTATGGACGCTTCAGACGCTTGCAACACTAGGGGTATCACTCGCGCTTTGCCGACCACAAAAATTTGCGCTACATATTTTGATCAAAGATGAAGATACGAACCAAGTTTATTCAGTTATAGAAACTCAACTCCTAGGGTTCCGTACCTTAAAAGTAAAAAAGGATCCCTTATAGGATAATTTTGTTGTCCGTCTGTCTGTCTCTCTGTCAAGAATTTTTATCTCAAGAACGCGTGGAGTTATCTTATTGAAATTAATATAAAATACCCGGGTCAATGGTAACTTTTGGCTGTAAAATAATCAAACCTGTAAGTCAATATGAAGAAAAGATGTCTATGTCGCAATGGACATCATCAATTTTGCTCCTATTATAAAAGTGCCGGCCAACGATTTTTTTTGTATATTCTGTTAGAGCTTGCCTGTCTGAACATATATTGCTATGGCATCAAAGCTGTAGGACCCTTGTCCTCGATTTTATTTGAGTTCGAAAATCAGAATTTTCATACATTTTTGTTGAAAATAGGAATTCAAAATAATCAAAACAAATGAAATGTCCTGTAATGTCCAACTTTGGTGCCAATAATAAATGCTCAGAAATTCTAACAGAATATACAAAAAAATTTTTGGCCGTGACTTTTAGATTTGGACCAAATCTCTGTGAAACATGGAGGATGTTTCATGTTTTCGCATATTTTGCGATCTCACAACCTATAGGGTACTTCCCGCTGACCTAGAATCATGAAAAATGGCAAGAAGCAGTGTCATACGGCAAAAGTAAATGAAAATATCTGAAAACCGTAAATATGTAGTTTATTTTTATGCGAATTTAAACGCTGTTGAGAGTCACCGACGAATAATGACCTCATTTGAATTTCCCTTACCTAGAAGTGTATACGGAACCCTCGGTGCGCGAGTCCGACTGGCACTTGGCCGTTTTTTATCTTCTATATACATCAATTAAATTGAAGTGTCTGTTTGTAATGTCAAAATAACAGTTTTATACGAAATGCATATAAAGGTAAACACGTTTCTAATGACAAAAAACCGATGAAAAAAAATTTTGTATGTCTGTCTGTCCGTCTGTCTGTCTGTCTATCTGTCTGTTTGTTTGGGGTAATCTCCGAAACGGCTGGACCGATTTGAACGAGACTTTCACTGTAGATAGCTAATTTTACTGGGCGTAACAAACGCTACTTTAATTTTTGAAAAATAATTAGGGTTCCGCACAACGAATAAAAACCATAAAATTGTGAACAAAATCCAAACGGCTGGACGGATTTGAACGAGACTTGACCTGGTAGATAGCTGATTTTACTGGGCGTAACATAGGCTACTTTAATATTCGAAAAATAATTAGGATACCGCACAACAAATAAAAATCCATAAAATTGTGAACAACATCCGAACGGCGGGAATTATTTGAACAGGACTTTCACTGAAAGGTAGCTGATGAATAACTTAGACATATATTTTTTTATAAGTAATTATTGTACGGTGCAAATGAAATTGTCAACAAAATTTATTCCACACGTACGAAGTCGCGGGCACAGCTAGTTTTTTTAATAAGAACGGGGGGACTTGACTCTAACAAACATAATTACACTTTAAAGCTTATCACTGAATCGAAAAATAGTTTTTACGAACTGCAATATGTTTACGACAGTGATTACTTCTTGCCTAAAACTATGGCATCGAACAGCAAAACTGTGGGGTTGTAGAACAATTTAAGAATTCATTTAAAATTATCTGAATTAGGAAAAATAAATCGTTATACTTGAAATCCATATATATTTACGTGACTTTTTTATGGATTTTTCGCCGTCGGTGTTAATAATATTATAAGAACCCTATGTCTGCAAACTTCATTTATCACTAGACTAGTTCCGTTCCGACTGGGATGCACGATGTCATAGAATTAACGAAATAACACAGGGGGGTGCATTCAATCTTAATGTAAGAGTATTTTAGCCAGACGGTGAGAACTCTTACGCTTGGCTATACCGGCAGATTGATTATATCAGTGATCTACTAACTTCAACTGATATAAACGAGCGGATATATAGGAATACTGTTTGCGGAGCCCACAGAGGCACTGCTCATTGTTACAAATGTTACAATATATTACTTACTGTTTTTACTCGCCACGTTTATTTTGGACTGATGTTTTCAAGAATATAAATACCTGCTGTAGCCATCCTAGAAAGAGTCCCGATAGGGAACCAGGCTACAGCGCGATAACACAAAAATATCAGCCAAGTGCGAGTCGGACTCGCGCACCGAGGGTTCCGTACACACTTTTAGGTAAGGTTAAAAGTAAGCGAACTTCAAATGAGGTCATTATTCGTCGGTGACTCTCAACAGCGCGATTCAGGTTTTTTTTTTGTAAATTCGCATTTAAAAAACCTACTTACTTACGGTTTCCAGTTTTTTTCTTGCTGTAAGCCACTGCTCACTGACTGCTTCTTGCCAATTTAATGATTTAAGGGCAACGGGAAGTACCCCATAGGTTTTGTTTCCCTTGTGAAATCGCAACATATGCGAATATTTGAGACATAATCGGTCGTATCTTTTCTTCATATTGACTTACAGGTTTGATTATTTTACAGCTGAAAGAGACCAGGGTATTTCATATTAATTTCAATTTGATAATTCCACGCGTTCCTTAGATAAAATTTCTTGACAGACAAACAGGCGGACAACAAGGTGATCCTATGAGGGTTCATTTTAAGGTACGGAACCCTATAAATTGCCAAGCGCGTATTGTACCACGCAAATTGTAGGTTACACTAGCAACAGTTAACAATTCAGATTTGAAGATGTACTTACTTTGTATACTTTTTTCCATCCTTAGCCTTCTATCACTTAGCCTTCGATCATCCAGCAGGCGTTCCACCGGCGACTAAGAGCTCAGTGAATAAAATTGATAGACGAATGACGTGATATACCACCACTATCAACACAGGTCAGTCCATGGTGTCCAAGGATGCTAAAATTGTCCCCATAGTGACATGCGTGTTACGGAAACATTGAACGCTTAAAATTGCCTCGATCGATGTCTTCTCACAAAGGGTTCCCGAAGGTAGCCGTTTCCTTATTAAGTGTGGGCACACTTTACGGCTACTGGACAGTTTTCAAGTGTTAGTTTTACTTTTAGACCAGCGTTTTACCAGACAGCATAACTCTTTGTCAATTATAAAGAATTGGGAATAATTAGTGACTACGAGTAGCCCGATTGTTATATTTTTTTATACCACTATGGTTTCACACAAGCATACGGCCCATCTGATGGCAGTAAGCAGTCACCGTACCCTTTAGCCGCTAGCAATACCAAAGATATCACTAACGAGTTGCCAACCCTGTTGTTGTTGATGAGGACTTACTGTGCTAGCAGCATTACTACTCGTGAAGCACTGGCAACCTTACTTACCGCAGAAACACAACACTACATCAAAGTAGTGTTATTTCACTGCTGTCTGTAAGGTGGAGGTACAGTCCCCAGTCGGGTGGTTCCAATATCAATGGGAAAACCCACGGGAGATCCCAATTCGCCATATCTCTCTTTTTGAAACATAAATAATGTAGTGGCATGTGACAGAGGTGCTGGCTGGCTGGGCGGCGCGGGGCGGGCGGGTCACTGCACCGAGGTCGCGATGCACCGCGCCATGTGGCCACTGCACCAGCCTCCCCCGCCACCACACCGCTGCCCCCCGCCCCCCGCACTCCTTACCCCCTCGGCTGCTCTGCTGAAGCCTTGTCATTAAGGTATAAGCTTGCAGCAATTTATTTGAGTCGAAAATCGGAAATGTTGGCAAGCAAAAAAACACAACATCAGAGACAGTGTTATAATAATAATATTAATTTAATAACTAGCCGTCCCCGCGACTTCGTACGCGTGGGTTGTTTTTTTTTACCTGGGTTTAATTTTTTTGCGTGGAGCCCTTATTATTTTTCTTAACTAAAAGTCACCGAGTGCCGCCTTATAGCATTAGTTATCTACCAGTGAAAGTTCAGTTTAAATCTGTCCAACCATTCGGATTTTGTTCACAATTTTGGGTGATGTCCTTTACTTATTTTTCCTTTTTTACGCCTTTTAGCATCAGCTCTGAAAGTTCACCCATTCAGATTTTGTTCACAATTTGATGGTTTTTATATGTTACGCGGTAGCCTAATTATTACTTCAAAATCAATTAATCCTAAATTACGCATTATAGCATCAGCTGCCTGCCAGGAACAAATCAGTCCCGCCACGCCGTTTGGTTATTGTTCACAATTTCTTGGGTTTATTTATTTGTTGCGCGGAACCATAAACATTATTCCAAAATAAATGTAGCCTAAGTAACGTCTTATAGCAGCAGTATAGATGTTTGGAAATTATCGCACAGCGCCATCTGGTCGCAAATGAACCATAGCTTGTACTTTATAACTAAAGGTAAACACAAATGTTCATCATTCATATCAATGTTTGGCCTGATGTGTGTCCTGCGAGACCTGACGTGACACTAGACCAATGGCGTTATTATTATTATTCTTGTGACGCATGTTCGAATCTCACCGGTCTGTACTAATTAGTGTTTCTAAAATATTAAGTGCTTTACACCATGCAGTCACCATCTGACACGTTGGCTTCGGTGGAAAGTGGGTGTTGTAGCAAATCTGGCTCACCTCTTCGGGTTCTCTTAACTTATAGGTTAGAACAATAAATTCTTCCAAAAGTCCGTTAACCCTTCAGGGTGATAAATAAAACTCTCGCCGTCCTCTCATACGTTAGGCCAATGGCGCCGCTCACACCGGTTACTTTAAATTTTCATTAGCACGCTGGCCGCCGCCCGTGGCTGCTCGCCGCTCGACGCCGACGTCGACTCTGGCAATTACACTTCGCAATTTACAAACTGTCTTTTTATTTACAATTCGCTTTGAGGATATACGTGTTCACATTAAGTCTCAAGGAAATCTTGTACATTTAATAAAAAAATGATGATCTAAAAAAACACAAAATATCATAAATTTTGTATTGCAACTTGCAAATGTTGAGCATAAGCTTGATTATGAAGAGAAGCATGATATAAAAATAAATTAAAAATATCATTTTAATATTAGATTCTACCCATTTATTGTTTTGAGTGTTACTTCATCAAATAATTGTATTACTTAGTACTCTTAAACAGTTGCAATCTTCATAGCAATAAGCCAATTCTGTAAAGCCCTCAACTTCTTATTAACTACTTTTCTAATCTTGATACTCACGCGTTGATGTCTTTTGTGTGACACTGGGCAATTCCTTCGAGTCTAAAAAGTCCTTTGACAGTAATATAGTTTATGTTTTAATTCGTTCAACTGGTTCGGTAATTATTAGCGTGGTCCAACAAATAAACAAACAGCCAAAAAATTATGAAGTCACTTGCTCGGGTTTTGATAAAATGCAAATTTATAACCAAATGACAAAAACTTAATTTTTTTTTAGTAATTTGTGTAGATATCCCTATAGTTGATTAGATAAGTTATTTGGACAACTCTATTCGATGTTTGCAATAGCCTAGGATTTGTTTTTTTTATACCACACAAGCGTGCGGCCCATCTGATGGTAAGCGGTCACCGTAGCCAATAACCTGTAGCAATACCAGGAGTATGACTAACGCGTTGCCAACCCTGTTGTTGATGAGGACTCACTGTGCCAGCAGCACAATACACACAATGTTATTTGACTGCAGTCTTCTGTAAGGTGAAGGTACAGTCCCCAGTCGGACGGCTGTAATTTCAAGAGCCAAGCCAGAGGCATCCAGCACCGCGCCGTTTGAATGCTGGATCGTCACGCTGAGAGCACAAAGAGGCCGCAGCTTTGTACTCTGCGGAGAGAAATGGTCAAGGCGTAGGTATTGGTATAGCTTTTATGTACCTGAAAAGAAATATCTCAGCGATTTGATTAATTCTTAGGTAATTTGAGATGACTTTAGACTAATATTTTATTCTAATCTGGTCTTTTGAGATTGAATCTCATATCACTATTACATTATTAATATTGATATGACGTTATATCGTTAAGACTTACTACTATATTATATCTGTCTATAACCATAAACTGTTATCCCATTTGTAAGTTTTCCTTCTAAGCCGAAAAAGTGTTTTTGTCGTCAAGTGAGACAGGCTCAAGTGCCTGAACAGTAGACAATGTACATATGTGATTATCTGCAGTGCATGAGGGGTGATATCTTTAATGATAAAGCAGGCTTTGACCGAAATATAAATGCAGCAATAACCTTTAGTATGTGTAGTGTTTAAGGAATAATAATTTAACAATTACTACAAATAAAAATACATGCCAACATTAATTAAATCGGCTGTTTTATTTTATATAAACAAACTACACACTTACAATCTTTGAACCGATTGTTTTTTGTGGTGGGAACGAGAGCGAGAGAGCGAGGTAAGAGAGAGACAGAAATATCTGTTCCATTACCACACTCTCCTCCCACTACAAAAAAAAAAAATGTTACAGAGTTACTTTATTAATATAATAATAGTAGACAAGCTTAAATACCAAATTAAGTACTTATATATATATATATATAAAATGAATATAAATGCAAATGTTATTCAGTAATAGTACATTTAAGCATTTGATTGACATGACGCTTTATGCATCTGCCCTCAATTTCCACTAGGTATGTCACGCCTGGTGTTAAACATTTTTTTATAACCCCTAAAATCCATTTCTTTTTCTTAATTCTATAGTCCCTAACCATGACATTTTCACCCTCATTAAAATGTATTTTTCTATTACCTTTATTGTACTCTTTTAATTTTTCATTATTTATTTCAAGTCTAGTATTTATTGGCTGAGGTCTTAATAAGGAGAATCTGGTTCTAATTTCTCTACCAAAAATCAATTTTGCTGGGCTAACACCAGTTCGATAATCTATAAGAAATAAATTTACAGCATATTCAAGTGTATGTCCAGATTCAACAATTTTTTTTAACATGACTTTTTGAAGTCTGAACAAATCTTTCTGCGGCCCCATTGGTAGCCGGATAATAGGGCGGTGTGTAACTGACTCGGACGCCTGTCACATCACAAAATTCTTTGAACTCCTTGCTAGTCCAAGTTGGTCCATTATCAACCACCAAGTGGAGCGGCAGACCAAATCTTGAGTATAAATTCTTAAAAACAGTAATGGTTTTACTAGCTGTAATATTTGACATCAAAAATGCTTCTGGCCATTTAGAATAACTATCAACTATAATAAGGAACATTTTCCCACATAATGGACCCAAGAAATCAGCATGTAATCTTTCCCACACAGAATGAGCTGAAGGCCATGTGGAGAGGGGAACTTTTTCAGGTTCATTACGATTTTCTAGACAAACAATACATGAGCTGGTTACATCTGTTATATCTTTGTCGATTGTTGGCCACCAAAAATATGATCGTGCTGTCTGCTTCATCCTATTTGTGCCAAAATGACTTGAATGCAATTCATTCATAATTAAATTCTGTAAGCTTTGAGGAATTATAACGCGGAATCCCCATAACAAACATCCCTGGTCTATGCTTAATTCATTTTTTCTTTCAAAATAAGGTTTACATTTTTCATCTAAATTATTTTTGTCTGGCCAACCATCTGTACAATATCTCATTACAGTTGACAATAATACACTTTTCTTTGTCTCCTTAACAATTTCTTTCCAATTAACATTTTCAAAATTTGCAAGTGAAACATAATTTAATACACTTATTTCACTGCTATCTAATAATGGATGCTTAAAAGAATTTTTATCATTGATAGGATTTCGGGATAAATATGGATTGCAGGATTTTTACTTGAATTTATATGACGAATTGTATAGTTAAAACCTGACAGAAAAATTGCCCAATGCTGTAATCTTTTACATGCCATTTTAGGAATACCCTTTTTTGAACCAATTAGTATGCAAGTAGGGCAAACATTTTGAACAGTAGCGCGTAGACAAAAGTTCACTTTGAAAATTGTGTGCAGTTTCATCCTATTTTATTTAACTATTTGAATTAGTTATAGATATGTTATTAAATACAGATTCATGTTAGATTTTATTGATACGTATATTTTACATTATAACAATTTAATATTAACTCAAAAGCTGAAAACAGGTCTGGACAGGCAGGAACCCTATCGTACAAGCTGGTCAAGTGGACAGCGTTGCGTAAGCAATCGGAGTTATCTGTTTACACGCAGAGCGTCGACCTCGCGCCCGCGCGCGCTCCGCCCCGCGCTTATCGCTGGTCTGCACCCGGTGTTCCGCTTTGTTCTCCACTCCGCGTTTAATTAACTGCTATTCATACCTACATGACAACTAATTATGTGCCAATTACGTCGCAATGTGACTGCGGCGTAGGAGATACCTAATATCTATGAATAAACTTATTTGATTATACACATGTACATAGTTTTATTAGCACAATAAGACCATATTTGTGCTAAAAAAATATATTTTTAGTATTAGCATAGATTTTAGTATAAAAATAGTGAATGAGGCTTAGGACACGTATGAAAAAGGGTTAAATTGAAAAAAAACTCTCAAAGAAATGTCACCATACTATGAAATTTGTTTCTATACAAAATATTGAAAGATAAAATAATTTATGTACTGCAACTAATAATAAAATTAACCACAAGATCATATAAATATAATGATTAAAACAATATAACATACAGAAATATTACCTAGTCATAATTACTTTGAGGGTACTGGGTGTTTCATTCGTTTAAATATTTCCGAAATGTCAATATAGAAACAATATTGTATAGATTATATTTTATGACTCGGTTTCTATGTAAGCGATGGGTGAATATGATTGTCAGGTATAATATATTTGATACAAGTTATTAAAATTCACGAGGGCACGTCGGCTATGGTGGTTTCGATTATTTGATATACCCAAAATACATAGTACAATTAATTTTTGGGGGTTTTAAAACCGCTTGATGATATTCAGCGCGAAGGTGAAGGCACCGTTTCATATATTTTAACCCTTGTTGGAAGATTAACGCTAAGGCGAGGCACACGCATGTTTTCCATCTTTGTAATTCCTATCCACATTCTATTCCACCTTTTTAATAAAAATATCATGTTTGACTAGATTATTTTATATTTTAAAAAATCCTATTCCTTTGTAAGCAGTGATAAATCCTTCCTTTAAACATATGATATACATACATACGTCATTATTTCGTGCACCTATCGGTATCGCCGGAGCACTTTGTCTACGTCGTAGCTAACTCGTAGACTCCAATCTAATATTATAATTGAGCAACAGTCAATGAGATACGAGCTGGCATTTAACTAAAATGTAATTTGTAAAATGAATGTAATGTAATTTTAAAGCGCTTCGAAGTGTGTGTATACCTTAATTCAAAATGTGGAATTGATTACCAAATATATTTGAGGTTCAAAAATATGTCATCTGTAGATTGCATAAGCAACATAACGGCAATAATAACTAGCTTAAACGTCACCAAATCACAGGTAGTTAAGATATAATAATAAACTTGTAATCATTTCTACTTTGTTTGAAACAGGGTATAGGTTGTTGGGACCCTAAGCTTGCACCCGCGCCGCCCGCGCTCTGTTCCTCCGTGCGCCGACGACCGCAATTCGCCAAAAAAATGAGCACACTTCCTGTTCGCCCGACGACCGTCTGAATTCGTAACTTGATACAAGCTTTAAAAACATACTTTTTAATTTACCGGTACCCACTCACCATGCAACTTACTATCGAACATTCTAAGGTTTCATCATAATACTAACAAAGTAAAGAATATCCTTGCAAAATAGTTTCAAAATTTCAAGTACGACATTCATGTTTCTTGTTTAAATGCTAAACGTGAAAATACGAATAAGTGATAAAAATAATATATTTTTATAGTGATTGCGATTGTGGTAGTCAAAATGTGTCTTTCTTTTATATAACAACTCCGTCTACAACAAGCGCCCGGTAAATGATCGTAACATCGTCATAAATGTCAAATAACCAGATACAAATAGTAAATAAGTTCAGATACCTACATTACATTGAGGAAGGTATCAAAATACATGACAAAATGGTATAATTAAGGCACAGACATAACAACGTAATCACTGTATTTCAAACAATGCATCGCTGGGAAATCCAGACATCCAGTTCTTAATGCATATCACTACATAGTATAAATAAAAGTCGCTTCCCGTGTCTGTCTCTCCCTATGCATATAATATTATCTCTAATATATAAAATTCTCGTGTCACAGTTTTCGTTGCCATACTCCTCCGAAACGGCTTGACCGATTTTGATGAAATTTTTTATGCTTATCCGGTATCTATGAGAATCGGCCAACATCTATTTTTCATCCCCATAAATGCAAAAAAAATTGTCCACACGAGCGAAGCCGGGGCGGGCAGCTAGTAAATACATATAATCATGTATATGTATAATATAGTAGAGAAAGACGGATAATTTTAGATAAATATGTAGTATTTTTTTCAAATGAGAATTTACTAAAGAATATTCCTGATTCGCGCTATTGATAGTCACCGACGAATTTTACTATTTTTAACCATACCTACAAATGTGGACGGAACTCTCGGTGCGCGAGTCCGACTCTCACTTGGCCAGTTTTTTTATTTGTATAGATTTAGATAGTTCAGCATTGCTTGAACCTGTGCGAAGCCGGGGCGGGACGCTAGTTGTTATATAAATAAGTACCTATTGACCATTTTGTAGCACTTATAGATATATACTGCCAGAATTCATATGCATTTAATAACAAAATATATTTAGCATCAGAAATAAATAATTAGGAAGGAAAACGGTTTGTGTCGGTGAGCGGAGGCCGGAGCGGTGCAATGTGCGCGAGTGTGCGGCCGCGCGATGCACCGTAAGCCTGTGTGCGTGTGGCGCAGCCTCCTTGTGTCTGCGGCCTGTCTAGACGACCCCCGCCTGGCCCCCGCCACACCACACCCCGGGCCCACTGCGGCTTACTACTATAGGAACTGCATTTGGTCAAGTGTTTAACGATACAAGCATTGGTACTTTACCTTTATAATAGTATAAAGTCCCATCTAATATATCATAATACCGAACGGAACTCTCAGAAGGTACATAGTTTAGAATGCAAATAACACGACGTTTTTGTTACAAGATAAGATAAAGGAACATCAGACTGTAATTTCATCCATACGAGTAATAAAAGTATTTATATAACATTTCTTTAGTTTTAAAAGATCAAACACGCGATTTGTTTTACAAATAATACATTTTCTTGTCAACGAGATGTTTCGCTAATATACGTTGAGAAGTTCCATTATCTGTCTCTACAAAATTCAGTAGATTTAGATCGGTATACATTTGATCTGGTTTGGGCTTATAATCGAAGGGTTCGAGGATATTCAAGTCGACATAATTACATCGCTAGCTCATGTTAGTCATAATTGACCGCATTAAGCGGGCTACACACCTTCAGTTTAAAATGCACAGTTTTAACTGAACAGTCGAACTGTGCAATTATAGCTGACGCCCCTAGTGTCTCCACACGTTCAGTTTTTTCAATTGCAATCTGTTCGCGCTTGAAGTAACACGTTCACGGAATCACATGTCATGCCTTCATCGGATGATGCTGTAGCAATCATTGGATGCTTGTTCATTTTGAAAAAAACTATAAGAATATGGTGCAAACATTGGTGATTACAAAGAAAAAAATGTACGCATAATTTATTATATACATTAACATTTTTATATCGATAGTAGTCGTTACGATTTTTTTAAATGGATTGTATTGTGTCGATTTTTTTATATCGTTATTTATCGTATCGATATTTTTAAACAGATCGATAATTATCGGGTGAAAAAAATCGTTATATCGATAAATTGCGCCCAAGCCATTTTGTTAAATATCCAGAATAGTAGGTACCAATTATCTATACATTTTTGTTTTTATTATATAAATACATTATTTTTAATATAGTTTTGGACTATTTTATTTTTTCGCTCTCATAGTGAAAAGCAGTGTAACACACGGCGCTAAAACGCATTATAAATCGGTTTGTATTCTACTACTGCCTCGTATACAATGGGTCACTTTAGCATTCTGTATAACAATCTACTATTAATCTAGATTGCAATAGAAAGCTTGTACTTAATCAACGACGCTTTGGCCAAACAGCACTGATAACTGCGCAGTTTTGTCTACGCACCATCAGTTTTAACTGTACTGTTCTATCTAATAAAGTTTCGATTAGATCATCAGTTCAGTTAGATCGTTCAGTTTTGCCTACACACATACGAACTGCACAGTTCGACTGTACAGTTAAAACTGAAGGTGTGTGGCCCGCTTTATTCTGATTTTAAAACTATGTAGCAGACCCGACATACGTCGTCCTGTCAAAATTACACAATTATGACATCTTTCAAAACTAACTATTTTCTTTTGAATCTTAAAAGAATATGTCCTCTACATGTCGTATAGATTGTTTATTTTTCAAATTGTGGTGGAATTTTGATCACCAGACGACCTACTTCTATTAACAATAATAAACTCCTCCATTTTTCCTCTAGAAAGAATTGTCCTGCCTTAGCTTTACCACATGAATGATCCGTTGGCATGAGACAGGGCGAGTGGTCGTCGCTACTTGGCCCGGATGTAAACCATATCTAAACTACAACTATGTAAAAACCCATAAGATTCAATGCAACCGTCTTACATCATTGCGAGACGTTATTGATCAGTATCAGATACGTTGATTGTGACCTTTATCTTTGTAATCCTTTCGCTCGCGGATTTCCAATCACAATTGAATATATAATAATAGCAGTCTGTCTCGCCGACGAGAACTCGGAAATGTATCGCGACTGCGCGAGAACTTAACTGAATACAATACTAATGTATTATATTCTTTATTAAGTCCTAGTTGGATATGATTTATTAGAGCTGTTGCTACAGACGCAAAAAACGGCGCAGTAACTGGCTCAATGTTATTAAATCCTTATATATCGAAGCTTCGCAGGGTGCACCGCAGACGGGCAAAAAGGTTGAATTGAGCGTTGAGCCAGAGAATGTGAGATTAGGCGCGGGCTCACTTTGCAAGTAATTGTGGCTTCAGCCGAACCGCGTTTATACATAAGCCCGCATACATTGTCGAGCTGTAGGTACTGCGTTCAATTTGCAAAGGAATATCTTTCAATAGCCACAATTAATTAATACGTATATTTGTAATAAGCCTTTACAATTGCATACTGGCTATATATTATAAGCGCGTTGCAAAACTTATTGTTGAGAACCCTCAACACTATGCTCAAAGCGTGCGGTTTTTGTAATTACTGCGAACATTCTCAAGGAATCTCTAGAAACCTTACCACAGAAACTCAACACTACATCAGTGTAGTGTTAAAAGATGTTGTTTAGAAGACGAACGAACATAAAACCAATATTAATGTTTTGTACTTCTATTTCTTTGTTATATTATTACACTTTATTTAGGTGGTGATTTCATCGTGGCATGTATGTAGGTATGTCAGTCAGTATCCAAGATAATAATAAATGTAAATATCTAATTTTGGATCAATCTATCTATATCTGTAGTGAATTACATCGACATTTTAATTTCATAAACGTAGCAAGGTACACGCACCTACTATATAACGAGTACATATACCTATAATACAAAGCTTGGTTTATTTTTGTATTGTTATCATTTTAGATAAGGCACTGGTGTATGTACATAGTAATAATATTTTTTTATGTTTATAATATTGTTAAAAAATACCTAAAATAAGAAATAAATAAATAATGGGAATAATAATATATCGTCACGCGTCACAAGGTGGGTAGTCAGAAGTGTTACAGCTACAGCACTAACTTTCCACCTAAATAGATTATATGCATTCCAATGTGACTTATGTAATTACTAATTACATACTTATATGTAGTTTGCGAGGTGAGGTGAATGACAAGCAGAGCAGCTGGTGTCCGTGAAATGCGGCGGAGTTTTAAAACGTCGTAATTAGCAAACATAACATCAATTAGCACGCTTAAAAATACATGTCTGTACATCTAGATAAAGCGCAATATCCCATCGCAGAATATTCTACCGTGTAATCATCGGTGGCTGGCTATCTTCAAATCATTCGCATTTACAACAATAACAGCCTTATTTCGTTGTCAGAATAATAACGGCACCTCTCGCGCTAAATCAGGAATAAGCTCGATTATACTTTACACCCTAATTAATTGAATCTATTTTTGAGTATTTACACATACCCAAATATCGACTTTGTTCTGTTTGATGATTCGCAATGACGGTGCTGGTGCGGTTCAATAAAGTATAGCTGAAAATATATTATATAAAAGCGGTCGGTTGGCCGACGACCTCCTGGAATCGACGTCTAGACATAATTTACTCATAGTCTAGATACGCGGTAAATAGGTGGGCTTTCCCCCGCTCGCTGCAAAACTGATCATCAAACATGCGTCATCGCTCATCGCACCGACATATTGGTGCAAGTAGGTCTAACTAAATCCATATTCTTATTATTACTATGTCTGTCTATATGTCATCGTTTCACAGTGCAACGATATCTACGTGTGCCTCTGCACTTTCGCAAGGAGAAGACTTGCATTCAGCGGATATATGTGTTATTTTAGATAATTTTTTAGGACTCTCATTTGTCTTATCCAATATATGTATTATCTTCTAATTAATATAAGAGTTTATGTCACTAACTATATGTCCAGAGTATAAGTACCTTATCGACTAAATAACTGTACTAGTACAAGTGATTTAGAACCATTGAAGAGCACACCCTCCTTTTTGAAGCTGGTTAAAAATAGGTTCGTATTGTTTTGGTTTGTTTTGTTTTAAGTGCTGCTGCGGAGTTAATGAGCGTCCTCCAGACATGCCGCTTAAACACGACCTTGCCACCGAGTACAACTGACGCATACTACTCCTCTATTTAATTTGCGTGAATTTATTTTGTCCTTAATGTGTTACATGAGAAGGTGACCAGTCTTATGACAGACTTTAGTTGCTCAACTCATTAGCCGAATTTTCATGATGTCATTCAGTTTAAAGGTCTTAAAGGATAGCATTACGTTATCTAGATAGTTTAATTTTAACTCAAATCAGAGTTGATTCCTTTATGTTTACTTTAAGTAACTCAGCAAATATAAAAACATCTGAATACGCATGCATATAATAAAAACAATGTTTGAATAGCGTTTTTACTCTCGCAAATTGTAAAAATAGGTACTTTGAGCGCATCAAGCATTGTTTCGACTTAAGGTTATTGAACTGTAGCCAGGTTCATACATTATACATAATTACATTATATCTTCAATCTTTAAATATTATAAAATAAAGTACGCTCACTACGTCTGTCTGACTACTTAAAAAAACTACTGAATGGATTTTCATGTAGTTTCTTTCATTAAAAGACGGAGTGATTTTCGAAAAAGGTTTAAGTCTAAAGTGGCAAAAATATGGGTTTTAGTTTAGTCAAAACAAAATTTTTACACGAATGTTAAGTTCCATTTTTAGCGCTGGTTATTTTCCCATACAAAAATAGTCGAAAGCGATACGAATACGTAGTCGAAAGTTGTTCTTGCTAAGGCTACCTACTGGTTTATTAGCGTCTATACGCTACTGTAGTGACTGTTTACCATCAGGCGGACCGTACGCTTACTTGTGATGACTATAGACCTAACTATATAAATGAAACATAAGAATATGTCACAGCAGTATGAGTAAACAATTTATCGTTTATGTATATGTGTTGATTAGGGATATATAAAGCTGAGCCCGGGGTTGCTCACGCCAGTTCACTTCATCTGCGTTTTACGAAAATTGTGTGGACGGAGTATGAAATTTGGCACAGTTAGAGTTTATATGCAGAAAAGCAGTGCAGAAAGCTTTTTTAATGAAACCATTATGCACACTAAAACACATTATCATGGTCTTTTCACACAATACCGAATTTCAAGTTGGCCTGACAGACGTCCTATCATTTTTTTTATCTAAAAAGCTTTTATTATATATAATCAAAGCTTAAAAGAGTAACCTTGTACACGCTACGTGTCATATGAACTGTGATTGAATTTCGATCACTAAGCGACCTCTATTATGCTCCCGGAGCCTAAAGCTTAAATAAAACATTACTAACAACTTATTTTATCGAGCGTATAACTCACGTTAGGAGCAAGTAAGAAGACAAAACGCTTCATCGAGTCGACGCTCTCTCGGAATTTCGTGGACCTCTTTCTGTGTTGCACTCTGCATAATATTTACGACTAAGTAATGCCGTGGCAACAAAAATATATTTTATTCGCCACTAAAATATTGTCTTTATTATGATTATGAGACATTTATGTATGAAGTTCGGTAACTTTGAGCTTTTGTCGGGATTCAAGCAGATCAGTTTTATTCACAAGATTAAGTTAAATATATAATTGTGAGTGAAGATGTAGATTACAGTTTCTATTTATATAAAACAAACATTTATTATTTTTAACCTATTAACAAGTAGTATTGTCAATAACCATATTATGATCAATGATTTGTCTCTCAGTACAGTAATATTAGTTTTGACGATCTGCTTTAATGCAATTCCGTTTCGTTTTGAGTTATAGTTGATATGAATCTTCAGACATGATTAGGTTCATTCTTATTCATAGCATATTATAAAGATAAGAACTGCAAAAAGTCAAAGACACTGTTGCAAAAAATATGGTGTGCCAATCATTATATTATTCAGCGCACATCTAGCTGGGCGCATTTAGTGCTAGACAAACATCGGGCGCATATGTGCTGAGCTGAGGCGGATGGCGGATGGCAGGTCTAGACACGCCATTCATACATGTCTATCTCCAGACTGATCTCAAACGGCGCTCGCAAAAAACACCAACCGTCATGAAGCAGAAAAACCGAGATGCCAATTAACAACTGTTGCGTGGCGTAATCTGGGCGCGCGGTAGCTGTGTGCTACGACTTGCACCCACCCAACCCACCACGCTAACCACACTTACAGCTCAGGGTATACTGCTCTTTACCATTTAATTAGCCTAATCATCATAATACAATTATATAAGTATTTATCTTGTCTTCTAATGTCTGTCATATCTTTTAATATCGGATGAAACAGCATTTTTTTTCTCTTCAGTTACGTACCATTGTTTAATTATGATGATTGGTGGATCTATCTATACTAATACTAATATTATAAAGAG
The DNA here is from genome assembly GCA_951449985.1 of Falcaria lacertinaria. Lineage (NCBI taxonomy): Eukaryota > Metazoa > Arthropoda > Insecta > Lepidoptera > Drepanidae > Falcaria > Falcaria lacertinaria. The sequence continues at coordinate 5,935,455 of OX602120.1, read as the reverse complement.
GAAATATTTGTATTTTGTGTGTATGTTTGTATTAAATAGGCTACGAAACTATTGGACCGATTTCAAAAATTCTTTCACCGTTAGAAAGCTACATTATCACTGAGTAATATATTATACTAGCTGCCCGCCCTTGCTTCGCACGGGTAGACAAAATAATTGGTAAATGTCTACCCGTGCGAAGCCGGGGAGGGCCGCTAGTTTATAAATAATCTGAATATCGGTACGGGATGCATCGGGTGTTGGTGCAACTATTTCAACTGTCTAGTTCTGAAGAAAAAATGCGCGAATGAAATATCGTGCAAATTTTGTTTAATCTCTCAAATTAAATTAGGGCTATACATTTTAATTTCAGAGTTATAAAAAAAATAGAACGAATGATGGGTGTTCACATTTTGTTCGGGCATTTACTGTGTGGATAGTTACATCTATTCTATCTATGTTGAAAGTAAGCGTAGATTGTATGTAACCGGCGAGAATATTTCATGATGTTATACGCGCTTAGTGTCTGGCAGGTGGTAGGTATGTAGGGTTGGTGGCGGGCGCTGCACCTTGTGGTGGAACTGGTCGGTGGTGGGGCGGGGCTGACGAGCGCATCGACCTCGCGCCCGCGCATGCCGCACTGCCCGTGCTCCGCAAAAAAGCGCTTCACCCAAATTTCGGTAGCCGTCTGGGTCGATCTCTCCAAGCCTGGCCGTACCGAACTGACGGCACCCGCATGTAATCGGCACGCGTGCGTAGCCTCTATTGAATTCCAGTTAAGCGAACAGTCACGATCGTGTCACACTTTCCGTAATGCTCAAACCTCAAATTTTTTAAGCCTAATATAAACAAAACCATACTCTGATAATAACAAGATGATTCTACCTATTCCGACATTTCTTGCAGCCTCATAAAGTGGTAAAACATGTTTAACTAAAAATAAATAGGATAACTAAATATGTCTATGTTACTCTGGATAGAGTAGCTTTTCATCAGTGCTTTATTCTAAGTTTACCCCATCCATAAAATCCAAATTGTATAGATAAATTCTCAAAATAAGTAGAATCAACAATTGGGAACAGGTATAGCACCTTCATAAATAGTTATACACATACATTTATCGGTAAGTATATAAAAAGCTGTTATTTAAGCTTAAACCTTGTTCCTTTTTCTGCATGACTGCTTCAAGTCATGCAAAGCAGTTTGGAGCATATAAAGAATAATTGAAAATTTTAAAACTGCTTATTTTGATGAGTTGGTTGGTGTACTCTTGTACATTCTAGTATGTTACAAGAGTTGCAAAACGCAGATTTCTTTCTCTAGCTACTGAACACTCATTGTGTTGAGATCAAAGATCTTGAGAGTATAATTTGTCAGAACAACAAATCAATTTCCAGTTCGGACTAAACACTGATAGCGACAATATAATATTTTTATGAAACTGCTTTATTGCCACGTTATACATTGCATTTAGATTTTGGTAAAAGTGTTGCGCTTTAATAACGTGCGAGTTACGAAATAAGGTGTCCAATCGGGGTTATATACCATATTTTTGCTTAGTTTAGTTTTATTACAATACCGATGGCGTAATAATTATCCTAACTGCTACGCTAGGTGACGCGGGTTGGATCCAGATGTTTGCTAATACACTCATATCATTTTTGTGACTCCCCACATAGTAATATATCATAAGAGGATGTATTACTAAGTTTCAAATTATAAAGATAATTACGTATGGCCTCTGAGTTTCATACAAATAAGGGGCGTTTCAGCACTTTCAGCGAAGGCATCGTTTTTCCGCCAGACGACGACTTCAGGCGTTAGCTTTGACCTGAAATTGCACAGTACCCCATAGACAAGTAGCATTAGTTGTGGATGAGACGATCGTCGGTCGTCTCGAAGCCTTGAACTTATCATGAACCGATGCGACGCCGTTCGCGTTCGCGATCCTATATAAAATATATAAGCAGTTATAATTTGTTCGTTGATTGTCCATTGTCGAATATAATGCTCGGCTAGACGCCAGACGCCTCGGCCTAGACTCCCTCCGGCAGACGTTCACCGCTCAGCCTTCAACCCGGTTTGATCAGGTGATAGTCTCGTCGTCGGCGACATCGGATTCAGTTTAATATCTTAAGCACACATTGTGTCTGCCCTATTTGTCCCGATGGTTTCTCTTATACGTCATATAAATGTCGACTCATCCTCTTACCAATAAGCTCCACACAAGCTCGTGTCACTGTGGGGTCGCTCTATAATTTCAAGTATATAATTTTGTGAAAAGAGCTTCTTCAAGTATAGATGATAAAATAAATCGGTGAAGGAAATCCTTAGAGATTAATTTTGTGATAGACGGAATGCCAAGAAGAGAAAGGAAAGCACACGTAGATTACGACTGACGGAGATTAAAAAAAAATTGTACCGATCTCAAATATGTATAAATAAGACAAAGTCAAAATACGTTTAAAGAAAGATAGCATTATTAAGTAATAAATTTCAATACATCAGTCACAAACGTGTTTAGTGTCAATCTTTATCAGTAGCAGAATGTGCAAGCTGTTCATTATAATTATGTTTATTATGTGTCTTCACAACACGCAGCGTCGCTGTTTGAAGAAGCTGTCTTTAGATCTTGCACTTTTAGTAAATTAATTGGTTAACTTACCATTCTTCATGGTTTATATACTCATCTGTCTTTCACTCATGCAGGAGCGCGCCAACAATACTCTGTGGTAAGCTGTCAACTGACTGTCACTCATAGCGTCTATAGATTTTGCCGGTAACGAATGCAAAATTAATGCATCATTAAATTATTTCAGGAAAATAAGTGATAATGGAGTTGAAACGAATGTTTGCGACACAGTAATTTAGTGTTTGTATGTTCAGTGAACGTAACGTTTTGTTAGCTTGTTTAACCGTGGTAACAGATTCGTTGTGAAACCGTTTGCAAAGTTCGTAGTACAGCGATACAGTCACTTTGCGTAAAGAATCTGCCACCAGGTAAGGTTACTAGTCATATTGTCCGTTTAATAGCTGCTAACGATGCTCAGAGATGAGACCGGTAGCTACGCGAAGGCTAGTAATACCTACTTACCGATCCAGCTGCTCGGTATCAAAGTGAGAGAAAAGAGGTAGGAGCCCCCATCCTCGGAGGATGAAAGCCCTGTCTCACCACCTTATAAATGCTCTTAGTGCTCACATTGAAATCCTACTAAACCAGGTAAGCCTTTTAAAAGGATATGATATAGAATACAACTACCAAACTATATTTCTGCCTATGATAATCTACCACTGCACCTGCATCTGTAGAGCCCCAGTGGTGCCTGTAATTGAAGCACATAAGGTACCTGTTTAGAGAACCCGCCTAAGATATCTGAGCTAGTAATTGTTAAGCATAGCCCCGTGAGCGTAATCCAAATAGGTGCGCACTCATAAATGCAGTCCGGGGCAGGGTTCTGCTAGACGGATTAGACTGTAGTGTTATGAATGATCTATTATTGTCAATGTTGACATAGAATAACTTGCTAAAAGTATTACCAGTCCAGGAGGGAAAGTCTTTTCCTCCTAAGATACCTTTGCAGGCATATAGTGCTTCACATGCATTATGAAGTTTAGATAGAATTTAATAATCTTTATGGGTGAATCAAAGTAGGTACTACATTATAATCATAAAGATATAAAATACAGTGCAAGATATAAATACAATTTAAAGAGTGCTGTAGATAAGCCGCAGAGCTTACACATATGCAGTTTTACTATTATTGATAACTGATAATTATAATGGATTAATTACATGAGTAATTAATTGTCAATTTATTTCATGTATTAAAAATATCAATATAGAATTTGGGGCTTAGACCCATTTATGTGTTAATAACATGTAAGATATTACATTACATCTGAATGTCATTATGCATCAATTGATCATTTTAAATTAATAATACACATCTAAAAAGTGAAAGATAAGTTAGATATTTGTGCAATGCCAAGATCAATATAGCAACAGTTGAGCTAATAGTTACTAGGCTATAATGTAGGCTTTCACCAGAAGGAATCAGTGCGGCATTGTCTGCTAGATTTGGTGAGCAGTTAAAGCAATGGCTAATTTTCAGGATATGATCTAACATTCTACCTTTCGAGAGGGTTATCATGTACTTTGGTCCTGGCATGACTAATATTAAATATTTTTAATACTATAGTTTAATATGAGATTGTTCTGAATAATAAAAGATATAAGTGATTAAATTATATAGAAGTTGGGTACCCAAGGACAGAACAGTTAAAATTTGACAGCTTCTTTGTTCAAATTATCCTCAAGCTCTTTCTCTATGTTGGAAAACTTAAAACTAGGAATTGCAAAGTTTAAATAAATTTAATCATTTTTGATATTGGAATAATTCAATAAGCTGAATTCATATTCATAAAGAACAACAAGTAAGTGTAAAAAAATATCCCTCTTTTTAATTTAAATAGTTATCCTTTAAAACATGGCAAGATAAGATATGTCATTCAATCTACAAATTTTTGTACTTACAAGGTGTCTAGCAAAAACATTTATAAAGGAATGCTTTTGACACATCAATTATTACCGAAATATTCTGGAATAAAAATATGTATTTCCTTCTGTGACAAGGTCAGTGAAAATAATATGTTACAAAAAAAAAAAAACCCTCGAAGCCTTCTAACCTAATCTATCCGAGTCGGATCTGCAGATGCGTAATACTGGCACTGTGTGCTTGTGTAGGCACTGTTTGACGAGTGTTTCAGGAAAACATTGCACTAAATAAGATTATGTCAGATTTTCAGTATTATGCAACCGATACTACGCAACAGATTTTAATGCTTTTCGCTAATGGATGTAGTCATTCCTGAGGGAGACTTTTTATGTGTAGTTAATTTAAGTTTTGTGTGATTCCGCCCTAAGCTTGTTAGTTTTACATAAATTGCGTGAGAACTGAGAAAATTATATACACACGTATATAATCAAGAGCTATAATACACTAAGATAATTAAATCAGTCAACATACTTAATACAATGTATGTATACAAACAGTGTACCAACAGTTGATTTGGATCAGCTAGTAATTGTTTATTAAATAAGCAGTTAAATTACATGCTTTCGTAAAGTACGTACAACATACACCATACTACATGTTTATGATGGAATTCAAAATCAGGTACAGGAGTTCTGGTTTTTGTTGACATACTAGAATTATGAAAAATCAGGGCTCTGACAGACAATTAAAGATAGTTCGTTTGAGCGATGCTAATGAGTTTGCACGTGCGTATTGTCAGTCGCGGAACTCGACTGCGCTAGACTAGACCACTGTTTACAAACCATAAAATCAGTCATAGCCCCTAGATGCTGTCACAGTTATCAAATAATTCGCATCCTGCATATTTTAATGTTTCCAGTTAGCAAAGCATTGAACATTTTCTGTCTAACCATGCTCTAAGCAGACGTAATTTCGACAATAGTGGGTTGGAAAGAATCTTTTACTCCCTGACACTATTAATTTTAACCATTTTATTGGATTTAACAAAGCCCAACCCTCTTAACATCACCCGATTTGCGGCTTACCTTCCGGAAAGGTACACCAGCTCAAGGCGCATACCCAATCGCCGTGGCCGCGGTTACCAGACAATGTCCGTGCCGGAATGGCACCTTTTGCCCCAGGCCTCGGAGGCTTTATTCAAAGTGGGGTGTTCCGAACTGTATCTATCCTATTAAGAAAGTCAGCCGTTGTGCGACTTCACGGATACTTGGGACTCAGAAGGGTTGAACAAGCTTTTGCAAGATTTTTGTTGGAGGCGGCAGTTCAGGCTGGCCTACATTATTCCTCCATCTAACCTGATGTTGTTGATGATACCGCAGGTACTAAGCCATCTGAACATGGCATGAATAATATACATAATTACATATGTATAAAGTACTTTAAACATGACTCAGTGATAACTTCCGAAGATAAGAGCATCGGCCCTCTTTGAGCCAATGACAATACTCTTACTAATGCAGAAGTCACCTACTAAGGGATAATTTGGCAGAGTGTCAATACGACAACCTGTTTTAATATAAATTTTTTCAAGAGTTTTTGGAGATGACCAAGCAGGATAATTCAATTACCGCTTACATAAGCGTACAGATGTCAATATAGGTGCTCGGGGCGCCGCACACACACACAAGAAGTGTCCTGGTTCCAATTGATAAAAGAACCTTGTTGAACATTGCAAATTGTTTTAACTTTCATTCACGCTTGTATAAGCGTAGAACAGATCAATATGAGTGCTCGGGGCACTACACACACAAGATGTGACAATGTTGATTTATCCACACCTCAGCCTCCTGTATGGTAAACCACAATTGCTTTTTAGCAACTCAGATAATAATACAATTGAAGCCAAATACCCTATGGCTCAACTTAATTCAAGGAAAGCCTGGAATTTAACAGTATCATTAGCTAAGGTATACCGTAACCCTAACCTAATATTGATCCAGGTATACAGACCTTACACCTTATACAATCAAGCAAGATAAGAGGCGGTCACACATGTTTATTAATTTCTATAATAGAGAAGCAGCACTTGCTATAAGTTCACTAACAGTTAATGGCTGGTCGTTGGACCTAGTTGCTAGTGGACCTACCTTCTGATTACGGTGAGGGATACGAACCTTGTTCGGGACAAGTGTTTGTGTAAGGAAGAAATTTGTGAGTTCCATCCAGGTATAACAACTTATTGTTGTGTATGTAATCTATATCTGAGTGAGTGGGTATGGCAGTCTCTGGTACCTAAAGCATTATTATTATTTCAGTGTGATTTCCGTTAAAAGGCAGGTTATGAGATGTTACATAATAACCTTTATTCGGTAGGTTAATTTCAGTTTCAAGAAAGATTACATAGATGCTCCGTAGCAGCATTTGAAACTGCATGTAGATGAGTTCTTGAAGAAGAAGAAGTGAAACATTTAAAATTGTTTACTCACATCAGAGATTAAAACCCTGTTTATACATAGGGGGTTATATATGATAAATTTTATCCATATAAAGATTGAATATGAATGATAATTATTGTGTCTTGTATATAATGTTGAAATAGTATAACAATTGATCACAGTTATACTATTTAATGAAAACAAATATATATTTTAAGTTATTGACACAAGTGCATCCTTCTATTTAATAACTATACTAACAAGTTGCTCGGTCAAATTTAATTCTCGTTTAGACTAATATATTAGTTCTATATTATAATAATATTTGGAACAAAGTCTGAAATTTTTGTTATCCTTAAAAAAGAAAACGTTTTAATTTTCTCTTATTATATTCAGATCACATAGCGTCTATTTCCAGATACTCATTCTCTTTCACCAGCAGATATCAAACAGGTCTTCAAACAGCGACGCTGCGTGTTGTGAAGACACATAATAGAACTGTTTTGCATTCCAACAAAACAGATATTATGTGTGGAACAACACGCAGCGTCGCAGCAAGGGCTTGCTGGTGAATATTGAAGACTTCTATGAGTGACAGTCAGTTGACAGCTTACCACAGAGTATTGTTGGCGCGCTCCTGCATGAGTGAAAGACAGATGAGTATATAAACCATGAAGAATGGTAAGTTAACCAATTAATTTACTAAAAGTGCAAGATCTAAAGACAGCTTCTTCAAACAGCGACGTTGCGTGTTGTTCCACACATAATATCTGTTTTGTTGGAATGCAAAACAGTTCTATTATTGAGTCGTTCACGTTGCTTGTTGGCATCATAATGCCTAGGAATTGTTTTTATCTACATGTATTTATCACATTAGTTATCTAGACAGTTTTGTGTGATTGATAACCTCCTATCAAAATGAATAGAATATCATTTTTATAAATATATCATATTTTAATCATTTATAGGTACCGGATGTTTTTTTTATTGTCAATCTTACTGAAAAACGAATCTGAACTAATCATTATAAAATCTTAAAATATACTAAATTATTAAGCTATTTATTTAAGCGATAGTTTTTGATCGTTGTATACTTTTAAACGTAGCTTAGACGTTTATTATTCGTACACGATTCGTTTATTTTATAATTCAATGTTGTTCTTCCAGCATTAGAAACCTTACTTACCGCAGTAACACAACACTACAGAGGGATCTTCATTAAAATCTTCTGAATATATTATGGAAGAAACTCGCACTGTGCGGTTCCAAAGAAGATTTCTTACACGTAGTTCCCGGCTGTGGTTTTCCCAACAGGGTGCAGCATGGAGTCCTCCAAGAAGGGTGAGAACAGCTTTTTGCAGGGTCGGCATCGCACGAGTGATGCAGAATCCTAGGATGCTTCACGTAGTTCACGTATTTCGATTTATAGACTACTGGTACTGCAACCTGTTAGCGTCAGGTGGGCCCTTTGCTTGTTTGCTTTAGGCTAGCAAACAAGATATAAACAACTTTACTCAAAGGTAAAAAAATAAACGATGCTACCCTCCAACTTTGCCACTTTCACGCTTGCTGTCAGCTCAGACCAGACACGCAGTGGTGAAGCCTTTCCTTATTTTGTAATGTCCGATTCACAGCATTGCACGGCAGTTAGATAATTACACCGATTTATATGGATAATTACGTAGTTGCAGCTACCTCGGACAAAGAATTAGTCTAGCTATCCAGAGGGGGAACGCTGCCAGTATCATCGGAACCTTGCCTAAAGGGACTCCTTTTAAAAATATATTTTCATTATTATATTATATTTTCTAAGGTTTTTAGTTTTAGGTTTAGGTTTTAATTGAAATAAATCTATGCTGTTATTTTAAAAGTACTAAATCTAATTTAAATTAAGTTGGGATTACGTAGTTAGTCCTTATTTGAAAGATTTGCAAGGAATGGAGAGACGCGCTGCATTGGGTCCAAAAGTCAAAAGCAATCGATCGAGACGGACTTTACGGACTTTGCAATTACTGCGAAAATAATAACATATTCTACGACAGACTAGTCTGAGCGAGCGCAATAACCATCAATGACACTAATGTATGTCATATATTTTTTATTATATATTATCTACTGGAAATTGATACTCGTAGCTGTGTCCATTATCAAGATGAGATGAGAACATTTTCAAACAGACCATTTTTACGACATAAAATTAGACCATGTAACGGTTGAAGGCTACGTAATGGTTGCAAATTTATAAAAAAAACATGTTTTATAATGTGAATATATAGAATACAATACTATATGCTGATACCAGTGTGCTTGGGTATGATATATTAATATATTATGATAAGGCAGGCCACATGAATCCAGACAGACTGATAATACAATAGGTATGTATGTATGAAGCGTGAAGTGCGGACTGTAGCAGACTGACAATGTTGTGCTATCAACACACTTGCGGCACATGCGTTGGTACATGCTATACGTATATTATCAGCCTTCCGTCCGCGACTCCACTCGTTTTCAAGGAGAATAATAAAGTCTGTTACTAAGGCATAGTGTATCTTTTGATTACTGAAAGATATGTTTAACGCGGTTCTGTGGTTTCACAGTCTACCTTTAACATACAAACAAATTTTACCTCTTTATGACATGTCTAGAGAAATATACGAGTTATATATACCTGTTACTTTAACGTATATTTAACCTAATGTAATAACTGAGCTAATATTAAACAATGTGTGTATCATTATTTAATACGACTGCTAATATTGCTTCATGCATAATATTATTTCTAATTATGATTACTTTGGCAAAAATCAACAATATTATAAACTTTGAAGAACCGCTGGATACTATGGAGCACATTCAAGTTATATGTACATATAAAACAATTAAAATTGAAACGACTATCTGTGATTTCGTAAATAAGATTTGTTTTTAATTATTTTGTCTCTGTCTGACTATATATACCACTCTTAACTATGGAGCGGCTGAGCGGATTTTGATAGTTTGAATGTTCTATTAGGTCCTTACATATGAAATTGGCGTTTTGTATGGGAGGAACAAAAAGTCGAATATTTTTTAATATAATATATTTAATTAATCAAAGTATGAACCATTATTTTCTATGCACTTTTGCCATCTCATAGGTAGTTCATTGATCCCTTTACTAAAAAAACCAGTCGGACGGGAATCAATAAAATCTTTGAAGGCGATTTGGACTGCCCCATCGGAGTTGAATTTTTTCCCTTGCAAGAAGTTATCCAAATTTCGAAAAAAATGGTAATCTGTTGGAGCAAGGTCCGGGGAGTACGGAGGATGTCTTAGACTTTCCAATTGAAGCTCTTCTAATTTAGTAGCCGTCTGTAGCGCAGTGTGTGGTCTAGCGTTGTCGTGAAGCAGCAGTGGCGTGGAGCGATTGACCAGCCTAGGTTGTTTAGCCGCTAGCTTTTCCATCATGGTTTGCAATTCCTGACAATAGACATCAGCCGTAATAGTCTGGCCAGATTTGAAAAAACTGTAATGAACAATACCGGCACTAGTCCACCAAACGCTTACAAGTAACTTTTTTGGGGTTAATTTTCGCTTGGGGCAGGATTTGGCTGGCTGGCCAGGATCTAACCATTGCGCTGAGCGCTTCCGATTATCGTAAAGAACCCATTTTTCATCACAGGTAATGATTCGGTTTAAAATACCTTCATTATTGTGCCGGTTTAGTAATGTAACGCAGCAGTCGACGCGCGTTTGCCGGTTTGTTTCAGTCAATTCGTGAGGTACCCACCTTTCAAGCTTTTTAATCTTCCCAATTTGCTTCAAGTGAATTAAAACAGTTTTATCACTAACATTGCAGCCTGCAGCTAACTCGGACGTGGTTTGCGATGGATCCGCTTCCACAATAGCCTTCAACTCTTCATTATCAACTTGAGTCTCAGGCCGTCCACGGGGCTTGTTCTGCAGGTCGAAATTTCCAGAACGAAAACGTTGGAACCAAAAACGAACTGTGTTTTCTTTTGCAACACGACCGCCATACACATCATTCACCCTTCGAGTTGTTTCCGCAGCACTAGTGCCACGGCGGAACTCGTACTCGTAAATAATGCGATATTTAAGGTTTTTCCATTTTGTAAAATGAGTGACGCAAACAGAAAAAAACAGAAGAAAAAAAACAAATGAATGACGATCATCGAAGCACAAATACATGAGTCTATAGCTGTACAAATTTGAATTTGGAATTCCTTACCAAAGAGGAGAAATTCGTGATTAAAGTGGCCAGTACGAAAAACGCCAATTTCATATGTAAGGACCTAATATTTTCATTCTATCTATCTCGGAAAACTACGGATAGGTATCCGCGGTTTAAAAAACGGGTTAAAAACGTATTTATTCTTGAGCTAATTCCACACGGACGAAGTCGTGGGCAAAAGCTAATCCTAATAATACGAGTATTTGTTGTCACGCTTGCTTAACTATACGTCTAGTAAATGGTACAAACAGGATTAATGATCTTGATCCTATATAAATCTTATAAAACATGCAATAAAAACTATTTTACATGTGTAACACAGTGAAGAGACGCTGACTGATCTTATTATTTATTTCTAGCTATAATTTACTGCTAAAGTATGAAGTGTTGTGTGCTGCTTATGCTGTGTATGAAATATATTCCAAAAAAAATTGCCTATGTTGTTCATTTCTCGATGTAGACATCCCACTAGGATTTTGACCAAATCCTATCCAAATCGGAATTTACCTATCTATTTTATATTATATTGCTACGCGGGCGAATACACGGTACTAAAGCTAGCACAAGTCCTTCAGTCGCATACTTACTCGACATTTATCTTCACAGAAGGCTGAAATGAAGTAGCTGGCAGGCATGGGCATATAAAAAACATGGGCATACTTACCAGACCTGTGTTAGATATTTTTCGTATAGATGGTTTATGTCCATATTTAATATCGATACTTTTGATATTACAATTTATCGTATCAATATTTTATATAGATTTTTTATATCCATGTTTTTATATCGATATGTTCATTGCGCTGTTGAGTCTCTGACGAATAATGACCTAATTTGTTGTTCGATAAACAAGATTTTTTTAAGTCGATCGGTTGGTATTCATGGGTGGTGTAGTACTGAGCGGCTTTTTGGATTTCTAGTATACAATGAATGATTCATTCCGATGCTCTCGATTGAAAAGCATGGAACTATTTATACACAGTCCACACCACAATAAAATTATTGTCTATACTTTATACTAGGTATGAAACCCTCGGTGCGCGAGTCCGAGTCGCACGTGGCCGGTTTTTTAAAACTGAGTCCCTACACACAGAACTGACGACATCCGCGGATTCGCCTTGAGTTATATCGCGACGCGAATATTTTCCTACACCAGACTCAAGCTATCTAGTTCGTGGAATTCGCTTAATAATATGTCTTTATTATTGCAAAGGAAGGCTTAAATATAAACCAGGAAAAAATAGTACCCTACTTAGTATGGAATAATTAATCCCCCCATGTTCTTTGCGTAAACAAGTGTATGAGGAAAAGTTTGTTATTTTAAATTCACATCCAGCCATTTAAATTACATGTTACTTGTAGATAACCTTACACATTATGACATTTGTGACATACTCGTAGGGTATGAATGCGACAGCGGTTCATGACAAAATATGTTGTCTGCTTGCATCGGTCTGCATCCACTTCTCTTATACACGAACTCTCTGGTATGTCAATTTATTGCTTGCGGCCACGAATCTCGTTTGAGTGAAAAGTGGTTTGTGCAGGTAACAAGCAGACGGCGAGACTTATTTCTTTCTTGTATAGGTACGTCTCATTAAACATTAATTTGCCTTCCAACAATGTTGTTAATTGTTCCTTTAACGAGCTAGCGTCCTTACCGGCTAGGTGTAATCAGTATAGACTTATAGAGAGTTATCGATATCATCCCCGCAGAGGCAAATATTCTGTTGTCATCCACGTCGCTACTGACTGGCCTCTTGGCCCTGCTACTGTACATGAAACAAACATTTATGTGATGAGACTGATGAGCATATTTGTTTGTTCTATCTCTGGGTGTAATGTTTATCTAATTAATAGCTGCTTTCCGTGATTTAGTCATCGACAATGCTGATCTTATCTTAGCTAAAATAAAATCTTTGGTCAAAGGAACTTGACTACAACAATCTTTTTGGCCAAACTGAAGATTATTTTTGACCTTTGATACTTTGGTTATAATAATGCTATATTAGATGATATAAGCACCTAGCGGAAATTCGCGCGACATGGAACGTTAATGAGCCGCACACAGACGTTTTAGATTAATGGTTTGGTATAGTTTACACGATCTGGCTTAATTGGCTAGCTAGTAGACAATTATGCGCCAGACAGACGTGATAACTCTGTCTAGGTCATTTGCTGTCGCTAGTCCAATGAGAGCTAAAATCATTAGTAGTAGGTAGTTACCCTGCATCCTGCATGGGTACAGATAGCAGAAATGCAAAAACTGCCCGATTGTCGTCATAACATTTATTATTCATACATAATATTATTATTTAAACTTTTTTTTTGGAAGACTTCAGTAGGATAACGCGACTTTTCAGGAATGTGATAAATATAATTACATGTTTTGTGGTTTGGATGTAAGTGTGTTCGTTACACGAACGCCGAAACAGCTGAACAAGAGAAAGCTACGAAAATCTATAGAAATAAATAAAATTGAAGTGTTTGTTTATAATATCAAAATAACAGCTTTTACTTAAAGCATATGAAAGTTTTTAAGGTACCAACTTATAAAAAAACAACCTATAACATTTTTTTCTGTCTGTCTGTCTATTTGTTCCGGCTAACCTCCGGAACGGCTGCGCACAATCAGTGACGAGCACTGGAGATAGCTGATGGTGCAAGCCGTAACTTTAAATACATTTGTTATTATTAGGTCCTTACATATGAAATTGGCGTTTTGTATGGGAGGAACAAAAAGTCGAATATTTTTTAATATAATATATTTAATTAATCAAAGTATGAACCATTATTTTCTATGCACTTTTGCCATCTCATAGGTAGTTCATTGATCCCTTTACTAAAAAAACCAGTCGGACGGGAATCAATAAAATCTTTGAAGGCGATTTGGACTGCCCCATCGGAGTTGAATTTTTTCCCTTGCAAGAAGTTATCCAAATTTCGAAAAAAATGGTAATCTGTTGGAGCAAGGTCCGGGGAGTACGGAGGATGTCTTAGACTTTCCAATTGAAGCTCTTCTAATTTAGTAGCCGTCTGTAGCGCAGTGTGTGGTCTAGCGTTGTCGTGAAGCAGCAGTGGCGTGGAGCGATTGACCAGCCTAGGTTGTTTAGCCGCTAGCTTTTCCATCATGGTTTGCAATTCCTGACAATAGACATCAGCCGTAATAGTCTGGCCAGATTTGAAAAAACTGTAATGAACAATACCGGCACTAGTCCACCAAACGCTTACAAGTAACTTTTTTGGGGTTAATTTTCGCTTGGGGCAGGATTTGGCTGGCTGGCCAGGATCTAACCATTGCGCTGAGCGCTTCCGATTATCGTAAAGAACCCATTTTTCATCACAGGTAATGATTCGGTTTAAAATACCTTCATTATTGTGCCGGTTTAGTAATGTAACGCAGCAGTCGACGCGCGTTTGCCGGTTTGTTTCCTTTCAAGCTTTTTAATCTTCCCAATTTGCTTCAAGTGAATTAAAACAGTTTTATCACTAACATTGCAGCCTGCAGCTAACTCGGACGTGGTTTGCGATGGATCCGCTTCCACAATAGCCTTCAACTCTTCATTATCAACTTGAGTCTCAGGCCGTCCACGGGGCTTGTTCTGCAGGTCGAAATTTCCAGAACGAAAACGTTGGAACCAAAAACGAACTGTGTTTTCTTTTGCAACACGACCGCCATACACATCATTCACCCTTCGAGTTGTTTCCGCAGCACTAGTGCCACGGCGGAACTCGTACTCGTAAATAATGCGATATTTAAGGTTTTCCATTTTGTAAAATGAGTGACGCAAACAGAAAAAAACAGAAGAAAAAAAACAAATGAATGACGATCATCGAAGCACAAATACATGAGTCTATAGCTGTACAAATTTGAATTTGGAATTCCTTACCAAAGAGGAGAAATTCGTGATTAAAGAGCCAGTACGAAAAACGCCAATTTCATATGTAAGGACCTAATATTTAGTGATTCAATCTCATTCGTTTTTGAGATTATCAAACTTTACGGGGGCGTCCATTAATTTTGTGAAGGGATTTTGGAGATTTCCGAAGAATAATGGAGAATTTATTTTATTGTTCAGTAAAAGTATAAAGATAACTATATTACATAATATTCTCGAAAAAAAACATGTTTGCTGAGGCTGAGACCCTAAAACGCCTCACGTAACCGCAAATTTAGAGGAGATTTTCGAAGCCGAGGTGGCCTTGTGCTTGAAGCAACGGCCTGTCATCTGATGTACCCAGTTTCAAACCCGAGCCTGTACTGTACCAATGAGTTTTTCTAAGTTCAAGTACAGTAATTAATCACTGGGGACTGTACCACCACCTTACAAAAGACCGCATTGACATAACACTACTGTGATGAAGTGTTGTGTTTTTGCGGCAAGTAAGGTATATAGTATATACCTTATACACTATAGTAGTAATGCTGCTAGCACAGTGAGTCCTCATCAACAACCTGGTTGATAACTCGTTAGTGATATCTCGGTATTGCTAACGACTGCTTACAATCAGTTGGGCCGTATGCTTGTGTTTAAAAATAATGATTTTCAGGATAGCACGGCAGTAATGATGGTTCCATACTTGCATGCAACACTGAAAATGAATGCGTTTCTCATAGATAACGAGGTAGGTACCTAATTACTTTGTTTGAAACAAAGAACTGCATGTTGCATGCATAAACATTCCTAACAAAACAAATAAAGAGGCCGTCATGCATTGCTTGAGAACGAAGTGGTAACTATGCCACTTGAATAAATTCGTTTCACGTCGGCAGGTATTCTATTATAAGACGAAGACGGAACATATTCCTTAGAAAGTTTTTAGTGATGGGTCGCAATCATTAGGTACACGCACCTTATAGGCTACTGGTGCGTATGGGCACATCAGATACTGGTCAGAGAGCACCATTTTACCGTATGAAACTATAAGCTTCTGATCGAAACAGTGTAATATGGCCGTCGGGCGGCGTAGGGGCGGACGAGGGGCGCGGGCGCGGGCAGCGGCCCGTCTAGACGCTACGTCACGCGGCCTCGCGATATCGCGCCGGTAAACAACAATGTGCACTGACCGAATATGGCATCCGGCACCCGGCTCGCTAGCCGGAGCGGTCACCGGTCACCCTGCTGTGGCCATCCCGCGCGCTTAACACCCGCGGCCAACGTCAGGACATCTGCCGCCACGCACACCTGTCACACACCTAGACACGCCTACTAGACGCCGAGCGGAATTCAATCGTTCCACGAACTCATTTGTTATGGAATACCTGATTGCATTTCGGTCATGGTCAACTTGACACATTCTAGCATCATTCACAAGTTGAAGAAATGTTTTGGTGTCTACATAGGACTATTAAACTGGCAGTCTTAAAATATCAGAGAGGGCTACTTTTTATTGATAATAAACTTAATTGAACACATTTTGTACTGTTTATATTTATTTTATTTGTTCTTTCGTAATGTAGTCTTATTATTCTTCCAAATCTTAACGGGGTCGAAATTTTAATAAGTCTTCAACGGGTCGAAGCTGTTTCGATAGGTTTCGATGTATATACAGAGTACATAATATTATGTACTCTGAGGTTCGGTGCATACTTAGGATAAGGGCTAAAGCTACGTATAAAACTCAATCATACGACCAATGCGGTTCACAGTCACGGATGAGTGCGGCATAATGTTATTTTAATCAACAAAAGCTGATTACTTAAGAAGCACCATACCAAGTCCTTGCGTTTGTCAAGATCTTAGCGATTTACAATGAAATTATCTCACGATGTATTTATGTATACTATATACTATAGTATAGTAAGTATATTTAAATTCATGAGCTGCCATAAGCAATTTTTATCAAAAGACATATTTTTGACAGCCCTGCCTTTTATGTGAATTGTGCGCAGGGATGACCTTTCCGATTCCGAGCGGTAAAGGTTTGCTCTTTTTACTTATAAGAATAAAAAAAGACTTGAATGCATAATAGAAATTTCTATTTTTTATACACATATATATACTTTTTTAATGTAATGTGTGATGTATCTAATATAGAAGAATCAAATAAATTAGTCAAATAAATTTAAAATACTATGGCTTGTTTTGTTAGGATTGGTCTCAGAACTGCACTAGTCTCTTATCATTTATAGACGGTACCCAGTGAACCTGCTATTGTGATCCTAGCATACTATAATGGTCGGTCTAATGTTCTGTATGAATTCAAATTGAATCGTCTTCATTTACATGTTCATAAATCGTTCCGATACAGTGTAGTAGACATGAAGGTTTGGTTAATCACTGTATAAAAGAACGCGCTTGATGTTTATGGAGCATAAACCGCGTAACGCGACGAATGCGCTTACGCAACTCCACCTACACATTTCATCGAGTGCTCAGTGAATTTACATTAAACAGGTAACAAACACTCAGTTTCACTGCGCCATTGCGTTTCGAGTCGGTGAACTGGATACACCCGGAATGGGAAACACCTGTTAGATTGGTCACCAATCAAGTACTGTTTGCACCAAAGATATGGTACCAATATAAATAATAAAGAAGGTTAAGAATTAGGAATACAACTTGCGATTCAATGAATTGTAAAGTGGTAAGTCGGTGACGCAACGTCATTGATAATGGCAGTCTGGCAGCTCGGCGCCTGTATTTGAAGAGACAAACAAGAGCTCTGTAAATATTGACCGTTTGACACTAGGTTCCCACACCCGGCTCTTTCGGGCTCTACACATTTTCAGGGTTCCGTACGCGAAGGGTAACTAATTGAATGCTGTTACTGAGCCTCCGCTGTCTGTCCGTCCGTCTGTCTGTCAGCGGGCTGTATCTCATGATCCGTAATAGGAAGACAGAATGTGTAGAGTAGTGGTTTTTTAAAATAAAAAATAAAGGAGATCCCCATTCTGGAGATATTGTGTTTATTTGAGCTTTTTGCTCTATTTTAACGGTATGGTGCGGAACCCTTCATACGCGAGTCCGACTCGCACTTGGCCGTTTTTGCTCTAAAATCTAGATTATCCTATAAATCCAGTCGTTATACCTACCTATTCTCTTACAGGTTGATAATATTTACTATGTCCGGCCATGCCTAATTATTATGAATGCAGTTATATGGTATCTTAGTTACAGTTTATTTTATTTGCATCTATCTTAAATGTTAACTTAAATCTTGTAGTCAATTAACAGCCCAGCACTGAACAAGTGATATCCAAATATAAGAGTACATACGGTGCGCTTGAGACTGTCGCGGTCAATTGAACATTCACGTTACCTTGCGTTCCAACAGACGTGTTTGAAGAACAGACACACCTGTCTAGACTGCAGACGCACCGACAGCGCTATAAAACAGTTAATGATGCAAGGCTGGCCATTAAAATGCATGCTTGTAACGAGAAGGCTATTTACGTACATATATATATCGATCACGTGCGATCATCACCAAATAAAAATAATGTTAATATTGGGTAGTTGCTGAAGTACAATGACTAAACTAAGTAATACATAATTATTTAGTTTTCAGTAATACTTATTAGTCCTTCATAAAGCCATTTGGCTTGTGACATTTTTTAACGGCTGGTGTCAGTTTCTGGTTTACACGATTCGACTGGCAACTGACCTTTGCAAACTATTTAACGGGGAAAATTTATTGAAAATGAAAAACACCAGATTTCAAACTTCCTCAGGTTTGTAGCTCTCATCGGCCTTGTAATGATTGCAAAAGACGATTAAATTGCAACAGAGACCAACATGTAAACTTGCTCTATTTTAAGGGTCGGTGGAGGAAGACTGTTTTTTTTATGGCAGAGGCGATCCCGTCCAACAAATGACTCACCACGAACAAGGTGGCAAAAAAGTAAGACCAAGTGTGGCACTAGCTTCGGTTCGTTTTATATAAGCTTTTGTATGGCTACCAGACGTACCGTTGTCACATAAAGGGGCGTATGACCTAAATTCTTGACAATTTGTTAGTATGTTAGGATATGAGGACCTTTTTGTAAGTCTTCTGACCTTTTAGAGTATACTCTCTTGTTACTACTACTCTCTTGTATAGCACTTCTCATATCCATTACAAAAGTAATCAAGTAATCTAATTAATTATCATCATGGTACTTTAAATGAAACGTTCTATAGCGACGCCACAGTGCTTTCCTCCAGTTGTTGTTCAAATTTTATACTTAATCTGGATTTATAAGTAATGCTATTTATAATTCTTTTCATAAGTATGTAATAAGGAATTTCATAGAATTTTGATAAATATCCGCATTTTATGGACGACTAAGAAAGTGAAAGAGGAATAAATAATACCTAGTCTTATTTTATGGTCTGCCTACGTGTTGGTATGAAGGTTAAACAGTGCACGTAAGCGGCAGTGTAGGATAGCCGATCGGTAGATACTCACTTCCGGCTGTCTACAATATACAGGGTACCCCAGTTGTACCTTTTATGCCGATAGCGATGGATATATCAGAGTACCTACATATATAAAGCTATTATCGGTATGTTGTTGCAACCCTCGGTCCTTATAAATAACACTACTGATGTACCATACCAATTATACTATCATACATATGTAATGATGAGTGCACCATCTTTTGTAAATGTTTTAAATTGTAATTAATTTTATTTTAAATATCACGATAATTATCTCTATAATATTTATTTCAGTACCTATTCGGCATTGGCATAAATGGAAACAATTGGGGCACTCTGTATATTCCTCTGACGCACCCGCTTTCGCCCTCCTCGCCCGCACAGTCTAGAGTCTAGACTAAACGATACGCTTCGCTGCCTGAGAAAATTCTAACCAAATGCAATACAATTCGCATTAGTGTTACGTAAAGTGAATTATTTATTGCAGTCCTAACTTTTCATTCCAGTGATTTTTCATTGTTACAATTTTATTATAGCACAGTCTTACATAGCTTAAAACTGTAAGGATGAGGCCAACGATTCAAAGCTGAAATGGTACGGTCTATTTGGGTATAATTAATATGATATCATTAAAGTGTTTTCATATGCCACTAAAGCTACCTTTTTTATACCACTAAGGTGACACACAAGCATACGGCCCACCTACCGTACGCACTCACCGTAGCTAGCAATACCATGGATATTACTAACGAGTTGCCAACCCTGTTGTTGTTGAGGTCTCACTGTGCTACCAGCGTTACTACTAGCTACTAGCCAAGCGTATTTTTGTGGAGCACTGGCAACCTTACTTACCGCAGAAAGACAACACTATATTAAAGTAGTGCTGTTCCACTGCGATCTTCTGTAAGGCGGAGGTACAGTCCCCAGTCGGACGGCTCCAATATAAATAGAAAAACCCACGGAGAGAGATCCCTATTTGCCCAATCTCTCTTTTTTTAGCTCATGGTGTGGCTGGGATTAGAACCTGGGCCCATTAGATGACAGGCCGTTGCATCAACGACAAGGCCACCACGGCTTACCTACATGTAATAAACATGTTTTCACTACTGTAATTGTGCCATCCATATAGGTATTACTTTACTCCGTAATAAAATGGCCTCCGAAAAAAAGCTTTCACGACAATTTCAAGTAAGAAGATATACGTCAAGCCGCCATTTCTTACACGCTTTACAATAAATAATTATTAATAGCAATTTGCAATGAATTTCTCTGGATTTTGGTTATATTAACTATTTTGCAATATAGATTATAGGTGTACACCGTAAACAAGTAGACAGAGGATTTATGATGAACTACTCTACCTTTATCTAAGCACGTAGTATATTATCTACTCTGAGCCTCAGCTAACGAAAAAATACTTGATTAATAAGCGGCTAGTAGAGTGATCAGTGGAGAGGCGTATCTTTTTATTATATAATTTTGTTTTGTCTACATTGTGCTGGTGTGCCGGAGATATATCTGTAAACTGCATGTTATATTGATAAAATAAATAAATAAATGAACACAATCAAGAACATGGATGTGAATAGGTAATGTGGGCTGCGACGCATGGTAGGCGCCAGACGTCTAGACAGCCCGTCGCGTCACCTGACGGCTCTTCAAGAGGGCCCGGCCGCCCGAACACTGCTCTCCCACTCTTACCACCTCACCTTCCTCCGCCTACGTCACGTGCTTACAATCCTCTAAAAGAAGCATCCTTATACTAGCCCTTTTCCGCGACTTTGCCCGCGTTGCAATAGGTTAATTATAATTAGCTTATGTTACTCAAGGATGGTAGAGATTTCCGTTCGTTAAATATTTTATTATCCGTTCAGTAGTTTGAGATTCACATTTTACCTCATACTTACAAAGAAAAAATCCTTGCAATACATTTTTGTACATATTAGATTAATTAATGTTATTGATGATATCTGATTAGCCTGGTCCAACAGACTTACAGGCAGGCTGTATGTAACTCCGTCCAAATACCGAGTGTCAATGTACTGATGATGTATATTATTATGTAAGACCCGTTTTGGTACTTAGTATGTTATATACATGTTAACAGAAACTGTCTGTGAGAGTGATAATGACATTAGTCTAGCTAGTTTTCGGCGTTATTATTATATGAGGAAACATGTTTATTATTCATACATCGCTTTGGTTTAAATATGTTTGCGAAAAATAATAATATTCCGGAAATCTAAAACGCAACGTCATCAGATTGTACACTAGGTATTATAGCCCGTACGGCAATTAGTAATAAATGAACAATAACCGACATGAGCACCATAATCTATTGTCCATAATGTTTTATTTAAAAAAAACCTCAGTGTTCTATCTATGTATGCTATGGGTACCACAGGACTGATATAAATAACATAAACATATAAATAAATATAACACCCAAACAGTATAAACAAATATTTTATTTATTTAATATATGTTAATTACACAAACGTTTGTCCCGACCGGGAATTACGCCTGCAAACATCGGCATATAATATTATAACAGGATAAAACATGTCGTTGTCAACATGGAACGAGACAGTGAATGAATGTGTTCCACGAACAGCGTGAGTGCACACCAAAAATTCCATCAACAATGAGGGCAGGTGGAGTTGACCTCATTATCGCGCAGACAGACCATAACATAACTAAACAAACATTTGCCCAGACAAGCTGAAATAGTGAGCATGTGAACCGAATCATCAAGTGCTATCATCATACAGATAACGCGAGCCGGCCCACATAGATAATAACCCAGCCAGACGACTCTCTATTTGGTATCTAGGTATACATGCTTCGGCACATTTACTTTAGAGAGGTTTTAGGTTTCAGCAGAGGCTTCAGTGAATCTGTGCTACTAGACGAGACTAGGACGCTGAGCAATTTGTAGACAGGGGCAAGGAAAAAATTAAAAAGACGACTCATACACCCTATAAATTTCTTTCATAAAGGTATAAAGCAGCAGTGGAAGTAAATTGTACATCGTTGTTATAAGTATACATAATTAATTAGCGCCGAAGCTGATTTCAACGATATTACCAATATTGGCTCAGTACCAAAGTCCAAGTTCTCTTGAATCAGGCGGTGTATTTACGTGCAACTTAAATTTATTTGGGCGTGATGGTTATTTACTCAAAATTAATGATGATTGTCGGTGTTTCTTTTTCTACAAACTACAAATAGAAGGTTCAAAATTTCACTAATCTATTAAATATTCCGGTCAGTCAGTTTAGTAGGTATTGAATCCTCTAAAGCAATTCCGTGCCCAGAAATAATGCAGGTTTGATCAAGAACTATGGTAAAACTAATGATTCAAATAAGTATGGGACAATCTGGTTGTCTGAGGTCTTGAAACTTTGTGCCTAACCTACTAATTGGCTGACGATAGTAGGTATATATATAACGCGTTTAACCCTCAATTTAATTCGGTAGCACTTTGGCATTTATACACTTGTCAAGTATATAATCAACGCCGTAGCCATTTGATGCCAGTTATAGAGCAGCATCGATGAGTATCCAACCGTACTTAGCACGCACAGATAGCAACCCTAGTAGTAACAAAAATCTGCCTACAGATTGCTAAAGATATACTAATATATTAAGGTTACGTATTTCTAATGTAATGAAGGGCAATTAGTTATTAGAATACTTAGTTTTGGAACTACACATAGTTGTTTATTCATATTTACAAGGAAGTAGCGAAATATTGTGAGTGGAGAGGTGCACAGGATTGACGAGGACACTGCTTGCAAACACAGCTCAGGTGGCATGATGATGAGGACGCACATGACGTTACAAGCGGTGGGCGCAGACCGAGCCGCGACCGCGGGCTGGCAGCTGAGTCACGCGCCGTGTCGGTGTCTGCCATTGTTTGGCGCTGCCGGCGGTGGCCGCGCCGTGAACTAGGCCCGCGCCCTCGCGCCGACCTTGTCGAGACACGGATTTATTGATGCGTCACCATGAGATACGCCGCGCGCCGCAGACTCGAAACTGTTACAAGCCGACTTACGTGCGAGTTCGCGCACCGGAACCGATTCAAATAGCGGTCTGCCCATTAATGAAATGTTTGCGATTACGTTCCGCTTGTTATTGTGTCATTATTTCCTCATTATAGGAGTTACCAATTGCGGAATAGGTTTCTGTTTTAAATCGCTTAGTTTCGCTACACATACCCAACTTAATGCGAACAACATAGGTTTTTATTTTGTCTCGAGCCCCTAGATTTAAATACATACGACTGTAATAGGTGCACTCAATTTATCATAGAAAAATTGTTCCTTCATCTATCTAATTGTTAATTAATTAAATTGTTAATTATGTGAATATCGCATTCACATAATTAAATAAAAAGACAGCATCTAAACAAATACATCGCACCATTTCAATCCAAACCACAAATGAAGGTGATGTCACGTGAAGTGTAGCGGACCGCAGCGCGCAGTGGCGCGGCGGTGATTGCGACACGTGGTAGGTGCCAGACGTCTAGACAGTCTGTCGGTGCGCGTTGAAGGCTCTTCAGGAAGGCCAGTGGTGCGCTAACACTCGTCGCGCCTCCATCACGAAACTATACGCACTCGAAACCCACTACTTTGATACTTTCACGGATTTAACGGCCCAAAATGAACGACTGAATGGAACGACTTAAGTCAATTATATTTTCCCAATGAAATATGTCAACATTCCTACACGCACCGAGTTGTACTGTATTATAGATTCCAGCGAGATAAACTAACTGGTCTGAACTGGTATTAGACTCCTCTACATTGTGTCCTAAATTGATTAAACAAAAACCAGCGTAATGAAACTCCTAGGTCTGTGACAAAGAGAATGCCTGACATTTGCTTGTCTTTTCATAAAATCACAATAAGTTACAAAAACAACATTGTAGGCATTGTAGGAAAAAACTACAAACCACAGATCGGGTATATATATATATATATAAAAAGTATATATACCTGTTTTGTCGGTCTGAGGTACAAAAAGCCTTTATTTTTTTCTTATTTATGTTGGTGATTTTAATTAGTGACTTCGGTTCATGTGTCATGATTTGTACTCTTTATCCTCGATCACGTCGATTTTGCCTTAGTGCTTACTTACGTTTACATTTCGGTCATATAAAGAAGGCGATAATAATTGCAGGTTATTTTAAGCCGTGGTGGCCTTGTGGTTTAAGCAACGGCCTGTCATCTGATGGGCCCAGGCTCGAATCCCGGCCTGTACCAATGAGTTTTCCAAGCTTAAGTACAGTGAATAATCACACCATGAGCTTTTAAAAAGAGAGGTAGGGCGATTTGGGATTTCCGGTGGGTTATCCCATTTAAATTGGAGCCGCCCGACTGGGGACTGTAACTTCCCCTTACAGAAGACCGCAGTGAAATAACACTACTTGATGTAATGTTGTGTTTCTGCGGTAAGCACAGTGAGTCCTCATCAACAACATGGTTGGCACCCCGTTAGTGATACCCCTAGTATTGCTAGCGGCTACAGGCAACGGTGACTGCTTGCCATCAGGTGGGCCGTATGCTCGTGTGCCACCTTTGTGGTATAAAAAATAATAATAAATCCTTTGTTTTTTATCCACTTCGATATTATCGTTTGTGACTGTTTATGAGTGACGTGACGTCGGGTTCTTGGTGGGCTCTTGGTGGCATGGGTCGCAGCGCAGTTGCGATGCATTGTCGAACCCCACTTCCGACGAAGGTCGACACATTCTTATTAACATCCGCAGCGCCTCGGCTTATTAATTAGCAATTGTTTAACTGACAATACTAGACCAACACTAACTCACTACAGGGGAAATACGACGACCATTACACAGAGCAAGTGGTCTTCCATTTCTTGATGTTTCACTACATAGTATAAAACATAGTCGCTTCCCGCTGTCGGTCTATCCCTATGTATGCTTAGATCTTTAAAACTGCGCAACGGATATTAATGCGATTTTTACTAATAGACGGGGTGATTCTTCAAGAAGGTTTTTATATATAATTGATTTGTGTTTTTTAGGCGTTTTACTTATAACGCAGGCCATGCTAAGCCAGGGCGGGTCGCTAGTTTCTCATAAATCAAATACCTTTACTAAAAAATTTATTGCTCACTGTTGGAGGCTCTTGTGATCGAATAATATGTAGTTTAATAACAAAAACAAAACGAATTTACTATAACAATCTTACAAAAATATCACTTCCTCTTCTTACTTACAAATTTGTACGGAACCCGTGGTGCGCGAGTCCGACTCACCGGTTGCTACCGATATAATACCGATACGATTAGGCCGGTTTTATTTTTCAGCGTCAGGGTTTGAAATTCAAAAGTCCGGCTTTTAAATATGTCTTATATTCGATAATTTTGAGGAATCCTTAATTTTTCTTAATGTCCGGCTTTGGGACCCAAACCAAAAGTTCGGCTTTTATATTTTTAGAGATGGCAACTGGCAACGCTAGATGTAAATGATACCTAACTAAAAAGTGTCAAAATAAGTTGACGCAGACATGGCACCATTCACGTTATTATCGGAACATATCCTTCTTTCTATAACTGTTGCATACTTTCCATCTCGTGTAAACATGCTACCAAGCTATATCTAATATATAAAATTCTCATGTCACAGTTTTCGTTGCCATACTCCTCCGAAACGGCTTGACCGATTTTGATGAATTTTTTTGTGCTTATCCGGTATCTATGAGAATCGGCCAACATCTATTTTTCATCCCCATAAATGCAAAAAAAAATTGTCCACACGAGCGAAGCCGGGGCGGGCAGCTAGTAATATATATATATCTCCTTTTCATTCACTTGTCCTAAAAGTTGACCATTTACTGTTTATATAACACTCTGTTATTTGTCGTATCTGCATAAGTTTGTGTTCAAAATCATTTTGCGTTTAAGCGGAGACATTACTTGACATTATTTGAATTTAAAAAACAATTTTAAATGCATTCATAGATATTTAAATAATTACCGGGAATCGAACCCGTTACACGAAAAAATAATCGATCGAAAGGCTTCATCGTAAGGATTATTTTTGGCTAAATAACATTTCATGTGCAATTTTGTTCAGAAAAATGAAAAGCTTGTACGTAAATCAGTATATTACCTACTCTTAGGAAAAGCTGACATCTCAATACAATGCAAAAATCAAGGCAAACATCCTTCAAAAATCCTACAATGAAAATCACAGAAACAAAACAATAAAAGTTTGAAAATGGAACACATTTTTGAATTATGTTTTCCTTCCTTACGGCAATGTCAGCATTATTGTTTTATATCTATATCTATCTTCTTCTTCTATAATATAAAAATGAATCGCTGAATGTGTTGCTAAGCGCAAATCTCGAGAGCGGCTGTACCGATTTCGCTAATTCTTTTTTTAGAATATTCCTTGAAGTACGAGGATGGTTCTTAGGGAGAGAAAAAATTAAAAAAATGCCTAAAAACGGGTAGACAAAATATTTAATAAATGTGTACCCGTGCGAAGCCGGGCGGGGCGCTAGTTATAAATATATTACAAATATTAAGTAAGTGTACCGAGTGAAGGTACTGTAGGGACACTCGGCGTGCGAGTCCGACTCTCGCATGGTCAGTTTTGCATTTTATTACAATGAGAATGTTGACCGTCGATAAAGACGGGGGCGACTGCTCGCTTTGTGAAGCACATAATGCTTTTAAAATGTCTTATACGATTCCTGGGTGTCCACCACGTGACAAAGCTGTATGTGTTTGATTGTGGCCATTTTAGAAGCATATAGATTTTCATAAAGGCTTCCAGAAAAAGGAAATAATTTTAATAATATTTGTATTAAGTGTCTGTCCGCCTTTGATGTGATATATATGCCTCTCTGCAGTACCCTTATACAGCGAAACTGTACACTTTCAGTTGCGAATTACCTTTGCCATGGAGATAAACAGTTCAAGCTTACCCGAATAAATCGTGAAATAAATACGCTGAGATCACTGTGTAGCTCACGAGGATATGCCGTTTGATTGGAAAATTTCTTCATGTTGTTTCAAGAGGAATATTGGTATGGGCCTTGTATAATTGCAAACATGTAAAAAAAATGTATTGTATAATTTATTTAAATTATTTTGTTTCGGTATTATTCATTCTGGTGCAGGTACAATAAAAAGAGTTATTTATCTCATGGGCCCCATAGGTGTTGGTTACCACTTGACCTATAAAAGTGATTGTTTATTCGGTTTAGGTTCTGATAAGACACTTCAGAATATCGTAGCTTACTACTCACCGGCTCGGGAAACATATTCTAGGTATTATACTTATATACTTAGTGACAGTACTTTGTACAGTACATGGTTAAAAATTTCGTTAGTGCTTAAGAAATCGGTGGCAATGGCCAGTGGGGGCGAGACGGGCGGAGCAGCGGGTGCATTGTACGTACTCCGTGGTGCATCGAATGCACCGTGCACCGGCCCGCCCCCCGCCCTGTGCCCCTCACCCCGCACTTGCATCAATTTACTCTTCTCGAATAATCCGTACATTGACATCGAAAATGCACCCATAATCTTCAAGTTGGCAATAAGCATGCACAGTGCACAGACATGCGCGCCATCATGTTTGGATATTTTTGTAATGTACGCAATATAGGTACTTGTACCTTTATATATTCACCTGTATTTACTCTGAGAAATTTTACATCAAAAACCATTACTTATAGACTATGGGTCGAAACCGAGAACCTTGTTTTTAAGGCGTTTTTGAGAGGCTTTCATATTTTGTTTTTGTTTTAAAATATACGATCCGCCCTGACTTCGCAAGATTTAACTAACCAAAACCTACAAGAATTGAACTTGAAAACTCTCCTCTTGAATCACGCTATCCATTGCTGAAAATTGCATTAAAATCCGTTGATTCGTTCAAAATATCTAAGCGAACAGACCGTGGAAGCGACTTAATTTTTAATATATACCTAAAGATCATCACAAAGTACATACGTACATACATAAATGGTATAGGTGATATGACAAGTTATTAAACTTTAAAAAGCATGAAATCAATTATTCTGAACGATTTTATTTAACAAGGCTTTATGTGATTGCTACTAACCATTTTAAAGTTCCCTAGTCAAGACTGAAACCCTGAGTGCAGCAACCATGTCATGGTAAAACTAAAAACTGGCTATCATAATAAAATGCGTACACAAAATGTCGTACCTGTGCTATTGACCATTGTAGAGTTCCTTTATATAGAGTTCTTCCTGGATATCAATTCAGATAATAAATACATTGTCATCGAAACTGAACCAATTAATGTTATAATTCAATTCCATATCCAGAATGGTAGTGTTGTGTTTCTGCGGTAAGTAAGGTTGCCAGTTCTCCACGAGGATACGCTGGGCTAGTAGTAATGCTGCTAGCACAGTGACTCCTCATCAACAACAGGGTTGGCAATTCGTTAGTGATATCCCTGGTATTACTAGCGGCTATAGGCTACGGGGACTGCTTACCATCAAATGGGCCGTATGCTTGTGTGCCACCATAGTGGTATAAAAAAAATCTAGAGTCGATCCTCATTATGCTTAGCATAAGGTATGATTTCTTTGTAAACATTGTCTATGTAAAAAACATTGGCAAAGTGCGAGTTGGACCCGAGGGACCGTACTGTTTCGAATAGTAAAAAATCGCTTTTCTTTAGATAATATAGCAATGTACATTATATGAGTAGTATAACAGTTGTTTTGCCCTTCAGTACGTAAGTAAATGCCCACCGCCTGGACAATACTGTCAATAATATTTTATTGTTAATAGATTACCTTGACTGGTAACTAAAGTAGCCTCTGTCTGTGACTGGATATTGACATTGGCCTCGTGATGACGCCAGACACTCGCCTATCCTTGAAATGTCACAAGTGTCACAATGAATGAAACCACCCCGGAGGATTTTGACACGTACGACCCAACAGTAAATTGGTTTCACACATGACTTGCATTCTGGCACTATACAATAATGACTTACACGAGCCGACCGACGTCCAAACCGACCTTTTAGTCACTCTCTATATCTACATCAGATATTTTTTTCAGTTCTTTTTATAATTAGGCATCCGTACCAAAAGGCCCAAAAACTATCCATTCGATGTCTGTCTTTCTGAAAAATAAAACATATAATAATTTCAAAAAAAGTTGCCCTCCATTGCCCCATGTTTGTCAGGTTAAGAATTCTTAATTTTACCCAACATCAATTCTTTACTAGCAAGTTAGTAATTATCTGCATCTGTTTAAATTAACTACCACCTGATTACTAGGGAAACGATTTTAAAATGAATAAACTATCATATTTTATTCATGACATAAATGTGCTACCTACGGAGATGAAGTCAGACGATCCTGATCGTTGCAACAGTGGCAGGAGCCGACAGATAGACAGCGCGGAGAGGTCGTCAGCGGGCGCGCAAGGGCGTGCAGTGCATACGAGACGTCCCCGTGTCCTTGCCAGTTGCCAGCCAGACGCATACACCTCAGCTGCACCGTACACGGCCAGCTCAGAGCAGCCAGCAACGCAACACCTAACCGCCGCCGCGTCACCCGCTATAATGCTCAGCCGCAGCTTTTGTTTGAGCATCCTGCATGCAACAGCTTGAGATTTTATACAAACTGTTTCCATAAATAAAAAAACGATTGTGATATGATAACAGCAAGAAAGATATTCTTTTACAAAGAGGACACGTTCACTAAGGTACGCGAGCCAATCAGTCGTGCCAACAATAAACATTTGGTGCCGTAGGATGAGTGTTGTAAGACTGTGGCTGTATCAATCTTATGGGGGAAAATCTCGCATCCCTGGTTATATCTCTCTGGGTATATTATATTCATAAACCCGGTCGTGAAGTCTATAATTAATTGCAATAAAAAATATCTTTATAGAACCATTTTTTTCTATGCGAATTAAACGTTTGTATTGTATGTAGGTATCTATGTTAATTAATTTTATAGGACATTGTGTGAATGCATCATGTAGTGGTTGTATTACACAATTTTGGTTTACATTTATACGGGTTCGATAAATAGGTTTATATCGTGTCAATCCATTAAAATACACTTGTTGCCTGACAGAAATAGTGAGAAGCCCGTGGTTAATAACGGTAGTATGAGCATAGATATAACTAATCGCACAAATTATCGCTTATAAAGCTAATAAGCTTTCTAACAGGCAAATATTAACTTTAAGACTAAATAGTAAAAGTATGTCTAGGCCTAGTATGTCATAAGTGAAGGTACAATTGATAGTCAGCCACACGTGCGGTGCAGTGCACGCAAGCATAGCATATCACGTCCGGTGAATTGATGTCAACGCCTCCTTGAACCCTCGCTGTTCAAATACACTTCATATTCAGCAACAACACTTTTGTATGCGCCCGTGCATAATTCCTATCCCATTTATTTTATTGAAGACCATTGAATCGGTAATCGTTTGTTGGTCCGGTCGGTCACCTTTCAAAAATACACTGCCAGTGGTGAATAATACTCAGATATAATACCAATATTATCAGCTTGATATATTTTTAAATACTATAAAGGTGGCAAGGCAAGCAATAGCACAACCCGCTAGGCCGCTACGGTAGCCTTTTCGCAAGCCTGCTGCACCAGTACAAAACAAATAGTTCTCTCAGCGTACGGACAGGACCTCATAGCAAAAACACGCAGTTTTCCACAGAACAGCATTCTGTGGGGCAAAAATGGTTCTATAAAATTTTCTAACGGCTTCGAAAGTCGCCCGTACCGAGGATGACCATCAGCACACCACAAACTAAAATGGTAAAATACGAGCTTGCAGATCAACGTGGTCCAACCGTGAAGCATGAATTGTTTTAGGAATTCCCGATAGTTATTATTAAGTTAATATAGTATTTAAATGTTCATCATCAGTGATGAGGAATTTAAAATATTGACCGTCATGTAGGTTTTGTTTGCATTACAACTAAATAGCATTTTGACTGACTTTATAAGTCAGTGAAAATGTTAAGTACGTCAGGGAGTGTGTCGAAGTGGAGGGCGAAGTCTGCCCTTGGGTTGGCAGACTTGCGAGTGGCCGGCGAGGTGTCAGGTGGGTGCAGCGAGCTCGCATGGCCGCCATGTCGTCTGCAGTCTAGAGGGCGCGAGGTCACCTTTACGTAACCATCACACCTGACAAGAGCATTTAGTAACAACATTGCCTTTATATGATAAATGTGTTGTTTTCATTTTGTCAACAATTTACATTGTTCCACTCTAGAACGGACTAATACTATCAGATACCTTGGTGTCATTCTTGACAGCACATTAAGTTTTACCCCACACATTGAGGCCTTACAAAGAAGGGTCAGAAAACTTATATATATTTTCAGAACTCTTCGCCATGTGGCGGACTCAAAAACTGTTAAAAACGTTTACTTTGCACTGAGCCAATCTATCCTTTCGTATTGCATAACAGCCTGGGGTGGTGCTCCTAAAAACCATATTCTGACTCTTGAACGAGCTCAAAGGGCAATTCTAAAAGTTAGTGCTTTTCCTCCATTAACATATCCCACTTCCGATCTCTATAAATTATATCAGGCTCTAACTGTTCGGCAACTATTTATATTAAATTCAACTTTAGCTCAACATGCTGATACATCTTTTAAACCCCTATCCAAAACACGCAAGGACCTAATTTTCCATACTGATAAAACTCACTTTGCCTTCTCTAAAAGATTTCAGTGTTTTCAGCACCTTCTGTATACAATAAAATTAGTAAACTAATTCCTATATATCATCTTTCGAACTATGCTTGCAAAAATACTGTTTATAAATGGCTTTTGTCATTGACCTATGATGAGACAGAGAAACTTTTATCATAAATTAAGACAAATTATTATATTACTGATATTATATATTATTAAGAAGGCGGGAGTAATCACGAAAACATGAAACGATACACTTCCACAACTTCCACAAATGCAAATTGCAGTGGGAAAAAGTGGCAATAGAAACTAGCTATGGAAAAATATATTTTTTATATTTTATTTCCGTTGATTAAAGAGTTAGGGGTCTGGCCTTCAACCAATTCTATCCAAGTTCAAGAAGAAATTACTCGATATGAACCTTAGTATTACATTCTGAAATTTTGTATGATAATAACCTATAATTTTATAATTTACTAGATTTCGGTTCGACTTTGCCGACGTAGATATACTTAAGATAAAATATATCCTATGTTACTATAGGATAATGTATCATTTTATTTGTGACATCTATACAAATAAATTTAATAAAGGGTAATTATTATTGAGTGAGAAACAAAATAACTTCGGCACGATATTTGAATTTGGTTTCAGAATACTTTAAAAAAGAAAAGTAATAGAATGAAAGCATGACTAACAGCATTGTACGCGTTTATTCATAAACAAACAAACATTGTCACAATGCGTTATAGGTGAGTGTTTGTATACCCATCTTCTCAGTTTCTTCAGTAGTTTGAGAAATGGAAACATTTCTTCATGTTTGTTTAGTCTATACGTCAAAGGTATTTGGAGCCATATATTCATTCCGCTCATGTAAGTACAGAATGAGCCCACCATTTAATTTAATTTAAATCGTATGAAAAAAAGAACCGGGTAGGCAGAGGTGTGACATCAATCATCCAGATTATATTTTAGGGGTCAACGTGACAGGCGGTTAAACCAAGTCGGCCATTCTATAGGAATATTCTATCGAAACTATGAACACCTTACAAAGAAAAGTCATGTATAGCCCGATCTAGTAATATAGGATACTTTTAGATATGGCAACATAATCCAACATATAGAATACTTATTATCCCGGAAAATTGTGTGGTTCCCGAGGGATAGTAGAACCATGCGGGCGACGCCGCGGGTAAAAGCTAGTCTGTAATAAAAGGCAACCGTTAGTGAATGACTGATCTGTCAACACACAGCTCAAACCACTGAACGGATTGCGCTGAAAGGCACCAACCTAGGCATCCGCTAAGAAAAGATTTTCCAAAATTCACCCCTAAGGGGATAACACGGGGTTCACAGTTTGTGTGAAAAACCAGATTAGATAGACTTTTTTATTCGAAAGTTCACAAAAGTAGGTCTTTAAATAAATACGTGTTACGGGGTATTTTAAATTCAACCCCGTAAAGGCGTAAATGGGCAAATACGTTACCCGAGCGAAGCAGCGGGCAAGAGCTAGTGAATTTTAAATACTTATTGCATATTATACACTGGATATTTTAATTAGTAACACACAATGTTACCCTAACTTACTCTAGTTAACTCGGTTTGATTAAAAATATTGCAATATATGTCAAAGGAGTTTATTTAGGTAATACGTAATCTAATAAGCAACTCATGAATGATGCAGATATGTCTTATCCTTTTGTTGGTGCTTTCTCGGTCCAATATCATAGAAATCAGTTGTTCGGTTGGTTGGTGAAAGTGAAACAAACAGACTTTTTACTTAATAATATTACTAAGGTAGAACTAAGTTGGTACGTAGCGGAAACTCCGTCCATCCAGTTAAATTCATCTACGTTTTGACATAGTTAGGTAGGTACAAGTAGCCCATAAAATTTCACATCATCGCTCGACATTACATCATTATATTTAGTTACGTGCGTCGGGGTGGAATTTAGGACACAATAAGGGTGGGTGGGGGCGGAAGGAGTGGGTGAGGTCGCGTGGGTCAGACGGCGCGTTCAAGGTTAAGGCAGGACGGGGGGCGGGTGCGGGTGTCCACACACACCTTGTCATCAAAGCTACGTGCATTATTGCTATTTGCCACTCTCATTCAACTTGGAATAAGTAGGTGCCAATTGTAGTCGGAATTATTTTTTTCTTCTTTTAGAGTTGGAAAACTCTTTTATTCAATGCTATTTTAATTACGTGAGTAGAGTGTCTCACTTATCATTAAGCTGAAAATAATACGCCATGCTTGTCTCATACGTCAGAGTGGTACAGTCATATTTAATGTGATACTTTTTTAATTGGATACGCAAATTAATCATTTATAGTCTTTTGTTGTACATTATTTATATTCTTCGCCAATTAGTATCACGTAACTTCGTCATGCCTTGCGCAAATAAAGTCTACGGTCTAGCGGCGAACAATCCGTGAATATAGCGTGAAGGGCGGGCGGCGGCGGCGGCGGCGGCAGCGGCGCGGGCGGATTATCTATCATTACACCACTAATGTCGATTGTGAGTTATGCCGTCTCATTCGCTCCCGTATCTTGAAATATTGGTGGAAAAAGGCAGGGAAATCGAGTCAGTTCAGAGGAGTAACAAAATCGTGGCGAGTGTACTTGGCTCGGGCAGACTGTCCGACGACGACGCAGACGAAATGCTATTAAGTGACGTCACAGGTTACCTTGTGCAAGCGGGGACGGCATAATCGCACTACGCACCGCCCGCCCCGTCGGATGATAATGGACATTATGTAAGCAAGCCTGCACCCGATTACAATATGATAGGATGGCTTCGCGTCACCTGCACAAACCTGGAGAATCTCTAGTTTGTAAGCAAACATAGGTATCAACAACTGTACATTTACTTATGCATACAATTGAATACATGAATGTCATTTTTAAAAGTCCAGCTGTAAGTAGAATGAAACGAGTTTATACACGTAACACGACGTATCAATAACAAAGCGGAATTATTATGTTAGCTACCCAGTTAGGTAATGCTACGAGCTACAGGGATGTTGAGGGACAAGCTGTTGGACTTAGTAATGACAAACAAATCCTCTTCAATTATTATCATTTTAGCGAGTATCAATCGAGTGTAGGGGTGTTATTTGGTTCTCAGTTTTATCATAGTTATGTAATACATTCATAATTAATCTGGTCACTCAACTTCTTCAAGTAATTATAAAATGTTGCAATAATACATAAATTATTTTGAAATTATCATTTATCTAATCACACTACTTACTTACATCAGGTTAGTCAAAATTAAACAATCCTCATGTTCGCTGCAATAAAACATGTTCATGTACTTATGACACTTTAGAGTACTTATGTGGGCACTTTATATAAGGAATTGTATTAAATGCAATCCATTGTGCGATTGATCTTGTGCTGAGCGTGTGCCGCGAGTGCCCCGAGTGAGAACCCACCGCAGCTGGCGGATATGAGTCCTTCCTCCACGCCATCGGCCGGCACTTTTGATAAATTAAAATGGATGAGGTTTAAAGTGGAGCAGCCGTAACTAACGGTTGGCGACGTCTGCGCACGATTACAGCAATCTGATGCGCGACATAAAATAGGACGAGCCGGGCGACGCGTGGGGTCGCGCTCCCTCGCTGCGCATATCTCGGGGCCCGGCCCTCGCGACCTGACTGCTTCCACCAAGGAACGCAGCTTGGACAATTTAAAAAAAATATGCTTCTTACCTACCTATTTTTGGAATTATGAAACTGATACATTTCGTATGAAGACTTACTTACTCGGTGCACAAAAACCACTACAACTGAGTAATCCTTTTTGATTGCGGTCTTCTGTGAGGCGGAGGTACTGCCCACTGTCAGTGAGATATACTATAATGTTGGTTCTATCTTTTTGCTCGTGGTGCGATGAAGAAAGGCTTATTGCTAAAAGGACGCCGCCGGGATTTCAACTTGGTCTACATCAAATGACTGGCGGACACGACAACCTCAAGGCCAACATGACTAAAATAAGTACGTAATAAAAGAAAAAGTTGTAGGCATAACGCCCGCGTATCTACTGTTTACATACCAATGTTCATGAACTAAATTGTAGTCGGCGAAAAAAACAATTAATGAAGAGTAGCAATAGCACAATATCAATCCAAATGACAACAATGAATGCTTAGACTTTAGGCCCGGACAATGATATATTAGGTATCTTATAAGCAACAGAGGAAAATGGTATGTGGACAATATGAGGCAGAGATATACCTACATAGTATCTGTCCAACAAGGATTGGTTGATCCATCTATACAAATAAATAAAATTGTGTCTGTCATATAAAAATAACCGCTTTTTACTAAATGCATATGAAAGGAAACATGATAATGGAATTAAAAGCTATTTTTTTTTGCCTATCTGTTTATTCCGAGTAATCTCCGAAACGGCTGGACTTATTTGTATGGGACTTTCACTGGCTTCACTTTCGCTGAAAAATAATTAGGGTTCCGCGCAAACAAAATGAAACTCATGAAATTGTAAACAAAATTAATTCCACGCGTAAGAAGTCGCGGGCACAGCTAGTTATTAAATATTATTATTTTTTTCAAATTAGTTCGACATGTAAATAAATAATGGCCTATTTCAGTTACGTACGTTTATTCTGGATTTCATATGACAAATTATTGGAATTCATATGACAAATAAACCCATAGAACAAAAGTCCTTTAGTTTAACCCGAAATTAAAAATATTCAGATTCCTTTTTCAAATTTTATTTTCACAAAAACCTTCTTCCGTCAATGACAAACACAAAAAAAAATCAGCCTAGCCATTTACGTGTGAAGCCGTGACCAAGGGAAATAGGAATTCATTTTTATATATAGAGTTAGGAGAGATGTGTTGATAAAAACATTCAGCGAATAGATAAAAAGCCGTGAGAAACACATTGTTTGGTTTTTATGCAGGCACTCGCTTTAGATTACACTTCTAGACACAACACAAACATGACTTTGTTTAAATGTTTATACCCTATACATAAGGATAACCCCTGATGCTGTGTTGTATATAAATTGATAAATAAACAGTGCTTGGAACAACGTATCTTTAAATTTTTGTGATCCCGCACATTTACACGGTACGGTACAATATCTTAATTCTATGATATTGTTTGATCAAAGGTCATCATAGCCCTTATCCCAAACACTGTTCATGCAATTTGGTCACCATAATGAGAAAAAAACGGCTAATAGAATTTATAAGTAAATAAGTCGAGTCTGTCAGAATAAAAAGCGTACTACAATATAATACTAACGAGACATCAAAAACTTACCGTTCCTTCAAAAATGCGCCATTACATAGGCGTAGGAAGGATGGCTTGAACTGGTTGGTCCTCTCTGTTCCAAGAGTTGGAGTATGGTAGGCAGGTAGGATGGACTGGTAGGCAGGTGTGTCGATCTAGTAGGCAGGTTAGACTGGTAAGCAGGTCGTACTGGTAGACAGGTCGACTTGGTAGGCAGGTTGATAGTAGGTGGATGAGGTATTAGATGATCCCCAGCGGAATCATCAAATTATACATAGGTATTAGTATGTTACAAGGACATCAGGACTAAAATCGTTTTAGTTTTAGTACAACGTAGTGGTTATGTACTCTGTGTTCAGGACCCGTCCCGACGAAAAGTTAAATTACCGTAGCTTATATCTGCATATTGATTATTTCAGTATGTATCATCTAAATGAACATATATATTTCAAGTACTTGCTGGCACTCGATTTTACTCAATTTCGGCATACTTTACATACCTTGTTATGCAATATCGTATAGTCGGTACCATACTGGTCTGAAGAAGGCGCTGGACGGACGGTAGGCCATAGCAATTCCGCAACTATGTGCTTGACGCACGCCCACGATGATACGTCATTTTTACATCCTGACTAGGTTTTTTAGGTAATTAAATTCTCTATAAGTATAAATAAGTACTTATCTATGCAAGTATGTCTGCGTTGATCACATTACCTTAATGCCGAATTAAAATTCGTGAAAAATGCAGCGGCCGAGGTGTGAATAGTTTATTGAATGAATAAAATAATGTAAACATTGAATTGATTGGTTAAAAGTAGCGAATTGGCATGTAAAGAGCAATTCGCTTAGAAAATATCTCGCAGACTAAACTTTCGGTTTGTGTAAATAGCTGTGTCTAGGTATATACATTACCATAATGCAATTCGTCTAGACAAAGTGTGCTCGCGAACGCGTGCCGAGCGGTGACTGTCTAGAGGTGAACGCAGGCCTTCATAGACGTGTGCACTGTGCAACGTGCAAGAGTACGAGACAAATGCCTTTCTAATGTTCAATACCTTACATTAACCCTTTGTCCTATAAACAGTCTGTTATGTTTCAATTGATTGAGTTTTATTCTTGTAACTAGCCGAGCCTTAATACAAAATACAAATACTGCTGTGAATATATTTGATTTTATACACTTTAAAAAAATAAGTCTAAATTCTGACACACGCAATATGTGCAGACCACGAGTATTGTAGGGTTCTGAAGCCACCAGTTTGACACTACAACTACTCCATTATGACAACTTTTCATCTTGATTAATTATTTCTCTAGCCTTCTAAATTTCATCTATAACTAAAATTTAACGTTTCATTTGTAGGTAATGGAAGAAGATAAATTAATATCCATGCTGCTTGAGTAGTATCTGAATTCAAAATCGGCTCTCTTTGTTTAAAAATGATTATGCACGTAATTATTATGCTGAAATGTATATAACATGAACTTAATTAATCAGAACAATGACTCAACACGTCTGGGTCTGTCTGCCCGCTAGATGACGTCAAGCGATAGGTGTTTGTCAAGTCTAGCCAAGCAGCGCTTGAGCTAGCTAGACGAAATAATGAACAAGCGGCGATCGCCTCAGCGCGGCGGAGGACAACAGACTACAGGCAAACTAGTGCGTTGCGTCTGGAGGTGAGGCGAAGGCCTGTCGCTGCCTTAATACAGCGACTAGATCCTAGACGACATTCACAACTAAATACGTAATAATTCATCCAGTTGACTTTACATTGAATAATTTAATATATTCGTAGAACTCACAGGTATGTATATATCTAATTCATGTCCTACTGTTGAACGTTTGTCAGGGACTAAAATAATGCTTTAAGAATACATGCATTTTAGTTTAATTTCAGTGCAAAGTGGTTAGCACCATTTCGGCCCGCCTGATGGTAAGCATTCACTACTATAGACGCTTGCAGTACCAGAGGTACCAGCGCGTTGGCAGGCAACCTTATTGTCGAGAAAACTTACTGTGCAGCAACATATGGCCTCCCTACTGCGTTGTTTAAAGAGAACCATTAGGTAAATGGTACAAAGGGCAATTAGATGGCAGTGAAGGTGGATGTGCGTAGGTGGGGTGCACAAGCGGACGGCGCGCGATATTAATTAGTGTCGCGTAGCTGAGGGCGCGGTGGCTAGCGTCTAGACGCCTACGCCCCGTACGTCTGCTCACTTGCGCTACATCGGCCTACGTACACCGATACGCACCCTTTATATCGGATTGTCGTTTGTCGAGGTCCATTACGTTGCTTATCAACATATTCAATTTCAGACTCTCTGTAAAAGATAATTATTGCGCGTAAAAGTAGTTACTTATTGCCTGCTATGCTATTGGTAATTTAATCATGATCGTCTTTACCTTACGCCAAACTATGGGGACGTTTGAAGCGGCACTAGATTAAGAAATACATTTGTTTGGCTGGGAATAAACTTTTTCGTAGAATATATTATACATATACATAACCTATGTTTCTTGCGCATCATCTTATGCGCGAAAAAGGTTTCAATGTTGTGTTAAATGAGATAAGGTTGTATTATGAAAACAGTATAGCTTGCTTATTCTACGGATCGTATTTTTTTTCATTATACCTGTCGGTCGTCATAAACCAAACCTCTTTACCTAAATAACAATATTTTGTAGAAAGTTCATAATTCGTTGCGTTGTTACAGAAATCTTTTAAGCCCAATTACAGAGCAGACAGCAGGTTTATCACGGGCTAAGTTTGTCTATGGAGGCAACAGTAGGATAGACTCAAGACGCGGGGGCACGGGTGGCTAATAATGTTAGCGATGTGGACCCGTTCCTTCCACATCTCCTGTTTCTGAGCCTGTGTAACAGAATTGGGTTAACTAGGCAGTTCACACATACAAAATACTCTCAACGTAAGATTGGCAACGCGTATTACACCCTCGTATTGCTGGCGACCATATGCAACAGTAACTTAGCTTACCACATAACATGAGGTGTATGGCCCCAAAGGTTTTAGTGCTTAACAGCTTGCATCATTTCGACACTTCAATATATTAAATTACTAATAATAATTTTAAGAACAGGTATAGTAACACAACACCGTTTCCAAATTGAAATGAAGCAAAAGAAAAAGATGAAGTTTGGTTTGTAACTGTAAGACATACTAAGGACATTGTACAGCTATCGGATTCTCCTTGTCTACGGCACGGCACGGTGCTTCTCTATTCCGCTAGAGCTCGTGATCTGACTCATACTGTCGTGAGTACACGTAGGTACGTTCTCCGTTATTATTATCAGTAATGTATATAGTAATAGTGATGTACTAATCAACTTCTAAAACAGTACTTATTACAAATTGCAATAGAGGTATGAAAAAAATAAAAAATAAATTTACATTTATTGAATTATTTCAGGTTAGATAACTTTATTTCACGTAAGAGTTCCATTTAATATAATAAAACTCTTCAAACATTACAGTGCCCAAGTTGAAGCGGATTGAGATAAACAATAACCTTTTAAAGAATATATAGGTATAGATAGGTACATAAGTCAAAGTCAATAAGTAAGTATATGTATGTATATATATGTTATTAATAGCGTCTAGACTTCGTTTAACACGCCGGCTTGATACAGCACTGACATTGTGTATATACTTAACCTAGTGCTAACTTTGCAAAAGGTCGTCGGGGTTACATCGACATTAACTCGCAAAATCTATTCTATAAAATGTAACTACGTAAGTGTTTCCAATAACGGCCTACTATCAAGCAAGTACAACTTTCGGCAAAATTTATAAAATAGAGTAAACATAGCAGCAATACCTACTTCCTAAAGTAGGATTCCCCATAATTAGACATTCATAATTGCTTTGTCCAAATGTACAAGTAGGACAATTTAGAGAGGAAAAAGAGAACGGTCAATATTTTTCGTTAATAAAAAAATTGAAAATGTTCAATCGTCGAACATGCTTTATTGGTACGTTCGTTAGTTGGGCATCAACGCAATAAGCCATTTATTCTCATTTTCATCATTGGGGGCATTCCAACGGGACAGAACACTGAGCTTCTTGCCGGTTCTTCTCAGGCGCCTTTTTTATGAAGCCTTATTACGGCCTTAACTGAATAAACGATTTGGATTTTTTTATTTTGGATCTTATCCTCATGGAAGACTTTACGAAATCTCACTCTTAATCGGCTCACCTATCATTTCGTCTCGCTATATGCTTGATTTGAAGCAAATATAAATCAGAAGTACATGTACATCTAATCTAAGGTACCCAAGTTAAAACTAAGATATTTCTACGATGAATATAATATCATACCTATATGAAATACGTCAATGTAGTGAGTGAGTACTCTATACAACTGCAAAGGCAGAAAATATGGTAAGTAAATATTGTCTGAAACCCTAGCTAGATGCCTGAAGGCGAATATATTACGTTTATTTGAACAGTATGAGAAGTTAGTGAGCAAATATATAAGCGCTTGCAGTGCCCGCCGTCTGCCCTTCCGTCGCCCTCGGTGCGTCTCCGCTCTCGAGCAGCAAAGGGCACACCTACAGGCTACAGATGACTTTCTTATTATATCTCACGAACAAATGTTATCGTCTGTGTCTTATGTGTCCGTGCACTCTTATAAAACCGCATACGCAGACGGCTAGAGACTGGCTGGTACTGGAGAGTGTACAAACTATGAAGGGTCAAATTGTCTTATAAGTTATATGTACGATACATGCTTTATCTCATCTGTTCATAATGAATAGACTGTACATACTGACATTTATACAATTAAGAACTTAAACTATCAATAAAACATATGCTTAGCTCACTCAGATATAGGCTACCACAGTTAACTACAAGCAAAGATCTGATTATCTCCTTCCACAGTTTTATGCTGGGAATAACCGAAGTTCTTTTTATTACATACTTATGTGATAAACAAGCGTAAGAACGGTGCGCCTGCTCGTAGGTCGTATAAGTATTTCTTATCTTAACCCAAGGACTATCTTAGTCTATGAATACTAGGGGTAATTTTTAAGGCAGCTGCATACCGTACGGGAACCTCTCTCCGCAGACAGAAGCTCTACATCAGTGTTATTAGGTAATAAATTCATTATATGACAAAAATAATTTTAAGACAATATAGATTTGTAGCAATTAATCAAGTTGATTGAAACAAAATGATTGGAGGTACTACAAAATATTGTGGAATCAAAATGGATTCAACTCAGCAGTAAATAGTGGGTAAATACGGACAGAGAGTCAGGTCTTGAATACTAATAAGGGTATTCAATTCAGTCAAAGGTTCATAATTATTTAGGGCGGCACATGATTAGGTTTCCAACTGACTGTTTGCTCGAATAAACACTGATAATAAAAGTAAATACATATGTAATGCGCTTGAGAAAGTTTATAGCTTGTCTGGTCTAGACAGCCCCACCACGCACGGCGTAGCCGTTGTCTCCATGCAACACGTCTGTAAAAGTTTGAATTTCTAATTGACGCTCAACTTCAATCCGCCTCCGCTCTGCCGCAACAGAACGATGCCTACTGTTTATTTAACGTCCACTGTGTACACTGGACTTAACTAGGCGTCTGCGTTGTATGTACTTACCTAAAGGTATCTAACGAACGAACTATGTAAATGTTTATCGATGTGGAGGGTAGTGATCATACATTGCATTAATGTACCATACATTTACTTAAATGACTTAGGCACACCTTTCATATAAGAAGTCCATTGTCTAACAAAAACAATAATGCTTTATGCAATCTAAAGGAATGTACCTACCTAATTAAAACTTAAACATGGCTATGACGATGATATCAATTATGGGAAACTGCAGAATACTGTTTATGACATAATATTTATTAACCCTTTTTAATGAAGTTAATCTAGCGGTATCAAAGAGCGTAGCTAACAGCAAACTTGATCAGGATCGTAAAAACATGCTCTCATTACGTGCTCATAGAGGCGTTAGATGGAGCTTTCTATTCTATAAATATGTGATGAAATTCACACAGAGAACAATGGCTAGTTAAGACAGAAGTTTACCAGATAATTACTTTGACGGCTAATAATATTATGGAAAAGTTATTAGATCAATGTTGTACGTACGTCCCATGGCAACGGAAACAGGCAGTTCAGTTCAGTGTAGATATCTAGTCTGAGGTTGTAGTCTTCGGTCGTAGCTACTGTGTTGTTAGTGTTTGTGAGCTCACGATGGAGAACAGCGCACCAGCA
Source organism: Falcaria lacertinaria (assembly GCA_951449985.1). NCBI lineage: Eukaryota > Metazoa > Arthropoda > Insecta > Lepidoptera > Drepanidae > Falcaria > Falcaria lacertinaria. The sequence continues at coordinate 5,891,720 of OX602120.1, read as the reverse complement.
CCTGCTGTTGGTGGTCGCCGGGAACCTTCCACAGATCCAGTTAAGGCGCAAGGAATACTGTACGTACGTTTTTTGTAATAAGTACCTCAGTTAAATAAATAGTAAACACTATACAATACAATACACATACAATGAAATAAACTAACAATGGCTGAATCTAATAGCGTGCCAATGCGGAATGGTAGTTGCTCAACAATATTTTCGCCTGAAAGTTGTCCGGAGCTATCAAAAAAAATTTGAGGCAGAAAAAAAAGAAAAGGAACAGGCAGAAAATATTACACCCACATGAGTTTTATCTGTTCAAAAAGAAATTAGGAATATTAGGAATTAGGAGCTACCTATATACAGAGGAAAAAACAACCCAACTAGGTCGCGCGCCCATGTTGGATTAGACTGTAGCATATATCTATGGCTGGGCTGCAGTAACGATACGTTTTGTGGCCGTGGTGGCCTTGTGGTTGAAGCAACGGCCTGTCATCTGATGGGCCCAAGTTCGAATCCCGGCCTGTATCAATGAGTTTTTCTAAGCTTAAGTACAGTGTTTAATCACACCATGAGCTTCCCGTAGGTTATCCCATTTTATTTAGATTGGAGCCGCCCGACTGTGGACTGTACCTCCGCCTTACAGAAGACCGCAGTGAAATGACACTAATTGATGTAGTGTTGTGTTTCTGCGGTAAGTAAAGTCAAGTATATTATTTACTCTGAGGCAAGGTTGCCAGTGCTCCACGAGGATACGCTGAGCTAGTAGTAATGCTGCTAGCACAGCGAGTCCTCATCAACAACAAGGTTGGCACCCCGTTAGTGATACCCCTGGTATTGCTAGCGGCTATAGGCTACGGTGACTGCTTACCATCAGGTGGGCCGTATGCTTGTGTGCCACCTAAGTGGTATAAAAAAACGATATTAACAGATGGATATGTTTCCAGTAACTCTATGAATCGCAAATGGAAGCATGCAGCTCACTTGTGGCCGAAAAGATGGGACTTCTACTGTCATTTACGCGAGATACAAGAAGAAGAGGCGCAAAACATGGGTTTAGTATTACTTTACACACTTGGCACTTGTTCGAACTATCTTATTCGTATTGACGTAATAAATGTGAGTGACTGCGTATTTATAAATTAATAAAGCAACAATATAATGCAACGCATAGATACAATATACGCTACATTACAGTAAGTTACTCGCAGTGTGTCGTAGTGGCCTGAAAGAGTTAAAATAACACATGTAACATGTTACAAATTGTTAACATACCAGGGTTTTCTGTGGAAGAGTACAGGGCTGCACTTCGCTCCGTTAGTTGCCGGCCGGAGCCCAAGAGGTACCCAGTGGTCGTGGACCCCTCCCCTTCGCCTCTACCTGCCACCTCCTCAGGTAAGTGATTAGTACAAGCTTACTCCCCGCCTGATCGTAGGCGATCACCGTACCCTTAGGATGCCTGCAACACCGGTGTATTACTAGCTACCAGCATATGGGACGAACCGGTCGCTTTACTGCCAGCACGTGAAGGTCCTCGAAGACCTTACTAACCGCAGAAACACAAAACACAACACATCAGATGAGTAGCGTTACATGATATTATATTCTTGTCGGACAGTTTCTACTTTTAACGGATGATTCCGATTCCGTACCTCATTTCGGACATTTGGCATCTTTTTGATACATTTAGCTTTTTCTCACCGTGCTTGTTTTCCTGTACGAATCGTGTTTGTCGCACACGTTTCCACATATAACAGTTGGTTTAGAGTTCGATTGGCCTGCCGCACCTAGGTCCATAGAATTATTCGAATCTGGGTGTGTATATGTTTGGGATAGTTAAAAGCGTTTTATTTATTCCTTACGGTAGGCTCAGAGATCCAATGTGGGTTCATGGATTTTTGAAGTATACAAGTATTTTAATATTATATTTTCTTAAGTAGGTACCTAGATTCAATTAATTTATGTTCTTGAAGTTTAAAATGTTGGCAATGATTAGTACCTGCCTTTATGTCAAAAGTGTAAATTAAGCTTGTTGATATTAGCTCAGAGTAGATAATATACGACGTAATTAGATTAATTAAATAATTAAAATATTAGTGAACAAATGTATGCTGGTTGCGTTGCGTCGCAGGCATGGTAGGGAGACGTGCACCGTGTCCGCTAGAGCGCTACGGGCGGCTGGTGAAGACGGCCCGCGACTACCCCACCCGGCCGCCGCCGAAGCCTGGACAGCTTTGCGACCCCTACAAACAGACCCTTGTCTTCTTGGGGTGCGTATTCACGTTTTTAGTTATGGCATCTGAAACCACTTCAAGAATAATTTGACAACTTGACTCTTGGGCTAGTGGTTAGTAAACCTGACTGCAGCGCTGGGTCTCACGGGTTCGACCCCCGCCTCAGGGCACACATTTGTGTGTGTATAACACACGTTAAACTTATAACGCCCACTCTTTTTGTGTCGGGGATTAAAGATACATTTTGAAGCCTGCTTTGTTTTAGTTTTTTGACCTATGATTTACATATTATGATGATGTTTCGTTATAGGAGTGTAGACGGTGACCCGATATCATACAAGCTGCCGCCGGCGCGCAGCGAGCTCACAGACGAGATGTGGGCCCGGCCGCAGAGGCTCTCCGTGACACCCTTCGATAGGTTACAACATGCCGAATAATCACATAATTAAACAATTTATTGTTTGTTAAACTAAGCATGTGAGCGAAATGTTGAGGCTTCTGCTGTCATACAATACATGTGCGAGGAAAGAAGCGTGGAATATAGTTTAGTTGCATTTATATACTTTCACGCTGGACGGTCCGAAACGTCGAAAAATAATGGAGCCATAAATAGCTGATTGTTATTCTCCATAAAAAAATAATTTACCTACAATAACAAAATTAAGTTGACGAATTCATAAATTATTGTCTGATTAATATTTTCACTACTAATTTTGCTATACGTCTATGGTCGGCAAAAATTGTAAATTCAATGTAAAAAAAATATTATTTCTTAAATAAAATCACTAATGTAATTAATCAACAATTTATTTGTTTAATCTAAGTAGTTACAATTAACTACGCGGCAGCGCCCTTCTTAGCGACCAGCGAAGGGAGCTGCGCCACGATGTTCTCTGGTAGCATTTCGATAAGCACTGCCTCGTCGTCACCCATCCATTGGAAGCCAGCTATGTACTACAATAAGATAAATATTTATTTATAGATCATGCTGTACGTTAATCACCGCCAATGTAACCTGGTTATTTGCTCTATATAATATTTAAGTTTTAGCTTTTAACCGCCTTCAAAATTGGCCTTCCGCCTTCAATATACATATAAACATTATATGTATATCTATATATTGATCCTAAATGTATTGGTATAAAATTTAATAAACCACAAAACATATTTACCTTAATGGGTATAATCTTAAGCGATACATTCTTGCTGCCTGATTTCTTTCCCTGCGACTTCTTTTTCGGAGTTGGTTCGTTATCAGCCAGTTCAGAAGACGACTGAAATATAAAAAATATAAATATTTGACTTTATCTGAATACCTTTAATGAGGGAGGAACTATTCCGTTCATTCAATACAAGTTACGTTCAGTTAGCGTACTTCACTTTGACACAAAAGGGAATCTGGTCATACATTAGTACCTACACACACATACATAATAATCATTACGCCAAGCACCTTTCAGGGTAGGCAGAGAGTATTGCGCGCCATATCACAATCCACTTGCACACCTCTTTTGCTTGGTCTACCTTCATCAATCTTTTGATCATACGTGCTAGTTCCGAGTACTATTTACTCTTCTATCATTATAATTAATATTATAGATGAAAACGCGAACTTCGTGCCATGTGAAAACGATAATATTGGTAAAATTGCCAATTATTCCAATTTGTAATATCGATTTTTCTCGATTATTCGGCGGTCTCTTTGGGATTTGCCAAATTGTCGTATTTCAGTATGTTTAATGTATATACAGACTTTTCGTAGCCGCCTACTTGTTGATAAATTGTTAATACAGTCCACTTATGAATAAATGTGACAGTGACACAATAAAGTATGTAAAAGGAAAAACATGCGTTTTAAATTTACAAATTACATTAGTTAAAATATTAATAAACCAAATAAACATTTGGTCCGCAACGAGCCGGATTTAGCGAGATGGCTTTATATATTACTGATGATCGGGTATTAAAAATAGATTGAGAAAAAAATGTTGAAAATGGTGTTCGTTATATGAAGAGAGTGAGTACAATACAATACGTAAAATAGTGAGTTAATATACAATACGTAAAAAGCCAGTTTATATACTAACAAAACGAACACATTTGAATACATATATACGCTATATACATATATACCTGAAAATTGAGTAAAATAGTAAAACAATTGAGCATACATACATAAAACAAAATGGAAGAACTATTGATTTATCAAACTGAACTATTGGAAAACTTAGAGAAAGCTGAGAGAAACTACAAAAAGGCCCCGAAGGAAAGAATAAAGCGCCTTTACTTAGAAACGAGATTAGAAAATTTAGAGCAACTTTGGAACGAATTTAAGGAAGGGCATAAAAATATAGTCAACAAACTCACAAAACCGGAGGAAAAAGAGGACTCGTATTTTAAAGAAAGTATTTATGACGTTTTTGAGGAATTATACATACAATATAAGTCGAACTTAAAAGAGGCTCTCCAACCATTTATAGAGTCAATGAGCTTTCAGTCTCTGCGTGTGTCGTCGCCTGATGTTCAAAGGCCAATACATAGCGAAATTAAGTTACCTACAATACAATTGCCTACATTTAATGGAAAGTACGAAGAATGGCAATCATTTTATGATCTATATTGCTCGCTTATTCACAACAACAAGCATTTGTCTTCAGTACAGAAGTTACATTATTTAAAAAGCAACTTGTCCGGAGAACCTTATGTATTGCTACGTAATTTTACTATAACAGACGCAAACTATGAAGAGGCTTGGAATCAATTAGTTGAGATATAATAACAAGAGGTTCAACTGCAATGCAATTTTGAGAAATTTATTTACACAGAAACCTATACACACTGAGTCATCGAGTGCAATAAAACAATTAGTAGACACCACTTCAACTTGTTTAAAATCATTAGATTGTATGGGAGTGGAAACCCATAGCTGGGACATGATTATTAACTACTTAGTTGTATCTAGAATGGATTCAGTCTATGAAGCAATGGGAACAACAAATAAGCATGTTCGATGTTGATCTTCCCACTTGGTCACAATTAAGGGACTTTCTGGAAGCAAGATTCAGATCCTTGGAGATGATAGAAAGTAACCAAGTGAAAGCGCCACACTCTAAATTCATTGCTAAGCCTAAAGCCTTTCACTCAAACATGAGTACTGACAACAAGAGGGATGAAGTGAAATGTGGCTTGTGCAGTGGTGACCACTACATATATTACTGCAAGAAATTTGCAGATATGTCTACTAAGGATCGGCAAGACTTTGTACAGACGAGTAAATTATGCTTCAACTGTCTTGCTCCAACACATCCAGTGATACGCTGTCGTCAGCCAGCGTGCTGTCGGATGTGTGGACGACGCCATCATACACTTCTGCATTTTGAGAGAGAACATACTGCGGAAATTCATAACAAGGGTACATATACGTCTACAGGTATAGTGAGCGAGATGTCCATGGTAAGCCTAATACTTTGTCTAATGATATACATGTTTTAACCAATTTTTCGAGTGAGCATATACAAACAAATACTGTCCTTTTAGCTACTGCTAGGGTATTAGTGCAAAGTGTACATGGTTGCAAACACATTGTTAGAGCTCTGTTAGACCAAGGGTCCCAGGCATCATTTGTATCTGAGGCTACAGTTCAGTTATTGAATCTTAAGCGTAAACCAGTGAGTGGTTGGGTGTCAGGTGTGGGAGAGGGTCAAACGAGAATTAAATACATGGTTTCATTTAACGTGAAATCACGACTCAATCCTTCTGCATCAATTTGTGTAAATGCGTATGTACTGCGTTCTTTAACGACACTGCTTCCTAATACTAACCTTAACATTCCTGACTGGACAGATATTAGAGATCTTGAGTTGGCGGACCCGGGATATATAACACCAGTAAAAATTTACATTCTCCTTGGAGCTGAAGTTTACAGTGATGTATTACTGGAGGGTATCATTAAACATCCAACGGGTACACATAACACAAGAATCAACCTCAACACCAAGTAAGCTTACTAACTTACATGTTAAAATTAAAGAAGATAACTTACTCAAGCTTTTTGGGAGGTAGAGAATGAGCCAAATAGTATAAGAAAGATATTTTCGAAATAAGAAGAATACTGTGAAGAGTTTTACAATAATACAACAGTGAGAGACAAGGAAGGAAGGTACGTTGTGAAGCTTTCTTTTGTAAACGAAGATCCTGAATGCCAATATGGTAATCTAAGAGAGATAGCTGCTAAAAGATTTGAATATTTAGAAAGAAGGTTATTGAAAAATCAGAAACTACGAGATGAGTATGAGAAAGTTATGAGTACATTAGTTTAAATCACATGGTAGAAATAGATCCATCGAAGATTGATAATCCTAAAGCAGTATATCTTCCACATCATGGTGTGTTAAAAGAAGAAAGAGAAACAACGAAGCTTCGAGTTGTTTTCGATGCATCTTGTAAAGGGATCAATAAGGTTTCTTTGAACTATACACTTCTTGTGGGTCCAAAATTACAACAGGATTTACGACATTTATTGATAAGGTGGAGGATTCACAAAATTCGTATTACAGCAGATATCGTTAAGATGTGTATAATGGTACTTGTGTCTGAAGAAGATACAGAATTTCAGCGAATACTATGGAGACCAACACCAAACGAACCCATCAAACATTTCATAATGTTTAGATTAACTTTTGGAACAGCGTGTGCGCCATACTTTGTAAAATTACTACAAAAACTAGCTGATGATGAAGTTTCAAGATTTCCAGTTGCTGCCAGAATTGCAAAGAGTGATTTATACGTAAACGATTTGTTGACTGGATGTAATTCGGTAACTGAAGCTATAAATATTTATGATGAGATGAATAAACTAATGAATTCAGGAGGATTTACTCTTCGAAAGTGGAGCAGCACCAATCAAACATTATTAAGTTATATAGGCAATAACAAAATAGAAGACAGCGAATTACATTTTAAAATGAATAGTTCAATAAGAGTGTTAGGAATGAGCTGGAATAGAGAAGCTGATACTTTTAAGTTATCTGAGCTCAACCAACCAATAACTAAACGGAAAATACTTTCTGAGGTAGCTAAGCTGTATGATCCATTAGGATGGATAGCTCCCATTGTTATAACTGCAAAGATTATACAGAAATTATGGAAAACTGGACTAGAATGGGATGAAATAGTGAGTGGTGAGTTATTGGCAGAATGGTTGTGCTACAGAGATAATTTAATACACATAAATAATATTAGTGCTCCGAGGTAGTTCAACCACACTTCCTCATCTAAAGTGGAACTGCGTGGTTTCGCAGATGCTTCCAAAGTTGCATATGGAGCAGCTGTGTACATTCGGATTACTGAAGAAGAGCGAGTACATGTATGCTTAGTATCAGCAAAAACAAAAGTGGCGCCTATTGAGAAGGAACTTTCACATACCAAGACTGGAGCTCTGTGGAGCAGTATTAGTAGCCAAATTATTATCCGAGGTAGCGCAAGTAATGAACATACCTAATAATAGTTTATATGCCTGGACTACAGATGTGCTACTGTGTTGTTGGCGACAAAACGCTCACATACGAGGAGTTGTCAATGGTGCTGACACAGATAGAGGTCTGTTTAAATTCGCGACCTATATCATTTTTAAGCGATGACCCTCTCCCACTGACACCAGGTCACTTTCTGATTGGTGAACCTTTATTAAACTTTGCTGAGGATTATGTTAGATTACGTTACGATTACATTCCCATTACGCAAAAAATGTGTTATAACCAAACACATGTAGGAGACTAAGAATTTAAGTTTTAAAAGTTAGAGTTTATTTGTTTAACAGTTTTAAAGTTGAGTTTTATGTGTATTTACTAATTAGAGATGTATCTATTACCACTGTTATTGTCCACGAGTAAGACATATTGTTAATGTATGTTACTTTTATGTTAGGTATGCATGAGTTTGAGTTGTTCTTTTTAAAAGACTGCGTCTTTTGGTGGGCGGAATGTTTAATGTATATACAGACTTTTCGTAGCCGCCTACTTGTTGATAAATTGTTAATACAGTCCACTTATGAATAAATGTGACAGTGCCACAATAAAGTATGTAAAAGGAAAAACATGCGTTTTAAATTTACAAATTACATTAGTTAAAATATTAATAAACCAAATAAACACAGTAATTTGGCGATCAAACAAAAAAAAACCAAATCGGTCGAGGCATGTTCGTGTTTTTGGGAATCAAACGCATAGGAATTAATCAATATAAACTTACTAGCCTTTACTCGCGGCATCGCCGTAGGCATGGTTCTAGATAAAGATAGCCTACATTTCCTTCCCCAGGTTATAACAAAACAAACAGAGTTACTTTCGCATTTATAATACTAGTATGAAATCAGGTTAGCGCTGTCCGTTCTACGGCAATATACACGTGCAAACTCATTAGCAGCGCTCGAAGGGACCAAAAGATACCTGAGCGTTCCTGTCGAGCAGCCAGAGCGAGGTGTCGTCGACCGCGAGCAGAGCGTCCCTGCTGGGATGCAGCGCGAGCGCCCGCACGGGGGCGCGCCGCGCGCTCCACTCCGCCGGCAGCGCGCTCCACGAACACGCCCGCTTGCTCGTCAGCGAGTACTCCACTATCTGACAGTCACAACATACATCACTTATTTTATTTGATAACTGCACATTAGGTTTGTTTATATCAGTCATTCTCAAAATTATTAACTTGATATTTAATAACTATCTTCGCAGGTAAAAGGTAGTCATAGTAAATGTTCGGAACCGATTGCGTTATGGGGCGAGACGACACACCACGACGCAAAATTGTGAACCAAGACTAAGACTCCAAAGGTGCGTTAAACGCAGAGGGAATGCGCCCTCGTATTCCCTCTGAGTTTAACGCACCTTTGTGAGTCCTTTTCCACCTTTGGAGATAGGGGAGTGAGCTCGCGATACAGTATAAGCTCCTGCAAATAATTTATGCGTGAATATAACTCATGTCCTATAGTAGTGGTGGGCTTATGGTCTGGTCGAGGTATGTGAGGAGGAGCGCGTGGCGGGCGGGGTCGAGGGCAATATAACTCGTGTCCTATAGTAGTGGTGGGCTTACGGTCTGGTCGAGGTATGTGAGGAGGAGCGCGTGGCGGGCGGGGTCGAGAGCGAGCGCGGAGGGCGCGCAGCGGCGGGCGGGCAGCGCGGCGCAGGGCTCGAAGCGCGCGTCGCGGCGGCTCCACACGGCCACCGCGCCGCGCGTGTCCGCCGCCACCAGGTACGTCACGCCGTCCGCGCACACACGCGACATGTGCAGGTGCAACAACGATGACGACTTCAGATCTACAATACAAAAAACTACCTATATCCGACCGTGTGGTCGGTTCCCTGTTTTTAGTGTGTAGCATCTTTCGTCTCGCTTTACTGAGAGTGATTTCGTGAAAAGGGGCGTGAATGCATTACAGGACGCCGGGGAACAGTGTTGCCAATTTAGCGACTTGTTGCTAGCAGTAACGACAAAAAAGGGGTAGAAATGTCGGATATTATACACAATTTTCAAGAGAGGTAGGGCGAATTGGGATCTCCCGTGGTTTTTCCCATTAAAATTGGGGACTGTACCTCCACCTTTTAGAAGACCGCAGTGAAATAACACTACTTTCATGTAGTGTTGTGTTTCTGCAGTAAGGTGTGCTCCACGAGGTTACGCTGGGCTAATAGTAATGCTGCTAGCGCAGTGATATCCCTAATCATGCTAGCGAGTATAGGCTACGGTTATTGTTTACCATCAGGTGGGCAGCATGCTTGTATGCCATCATAGTGTTATAAAAAAACGGTTCTTATCGTGGAAGCGATTCATGTTAAACAATATAAGAAATCTGAATTAGACTCTTAAATGTCCACATGTGAAATGCTATGAAAGTTGTGAGAAATGTAGTAACATTTGTCAGTGGGTACGGTGTAGGCGAGGGCGGCGCCTGCGCTGGGGTCGAGGTGCAGTATGTGCAGCGCGCCGCCCCACGCCGCCGCGCTACGCGAGTCCTCCGAAAAGGCCACGTGACTCCAGCCCCCACTCACACCATTCACCATCAATTTAGACACCGATATGTTCGTCTGCTCTTCATCCTGCCACACAACAAAAAAGTTTATTACTTTTCAAACCTCCTCGGTATACCTCATTATACTAAGGGTCGTGCGTGACCTTCTACGGATTCCTTTGTCACGACCGATGCTACATCACCTGGATCTGTTTTCGGCAGTATGCAATGCAACACATCGCGCATTGTAAAAAATCAAGTCATCACAGTATTATAAATTCGAACAGTAGAACCAAGTTCGATTTAATTCGGTTAAGATGTTTTGGCGCGCGGTGCTAATGGACGAAAAAATATTACATCAAATTTTTTTTTGGCAGATAATGGTGTCAAATTTGTCAGTTCTAAAGGTATTGCTATCATTATTTAACCCCGCTCATGAGAAAGGGATAGCAAGACTTTAAGAACTGTCAAATTAGTTTAGTTTAGTAATTTTGTACAACAGAATTGTCACCAATATGTACTTACAACATCCAATTTTAGCATCCTAATATCATTGTCTGTTGAATAAACAATGAATTCTCCACTAGGGGACATTGCACAGCAACGCATCTGTTTGTTCTTCTTAGTTTTTATTGAGACTAGCTTCACTGGGTTCTCAATCAATTTTAAAGTCTGATTTTGGGCAGCATTCTCTACTTTCGCTTTATTTATGATTGCAAGTGCTGAATCCTGTTCTAGATTACTGTCCTGCTGCTGGTTGATGGTTTCTATTGTGTTTGCATCTGCTACCATTATGTTGCCACTGTTGTTTGTAGCATACAGGCCAAGTTTCCACACTTCTAGATAATTGCTATACCTGAAGAAAATATACATATTTTCTTTAAAATGTTGCCTTAAATAGGTAAGGGATTATTTCAGGGTTCAGGCATGCTAGTAGCAATAAGTTCAATGAGACTTACTGCATGGAAACCTTGAATATGACTGTAGTACCTTAAATTATAAGCCAAAAATTTTTTATATCCTTAACACTATAAAATATTATACAACCTTGAACTATGTCCATAACTGACCACTGCAGTTTAAATTCTCACTTGCTATGAAAATACATGACCAAATTACTTTTTATTTTGTTGGGTGTATTGTACATAAAATGAAGCATAGTATAATACTGGCCTCGAATAGTTGTTCTACAGTTCTTTAATAATCTTTAGTTGACAATAACCTTAGGAGAAGAAGTTTCTTCTGTGGGGCCAATGAGAATCTGGGCATGGGTATCATCGGAGGAATCCTCATTACCCACTTGGGAGGATAGCTGGATAGTGTTAAGTAGCCATCAATTCCAGTAGATATTAATTGTTCTCCATTTATAGCAAGACCTCTGTAAAATAAAAACCTTATGTGAGTCAACATAACAAGTAAAACTCCAGTAATAAAAGTAAGCTTGGTTACCAAAATGAATAATTCACTTAGCTAATAAGTAATGTTTCTAAATCTCAGATGCACACAGCTATTATCATAGATATTTGTAATCGTTTGTTTAGCCTTACCCACAAGGTGGTAGGAGAATAAAAGAGACATGGAGAAAGAGAAAAGAGCTTATTTTAAATATATTTTGAACCTATAATGATACTACACAAATGAGATATACATATAAATAAAATGCAGTCAGTCAAAACTTTTAATTTTATTATAAAATTATACATATAATGTAAACCACATAATTTTGAAGTAGAGGAAAGTGTTTGGTGTCAATACAACATACTAGTAATATTTTATTTTTATAACATTTATGCGGCTAGGTAACAGCCTGCTGGATGGTAAGAGGCCACAATCATCTATAATCACATACAAAACCAGGTGTATTGTTGAAAAAGGACCACAATTACCTGACATCATGCTCATGAATATTCCTCTGAACATTCTTGACCCAGTGGGAGGATTCTCCGGCTCCCCTTTGCACCTTGATGAAATTCACTATGACAGGGTCCACACCACTGCAGTACAGGCTCTTTTCATCCTCCGTCACCACTAGTGACAATATGTCTGTCTTGTGGGTTGTGTATGACTCAATCTGAAATTACAAATAGTTGTCATATGAACTTACATGCAGTTCATTGTTTGGTTGAGTACTATTATAACATAATTGAGGTGGTAAATAAAAATATGGCCCAGCTGAAAATAGGCAAATGGCGAATACTGAAACAACATTCAAAGGCCAAGGCCCATTTAACTGTCTATTTTGATAACACTTCAGTGTTTTCAAAATACAATTTCGAATGTCAAATTGGAGGTAACTCAAAATTAATGTGATTTGACTAGCATTACAGTATTCGGCCATTAGTCTCTTAAAAAATGGTATCACACTTTATCTTGACAAGTTTTGCAAGGTTACCTGGTCCCCCATTACAGTGTCCCAGAATGTGAGTTTCCCATGGCTATCACCAGACACAACAATATTGTCTGAAAGTGGAGCGATGCACCACACTATTGTCTCCTTGCCTCGACGGGAAACTGTGATGCGACTTGTTGCATGTCCTGTTTCTATATTCCATACTCGGATTGTGTCCACTGAACCTATTGATTATAATTGAGGGTTGATAAGTATTTCACTAAATACATCACAGGTCAACAAGTATTCTGGTGATTCTTCTCAAGAGATTACAACCTTCATGAGTATTTATTAAGGCATAAGTTGAATAAACAACTATGCATTATTTTCCATTAAACAATAATTCTACCTGTTATCAGTATTTTTCCAGATTTATCAAATTTGCAGCACAATATCCTTCCCTCCTGCTTATCAAACAATTTGTTGTACACAATTTCATTATTATCAACACTATACAAGTTAAGATAGCCTTGTTCAGTTCCAACAGCTACCAAGGTACAATCTGGGTTGACATCAAGACACCATGCTGCATAGCCCGTCAACAACACAGTGGTTTTAAGACTCAGTTTCTCCAAGTCCCACTCAATTAAGGCACCACCGAGGCCGGTAGAAAGCAATCTATCGTGCACCCAGCCCAGAGCTTCAACTGACCCATCTTCAATACCAGGAATAAATTTCAAAAGAAATGGTGCATAATTTAAGTCCCATATTTCAATAGAGGCGTCGGCTCTGGAATTTGTGAAGTAGATTTTTAGGTTATTGAATAAAATTTAAGTTGTACAAAGTTTAGTCATACAAAAATTCAACTAACCTCGCTGCTGCAAGTAGTTTACTTGTTTTATTGAAAGAAATACAATTTATAGCTTCCGGCTTAGGATTATAATAACGTATTCTATGAACTTTCGTAGACATTTTGATAATAAGTACTTTTAAATTAATTCATAAGCTTATAAACCATGCTACTATACCAATTATAACCAAAAAACGAATAAACAAACGACACCGACCAATATGGTTGTGTTTTGACGAGGTATTGACATTTGAAATCGTTGGTGTTTTGACAAGAATTTTTTTTTGCTTGTTGACAGTGACTGTTTAGCCGTCATAGTCTTCTTCTTCTTCTTCCTATGGCAATCATCCTTCTTCAGGGCCTATTTTTGCCAGTGTCATAGATATACTAGTCTGCAAGTATCGAGTGTTAGAGAATCTTCAAGTTTCTCAATTTTCCTGTTTGTTCCATTAAAATGCCTAGGGTCATGAATTATAATGCTTATCGGAGTTTCTGGAGACAATCCACAGCAGTACCTACACTTATAAGAACATACCATGCTTAGCATCTGTAGTAGCTGTACATTAACCACTTAGAATAAGGACCTCGCTAGCACCAGCTGATATCCTTATTCTAAGATTTAACATACCTATTTGGAAACCGTCCGCGTCGTGCCGTTATTGCGAATATTGCGTGAATATTGGGATAGAGGGCAGAGACTAAAGAGGTTCCTTGCTAAAGAGATAGTAAAGAATTAATACTCCAGGAAAAGCGCACAAAACCAGGGTTGCCAACCGTACGAGGTTCCTCGTACAAATACGAGATTTGTGGTCTTCCGTACGAGGTACGAGGGCACTATCAACCTCGTACAATTATGTACGAGATTTTGATAATATGGATATACGAACATTTTGCATCACCAATGGCACTAGTTTTTACTACCTACGCCTATTATAAAATTAATGATTATGTAAATGATAAAAATGCTTGGAATACAAAGACTCACTCTGCACAAGTGGCTCCCCGCTCCTGGTAGTTGTAATAGTTTAAAATATGTATTTCATGAAAGCAGTGACAAAACCAACTTGGTAGCTTTCATTTTGATATTTGTAATTTCATACCAATGTCTAGAAGAATTTTGTTACAAATTGTTATATAATGATTGTTACATGAAAAAAAAAGACAGAGCACTGAGTTTCTTGCCGGTTCTTCTCAGGTGGCTTTTTTTTCCGAACCGGTGGTAATTTAGACCTTCATAAGTGCCTTATTAGGGCCTAAACTGAATAAATGATTTTTGATTTTGATTTTGATTTTGATACCATTCTAAAAAGTTCTTACACCAAAAATTTCTTCTTGCAAAAAGTACTTACAACTTTTTATTCTCTGGCAGTGCCCCTAATGTATGACAATAGTTGTAAGACTATTTAAAATGGGGGTGCTATAGTATGTGCTTGCCAAATTTCATTATTCAAATTAGTTCTCATGACTAAAATAACACTACACGGTAGTGATCCTGATTTCATCCAAAGTCCTAAATCCAGTACTTCAATAGGCCTTAATTTTGGTTTTGGCACGTTTTCGATGTATAATAAATGTACGAGGTTTGAAAGTCAAAATACGAGGTTTTTAGCTGCATATGTACGAGGTATGTTTTTTTACGCTTGGCAGCCCTGCACAAAACGTAGTGGTTATGTACTCTGTGGTGCGTACTGTGTAGCGTAGATAACGTAGTAAGCGTAGTTTGTAAACATAAGTTGCTCATTTAAACCAATCATATTGTGAATGTATTTTAATTTATTATTAACTGAATTAGTTAATCTAATAATATTATTATTTTAGTATAATATAGTAGTTTTGTTACCATCGTTAACTTAGTTGATAATGTAATCCTATATGACTTACCCAATGGCCAATAACTTTGGTATCCAAGCCAGTAAAGAATACAATGTTTAAAAATACTAAAATCAAGTTTGATTGAGGCTCGGATCTAAGCGAGAATTTTCGTCTAAATAATTCGTATATTAATTTAGCAATTTGCATAAAGTTTTTAATTCATCAAATTTTACAATGGGTGACGGACAAAGTGAAAATCAACCCTTATTAAGAGACGGTAAGCCGATTAAAATGATTCTAGGTTTGACAGCTGATGATTCAACTAATATCTCGTATTTTGTTACTAAACAATGTAGCAAACAGGCTTGAGCAGATCTTAGTCCATGCAGCATGTTTTGTGTTGTGCAATATTTTTTCAGTTATTACATGATTGGTTACGGTGCGGGCTTTGGAATGTTCGCAATGCGTAAGTAAATACAATGCTTTTGTCTTACAGAAGAGGTAAATGTGAGCACAATATCCCCTATTGGGCCCGACGAGCTGCCTCCGCCTTACCAGCAAGCGGGGATGCCTATGGTAACATGCCGCGTTTGCCAGGCCATGATCGATATATCAGGGAAAAGGGAACAGCACGTCGTCAAATGCTCGGAATGCAATGAAGCCACTGTAAGTTGCCAGCTACATAGTTGATTAATAGCTTAGCCAATTAAAATCACTTTAAATGACATAAAGATGTTTATAATATTTCTATGTTCTGATGCTTTTGTGCAATGAACAATATTGTATATATTACAGCCAATAAGAAATGCACCCCCTGGCAAGAAGTATGTGAGGTGCCCATGCAACTGCTTGTTGATCTGCAAGTCCTCCTCACAGCGCATTGCATGTCCTCGAGCTGACTGCAAGAGGATCATCAACCTGGCTCCTTCCCCCGTCACTCCACCTGTGCCCACTCTGCCTGGCATGTGTAGAGTGGTCTGTGCTCACTGCCAAGACACATTTCTGGTAAATAACTGAGTTAGATATTCTCACAATAGACTTAGAGCTACTTACTAATTTGATATAATAAAGCAAATAATAACCTTTTTGTCTTCACAACAGAGGTACAAACCTTCCCACTTTATAAGGGTGCAAGTATGCCCTTGTAAAGTGGGATGTTTTTACAAGTGGTGGGAAGATTTGGCTTACTTTTTTAACGTCTAGTTTTTTTTTCTTGTTGTATGAACTGTGTAATGAGGCATACATTTAAATAAAATTAGTAAATAAGTTATTTAAAATATAAGCAGATAGTAATTAGTATAAATTGTGAGATGCTAACTTCCAATGTAATGACATATGTTGTGTTTGAAGAACCATCATGATGTGTTGCAGTATCAGCAGCTGAAGAACGCGCCGGTGCGGTGTCCGCACTGCCGCAAGGTATCGTCTGTGGGCCCGCGGATGGCGCGCATGCGCGGGTCCATATTCGCTGCGTTGGCGCTGGTGGTGCTGGCGGTGGCTCTGGGCGTGACGCTGGGCACGCTGGCGGAGGCGCGCACTCACGGTGGCGGCGTGTACGTGGCTTACGTCGGAGCCTTCCTCCTCGGCATCCTCCTCGCCAGCCGCGCCGTCTACTACTTCGTCATGAAAGTGAGTAACATCGAAGGTCCCATGTAGAAGCTCCGGGAATCCACTTCGTCTTGTGATAATGTTTGTATGACTAGAAAATTATGTATAGAAAATTTTCTTGATTCCATATAGCATTAATATAATGTGAACTCAGTTGTATTGTTCATCGAATGTTTAATTTAGTTGTCATAATATTGAGCGGGTGTGTTCTTATTTTTGATCACTTTGGGTTGATATTGCAGTATGCTTTAGAAATTATTGAATTTAAAAATTATAAATAAGCCATAAGATTAAAGACTTATTATGTTGATGTGAATGCAATATGCTGTTATTAAAAAAATTCAAAGACACAGACAGAGATTGACTAAATCCAAAAGATACTGACGTAATTAAACCATTACAATAAAACAGGAACAATTATCAGGACACTTTGCAATAGTGGCGCCTTCGTACGCGTTTGAGCTTTACTCCTTAAATTTCTTGGACATTAAATGCCTAATTCCTGAAAAGCACTTACGCTGGAATTCAAACTAAAAAAATGTAATAAACTCCAACAATCAACTTTTTTTTTAGTTTTTGCAGATATGACCCTTACCCTGGTAAACTTAGGCTTTAATTGTATAATATAGGCAGTGACTGCTAGTCAAGTTGAAACAGCATAACCGACCTTACAAAAAGAATTGACAGAGAGTGAACCAATCCAGATATCTCTAAAACAAAAGGACTCAAGATTTAAAAATACAAGAGCTGCCTTCATTGTAAATCAGTATAATGTCAAACTGGTGGCTAAAAAGGGGCTTTAAAAATCATTCTGGTACCTAGTATCTGTTTTGTTTTGGTAATTGATAAGCCACAGGGACAGATTATTGCCAATTCATTGAAGCCAAATTGAAACAGAAGGTAATAAATAACAACAAGCATAACCATCACACAAATAATTAAATTATTAGTTTTAAAATAAATAGTGGAGTTGTTGTTTGTAGGGTTCCATAACTCAAAAGGAAAAAAGGAACCCTTATAGGACCACTTTGTTGTCCATCTGTCTGTCAAAACCTATTTCTCAGGAAGTTTGTCTTTTCGTATGGAACCCTCGGTGCGCGTATCCAACTCACGCTTGGCCGGTTTTTTGGTGATATTTGCAATCTTAAGCTAGATCTTATTTACATACAGAGTTGGAACATTTATAACCCGTCGGTTGCCAATTATCGTATCTTCAAGATATCGTTCAAGAAGAGGTGTCACAACACCCACTTTCCACCGAAGATAATTGGGGCCAATGTGACCGTCCTTGAATTTCTTCTTAGGCGTATGCAGGTTTACTCACGTTGTTTTCCTTCATCG
The DNA here is from genome assembly GCA_951449985.1 of Falcaria lacertinaria. Classification (NCBI taxonomy): domain Eukaryota; kingdom Metazoa; phylum Arthropoda; class Insecta; order Lepidoptera; family Drepanidae; genus Falcaria; species Falcaria lacertinaria. The sequence goes on along the minus strand of OX602120.1, from coordinate 5,873,565 downwards.
ATTAGTGAGCGTGGAGCTCGTAGTGTGTGTGAATAATCGCTGCACTTATGTTTTTTAAAATCTCACTGGTACAGACCGGTGGGATTCGAACTTCCGCCGCTATAATAGCAGACAATGGTCAATAACACATGGCCACCACGGCTCTCTATATATCAGTATCTGTTATATTGCCTTGTGTCACCGCTCAACCAATGCCGGCAGTTTCGTAGTAGCCGCTTTAATCTTATGATGTTAAATTAAACGTTATATTGAGATTATTGAACTAGAGACAGACAGAGAGAGAACTTTTTGAACACACGCAAGTTCTCTCCCTTTCTCTCTCTCTGTGATTGCTTGCGCAGCACAACAATTTGTGATTGAAGCAGGGAATGTGGGTGATTTAAAATCTGTATACAGAGTAATCCCTGCATTTTTGTCTAATAAAATACATCATTTAAACTTATACATATTAGGTACTTTTTGTTTTATTAAAAGTCGGAAATTGACTTACAGTGGCCTATAATATAATGCTAAACATTTTGATATGCCTATGTATAAATACGGTATAGTGTAAATATGTATTCGAAAGATGTAACTTATTCATGAATTTGAACATTATGTAACGCACAGCACGCGTTAGTTAGATTCTTCTGAGTGTACCTAAATGCAAAGTACCTAAGTAAGTAAGATCAACATAAAATGTCCATAATATTATTATGGATCGCGTGTTGTGCGTACTTTTTTAATATGTGGTATACAGATATTTGTAAATGTTACTAATTTGAAGACAAAATCTGGTATGAATAATGTAATCATAAAAAAAACGGACACCTTACATACATATTATAATTATTATATATACATACAATCACGCCGAGTTCCTTTCGGGGCAGGCTGATAGTATAGAGCACCACTTATTCTCGACTGTATACCTTCTTGCTTCGCTGAGAACATGCTAAATATTAAGCACACTATCCTCCAATTTTGAGCCGTGGCAAAATGTAAATTAGTCATCCATATTCATGAGTTTGCCTATGCTGCAGAGAAGAAAAGTTCTGCTGTGATGTGAATCTCATAGAATATGAAATACCACATCTACTCATAAAAAATACTGTCGTCAGTGTCGCCGTCCCTCAGAGAAGTTTATTTTCTTGTTGGGACTGTTCTATTTTACATTGAAAAGCCAATATTTATTTATTCCACATGTAAATCCTCAATGTCTCAAAGCAAACGTTAATTCTGCTCAGCCGTAAGGTATTGCCTTGATGCCTTTGGTTGTAACCGTGGAATACGTTATCTTATGACGAAGACGGTCACAAACAAACGTCAATATATCTATTAACTACAATAATAATTACATGTAGAGCAATAATAGGGCTCCGTATCTACTGGTACATCGGAAAACCATTATGGCACAACAGCAGTTACCAATTCCAATATATGACGAAATAGCGGATAGTCAAAAGTTACAAATCTGTTTGAATATGGTCAAAATGATAATACTGGACGATAATTTTAATTTAAACTATTGAAATACCAGACTGAATACCGGGCCTTTCTGAATCCTTTTCGATAGACAAGCTTACATTGATTCCTAAAAATCCGAGACAAAGAATGAATTTGAGGCGTCGAATGAATTAAAGGCGTCGAGCTAAAAAATATTCATAAAGAAGTATTAGTAGAACTGAAACCATTGAGACGATTTAACGAATCAAAATATTATTTATATAAACAGCATATAAAGGACGATAAATTCAAATTATGTACCTACATGCGTATAACGATCGAGTTTTTTTAAAATAATATTGAACTTTTATTCTTATACAACTATCTACATTTCTTTTATGTTGTCTGTATAGTTATATTAATCTAATACTCAATCATAACACAATTTGATCTCTGCCGAAATTATTTCCTTACGAATAAAATGGCCTCTTTACAAAGGCGAAAGTGCCATAGACCACCATCATACACATTCCGTGCCACCCAACCTGACTGCCTTCGGGCCTTCTTCACTAATTTCGTCACGAAGTTTCCGACACATCATGTCTACAAAGTCCCAGACTTACTTAAAACTCAGCTGTGTTATTGTACGACAATAGCATTAGCATTTGTTATTAGTAAGGGAGTATAGATGCAACATAGGAGGCTTTGAACCCAGGCTGCTGGATGGTCACCACATTACCTAATATATATTCATAGAGGATTTGTATTTTCTAAAAGATTATGAAATATGTGCAATCACAAATTCACAATGAATCCACAACAAAATTTACAACCTTTTGTATTACGTGTTCTCGTGGTTATTGCCTTATATACTTACATAGCGTATAGGTATATGTTGCAATAACACTTGATAATATTGCGGTAGTAAGGGCTAGCTGTTGTTTTGCATTATTAATACTATGTGGTTTTAGTTAGTTATATCATGTATATTCGAATTGTATAATTAAGATAGGTACGGTATATTTGAACACTGGATTGTGTATAATATTTAGTTCAACATGCCTGTAATAATCATTTATAAAATATTTCCATAAAATGTTAGTGCTTTAAACATGTATTTTGTAGTTATAAGTCAAATAAAATATACATATGGACTTCTCGTAACTTTTTTCCTGATGTGTTAGTTCACTAACGAACAATATGTTAAAGGTTCAGTTCTGGTTTAAAATAAAAATAGATTTTTATGTATTTTTATTTAATACAATAAATATTAAGAGGTACTACATTTTTCTTGATTAAAAAATAGGATTCTTCGAAATCTTCGTATATACAGAATCAATTACATATTATATTGTGTACAACGTCAATAAACTGTGCACTTAAATTTATAATATGACACAAATAGAATAAAAAATAATTAACATATAAAATAACAAAAAAAATGGTTTTTACCTACTGCGATAGTGGAATAAAATTGTGTGTATTGAATTTTTACTTCCAACTTTACAAAAAGGTATTCATCTAGTGATGAGAGTAAAATTTAAATCTGAAATTGTAACATTTACGAGTCTAAACTACACACGACTAGACAACAAAATAGATAGCAATAAAAAAAACTGAGCGAGCCTTACAGTAGTGGTCGCATGTGAGGTGATTGATTTATCTGAATTCTGCCTATTGCCTGGCCTATTGTACAACAACACGCGCGCTCATTCGTTAAATCAAATAGCGCCTGCATCCCCCGTCTTCCTGTTACACACTTACGTCCCTTTTCTCGAAATAACTCCCACAGATTGTAGGAAAGCGAGATGAAATATGTGACACAAAAATAAAATAAATACTTCATTTTAACACAGGAAAATCATCGTATCCCTGTAGGTACTGACAAGTACGTATCATTTTATTTAGAGAAGGAATTTAGATAAATTTTAGACAAGATAAAAAGCTGCGTTAGACGATTTTGTTGTCCGCCAGAGTGGGGTGTTTTTGTAGGTATAGAGTAGGGGTGTTATGTGTATGTGGTGTGTATATGTGGCTGAGTTTGTGTTAATGTGAGATAGTTATTGGGGTGGGAGATGTTTTAATGGGACTTGTCATAGGAGTCCTTGTGCTGGTATCCCGAGACGTAGCCGGAGCCGTCCACGAGGTCCTTCCTGCCAGCTATGCCCTTTCCTTTGCCGGAATCGTCAAACCGCTGCCTGTGCGAGCCGGTGTACTTGCTGGTGTCCGTTAGCCGGTCCACTGCGGCTGCCGCCGCGGGAGACTTAGTCACCTGTAAATTTAATTACCCGTAAGTACATTATCATAAATTTCGTACTAATACTAATAAATCTTTCAAAAGTTTTTCATACCATAGATTTTGTGTGAAATGAAAAAGACGGTGTATCCAACACAACACATGGGTAGATAACACGAATTACACGAAGGTTAGTTACTAATTAATTTCCAGTGGGTTCCATTGTTATGCACAAATTATTACCAGACTTATGATTAATACCTAAGTACTTTGATAAAACGAGAAGCAAATAAATTTCGTATATACATTTTTTGCTTTGTATTAAAAGTGACGTTTAAATTGAAAACTTACATGAGTTGATACCCCCGGCTGTCCACATGTGGTAAGCTTCCTCTTGATCTCATCCAGTTCCACTTTTTTGCTCTTAGCTAAGTCATCGAGGAACTTCTGATAGTCTTCAACGCCCACTTTGAGGGACTTGAGTTTCTTGAAGTGAATTGCGCTGTCTGTTGTGGTGATTTTCTTGCCGTCGATCACTTTCGCCTGTTTCATCCATTTGTCGCTCTGTGAGAGAGTTATTTGTTTGCCGTCTGACTTGGGGTCTCCAAATTTAGAAAACGCTTTAAATGCATCCTGAAATTAAAATTATTAACTTTTAGGTAACTATGTAAACATTTCGAGAATTAATTAAATAAGTAGGTAATTAAATTAATGTTCGAACACAAGGTCCCAAACTAAACAGTTTGTATTACGTGTACCAACAACAGGTACAACAAATGATTGAAAACACTTACTACCTACTATATTTCGGTATTTCCCTATATTTATAAAATATTTATTACTAGCTTTTCAACGCGTTCGCACGCGGCTAAACTATATGTTATAGTCTTTTGGCACTAATCTATATGTTTAGTTAGTTTGTTTGTTGCTACGCGTGTGATATAACCTATGTTACTCAGTGATAATCAGAGACATGTAATTATAATCAAAAATACCGCATACCAAAATCCGTTGCGTAGTTTTAAAGATCTAAGCATACATAGGGACAGACAGCGGGAAGCGACTTTATTTATACTATGTAGTGAAGGTATTTACCGGGGTGTATATTTACCCAGAATCCAGGCATACACAAATTTTTATCTAATAAATGTTTGCCCTAGCGGGAATCGAACCCATGACACCTAGCCTTTAGTCAGATCACTAGATTGACGGTATTGACTGCATTTAATTAACAGTAATACAGTTTAGTTGCGATATTTAACTTAAAGCAAGGAATAGAGATAAATAAACGCTTAGCAAAAAAATAGGTACATGTACTTAGAAGGAAGATAGATGTCAGACGACTAAGACAGAATTCGACTAGGACTACGGCTAAATCGCCATTGTAATGTATTCGTCTAAGGAAGCTTTTTTTATACAACTTGGATGGCTAACAAGCATACGGCCCACCTGATGGTAAGCGGTCATCGTAGCCTATGGGCACTTGCAACACCAAGGGTATCACTCGCGCGTTGCCCACCCTTCAATTACCAGTACTATTGTTTACCTTAAAAGGGATGGTATTTTCATCGGTTTTTGAGGTCCCGTTGGTCGCTCCGGGCGCAGCTCCGTTCTCCAGCTTGACGTCTTTCAACTCCTGAGCCACCTGCTCCACCGGCGCTTCTTCAGACATATTCACTTATTCTGTAAATTATTTAAGGATACTTAATAAGCTTTATTTCGAAAGAGGCGATACTTATAAGCTGTAGGTACAGCTATTGCATATTTTTTTATAGGTCGCCTAAGGTTGTGAAACGAGAGTTGGGTTTCTGAGACAATCATATTTTTTTTGTTAGCCATTTTCCTTTTGTAGTTCCGGCGTGATGCGCGGACAAGAAACAGACGAACAACAATGAAAAAATGGGTTCTGTATCGAATATAGATTGCCCTCCAATTTTTTTTTTCTAAATATCTTTAATTTAGATACAGAATTGGACCTGTTACAGTTTTATTATAGGTAAGTATAGATATGGTGAAACTGGTGAATGACCTAATAATAACCTAATTAATTACCAAGCCCTTATTGATGTCACCATGTTTCCTGTTCAAAATATACATAAAAGGTACGTAAGTAAGTACACAACCATGGACATAGTCAAACACCGACGTCATCAAATAATTAATAAAGCAGATATCGCACCGCGCGCCGCCAGGGATAAGGATGATGTAATACAAAAATAACCAAATAGTCGTTTCCATCTATATTATATCGTATTAAAGTAGGAACCTATAGCGAGTTACGAAGCGACTAGCGGCTGACGTTTGTATGCTAAAACTGGCAATTACATCACTGACCTCGACTCAACACGTTTTGCCGCAAACTGGGAAACATCAGCAGAGGCTCAAGAACTTCGCGTGAGCATTGCTTAGCGTGGTACAAAGTAAACCCAAGGTGCTAAAACCGAGACCTTCCGTAAAACAAAAGAGCTAAGATATGTTCTATTAATGGGCTAACCCAAATTGAGATAAATTTTACGTTGATGGAACAAATAACGAAACTGCAACCAGTACATACTCGTAACTTCGACATAATATTCGATATAAAAGAAATTAGTTAGTTGATAAAGCTCACGTCTAAATACTAAGGCGGAATCCAGGTATCGTCTATGGAATGGGAGTCCATGGACGTCCATTCGATCCTACCTGAGTTAAACGATAGTACCTATACGATTACGAATAACCATGATACAGCTTTACAGAATAGGTAGAACCTTCAATGATTATTTACTTGAATAATTCTATTTACGTTATTGTAGCTAAGAGTATCCACCTACGACAGTAGACAATGAATGTAAGGTAGGTGTACCTGATGTTCTCATTATACAAATAAGGAAATGACTTAAATTAAGTCCCGTTTGGTCCTATGTGACCTTGGTCGTAATCCTGAAGACAATATATCTAAAGATAAAAAAAAACATTAATCAACTTGTTTAAAGTAGAGACGATGAACGAGCAACGAGCTATTATACCTGCTGACTGAACCACTGATTGAACCTGTGGGTGCCCTGATAGATCCTATTCCTGACTGTAAATGATCTGACCTTACAGGTCGAGGTTGCGCTAACATTCCGAGCTATCGTATGTATGTAATGTAAGTATTTACATTTGACTTCAGTCCAAAATGTCTGACTTTGGTGATAAAAAGAAACGATAACTTCAGATGAAATGCATCCTCACGCCGAGTCATGCCTCACGCACTAAACTCTCGTACACGGACGAAATATTGTATTTATTATAAGTCACTAAAATTATCTAACTATCACCAATTTCTTCATTTGTATCTCTTTCCGTCTTGTTCTCTGTCCGTTTTCTTCCAAAGGATGCTGTACCGTACCAATACCTATAAACGGAAGGCAATCAATGTACCAACTATTACTATTTGCAGTTAATAAATTTAAATGCATTTTATTTCAAGACGGATTAAGACATTATTTAAAGAATATGATACCAGACGTTTTAAATCCGTGACCTTTGAGTAACCTTCGATGCTCGATGGAGTTTTGAATAGTTAACCTATGTAAACTTCAATTTATTTAGCACGTGCCATGATACCAAGAATTACGAATGTATAGGGATATGTATTTTGATGTGTTACGGTATCAATGCGAAATAGATAAAAGGAATATTTCGACAAGGTTTATACTTTCAATAAAAGACGCACTGCGTTGAAAAAAAAAGACAGAGCACTGAGTTTCTTGCCGGTTCTTCTCAGGTGGCTTTTTTTCCGAACCGGTGGTAATTTAGACCTTCATAAGAGCCTTATTAGGGCCTAAACTGAATAAATGATTTTTGAATTTGAATTTGACTCTATTCATACACAAGGTCGCAAAAAAAAAGAAAATTCCGTATAAATATATTATGTTATTGCATCAGGAATCCCACATCTATGTAATTATAAACAGCACCAGTGAGCTAATGCCCGAAATTAAACCCAAATTTTTCGGTGCGAATATTGCGCTATCAATAGTGCAGGCAGACGACATACATTACGTTATATCTATAGAGTACCATACTACTTAGCCATCTTAAATATCTTAGTCGGTTGATTGACCAAATTAAATGTATACAAGTTAAGGTTAAGGTTAACACCGGCCTCCCCGATAGGTCGGGTTCGCCCCTTACACAAGATGAAACTTTCGAGTAAAATTTAGGAATTTCGGCCAGTTACGCTACAATTGCATTTAACTTGCAGACATTTATATTAAGGTAGGTAATACACTAATACGTCATGCATGTTATACCCTAAATAAAACGGCTGATAATACAGGCTGATAAATATATACTTTTATCTAATCTTATCACACCGATATCAGAGAAAGTTGATAATAGGTATGTCCTACAGAAAATGCATTTTGATACAAATAAAAGTCATAGAGCAAGGTATGGTCTAATGTTTTTATAATGAGTAGGTAAGATTTTTTATTAATCCCTACTCACAAATTTGATTTTATTTCCTGCAGTAAGATCTGAGGATAATGCCGGAGTACGATACCCGTACCATAGTGATGGATGACGTCACCTAACACCATTCTAATTTCTACACCACACTATGCCATGACTCATACTTCTCTGACTAGAGCTATATCACAAGCAACCTGTAACTACTTAATAAGCCCGGTGACTATTGTCATGCTATTGTTCAACCGTTGTCCTTATAAATCTGCTAATAAATTAAAGCGATAATAGCAAGGTTAAGGCAAAATTTGCGCTACATTTTTAATATTATGTTTAATTTACAGTACTTTCAGACGTTGTTATCAAAGTAGCTGTTTATTTAATCTCGTTTGTAGCGAGCGTTCCGCTTGAACTCAAAAAAATTAAAGTCAACATTTTCCTCAGTATAACTAAAGTTTGCTAACGCTAACTTTTTCTATGCGTGAAACGAAGCTGCGAAGGGTCTACGAATGTTAGTACCCTAATGAGAATAGGATATGATTCGTACGATTCCGCCTCTCCTCCCTGTCGTTAGACTCGTTACCATCCTGAGGATAAAGGTAATAAATAAAATAATATAGGTACAATCAATTTGTATTGTTTTGATAAGTCTAACAAATATATAAGCACTCGTTAAAAACAAAACACCTAAGTAAACTCATGATTACTGTTTTACCAATAAGTAGAACCCGATAACACTCGGACTTAATGGCCGAACTATTTATTTTATCTAATGGCATGTAGCAGACATCCCACTAGATGGGATGTGGGACAGACAGTCCTGCCCGACAGATGCGATCTATTACCGGTGCAATTGTTTGTTTGTCCAAACATATCGATGCTCCGAACTGAAATACCTTCAATCCAATCAAGTTCATCGCTTATAGGTAATATTAAGTAGGTACTTAAAGTCACGCTGTGGTATCTATGCTTGGTTAAAGCAACTTAATGTCTCGTGTTGTAGATATGACTTCATTATTAGGTAAGTTTTCAATGACGTGATGTGATAGATCCCCAAAAAGTACCTTACTGGCCGAAGTTAATGTTATCTGCTTAATGTACGAAGGTCGTTAATTAAATTACTACTCACGTTCAAGCGCGCCATTTAGATCAACCGTTTATGTACGTGTGTGTATAAATATTAGACGTTTCAATGGAACAATATCCTCGTTCTGCGCTTTCAACACTTATCTACCTTTATCAGGCGCTAGCGTGTTGCCGACCAATCTTATGATGAGAGAAGCCGCTCTGCTGGTAACTTAAACGACAGAGGGATTCTAAAAAGATTTTCTGGAAACCGCAGTTGCCATAGATAATACACTTACATAGGACAGTTGCTCTTGAAACCTCAATGCAGGTAAGCGTTATCAAAATCAGCGTAAATCAGGTGCGATCTTTGAAAGGTGATATTACGGTTTTTGGACGGATGTCATTAGATTGTGTTGAACCTATCTTTTAAAAACGAGCTCTGGAATCTGTAGCCCCCGAAGGAACACAACAACACACTGATGTTTTCTTTTAAGCCAAAAATGTTAAAGATTATTACGATATTTACCTTACCCATTACAAGATTTAAAACCCGTACTAAAAGCTTCGCAATCATGTGATTTTCTCTAGATTACAAGTCAAGCTCAAGTATTATAGCGGTGTTATTTATAATAAGTACATCATTAGGCGTACTTGGAAAAATGAAGTCTTGGACTATACATGGAGGGAAATGTGGAAAGTGAAACAGCGTGCGAAAAACTGGGCTCAAGTGAATGGCCTTGCTAGTTTCTATTGGTTAAAGGTAACACGTGTCGTGCGTACTTTCCCTGGTGATAACGGGCGCTGCTCCTGGATTTCACTACTGACTACTACTACATTTTTTTAATTTAACATGGAATCTTTACTTTACTTTACTTTTACTAACTAACTAACTTTACTTTTTCCTACATTTATATTAACGGTTTTAGGTATTATTATTATCTACTCTGAGGTATTAGCGTTAACATGCAATTAATGTATAACAGGTAACTAAGATCTAGTTGCTAAGCACGTAGGTACCTTGTTAAATCGATGGTAAAATAATACAATTACCACCCATAACATAATACCCATATAGACTAGTACCTATCCACGGGAATGAACTTTGAAGAAAAACCAAATTCCCTAATACTTAAAGAGAGGTAAGTAGGGCGATTTGGGATTTTCCGTGGGTTATCCCATTTGAATTAGAGCCGCCTTACAGATGAATGCAGTGGAATACCACTACATGATGTAATGTTTTGTTTCTGCGGTAAGTAAGGTTGCCAGTGCTCCACGAGGATACGCTGGGCTAGTAGTAATGCTGCTAGCACAGTGAGTCCTCATCAACAACATGGTTGGCAACTCGTTAGTGATATCCCTAATCATCGTAATCGCTTACCATCAGGAGGGCCGTATGCTTGTGTGCCACATTAGTGGTATAAAAACAAAAGATCTTGTAGATTTCTAGAGTGCACATTTGGTTCACGGCATGGTTTATAGAATTATTACCTAGTATTTTTAAGCAACGTCGCTATTTCAAGGCTATTTCACAAGACTTTCCAAGTAAAGGAATTACTTCCTTAAAGCAATGAAAACCTAGGCATATCTACGTTTTGTGTAGGTACACTTAAGACTGTCTTTGCTTGTACGATGTCCTCATTTACATAACAAGCAGACACTAGATATTTGCTCATTATTGTATGTATCTATCTACCAGTAACAGTAGCATTATTCTTATGGTAGTAGTGAGGTGACACAATGAAGCGCAGCGCAGCGCGCTATTGTTTATTGAATCCTCGCCAGACTACAAATGTCGATAAATTTGCAGTAGTACTTTGTAGTATATGCTTAGACTAACTTAGGTACCATACTCATAGATCCATATTCATAGAAATATAAGAAATAAAATATTTCCATGGCTATAAAGTTCTTACTTTCAATACGCCCCCATGTTTTATATCATAGCAAGATGGCAGCAACATTGAATTTAATTGATCTTTGAAATTTAAAAAAATACTTTTAAATAAAAAAATACATAAAGCATACATGTCAAATTTGATGGTATTCCTATTGAGTTTTGAACGTGATTGGAGCAGTAGTGCGTCTATATCAAGCAAATTATCACTACAGAATTGTTAATAGCTCAGAGTAGATAATATACTACGTAATACTGTCAGTGGTATAGATAGATATTTATTGAGCTTTAGTATCCGAATATTTTAGATGACATCATACTTAATTGTGATACCAGCTAGAACCTGCTTCAAATGCTTGTGTAAGAAACAACTATGCTAAAAATACATACATACGCCAATTCCTACACGGGGTAGGCAGAGACTACTCTCTGCTCTATACCTACGTATAGAGCACCATTTCACTCTTGACTTGCAGACCTCGTTTGCTTCTTATACATTTAGTACCTACTCTTTATACTCTTTATCTTTCCAAATTTCCTTTCATAATAAAGGAATAGGGACTGAACCTATTTATATTAATTGCAAAATGAAAGTGATATTACTGTCATATCGATTATAATCTGCCTGCACCAAAAGATTATGAAATCATAGATACCTAAACTTACTATTTTCAGTGTTATTACAGCAGGTTCGAAGGCTATAACAAACTACCTACTGTGACTGTTCGCTCTTTAGCTCTTATCACTAAATGCACGATGAAATTTGAGTGTGGTATCAATCTGATAACGATATTATCGCGAAAACCTTTTTGTGTTATGGTATAATATATTATAAATATTAATAATCACTTAAATATTATATCGCTATTGTTAGTTAGGTACCTACGTTCGACAACGCCGTTGAAGGTTGTTTATGTTGCATAAACAAGTCTGATAAAATAAGTGAATTCTGACAAATTTGTACACGTGACGTGCTCAGTAGCATTATTACACGATTACATACCTCATTTATATATAGTAGCTAGGTAGTTAATTTTGTGATAACGCTATAGGTACTGAACTACCTCTTGAAATAGGACTCTCTCTACATGTCTGTAGTAAGTAGAAAAATATAAATTGAAAATTAATCTTATAAGCTTTCAAAAGGTAAGACGTAGCCGACGTAGGCCACAGCGCAACAGCATATCTCGGTCAAAATTGGTGCTGGAACAATAGCTACTTAATTAAAAAAGATGAAGATGCTAATCTTCAGGACATGAGTAACCTCTCAGCCCTCAACTCAACACAAAGTCTATAAGACGAAACAACCCCTGTATAGCAAGCCAAGCGTCAACCGGGTCGGGTAGTACCGTAACTGCTTACAAATCTTAAAACAACCATTAAATATTTGGTAAACAATTAAACATAGATTGATATACAATACAGGATGATTGATTTTTAGACTATTTTAATTAATTTTAAGATAAGTGAGCTGTATTTTTTTGACAAACATTTATGTGAGTGCATTGTCTGTGTGAGTGTCCCTAAGTTGCCGGCCGTGTAAGGGAGTGCTACACAAGGCGAGGGTAAGCGCCACCCCGTGACACTGGGAAACATTTCCACCCCTCGCAATCTCTTTGTTTTCGGCAAAGGATCGGAATGGTGCGTATTGGTCAAAACGATTTATGATTTAATAAATATAATATGACGCTACCCACTTACGTTGTTTAAATATTTAGGTACTGACTGTAGGTATTGTTTGTTTACATTTACAATCAATCTCGGGGACAATAATGTAAAGCTTTCAAAATGTTGCCCATCTCAAGTATCACGATCGCTAGGGATAAATGGGTATGCCCATGGTATGGAAACCATATTTAATAAATGGGGACTCACATAAAATTGCCGAGTTATTATTAGTAAATAAATGAGATCCAGATCACATAGAACAGCGGGCGCAGGCACGGTGGGTACGGCGGCGGCGCGCGTGTCTCGCGTCTGCACTGATACTGCCGCCAGCGAGCATTTTGCTGTTGATGACAAGTTAGCGCGGCGGGATGTGGATGGCGCACGGCAGGCGCCAGCCGCGCTCTTCAGAACGCATGCGCTCACCATTTTCCTATCCCTTCATACAACTCCACTCTTTTACGCTAGATGCGAACGAGGTCGGTCGTAACCAATCACGTTTTCGACACGATTTGGTTCATGTGGCCAACTTATTTTATTTTTGTATCGCCAATGCCCATTAGATAAAGGCGCATATTGCGTATGGAATGTATTGCGCGCACAGTGCAAAATACTTCAAAGCTTTCACGCTTTCAGTTTTGGCTTACCTAACCACATCCAAAATTGGTTTCATCCACATAGGTAGATAAGACAACAATTTGCAATCGCAATATTGGTTATGCAATATTGGCAATGATATTATATGTGTAAAAAGGCGTTGGAATACTTGAAAAATGTACTCATATTTTTAATTTATTAACAATCTTGTTCTATGTCATACCACTAGACATTTTAGATATATATATGTACAAAACATATTTATAAAAGCTCGAGTCAACTCAAGACTCGGGCCATCACAGCCGCCGAATCCATATTGTTAGACATCTGCCTACCCTCCGGAAGACCCTTACGGCTTATTATAAGTTTGGCGTAAAAGTAATAACTACTTGATATTTGCAATTATTTATTCACAAGAGGTCAACTGTTTAATAATCACACAGTTACAACAATATGATGTCAAATGTGTTACTAACATATTTTAGAGCAGTATAAAGTATAATACCATAATAGGTATTCCTATGAAAAAAACTAAAATGTGATAAAAAACATGAAATTGGCTATTAGATGTCTAAATTATAATTTCAAATGATTGAATGAGTTTAACTCAAAAGTCTCAAAAATAATTAGTACAGCCCAATAAATAAATAGTATAATATAAAAAAGAGATTCAACATTGAATGTTAAATTCCTTTGTTAATATGACAAACAATAATCAATATTGTGTTATTTCCGCAACAAATGATATTCCTTGTGGAGAGCTATGTGACTAGACGTCATAAAACTATATAAACTATTCAAGAACATTTTGGTTATTTATATTTGTATTTGAAAATCACAGTTGCACATAAGAGTTGATTAATAATGAAAAATACTGGTAGCCGGTCGCGACATCAACAAAATGAACAAACTAGTCGCACTGTATTATTGGTTGGTTCCATGCGATATATCACTCACCTAGAGCAAGTAGTGTAGTGTAGTGTAAATATATAACCATTGTTAAAAGCTCAGAATCATAGAAACAGGGGAGATATAACATCAGTAGTATTTTAAATCGCTAGCGCATTTGTATTTTTTTTTAAATAAATATAAATAATAAATCCTATTGTGGTTATCGCGGCACCTCCTCGACATGCATTCAGGGAATCGGCCGAGAACAGGCCTTGTTCTCCGCATTTGGTATAAAAATATCGAGCGAGCATCACATTAGTCGCATATGAGGTGTAACATCTCACATTTGACGGCCAACTATACCACCGCGCGAGCTCTCAGGTCACATCAAATAGCGCGCGCTTCTCCAACTTCCTGTAACACACTTCCGTCCCTTTTCACGAAATCGCGAGCCACAAGCGACAGGAAATATGTTACAAAACAAAAATTTAATACAATCCAATGAGAAACTTACGTACTATGGCAACACGCTTGTAAATTGTAATAATACTCTTCGTATCGCAAGTAACTAAATGCTATGTACGGCGACCGCTTACCCGCCTTACGCTAGCTACGTACATTGTATAAAAAGCGTACAATTGTGCCCGTATGACAGACATACATATCCCTCGTGTATCTATGATCTACAGTTGAATATTGTAACTCGTATAACAATTTGCTAATTACAAAATCAACAACATACCTATTTAAGAACTGTCACGGATGTTAAATAAATTATTGGAAAATGTATCAAAACCTGAAATGAATATGAATAATAAGTAGTTTTAATTGACTTATGTACTATGACCACGACCACATACAAACATCATGACCTTATGGTTAACTATTTAAGTCTCTATTAACGCTATGTCGCATCAAATATAGCAAATTGTGCAGATAACATAACTATGTTAATGATACCTGTGGCTATCTCTATCAAACTGCATATTAATATATTTCCTATCGTTTCCACAAACTACCATAATTATTAAGCCTGGCTGGTTTTATCTATGGTTTTGTTGCACAGCTCTTGTTTGTCTATAGCTACTAATTGATCATCCGTATGGCGGCCCAAAGTCTTCTAGTATTGCGTGGTACTACGTAGCTACCAAGGAGAGCAGGTCACCCAACTTCGGTAGTACAACGTCAGGGAGCGGTGGGCTTTTCTCATTGCGTATCTTGTCCAAGTCCTTCTGCGAAGTGACGCCAGTCAGCACCAAGAGTGTTTGGAAGCCGCAGCGCACCCCAAGCTCTATGTCGGTGTTACACCTACAACAATATTCACACACTTAATAATGTAATATTACTAGCTCCTGCCCGCGACTTTGCTTGCATAGAAACCTTCTGTTAGGTTACTTGGTTTTATTTGTGTTTCTTTTGAATTATTTCAGTAGTTCTTCTTCCGTATGAAAACACATTATAACTTTCTATACATATGATTAGTTTGGAAAGTTATGCTATACATAAATAAAGAGCGGACACGAGGCGACTGCCGACGATATGAAATCTCCTTAAAGAATACCAGAAACCATGAGATTACAGGAAAATATTAGGTCCTTACATATGAAATTGGCGTTTTGTATGGGAGGAACAAAAAGTCGAATATTTTTTAATATAATATATTTAATTAATCAAAGTATGAACCATTATTTTCTATGCACTTTTGCCATCTCATAGGTAGTTCATTGATCCCTTTACTAAAAAAAACAGTCGGACGGGAATCAATAAAATCTTTGAAGGCGATTTGGACTGCCCCATCGGAGTTGAATTTTTTCCCTTGCAAGAAGTTATCCAAATTTCGAAAAAAATGGTAATCTGTTGGAGCAAGGTCCGGGGAGTACGGAGGATGTCTTAGACTTTCCAATTGAAGCTCTTCTAATTTAGTAGCCGTCTGTAGCGCAGTGTGTGGTCTAGCGTTGTCGTGAAGCAGCAGTGGCGTGGAGCGATTGACCAGCCTAGGTTGTTTAGCCGCTAGCTTTTCCATCATGGTTTGCAATTCCTGACAATAGACATCAGCCGTAATAGTCTGGCCAGATTCGAAAAAACTGTAATGAACAATACCGGCACTAGTCCACCAAACGCTTACAAGTAACTTTTTTGGGGTTAATTTTCGCTTGGGGCAGGATTTGGCTGGCTGGCCAGGATCTAACCATTGCGCTGAGCGCTTCCGATTATCGTAAAGAACCCATTTTTCATCACAGGTAATGATTCGGTTTAAAATACCTTCATTATTGTGCCGGTTTAGTAATGTAACGCAGCAGTCGACGCGCGTTTGCCGGTTTGTTTCAGTCAATTCGTGAGGTACCCACCTTTCAAGCTTTTTAATCTTCCCAATTTGCTTCAAGTAAATTAAAACAGTTTTATCACTAACATTGCAGCCTGCAGCTAACTCGGACGTGGTTTGCGATGGATCCGCTTCCACAATAGCCTTCAACTCTTCATTATCAACTTGAGTCTCAGGCCGTCCACGGGGCTTGTTCTGCAGGTCGAAATTTCCAGAACGAAAACGTTGGAACCAAAAACGAACTGTGTTTTCTTTTGCAACACGACCGCCATACACATCATTCACCCTTCGAGTTGTTTCCGCAGCACTAGTGCCACGGCGGAACTCGTACTCGTAAATAATGCGATATTTAAGGTTTTCCATTTTGTAAAATGAGTGACGCAAACAGAAAAAAACAGAAGAAAAAAAACAAATGAATGACGATCATCGAAGCACAAATACATGAGTCTATAGCTGTACAAATTTGAATTTGGAATTCCTTACCAAAGAGGAGAAATTCGTGATTAAAGTGGCCAGTACGAAAAACGCCAATTTCATATGTAAGGACCTAATATAACTACAAGTATAGGTCGCGGCACGAAACTCTAGCGCTGACCGTTATTGCGCAGAAGTAAAAAATAAGGTGTCTTGGCGGGGTACAGGGGTGAAGGGCGAGCGTGCGTTGCGCCGATTGGCTCTCCAGTCGTACTCCGTCCCCCGTGCCGATACGACGCTCCGCGCACTTCCAGTGTACAGTCGCGTTCTGAATTGTTTTGTTGTCATCGTTAATTTTTGTTGTTGTTTTTTGTTAAGTTTGTTTTGTTGATTTGTTTGTTGTGTTTGTTAGTTTATTCACTGTTTGATTAAGTTTGAACAGTTTTTAAACAGTGAAAATGCCGAGGCCGAGAAGGAATACTGTTTTGAAAAGACAGGCACGGAAAATGGTGTTTGACGTGCATTGTTTTCTGAAAAGGGAATCGAATGATTTCATTAATTCCCTGAAACAAATTCAAAGTGAAATTGGCGAAGCTGCGAGTATTTTACTCGATTCTGACCGCAGCACTGTAGATATAAGTGAAATAAAACAAACTGCAGAAGTTATTCAGGCGGGAAATATAAAATTAAATAGTATAATTAGTGACTTACAGAAAATTCAGAAAAGGACAGCTGAATCTACAAAGACGTCCATAGCAACGGTAAGGAAAATCTCCACTGAAGCCAATAATTCCGACTTATTATCAGTATTTAGAACACCAGGCAAAAAACGCTCCAGATCAAAACCGGTCACAGATATTGATAACTTTGATCAAGGATTAATAAAGAGGTGCATACATAACTTTCATAGGACAAATAATGAACTTCCCACCGTCGGAAAGTTGAGAAAGAAGCTAGAGGAAGATATAAATTTCAAAGGCTCAGAACGAAGTCTTCGACGAATAATTAAGAGTTTAGGGTTTCGGTGGAAAAATACTGAAAACAATCGAAAAGTACTGATTGAAAGTTCAAATATACGTTTACTACGTATCGAATACTTACGCAAAATAAAACAATATCGCCAAGAGGGAAGGCCCATCGTATATACAGATGAATCTTACGTAGATTCATCGCACTCTGCTCCAAAAGCCTGGACCGATGGTACTACAAAAGGTCTCAAAAAACCTATCTCCAAAGGACAGCGGGTGGTCATTGTCCACGCAGGATCAGAGGCTGGGTTCATACCGAACGCACTGTTAACTTTTAAAGCTGGTGCGAAATCAGGCGACTACCACGACAATATGAACTACGACAACTACGAAAAATGGCTGAGGACACAGTTATTGCCGAACTTACCGCCTAATTCTGTCGTGGTAGTCGACAACGCATCATACCATAATAAACAATGGGACCTTGCACCCACTTCTAATTCCAAAAAAGCTGACATGCAGGGTTGGCTTACTGAAAAGGGCATACAATATGAGGAAACTCTACTAAAACCTCAACTATACAATTTAATACGGGCTAACAAAGATAGATTTAAAACATTTTCAATTGACAGGATACTAGCAGAGCAAGGACATCAAGTGCTAAGACTGCCACCATACCACCCAGATCTAAATCCAATCGAAATGGCATGGTCTGACATAAAGCAATATGTAGGCAGTAAAAATGTGAAGTGGAGTGTTGCTAAATGTATAGAACTAATTCAAGAAAAAGTTTTGCTGATGGGTGCTTGGGATTGGGGAAAGTTATGCCAAAAGGTAAAGGACATAGAAGAGCAATATGTCAAGAGTGACCATGTCGTGGATTTGGTTACAGAAGAATTCATCATTCGCGTTGATGGTGACAGTTCAGAGGATAGCCTTGGTGAGTCTGATGACGATGACGCTGTTAGTGCCGACGACCGAAGCAGCCCTGAGCCGGGGCCCTCAGTAAGCAAAAGGCCCTGTTGGGATACTATTGAAGGTGTAAGACCATTGTCTGATTCGGACTAGATATCGGAAAGGAGAATGCGGTGTCTGATGTCCACACCCTGCCGAACTCGCAGGTTTCTTCTATCCTGAGAAGAAACTTCAGTAGGTTCTTATGTAATTCGGACTTAATATAATTTTTTTTATTATTTGGTATTTAATATAAAAATTTACAAATCCGATAGTGTATTTATTTTTCTACTCCCCATAAACTTGTTAAAAATTATATTGTAGGTAACATGAAGTAATATTTGCGTGCGTGACAGTACCCATACGCAGTTAAGTTCCACATTTTGTTCACCGCTAGACTTACTATTTGACTTTACATTAAAACATTATTTTGCTGTTTTTAACTAAGCAATTAAATTACTAATTTGTATTGCGTGCGCGATGGTACCCATGCGCAGCTATCCCCTCCACGTTTCGCTCAGCGCTAGAGTTTCGTGCCGCGACCTGTATCTACATATTATATTCTCCTTCTTTGATCTCACTCTTTTTAAAATCGATTTATGTAATAATAACTGTTAATTGAGCTCAGTGTCATCTCATCTGTGTCCTCACCTTACGTTTACGTATAGAGGACAAGCACTTGTCATCACGAAGATTGCAATAATGTTTTTGCAGTTTTTATAATAGTTCTGGATGATATCCACAGATATGTGGGAAGTGGGAAAACATAAGAAAAGATAGATGAACTGTGTGAAGTATTCGATGGCATTTAACAGAGAGTTATGAAAGGGAATATCATAATGCATATTCTTTAGCATTAAGTCCACCATTGTAGTAAATGTGCATTAAGTTTTGAAATAAATAATAACCGAAATTAATATTTTATTATGATTATGATGTTTCTTCAGGGGTTGAGTCTACAACTTTCTCAATTTATGCAAATACACAAATATGACTGTAGTACAAAAATTATTCCCACTTTACCTGTCACCAATCATAAGTGTCCTGGCTGGATTCAGTCCGCTTGATTCAAGGAATTTTCTGACATATTCATGTGGCTTTCCAAGCACCAAAGCTTTCCTTTCGGAGCAGGTTTCAACAGCCTTGACCAATGTACCAGTACCTGGCACAATAATAGTGCTGGACATGGGGAATCTCTCATCGGTATTAGTTGCGATGAACAAGCACTGCTCCGAAGCCAGATAAGATGCAGCTTTCATCAACTTTGGGTAGCTCACATGCTCATCGAAGCCCACTACCACAGCACCAACCTCAGGGTCCAGCTCAGATGACTTCATTGACTTAAAGTCTGGCTTCACATGGTCTGGCTGCAAATTACAGTACTAACATTATATTAAGCTATGTATGTATATTCCAACTAGCAAAACCATGCTCAGAGCTGCTTTTATGTGCGTCTCATTTTTTGGATTATGTTGGAGGGATTTATTTCTATTATAAATCCCTCGATATGTAGTTCTGATACTTTAATAGGTACAAGCTTGCTTAGTAGTATAGATAATGGTGTCGATTCTGTTGTTCAAAATAACTAAACTTAACTAATTTGACAGGTCTAAAAGTATTGCTATCCCTTTCTCATGTGCTGGGTTAAATAGGGATAGCAATATTTTTAGACCTGTCAAATTTGTTACGTTTAGTAATTTTGTACAACAGAATTGGCACCATTGTAGAACAGATAGTAGAAAAAACAGATAGTAGATATGTAGTAGTTTACCAATTTTTTAAAAAATATGGAGATGTTTTAGATCCCAGTGCATTTTTTTACGCATAACCAATTCACATATGTTTGGAATGGCTAGGAATAATATGGTATAACATTAATCTACAGCCAATTGAATACTGAAGAATGAGAATATTATCTTCTTTTCTGCAGTATTCTTATAAGGGGTATCATAAAAAGTAATCAAAAGTATGTATATTTACTCACACCAATACCAATGTGTCGTATGCCAACTGCCTTAAGCTCATCACCAATGCCATTGGAGCCAATAAGGTACACCTTCTTTGTGAACCCGATACCTTTGAGATAATGAGCAACCAAATATGCTGTAGACAGGATTTCCTCCTGCAATCAAGATACAATAGCAATAATGCAGGTAATATAATAAATAATTAAGATTTAGTCTGCAAAGAATTATTTTTTTGCTTTTTAAATTCAGACTCCCAATAATCTTCATTACATCCCAGAATTTGATGATTATAAGTGATCTAATGCTATGAGTAGACAAAAAATATCACATTTTAGAGAACCTTCAAAATTATGTTAATATCTGGATAATTTAAATATTCTGTTATGTAGGCTACCAAGCAGCAGCAAATGATCGTTGATTGATTACATGGGCAAGATATATAAAATAGTGATTAGGTTCATTTTAAACTAAAGTTAAATAAGTTTATTGACCAAATGGAAGGAAGTATTAATGTATTAGTAATTAACATTGTTTGAAATACTAACAGAACTAGCAATAAATCCAAGTTCTTGTGCTTTACTAGCAAATTCACTACGGGCTTTAGTGGAATTATTTGTTACATAAAATATCTTCTTCCCCAAGCCACGGAAATAATTCATTGTATCAGCTGATCCCGGTATTGCATTGTTGTTTATCCATAAAACACCTACAACAAACCAAAGCATTATTTACTGAGAGTTAGAGTTTTCCATAAAACACAAGCATATGGCCTGTCTGATGGTAAGCAGTCACCATAGCCTAAACCAGGGGTATCTAGTGATACCCCTGGCCTGACCTGACCTGTTAGTACAGGTTGCCAACCATGTTGTTGATGAGGACTCACTGTGCTAGCAGCATTACTACTAGCCCAGCGTATCCTCATGGAGCACTGGCAACCTTACTCACTGCAGAAACACAACACTGTATCAAGTAGTGTTATTTCACTGCGGTCTTCCGTAAGTTGGAAATACAGTCCCAAGTCGGGCAGCTCTGATATCGCAGGCTTCGATAAAAAGGCAGGAAATTACAGTGCATCTATCACAGGATGGAAATATTGAATACTTGAAAGGCGAATCAGGAAAGTTTTACCTGCAGAAAGACTATACAAAAAAAACACTTTCACATCTTACCATCACAATCTGTTAACACAGTGTCAAATGAATTTAAAAATTCTTGAACTTGCTCTTTATTTGCTTCATGAAGATTTAAAATAGATGACTTAAACATTCTGTTTGCGAAACTAAAACTGTTATTTTGAACTATTTGGCAAGCAAATATTTTAGAGGTAACATACACAGAATTCTTGCGATTTAATAAACGATATAAACCATGTATCATTCCTGAATTTTGTAGTCATTAATTATAAAAAATATTTAAGTTAGAACGAAAGAAAAGCAGTTAATATTGAAATTTGTGAATTGAGTAACCAAAAACAGAAATGAAACAATTTTATTGAAAATATCGTAAGATAGGTAGTCTTTGATTATATCGTACTTAAACTTGTAACAAGTAGTAGATAATACTAATATAAAGTAGGTAAACTGGTAATAATTTAAAGGTAAGAATTAAAATAACCTATTCACTACTCATTGCTAGCTAGTTGCTACCACAGAGTACATAATCACTACGTACCTTGGATAAGTACTCTGTGACCTATTCTATCTATTATTATTATTTATTTATTTAATGGCAACACAAAAAAGTACATTTCGTAGTTTATTATTTTATCTATCTAGGGGTACCTAGAGCTTCCTACTCTGGGTCAATTAAGTCATTGATGTCAAAAATTACACTAATGTCATATGTAACTGTATTATCTATGGACAGTATTAAGATATCAACTTAGAATATCCATGGCAATCAATCCCTTCAGGGACTATTTTTGCCAGTGTCAGAGAATTTTAAGGTCCCTAAATTTTTCGTATTTGTTGCATTAAAGTGCCTAGTGTTACGTGCGAGATCGTAATATGCTTTGCGGTCAGAGGTAACCTATTAACAAAATGATAAATGTCTTAATCCAAAAGTCACATTTTTGCATTATTTCCAATTTTCCTAAAAATCAGTCACTAAATTAAACTTTACTGCACATAATGACACCAAAAATGCACATTAAAGATCACAATAACACAATTTACGAGACGAGACACTGCTCCGCCTGATTCCCGCCAAAAACTCCCCTTCCATTTATTCTTCTTCTTCTTCCTAAGTATGGCAATCAATCCCTTCAGGGACTATTAATTCATCCGTCCGTCCTTCCGTCATTGTTGTTGAAGAGAATCACAGAGTCGTAAAATAAAGATAGTCAATGCTGCAAACATTAGTACCAAGAGAATACAACCGCTTCGTGACGCTAGAGTACTCTGTAAAACGTAGTGATTTTTTACTCTGTGGTACTCTGTGTTAGCGACGAAGTTGTGAATTTGTGATGTGGTGATTGTGGTGCTTATAATACAATACAAGGATTAAATATTTCTAGTTCGTATGTGCGTCTTTAGCAGGAGTGACTATAACTTTCTTAAAATCCAAGCATAATTTGTGTCCACATTTGTAAAGTAAAATAAAACTTTCATTGTGTGAAATTCTGCTTTCGCACTCGTCGCCATTTTGTTTGAGTAAGGTCATCGTAAGTCCGAGAATTTTATATGGCTTTTGTTATACTGCGTAGGAACTTGGTATAATTATTTGCATAGTAAAATGGCCGACAATAATTCCAAGGAACCTCCTCTACAAACATTAAGTGGCATGCCACCGAACCATAACTCGTGGATGTATGGAATGTATAACCAATACAATGGGTATCGTGGAGGCGTGTATCCTTACTACAACCAATATTATAATCAAGGCAGCGGATTTTCGAATAATTCCCACCACTTTCAACAAAATAAAAATTCAAATGATTTCACTCTTGGCCCATTTTCAAAGCCTCCTCCTACTACGCCTTTGCTTGGCATGTCTCCCCATGATCCCAATCGTCCTTTTCTGAACCAATCACCTATTAGGTTTAATGTCAACGCCATAAGGAAGCCAGCTCCCCTTCCATTACATGAAAATCCTCTCCTATCTAATAACAATGGACCAAAAAAGAAGCGCAAGAAAGCTAACAAAGTGGCAGAAGATGACATATATAACTTAAGCCTGCCTCCTTTGCCAGAAAATTCTCCACCATTACCTCCTTTACCCCCACCAGACCTTCCCAAGCCCCCTCCCCCACCTCTAGATGTGCCCCTCCCTCCTCCATTGGCTACTGAAGATATCCCAGAGCCTCCAGGTGAACCTAGCAATGGTATAATTCAACAAAAAGATCTTGAGGATAGTTCTACAAGAATAAATTCATCAAACCTCTTGAAGTCTTCTTCAATATGCTCTAATAGTGCTGGCACCTGGCCCGAAAGTCTGGAGCGTTATATTAAAAGATGCTATGAAAAATGCAAATCTGCTTTTGATCGTGACCAAATTGATATATGCTTAAAGGGTCGTATTACAGCTGCAGCCAATAAGGATGAGATTTGGACCAGGAATTGGGATGAAGAACCAATTCCAAGTGTTCATAGTGAAAGAAATAATCTTTCTGTAAAACCAGTCCTTGGTACATTAAGCTTATATCAAAAGTTAGAAAATGTTCCTGATCCTCCTAAAAACAGGGTAGGTGTAAATGGAAGAGCATTCGGGGGATCCAGGAGTTCTCCTCAGAAAAAGCGTCATCCTCATTCTAGGAGTAAATCTAGAAGTCCACCCCGGAAAAGGCTCAGGTAAGACATATTGGACTTTGGTTACAATATTCTTTATGGCTTCTGATTATAAGATCTCATTGATATTATTATATTTCTAGTTCATCATCCACATCTAGTGATGAAATTGAAGGTAAGAAAATTTCAAAGGGTAAGGGACGCCAGAAAGTCAAAGACAGACTTTCATTGGACCAGAAGAAAACAGATAAGTATCCTAAGAATACAAAGAGAAAGTCAGCTTGTAATCAGTTTATAGTTGAAGATGTTCATGGTAATGCTGAAAAGCTTCAAAAGCGTGCTGAGCGATTTGGAGGTTCACCTTATGTACCTTCAATAGCAAGCCCACTTCATGTAGGTAACAGGAGAGTGGAACCAACTGTGAGGAAGCCTATCATACAGGATACTGAGGGAGACTATGAGATTAACAACATGCATATTGTCGGCACATGCCATGACATTGAGAAGTCATTCCTAAGGTTAACAAAGGCACCTGAGGCATGTGAAGTTAGGCCTGTCTCTGTATTAAAAGGTTCTCTTAAAAATGTTAAGGAGAGGTGGATAAGTAAACAAGATTACAGGTATGCCTGTGACCAACTCAAGTCAATAAGGCAAGACTTAACTGTGAGTATTATTGTTTTTAAAAATAGGTGTCCTGTTTTTGAATGGTCACTTCATTATGATAATAAACCTTTGTATTTATTTCAGGTACAGGGTATTCGTGACGGTTTTACTGTTGAAGTGTATGAAACTCATGCTCGCATAGCTTTGGAGAAGGGTGATCATGAAGAGTTTAACCAATGCCAAACTCAATTGAAGATGTTGTATAGTGAATTGCCTGATTGCAGAACAAATACTGCAGAGTTCACAGCATACCGGATCTTGTACTATGTGTTTACTAAAAACACTCTAGGTAACAATAAAACATGCATACCTAAAAAGTCCAATTTGCTTTATTCTATTCTAGTAATCCATTTGTTTTACCACCATAATATTCAGTTGATAGTTCTATCCAAAAAATATATCTTTAATCCAGTTTCATTCTGTAATGGATTTTTTGGTGTTTCAGATTTGACTACAATATTTCAGTTCTTATCCAAAGAGGATAGAGAAAATGAGTGCATCAAACATGCACTACAAACAAGATGTGCATGGGCTACAGGCAATTTGCATAAATTTTTCATTTTGTACAAAACTGCACCACTTATGGCAGGCTACCTCATGGACTGGTTTGTGGAGAGGGAGAGAAAACAGTACCTCAAATACATCATTAAGTCGTACGTCCACCTTTTAACTATTTACATAATTAATTGGTGTTGAATGTTATTGATACTAGGCAGTACTGCAATTGGCACTAGTCAAGCCGCATTCCGTTTATAGATCACATGACTGTGCGAATTCTATTTAAATATGCATTTGTTCCTCATTATTCTCATTCTTCTGGGGACATGTTTTATTTTACGTTGTGCACCATTTTTTTTTACTATGTATGAAAACAGTGCTTGTTTCATACCGTCACTACTAGCAGGTACTTTTGTTCTCTTCAATGTTAATTCAGTGTTTAATTTTCAATATAAAGGGTACCCTGTTATTTCTGAGCACTTCAATATTTTACTTAATGTCAGGTATAAAAAAATATGCAGCTATAGTTCTTGCAATAAAATAAATTGAAGGTTTTTGTAATTAGAACTAAAACATAAATATATTATGTTGTAGTTTCCATTATCCTAATTTGAAGCCATTTGTCAATTCACACCCAAATCCTATTGCAAGTTCATAAAATCTAAGCAGTCCTTTTGCAACACGTAGCACAAGGGATATAAATTCTGTCTCAGCAACAAGTGCATAGCCTTATCAAATTACTTTGTGAAAAAAAGACATGGATAAGCTAGCTAGGTAGGATAGGAGCAAATATTATAATTTTCTCAGCATTATTGAGCATATTGATGTGTTTGCCAGCATTGCTGGTTATGTTTTATTAACATGTTTTTATATGTGCAGCTACAGACTGAGCGTGCCTGTGGACTTCATCGTTCGAGAGTTGGCGTTTGAATCGAGTGCTAAGGCTTTCGAATTCCTAAATCAATTTCCTCTCTCCTACACTGGCAGCGATCAGACTCTATTAGATTGCAAGGCCAGCCTTCCAACTGTAGCGAGTATATAACATTTTCTGTTAGATAGCCGTCCTGTTCTTGTAGCCTGTTCTTGCGTGATGATGTAATGTAACGCCATGCAGCTACAAAATACAACACTTCGGCGGAGTCGTTGTCACCAGTCATATTATTATCATCCTTTTTTGATCAGCTTTGCTAGGATGAAGCGACGATATCGTCAAGGCATCATACTTGTTATGTTATTCGGCAGAAGAGGATAACCTGTAAGTGACAGAAAATTGCATCGCACCGACAGAGGATACAGTGTCAAGAAATGAATTATGCTGCAAAGCGTATATGAGTTGATTTCCAATATAAAACATTGAAACAGTGCTGACAAAAGACTTGGTGAAACCATTTTAATTGTTATTTATTGGACTAATAAGTGATTAACTTCCTTTCGCCTACAAAGGTTTTTTTTGTAAATATTGTAATTTTAATTGTCTATATCAAGTTTTATTGTTTTAAATAGTAAATGAAAGAATCAATGCGTACAGATTGTCATACATAGTGTAAATAAAAATGTTTTTTTAAACTTCTTTTTCGATTATTAACTCCCACCGTTTTGAAAAAAATACACTATCTCTTTGGATAAACATGCGTTTTTCGTAGCCGTTTATCGTAGCCTATAGCCGCTAGCAATACCAGGGGTATCACTGACGGGGTGCCAACCATGTTGTTGTTGAGAACTCACTGTGCTAGCAGCAATACTATTAGCCCAGCGTATCCTCGTAGAGCACTGGCAACCTTACTTACCGCAGAAACACAACACTACATCAAGTAGTGTTCACTGCGATCTTCTGTAAGGAGGTACAGTCCCCAGTCGGGCGGCTCCAATTTTAAATGGGATAACCGACGGGCATCCCAAATCGCCTAACCTCTATTTAAAAGCTCATGGTGTGATTAATCACTGTACTTAAGCTTAGAAAAACTTATTGGTTCAGGCCGGTATTCGAACCTGGGCCCATCAGATGACAGGCCGTTGCTTCAACCACAGGGTCACCACGGTTTCTAGATATCTAGTTCCACCTCGGTAGTTAATGGGAAATAATACTTGCCTATAGTCTTCCAAGCTAAACAGATGCTCAATAATGGGAGAGAACCACTATTATATCACTACATAGTATAAAACAAAGTTTCTTCCCGCTGTCTGTCTGTCCCTATGTATGCTTAGATCTTTGCAACCACGCAACGGATTTTGACGCGGATTTTAAATACATAGTGATTCAAGAGGTTTACATGTATAATATAATAGATAAACAGATAATTTAAGAGGTCCAATGTGATGTCGTAAATAAACACATTTGTTTGCGCTTACAATGCAACCGCTGGCTGAACCCTACGAAATAGATCAAAATAATGTAGGTACTGTACACCTTTAAAAGATCTTCAAAAAAGTCCGCGATGGTATAGGTATGCCTATCTCG
Source organism: Falcaria lacertinaria (assembly GCA_951449985.1). Taxonomy (NCBI): domain Eukaryota; kingdom Metazoa; phylum Arthropoda; class Insecta; order Lepidoptera; family Drepanidae; genus Falcaria; species Falcaria lacertinaria. The sequence continues at coordinate 5,845,385 of OX602120.1, read as the reverse complement.
GCTGATTCACGACCTTGCCGCTGTGAGTGGCGTCTCGTGGCGTGCTTCAAACATTTGTATACTTTTGATCTTCCCCGCGGAACCATGAGTACCTGTCAAAATCCTGTTGGTTCCATTACACAAGTAGTGAAGCCATAAGGATTCGGAAATCCCGTTGGACCCATTAATGGAACTATCCAATGGAGCCAACAGACCTAAGCCGCGCTTAGCTGCCGCTCTCAGCGGCAAGGTCGTGAATCAGCCGTTAGGGTCCTTAGGGATAACCCATAATACCAATTTTTTATCCTTTACTTTTAACGAGAATAATGGCTTATTTACGAAGCGATTTTAAGCAATACAGCATTAATCCTTAACTAATAAAGTACCTTAAATACATTGTGGATTTAATATAGATCAATATAGCCCTTTACAGCATGTAGGTTAAATAAATATTTTCATGAAATTACAGATTTAAAATGCAGGGGCGGTTGCAGCGGTACCGTCCGGGGGGCCGGCGGCGCATGCCTTTATGAAAACATGTTTGTATTGTCTAATCTAATGACAAACAACCTATGAACGTTGTATGGAAAAACATTCTGTAGTAGGTATATTATTTAGTAATAGCAGTGCCCGCGACTTCGTACGCGTGGAAGGATTATTACCCGAAATATTTGAACCCTAATTATTTTTACAAAATAAAAATAGCCTGAGTTACGCTTTAAGGAGCTACCAGTGAAAGTCTTGTTCAAATCGGTCCCGCCGTTCGGATGATGTTCACAATTGTAATGTTTTTTTATTTGTTGCGCGGAACCCTAATTATTTTTCCATAATAAATTAAGCCTTATATGTAACGCTTTATAGCATCAGCTACCACGGAGTAAATGTCCTGTTCAAATCAGTCCCGCCGTTCGGATGTTGTTCACAATTTTTCGGTGTTTTTTTTTATTTCGCGCGTTACCCTAATTATTTTACTAACTAAAGCAGCCTATGTTAAAGTTTACGCCCAGTAAAATCAGCTATCTATCAGTGAAAGTCCCGTTCAAATCGGTCCCTCCGTTTTGGAAATTATCCCCCAAACAAACAGACAATCAGACAAGATGTTTTTTCATTGTTTTTATGTCTTTGGTGTCATGCTTACTTTCATATGCATTCTGTAAAAAGCTGTTATTTTACATTACAAACAGACAAAACATTTTAAAATTTTAAAAAATATATATACATCAGCATTCTTCTTCTTCCTAAATATGGCAATCAATCCCTTCAGGGACTATTTTTGCCAGTGTAGTGTCAGAGAATTTTCAAGATTCAAAATTTCTCGTGTTTGCCACATTAAAATGCCTAATGCTTGCCCAACTATCGATAGTTGACCTTGAAAAATAGTAACAATATCGATAGTGCTGTCGATAGTATCGTTGTATTAAATCAAACAAACTATCGATAGTTTGCAATACTATCGATAGTATTACACTATAGATGGTTTCATAACCGCCGATAGTATCGTTGCCCAATTATAGCTTACGTAGCAAGTAGTCTAAAACATTCTGACTCACTGTGCATTACCCGCTCGCTTCACTGTAGTTTAAAAAGTATAGAAAAAAAAACATTGACGGCGGCAAGTGTTCCCTTTTTCTAACTATGTAGTTGATTTTTGGAAGGTAATACTATTGCAGTTTGTTAAACTATCGATAGTGCGTGCTATCGATACTATCGATAGTATTACTCCTAAATCTTCAATATTATCGATACTATCAGAGTCAATACTATCGATACTATTGATGTGTATCAATAGTATTGCTCTGTATCAACTATCGATACCATTGATATGACGTCAGCTATCGATAGACTATCGATAGTTTAGCGATAGTCGACTATCGATAGGTAAGCCTAGTGTCATGCATTCTAATGCTTAATGGAGTTTCTGGAGACAATCCATGGCAGGAGCAGATCATAAACACGCCTTTAGGTCAGAGGTAACCTATTGACCAAAATGATAAATCACTTGACCCAAAAGTCGTATTATGGCATTCTTTCCAAAGTTCCTATAAATCAGTCACTAAATGAAACTTTACTGCACATAACGACACAAAAAATACACATTAAAGAACAGTACAACACAATTTACGAGACACTGGAAAAAATCTCAACCGCTCTGCCTGATTCCTGCCAAAAACTCTCTAGAGCAGCATTGCACCCGTGCGAAGCCAGGGTGGGTTGCTAGTATTTACTATTAAAACAAAAAATATAACTTAAAATCAATTGGAATGTGTTATAGATAATATTAGGTAGTGAATTTATATTTAATTCTATAGGTATATTATTTCTGCTTATAACAAGTACTCTTGATAATTATCATGTGCTTAACAGAACTTACTTAAAAATGTGGTAGACAAACTTTTCCAGCAAACAATTCAGATATTACAGTGATCCATAATGAGAGTACAAATAGAATGTATGATATTCCAACTTGGTGGCTATTTGGCAGCTGATAGGGTTGGCCACCAATCTCATCAATATGAAATCCCATTGGGAAAATGACAGCAGCCAAGCAGAAAACAACCACTGCAAAATAATAAAGAACATTAATTATAGAGAGTTCCCATAATTAACAATATTCACAACTTTTTCAGGCAGTAATAGGCTTTGACCATTATGATCTACATTATGAATATACTTATTCACAACACATTATTTGAATTAAATATTCTCATACAAACTATCTTGTTTTAGGAAAGCAACTTACTTGCAGCAAATCCCACCCATCTTGCATATGGGATGACATTACGATCAAAATGGCTAGATGCTAGCAGGATCACAGTTGTTGTTATGCATATGCATCCCATGAAGATGCAGATTAAAGCGAGCAGCCACTCTGGCTGCAGATCAGGAGTAAAACACACCTGTGGCCGATTGTACAAGGTCATGCAAGACCACATGAGACCCAGACGTGTATCACCTGTGATGCCACAAAATGAATAATAAGCACAATACTGAACAATGTGTCCTTAAAACAATTATAGATTTATTAATTAAATGGGTTGTGTCATAGCTTAAAGTGAGAGGAATCTAACAAGTTTTACCTCCTACATCTGTGATTATCCAATCTGGCATAGCAAGGCTTACAATTGCAAAAACATCAGCTGCCATAAAAAGTGTCCCTGATATCACAGTTAGTTTATCCATGTTATTTATTGTTGAAATGCATGCAAGTCCATATATTTTTAACTATAGCGTTTAATATTTTTGACGGATTTATTGTCTTTCTGCTGAACACTGATAAACTGAAAGATAAAATTCATACACAAAAGTACGCAGCACAGGTAGCTTTATTAAGCACTATATTTCGCTTGTTACGCTGTTTTCTTGGAGCAATAAAAAAAATATAATTCCTTTTTTTTTTGCTGTGATTACATTGGAGTTTTTCGTTCTTTATTTATTAATGGTACATAAATTGGCATTTGGCAAGGAATTATCGCTATGTATTGACTGTTTCTATTTGACAGTAATGACAGTGATAACCATAGATAATACACTTACATAGGATAAAGATGGGTAAGTAACAGACGTACTACGGCGTAATACGTCTGTCTGTTGTCTTACGGACCTTGGCTTGTGTTGGAAGCGTCCATGGGCTGCGGTAACCGCTTACCATCTGGCGGGCCGTATGCATATTTGCCACCCTAGTGGTATAAAAAAAACTTCCTCTTCATGTTTCTAACTATGGCACCCAGTCTTCTTCAAGTACTATTTTGGCTAGTCGAAAGCAATGAGCATTCGCTTCGTTTTTATTAATTTGTACTATTAATAACCTAATAATCCGGATATAATTATAACGGATTTGCGCCAGAGAAATCAATGACAGATACAATGCAAATCATGAGGATTTTAATTTATACAAGTATATAATCAAAGAATTTATTATGGGAAAATATCTAAGCAGTAGAGGATTTACATTTTGTGTCCATACATCTTGTGAAGGAAGGCACGAAAGGATCGGAATCAGAAATTGCTTATTCAGTTTAGGCCCTAATAAAGCACATAGTAAGAAAGCCAGGCTTTCAAAGCCTACCGTATAGTAGTCTTGGCCTACCTCTACAAAAAAAAAATAACATCTAGGTAAACCTTCAAGAACTTGGAGCTCTGCCTTTTTTACTTATTTTGTTATTGCAATGACAAGCTGACAAGATGTTATGAGGACGAGAACCTAAATGGAGTTTTAGGCGAGAATCAAGTGGAGCCATTGAGATTTTTTCCAGTGTCTCGTAAATAATGTTGATAGTGATATTGAATTTTGGGTGTCGTTATGTGCAGGAAACTTTCATTTAGTGACTGTTTTATAAGAACATAAGAAATAATGCTATATTATGACTTTTGAGTTAAGTAATTTATCATTTTGGTAAATAGGTTACCTCTGACCTAAAGGCATGTTACGATCTACTGCCGTGGATTGTATCCAGAAACTCCAATAAACATTAGAATGTATGGCAACAGGCATTTTAATGGAGCAAACACAAAAAATTTAGAAACTAGAAAATGATGAGGATTGATTGCCATTGCTAGAAATAAGAAGAAGAGGATGTGATTAAAAGATTAGAATTTGAACAGGATATATCAGACTCAGAATAATAACTAAAGCTCGCTAACGCATTTTAGTAGGCACATTGCAAATATAAGTGTACCTTAAAAACGATACGCGAATGTCTGCGATGTGAGAAGCGGTCGTTGCCTAACATATGGACGCCTGCAATCCTCGGGGTAGGTATCTATCTATCTTAATGCGTTACCAACTTTATGGTGACAGGGATCACTGTCCTATGTCAGTGTATTATCTAACTAAGGGGATCACTTTGCTAGCAGCATTAGGTGAGGATTAGGTATCTTTATTGCCAGCACAATATATTAAATAATACATTAAAAGACTGACACTGTTCTAAATCATTCAAAGTTTATTCTTTACGATTGTAAACGAACAATACTGCATATGCCTTAGACAAAAAGTAAATAAGTGAATATTGTTAATAAATAATTTTATATATCATGTCCGTTTTCGTAGCCGTAGTCGTCAGCAATGATGATTTTTTTTTGTAATCTTTTGAGCTTACAAGTATTAGGTAGATTCTATGGTTGCTTAAGCCGGAGCCGAGGGTGCGCTGTTAACAGTGTTGCTAGTAGCTGTGGAAGCGGTATCGTCTGGCTCATCTATTTGGAGCCAGGGCATCCGGCGCTGAAGCTCTTGCCTGTTATCAATAAAACTTATTATAAAAAAATGCATTAATTGTACATGTTTGACTTGACGGCACAAAGTCAAACAATTACGGGCAAATGGACTTAACTTAAAAATATGAAAATAATAATAGGTACTACTAATACCAACCTATACTTTGGATGACTGATCGCATATACCCATGGGTCTATGCACGCAACGGTCTTGCACGCAACTGCAGGAATCATTGTCACCTGTAAGCAGACAGAAAAAAAAACAAAACTGAAGCCGCTCGAATTGATTAGTTAAGATTTCCGTGAAGAGGAGCTGGCGATGCTGGCTGAAGGGGCCTGGATTTACATTTTACGCTTATTGATTGCTGTTAGGTGGTGCAACAACATGCGTGCTGAATGCAATTGAAGCATATTTTTCACCATAAGGTTAGCAAAAAAAATGTCTGATGTGGAAAGATGACCTAATATTTTTTAGGTATCTATGAGTTAATTTTCTTAAGCCTATAAAGGATCATCATAGTGTAAAGTCAATCCAAACACATTTAGAATCACGTAGTAGGTACATACTTTAGATTTCATATTCATTAATAGGTATGTGTCTACAGGGATGCTATTAATATGGTTATAAAATATTCAATTAAAGAAAATTATTGAGTTAGAGTTACCCCTGGAGTAAGTAGTTGTTGGTTTCCAAAAGCCCCAATCAATGCCATCACGCCGTAAGGAGTCCAGGAGGCGACGAATAGGAAACACACGGTGAGGGCCGCTTTGGCTATACGTATTTCAGCTGATTGAGAGCCGGCGGTCTGGTTTGCTCGAAGGGATTCCACGTTCATCTTCTTAGCTTGTTCCCTGTTGACATTCCGGTTATTGTTAGAATTTCAATTTACATCCATCTTCCGAATTACACTTGGAAGCAATAATGTCACCAGCATAAAAGTTAATATAATATCAGAAAATAGTATTCAATAAATATGAAAGAAATAATCATTTATTTATTATTTTAATTTAACGGTATTAAATTGTTTTACCTTAGGGCAGCCTCGTGTGCAAATACTTGTTTCACTATTCCACTATAGAAATAAATAATCATTGACATCGGAAAGACGTAACTGCAGGTGAAGATACACGCCACAAAAAGTTTCGTATCGAAGGTGTTCGTGAGGTAATCGAAGGTACACGAAGTAAGGTAGCCCTCTGTGAAAGCAAACCAGATAAATACAAACAATACACTATGAATGTTTTAATTAAAAATATTATTGCTACTAAAGATTTGATAGTATAACTATAAAAACTGCAATTACATTACCAGGCACATATCGTCCCCAGATCCTGAATAGAGGTAACAAAGCCCATGGGGTGCTGTATATCCATACAAATGCCATCATCAATAATACTTTTCCTCGTGACAGACGTCCATCCAGAGGCCGAGTTATAGTAGAGTGTCTGGAAACAGTATTAAGTTTAATTGATCACAAAATAAAAAGGTGTAATGAGACACCACTAATATGCCTTAGAGGAATAAAAGGTTAAAAAATACTCAAGATAACTTTATGATCTATTTCACCTGTCATATGCGATACAAGCATTGGTCATGCCCGCCCCAATGCCGCTGTAAGCTCCCATGACTGCAAATATTTGGCAGCCAATTGTACCGGTAGCGAAACCTCTCATAGCGCTGTTATAAATAAATATAGGGGCTTTTGCCATCATTATGAAGTCTAGAATGGCTAGTTGAAGGATCAGGAGGTTGCTGGACGTCCGAAGACTTTTAGTCCTGTAGAACAATGATTAGTGTACTTGGCAATTATTGTTTGTTTTGCATTTTTTATTAGGGACTACATGTATTCTTACGTGGAGAAGATGAATATAACCATTCCATTTCCAACCAAAGCAGCCGCCGTGAAGAATAAATAGAGCAGAGCAAGGGCAGTGTGAGCGCTCGCAGGAGGCGCTGGGAACGACAGCCAGTGATCCGGAACCGCTGCCAGATCTTCACCCGTTAGCCCAGCGCCAAGCATCTGCTCTTCATTGGAACCACTGGCCCTTTGAAAAAATATCGTATCAGGAGAATATATGAACTAAAATCACTTAATATTTTATCGATCGATATTTTTTTTAATTTTGTTACGACTAATAGGGACTTATAAAGGTGGCGTGAGGACTTGGACGCGTTTTAGCACGATTGGGCAAACATTGCCGGGGATAGAAAGCAGTCGAGAAAATTGGGTGACCGTTGCCCAGCAGTAGGACGATATGGGTTGGTAAAAAAAACGAGTACCGGAAAGGTGCGCATAATACTGGCAATCGTTATTGTTGCTGCCCAGTAAGTTGTTGTTCATACACGCAGCCTGGGCACAATGGCACGCAACGCAACCGCTTTAAAGGGTTTTTAGCAGAATAAGATCATATAACTTACTTAAGAGCAGCAAAGTGAGCGCCATAATAGTAATTTTCTGTAATGTTGTCCATATCGAAGGAGAATCAGTGAGCAGTCCTCGGTAGTGTGCCTGACTGCCCACCCCATTGACTGACTGCTGGTCATTACATATCTCGCCCGAGTTTTATATCAGTTGTCCAGTCTAATGGGTAACAGGATTGCGCGGATTATCCACCCCTACACCTTTGATAGGATTAGTAGAGGTTTGGCTCACACATTGACACAGATTTGTCGTATTTATTGTACGTTCAGATATTAAAGGTTTTCAAGAACAACATGAAACCATATAATGTAAAAGAGGATTATGTATTGGTGTTATAGCGCCCTTCGTATTGGCCCCATGATATTCCTGTTGTGTAGTCAGTTTAATATTTTGTTTTCCACTGACCAATAGCAAAAATAGCGAAAGACTGACTTATGAATTAACCATCGCTGCATCGTTAACTTTACCTACATCGTCACATAATATGTTGTTGTTATTCTTTCTTATATTAAAATTATATAATGAATTATATAGGTGATTTACATTTTGTGATGGCTTAAAACCTAATAAGTAAACGTTAATTACTGAAGTAAAATGAACCTTCTGAGCGGGTCAGTGGAAATCACGATTTTCTTTTAAAATGTTAACTGCCTCCAATATGACCCAAATTCAAAATCTGGCAAATCATTGACAGAGAATTGGCAGCATTAGATAGATTACCTGGACGACAGACCTTCGAACTCTACCATTTTTTTTATTTATAAAAACTTATCTGATCTTACATAAAACATATAAATAAGATACAATAAAATATCTCGACAATTCATCAACAAATTTAATAGACATCACAACAACCATTTGGAATGAGTACAAGTTACAAATTATACAAAACAATATCTAATGTTGACGAGAATCTTTTACTACTTCCTTGCTGTGGTATAAAACTCTCCCTAGTTATTTATATTCATAACAAAAGTGCATATTCACAGATCAGTCAGACATTGACGAAAGCGCCGCGCGCCCTCAAAGGTTTCCATATAAGCCTGACCAAAGTGAAAACCCTGCTGTGGTTTGGAGCCTTTACATTCGTTTTAACATATGCAGATATGAGATTGCTAATGATTGAGGTACATCATGAGTATCGGTAAGTGTTTTAGTTATTATATGGGGCATGGGTTTACTTTATGTGGTCAAGCTTTTCTTACACTTTGAACACTCACTTCTCACTTATTATTGAATTACATTATTTTATGAAAACTAAGAACACCCGTGTCACGTTCTTAATTGACACTAGAATTCAATTAAAAGTCGTAGAAAGAAAAGAAGAATAAATAACGATTTCGGACGAAGAAGCAATTTAGGATGATATTGTTATGTTGCATGCATTGACTGAAAAATAAATTTTAGCTATTAATATATGGAGTACCGACCCGTTGTCGAGGATAGCGCAAATCAAGTTCACATTAAATGTCCTCACTTATTTCATAACCTACATACCTTTTTTATACCACTATGATGCAATATGCACAAGCATACGGCCTGCCTGATGGTAAGCGGTTACAATTCGCGGGTTCCTGAACCGGAAACAATCTTTTCACACCCTTCTTCCTTAACAATAGGTCCTTATGAAAAGGTCAACTGGCAGAATTTGATAAATTAAAAGCGCTTGTATTTTTTATATTAATATTATACATACATATTTTAATTATTTTATTAATAAAACAATTCCTCATATTTGTACGAAATGTTCGCTCATACATTTTTATTTACAAATGACTCGTGATTTAAAAAAATAAAGCTTCATTGAAACAGTACAATCATAATATTTGACAACTATTTTTTATTCAATTTATTTTATTATTAGTTTTCTAATTTTAATTGTAATACAATTTATTTGGTTATTTTATATAAAATTCGCTTTAATCAGTCTTTTAAATTTTAGCAACGGGTGTACCAACATTATTAAGGGTTTATTTTATTATAAGTCAATACCTTATATAAGAGATAGAATAGATATTATATTAAGTCAAGTGAAATACGTCCATTTTATTATATTAATCAGGGTACAGATATGGTCAAGTATTTTAATCTGACTGATGTGTAATCATTATGCAATGTAAGTTAACGCTAGGTGTAGGTGGTTACGGGAGTCTCGTAGCATCAAGTACGCAGCTACACACAGCTACGTGATTACGCATAGCCACGCGGCTACACGCAGCTACGTTCGCGACTACGCACGGCTACGTGACTACGCACAGCTACGTGGGGCTACTAACCACCAATCAGTCGCTCATTGTATGCTGTTATATATATTTTTAATACAACAACATACACTTTCTTATGTTACAATAATACCAATTAAATACACATTTAGGATTAACGACACCTATTCTACTCTGTACAAATACTTAAAGGTATTCAATAATTACAGTTAAACTTCACAATATTATCCATACAAACAGTTTCTAACAGAGGGTACACGAACTATAATATATAATACAATATACATATACTCACTACAGTTTTTATATAACAGTGGATCCAAAAAATCGTTATAAACTATCCTCGTTTTGACACGAAGACACATCGAAAAGTTCGTAAGATTACGCACATAAAATTTATAAATTTTTAAGTATAATAATAAATTGTAACCAGAAAACTTTGTATAATTCATACAAAATATGACCAATGGAGCATCGTTGGTCAGTGGGGTTAGGGGTTGGTGTGGGCGATCAGGGGCCGGCCTCACTGGTGGCGCGGGGAGTAGGGACGGGTTGGAAGTATGTCGATGCAGGTGTCGGCGGGCGCACGCGGCGGCGGAGCGCTACTCGCCCGCACCTCGCCTCCCACTGACAGCTGTTGCAGCTCCATTGCCTCTCCAATACACTCTTGCTCCTCATGTCTGAAAAATTACAATATACTAGCGACCAGCCCAAGCTTTGAACGGATAGCAGAGGACTCACTGTGCTAGCAGCATCACTACTAGCCCAGCGTATCCTCGCAGAGCACTGGCAACCTTACTTACCGCAGAAACACAACACTACATCAAAGTAGTGTTATTTCACTGCAGTCTTCTGTAAGGCGGAGGTACAGTCCCCAGTTGGGCGGCTCCAATATTAATGGGAAACCCACGGGAGATCCCAATTCGCCCTATCTCTCTTAAAAGGTCCAGCAAAGAGGTTTATTAATGACTAGCTTTTACCCGTGGCTTCGCCCACATGGTGCTACGATCCATTGGGAACCACCAAAGTTAAAAAATACAATTTAAATAAAGTATCCTATATGTTACTCCAGCCTATAAGCTACCTTTATTCCAAATTTCATACTAATCTTTTCAGCAGTTTAGATGTGGAAAGGGTACAAGCACACAGCACACACAGACAACATTTGACATTTATAATATTAGTGTGATGATCATGACGTCCTAAAGCAGGTAATATCGAAAACACCCGAGCTTTTTTTCTGTCTTATTATCGAATAAGACAGAAATAAAGCTCGGGTGTTGGCCCAAGTATGAAATTTGGAATAAAGGTAGCTTATAGGCTTTTGTAATATATAGGATACTTTACTTAAATTGTATTTTTATTAAATCCGCCATAACTCCATCGGAGTTAATCGAGAGCCGAGAAAAGTATGCAGTGCCCAGCGATAGCTGAAAATAGCCCCACATACTGACTACTGTTCATATATACATATGCAAACTCATAAAATTCCGGCTACTAATGAGTAGAGGCCGGAAATTTATTTAATTTAAATTTTACTAGTAAGGCAATGTAAAAGCTTTTCAATTAATTTATAAATTCAATTTCTAATCCCCTACCTTATTGCTGGTTCTGCAAAGTTCATGTCATTGATGCTCTCCACTGGAGTTGCTGGAAATAAAAATACTATACTTGTAATAAAACTGTAACAGATCCAATAGTATACATTGATGATATTGAGAAAAAAATTTTTTGGAGGACAAGAAGTTTCGTTGAGCAGCACTTTTTTATATACTTTCATTATAGCTTAGGGTCTTATAAAGTTTTTAAAATTACTCAAAATTCACGATTAATAGCTAGTTTTTTATTTGAATGGTAACTCACTCTAACCTAAACAAATTATCTTCGATTAAAAGTTTTATAACTTACATTAATGACGGGAAGCTGAATATTTTATGTATGAAAGTAGAAATCATGAGGACTATGTTACAAAAAAATTAAATAAGTAGCAGATACAGAATTTGCAAGAATAAAAAGGTAGGTCGGTTAGGTCAAAAGTTCTAAAAACTTATTAAATAAAACATGACTCGAACGTTACGAAAATTCTTGGCACATACATTACATGGGATATTTCCGAAAACCCCCATAAAGTTTTTTTTTAACGTCACCGTTTCGTCCCGTTTTTCGACCATTCTGTATAGGTTTATTTTTGTCTACAGAAATAGTATAGTCTATAGATAAGATATAGTCTAATTTAAGGCTATATTTTGTCTTATAGCGAAGTACTCTTCCTATTTTTGAGCGAGCGAAGTCATCAAAAGTTCAATCATCATCGTTCAATAAAATAAAAAAAAGCATCTATCTGGTGTCGTAAATAATTGTAATCGTCATCGAGGTTTTTCGTATTTTTTAAAAGAGTCAAGTAAATTTATAAAAGAGATACTAACGATGTAGTGTATCGTCGTGCAGACGCTGTTGTCTGGCAAGTGGGCGGCGACGGGTGTTGTCCCGCACACGCAGAGTCACACCTGCGCACGCGCCGCTCGCGTGTAGGTCCAGCGCTAGCGAAGACTGCGACCCGCACTCCGACTCTGCTGCACTTACACTACAAAATAACATTCACCAATAAGCTATACAAAATACATACACGTCATTCATGTTTAAAATTGCGTGTCTACGTTATTATGCAGAAAAACATAAAACTGTAGAGGTCAAATCAAGTTTTTTTTTTTTTTTTTTTTTTTTTTTTTATTTATTTAGGTAACAAACGGTCTCTAACAGTAATATTTGCTTAAATTAAATAATGTATGACTAGACCTATAGTACCATAACTTAAATTAATATTCTGATTAAACAAATTGAGTCCATGAGAAACTACTTAGTTACTGTTTACAAAATGTTTCAAGATCCTTACAATCTACTAGTACAACATCTCGCGAACCAGTTTTCTGAAATTATTATAAGTACTTGAAAAAATTTCAATATTGGTCAGGTTTTTGTTATAAAAATCAAGTGATCGCCTCAAATATGAGTTTTTTGTGTAATTTGTGCGATATGGCGGGACATAAAAAGTACTCTTAGACCTTGAGGAGGGACGAGGAACCTTAAGGTGGATTTTATCTAACAAATTAGTGCAATCAATTTGGCAATTAACTATTTTATATAATACCATAGTGTCCAAAAAAGTACGTCTAATTTGTAATGGGGTAATGTTATATTTTGAGGCACAAGCCCTGTAATCGTTTAAGATAAGTCCATCACGATAACTCAATAATTTTAAAAACTTGTTTTGTACCTTTTCGATACGATCAACGTGAACAGCATACTGTGGGCTCCAAACCACACTACCAAACTCTAAAATACTGCGTACGTAAGTGTTAAATAAAATTATTAAAGTTTTTGTATTTTTAAACGGTTTCCCTAAACGATTTATTAAACCAAGCTGTTTGAACGCACGTGATACTATATTATCAATATGAATATTGAAGTGAAGTTTGGAGTCCAGAGCTACACCGAGGTCACGTATGAGGGAGACTCTTTTTATAGTGCTTCCAAAGAAGTTATAGTCATAAACAATCGGATGATGCTTACGGGTAAATGTAATAGTATTGCATTTATCAGTGTTTAAGAAAAGCTGATTTCTTGAGCAGTAATCTTGAAATCTACTAAGATCATTTTGCAGCTCACAACAGTCATTAAGAGAGGTAATTACTTTAAAAATTTTAGTGTCATCAGCATAGAGCAGATGGTGTGAATTTACAAAACAATTATTAACATCATTTACGTACAGAGTAAAAAGATATGGGCCCAAATGCGACCCTTGAGGAATGCCCGATGGTATATTAAGAAATCCAGACTGATATCCCCGTAAAGCTACTGCCTGACTCCGATTTGAGATATACGATTTTACCCACCGCCAGAGGTCGCCGTGTATACCGATTGCATATATTTTTTCTAATAACAAATCATGATTTATTTTATCAAAAGCCTTTGAAAAATCGGTATACACGGCGTCCACCTGATGTCCAGAATCCAGAGCATTTATAATAAGATCCGTATATGTAGTCAGATTGGTCTCCACACTACGACCACTGATAAACCCATGTTGCTGAGAAGAAATAAGTTGTTTTGTTTGCCAAGTTAAAAATTTGGTAACGAGCTTTTCAAATATTTTTCCCATTACGCAGAGCTTAGATATGGGCCGGTACTGACGGACATCATGTTTTTCACCTCCCTTAAATATGGGTGTAATTAAAGCTCGCTTCCAAAAGTCTGGAAAACAACCTTCGGAGATTGACTTGTTATATATAAGGGTCAGCGGGACAGAAAGCTCCATTGCTAATTGTGATATGAAAAAAGGGTGGATATTGTCAGTACCTGAGCTCTTATTTATGTCTACATGCTTCAGTGCTTTAAAAACTTCTTCCTGAGAAATATACAAAATAGATAAATTTAAACTAGTTTTACATGAATTTTCTAAATTTCTTTGAGAATTACCAGTGCTAAGTGCAGAATCATTTGTGACAAAAACAGAATTAAAATAGTTATTGAACATTTCACTTATTTCCTGAGAATCTGTAGACTGAGTATTATTATAAGACATACACGGAGGCAAATCGTTTACACTACGCATTGATTTGGTATATGTATAAAAGTACCGCGGACATGTGTTTATTTTTTCTTCAGCGTAAGAAATGTAATTTTCATAACATTCAGTCTCCAATAGTTTGACTCGAGCGCGCAGACATTTAAACTCAAGATAATCACGCGGATTATTATATTTTTTCCATTTAGAATGCACCGTCCGCTTATTGCGGATTAATTTAATAAGAGCCCGGGAATACCACGGTGGATTGTTTGTATGAGTATTGACAACTTTTTTAGGAATATATTTACTAATTAAATTTTCTAGTACAGAATAAAAGTATTTAACTGAATCATTTGTGTTTAAATGGGAGAAAATATCATGCCAATTAATATCTAAAATCTCTTTCTTAATGTTATCGAAGTCGCCTGCGCGATAAAGAAAAATAGTGCGTTCATTTTCCCTAAGTGTGAGATAAGCATAGGGTGACCAACAAGGATTTATGATGATTGTCCTCAGGAACAATTGGCATATCGCAAGCTACGACCTTGCTTGGGACGTTACTTAGGACCAGGTCTAACATTCGATCGTTTATGTTGCCACAGCCGTTGAATTGCGATAAGTTAGAAAAAGACATAAAATTAGAGAGATAAATAGCTTTGGGGTCGTCGTTAGTGTATAATTGTAACGATCCGTAGTCATCAGACACCCAGCCTGCATTGGTAATATTAAAATCACCTAAAAGTATAAACTTATCGGAGGGATTATTTTGCATTAATTCGGAGGCGTAATCAAAGAAAGTTTGCAAAGATGTAAGATGATTTTTGCTGTGCGGAAAATAACAACAACCGATATGCAGTTGACTGGCTGCGGCACGAGATAAGAAACCGGTCCGGGAAGCGCGCGGGGCGGCGGCCGCGGAGGGGGCGAGCTCCACGCTCAGCCAGAGCTCCTCGGCCGTCGCACTCGAGCGCCAGTCATCCCGGCAGCGCACGCTCAGCCCCCGACGCGCGGCGATTAACACGCCACCCCCCCCGCTCGCTTACACCTCTACTTACCGACCTGTCTCTGCGGAAAACATGATATTTGCCACAAAAATATTCCGTATCAGCAAAATCGGGCGTGAGCCACGTTTCGGTGATACAGATCAGATCATAGTCAGACAGAATAATGTTACGACAGAAGTTATTACCTTTGGTTCTCAATCCTCTCACGTTCTGGTAATATATATTTAGTGAAGATTCAACCATGATTACTTGTGATTAGAATATAAGTATATATTAGGTCCTTACATATGAAATTGGCGTTTTGTATGGGAGGAACAAAAAGTCGAATATTTTTTAATATAATATATTTAATTAATCAAAGTATGAACCATTATTTTCTATGCACTTTTGCCATCTCATAGGTAGTTCATTGATCCCTTTACTAAAAAAACCAGTCGGACGGGAATCAATAAAATCTTTGAAGGCGATTTGGACTGCCCCATCGGAGTTGAATTTTTTCCCTTGCAAGAAGTTATCCAAATTTCGAAAAAAATGGTAATCTGTTGGAGCAAGGTCCGGGGAGTACGGAGGATGTCTTAGACTTTCCAATTGAAGCTCTTCTAATTTAGTAGCCGTCTGTAGCGCAGTGTGTGGTCTAGCGTTGTCGTGAAGCAGCAGTGGCGTGGAGCGATTGACCAGCCTAGGTTGTTTAGCCGCTAGCTTTTCCATCATGGTTTGCAATTCCTGACAATAGACATCAGCCGTAATAGTCTGGCCAGATTTGAAAAAACTGTAATGAACAATACCGGCACTAGTCCACCAAACGCTTACAAGTAACTTTTTTGGGGTTAATTTTCGCTTGGGGCAGGATTTGGCTGGCTGGCCAGGATCTAACCATTGCGCTGAGCGCTTCCGATTATCGTAAAGAACCCATTTTTCATCACAGGTAATGATTCGGTTTAAAATACCTTCATTATTGTGCCGGTTTAGTAATGTAACGCAGCAGTCGACGCGCGTTTGCCGGTTTGTTTCAGTCAATTCGTGAGGTACCCACCTTTCAAGCTTTTTAATCTTCCCAATTTGCTTCAAGTGAATTAAAACAGTTTTATCACTAACATTGCAGCCTGCAGCTAACTCGGACGTGGTTTGCGATGGATCCGCTTCCACAATAGCCTTCAACTCTTCATTATCAACTTGAGTCTCAGGCCGTCCACGGGGCTTGTTCTGCAGGTCGAAATTTCCAAAACGAAAACGTTGGAACCAAAAACGAACTGTGTTTTCTTTTGCAACACGACCGCCATACACATCATTCACCCTTCGAGTTGTTTCCGCAGCACTAGTGCCACGGCGGAACTCGTACTCGTAAATAATGCGATATTTAAGGTTTTCCATTTTGTAAAATGAGTGACGCAAACAGAAAAAAACAGAAGAAAAAAAACAAATGAATGACGATCATCGAAGCACAAATACATGAGTCTATAGCTGTACAAATTTGAATTTGGAATTCCTTACCAAAGAGGAGAAATTCGTGATTAAAGTGGCCAGTACGAAAAACGCCAATTTCATATGTAAGGACCTAATATTAAAATATTAGTATATAGTAAATATCTGATTTCACTTTTAGATTTTATTTTGAGTTTACTTTTCGATATTGACATTTTAAGATTTTATTTTCAATGCAAAATACGTATATCGAATCAATACATATTTACACCGAAAGTACATCAAGGCGAAATCATATGGAAACAGTGTAAACAAAATAAATAGTATAATTAATTGATCGAGAAAAAATTTTTTGTCAGGGTAACAGACCGATATTGACATCATGTTTTTATAAGAGTAGAAGTTAAACAAATGTGATTTAAATTTAGGACTGATATGATCGAGGCAACTACTAGGTTGCGAGATATTGAGGAACAAGAAATAAATATTTAACAAACGTAAATGTGTAATAGTGATACAATACCATACATACAGTCACTTGATTAAAGACAGGTCTGAGTCTTTCGAGATGCGCAAAATTGGTGACTTATCATTTTTACGTATAAGAATTTTACAGTCCTTAACCCATAAGTAGGCGTAATTATGTTCAGCTCTCAATTCACGGGCGCGTTTGAGTAAAAGCTTGTTAGCAGGGGTGAGGTGTTCATTGACAAATATGTTGTATGCCTGGCCGGCTATACCGATGTCTGCAGTGGTAAGCCCTCGGCGTTGTCGAACTGCAGTAATAAGCTGATCCTTGCGCGCGCGCTGCGTAAATCTGACGATTATTGAAGGGGCGCGGGTAGATTTGTTTTGTTTATCAGGATCCGCCGTTTGGTTGAAGACGCGGACACGATGAATTGTGTCGATATCAGTATCGAGCAGTGAGAATCCCACTTTGAGGCAGATGTCTCTTAAGATAGAAAGCAGGTTTTCGCTATTGTAGTGGGGAATACCAGCAATTTCTAGGTTATTCTGCCTGGAGAACTGGTCTTTGGTGTTATTTTCTTGCTTTAAATAATTAATAGTCTCCAGGGCTTGATCAAGGTCTTTCCGGATAATAGGGATACATGAGATTTTATTTTCAACAACGATAAGCCGGTCCTCCATCTCTGAAAACCGCTGCTCCATCTCCGTCCACTTAGAATTCAGGTCTTGGATTGATTTGGTTACAGTACGGATATCAGTTTTAATATCATCAAAGTCAGACTTCATGGTATTGAAATCAGCTCTAAAATTTTTCAATTCTTTAAGCATGTCTGTAAGTGCATCACTCGTGGTCGTCACAGTGCCACTAGCCTTTGAAGGTGGTTGAACGCGACATGAAGCACAACGCCAAGCTGCCTTTTTATCAACTCCCATTTTTCGATATGTGGATTCAGCAACTCTTGCACATCCAAAATGGAATTGCCCTTGACACTGGCCACACGTAACGCAATCTGTTACGACTTCATTACACTGATTGCACGACATTTTTTATTTTTTTATTTATTATTATATATTATTTATTATTTAGTGGTAACAACAGATTTCACAGAACTAATAAGAATACTATACACTGCCTACTATTACGATCGTAATCGAGTTTCGAGATCGTAAGCGATAAGAGCACGACAGTGTGTCCGTTTCTCATGCACTCTGCGCGCGGACTGGATGTTATGCTAAAGCAACAACAGGAGGAACTAAGCGGATAGCGTATAATGTTAATAGTGTATTACATGAACGAACGATTGGGAGATGGTAAAGCAGTACCTGATGGCGCAATGAGGAGGTTCGTCGACGGAGAGGGCGTAGCGCCGCAACGGTCGGCGTAAGGCGCTGGCCGGGAGTGCGGCGCGAGCAGCACCCGCGCGCAAGTCTGGCGCCGACCCGAACCGAGCCCGCCCCTTGTCTCTCTCATCTCTGGGTCTGTGCCATATACACTCACTGCCCTATACCTCAAGTAGCTTGCGGAAGAAGCGGACGGACTGCAGACGACTTGCCGCTTTTCGGGTAGGATATCGCTTTTATATGGTGTAGGTATTGACGAAAGAATGGAATGATATTAAGGCTTTAAAATGGACGTTCATTCGGTCACGCGTTCGGAAATAACTCAAAGCTGGGAGTATTAGCGTAGCTACAGGAAATGTATTGATAGGTATCTGTGAATTGTACCGTTTACGGATCAAATATACTTACATTAATGTAAAAAATGTAATACATTAAGTACCTTTGAAAAGGTGGTCGATGCCTGTGCAAGGGCGCGAGTGGGAGCGCGTGCGGGAGGGGCAGCACGTGGGGCAGGCGGTAGACTCCGAGCTGGTCGAGGCGCGCAGGCGCGGCGCAAGGCGGCCCGCGACGTGGCAGCGGCCGAGGCAGCGCCTGCGGCCGCGCCGGTGTCACCTTGGCTGCACTGTCACGCGCCTCGAACGTCATCACACAGGCCGCTACTACTATGAAACCTATTACAAACGCGACCGCAACGCTTACGTATCGAATTAAGCAAATGCAGTCTATTTATAATAAATATATAATAAATAATATATAAATAGCCTATTTATAGAAAATATAGTTATGAAATTGCGCACAGTCAAAAGAACTGATCCTTAAATGAACCTACATTTGTTGACCACAATGGCCAGACATTAATTTAGATTAGTAGGAGCACAACTAACTAACTATAGTTAGTTAGTAATAATTATATCCCATTCACTCCAGAAAGATATATTGCTCCGACATGTTACACAGGATTGAATGTTAATGATAATGATGATCCCATGATCCCCAAACATTTAATTATGTCTACATTTTAGTGATGTCTATGAAGACATACAATTTATATTGTAAGTAGTAACCTCCGAATCCCATAACGATGGGTCCCGCGTAGGAGAGGTTATTGAGATGGAAGCCCCGCGCCTCGTCCTTCACCGACACAGTTGCGTTGCCGCGCACCTCCTGCGCCACGGACAACGTGTCCGCGTAGTAACCTGCAACATACAAACACACATTTGGTCACTATTAGACATATTACAGAAACATCATACAGAGCTTAAATATGTCAGAGCGACATATTCAAGGTGGTATTAGGGAGACGTAAAGTTGTGGACATAATAATAGCCCAAAAACATTGGGACCATTAGTATTTAGGTACCTACACTTTCTCGTGGTGTTATAAATCGTACTGAATAATGTAACTTCGAAGAAAAAAAAACTGTACAGTGTACATACAAACATATTATATAAAAATAGCAAGCAGGCAGTAGTGTGTCAACGGTTCGATATTACATTTAACGTAAAATTATTTGACTGAAACCTGAACGGGAATGACATTGCAATTATGTGTTCATTTGGATTGCCAGCAGGGAACGGGGCCGGAAGCGACGAGCCGGAAATGTCAGTGCCGGAACTGCCATCACACCGCCAGGAGATACTGCCCCCTAGCCTCCCCCCGCGGCCTCCCAGCCAGCACGTGGACATGCAGCCATCGACATCCGCGCACATCACACGAGATAATGCCCAACTTGGGCATATAAATTTATAGGTACGCGGTACGCGTATGTATCAGTATTTGTACCTTTTACATTAGCTTTGATTCATAATAAATGATAACCATGAACATGATTGAGTATTTACTGATTTTATATACTTTAATAGTTTTTGTACTTTGATTGTTGCCCTCATCCAAAGAAAGGAAACACATATTCAAAACGTATTTTTTTTCTAAGTAATTTTCCCAAAATAACCCGCATAATTGAAATCTACATCATTCACTGGCAGGTAGCTGATGCTATAAGACGTAACTTCGGTCAGATTTATTTTGGAAAAATAATAAGGGTTCCGCGCAACAAACAAATAAGCACTTGGAATTTGAAACAATAACCGAACAGTAGGATCGATTTGTTCACTGGCAGATAGCTGATGCTATAAGGCAGTAACTTGGCTTAATTTATACTGAAAAAAATATAGGAGGCCTCGTGACAAATAAAAAACCTATGAAATTGTGAACATAATCTGAACGGCAGGACCGATATGAACAGGCCTTTCACTGGCAGGTAGCTGATGCTAAAAGGCGTAACACGGAACTTTGGAAAAATAATTAGGGTTCCGCGCAGAAAACTGAACCCATGAAAAATTTTATATTTCAAGTGTACGTCGCGTACGTGTAAGTCGCGGGCACAGCGAGTTATTAATAAAAATCTTATGTGTAATATACTCGTATTTGAAAAAAAAACTAAATAATATAGTGTAATGTACTTAATTCAATTTATCGCAGAAGCCAGTGAAAGTTAGTATTAGCTTAACAGGTGCCTATTTTAATTTAAATGGTAAATAATCAAAAATAAATGCATTCAAGTATTTTCATCCAATATGCTTTAATCAAATGCAGTGACTTCCCAAAACCGTGACGTGAGCTTTTTCATACGGCAAAGTGCAGAGGGACAGTCAATGTCCAGTTGTATAAATTTACTACTGACCTATGACTGCCATGGCCCCGCCGAGCAGCATGAGCAGCAGGCCGGCTGACAGCGCGCGACACGCATGCCACAGACACTGCGAGCTCATCTTCCCTTTCACCACCTGTCAAATATAACAAATCTATATTTTTTTCGAAATCTGGTATTTATTTCCATTGAACAATACATTATAACATAATGTATTGTACTTCTTAATTTCGTAATCTTAATGTAATGTACTTAGTTTATTTTATGTTTTTAATTTAAGTATGTTGTCTATATTAATAAGAATCAAAAACAATGGTTGCATGTACCATCATCACATGAGAACGGCTCGACAGATTTAGCAAAACTTTTTTGTGTTCCTGGCTAAGGTGGCGCGGGTCGCGTCGTTCATAAATAAGAATCGGAGCGTATGCCCTGGCGCGTGGCGGCTACACTGATAGTAAGCGGTTTTCGTAGCGATATGGACGATTGAGAGCGTATGAGTCACCTTCCTGCCAGCACATTGCCTCCGCAAAAAGTATTATTTTTCAAACTTTCGTGATCTTAACATATACCTTATTATAAGCAAATTTATATCACGTATATTCATTTGTATATTTTCTCGACGTTCTTCGGTGATAGTCACCGAGGTGAAGTACTTTATAGGTATTACGCGCAAGTTTGTGAACAACATGGTTGGCACCCCGTTAGTGATACCCCTGGCATTGCTAGCGGCTATAGGCTACGGTGACTGCTGACCATCAGGTGGGCGGCATGCTTGTGTGCCACCTTAGTGGTAAAAAAATGGTTGGACAAATTTGAACGGAACTTTCACTGGTAAATAATTATTGCTATAAGGCGACACTTACGCTACTTTAAGCTTGAAAAAATGATTAGGGAAAAAACATTCATTCCAAGCGTACAAAGTCGCGGGCATAGCTAGTTACATACAAATCAGTAACGCATTAAACTCATTAATTTCATTTCTGTCACGAATGCTACCGAAAAGCCCTGTATCAATAGACCTGATCTAATAACCGTTTCTGTTAATATCCTGTAGAGCACATTGTAATTTAGCATATTGTTGACAATAATAGTAGAATGTTTTACAAGGGACTAAAGTGACCCATTGCATCCGAGGTAGTTTAGCTTTAGCGAGGTAGTAAATGCAAACAGAGTTACAATGGGTTTTAGCGCCGTGTGTAACGCTGCTTTTCGCTACGAGTGCAAAAAAATAAAATAATCCAATACGATATTAAAAAATATGTATTTCTATATCTATATCTATACTAATATTATAAAGAGAAAAGATTAGTATTTTTGTATTTTTGTGGGTTTGTATTTATTTATTTATTTAGCACAAAAACAGAACACAATTTCATAAAAAACAAGTACCAATAAAATGAAAAAAATGATCTGAATTGTGCTCCAAGGTTTGTGTGCATAAAACTAATTAAAATTAAGTTGAACTATCCATAAAAAATAACAGAAATAAAACTAAAACTTAGGATGATAATGATAAATGGAGGATAGCTTTAATGATTCTTAAGTATTGAATAGGCTCTGAAACTACTGTACTGATTTCAAAAATTCTTTCACCTTTAGAAAGCTACATTATCACTGAGTAACATAGGCTATATATTATACTAGCTGCCCGCCCCGGCTTCGCACGAGTAGACAAAATATATTTGATAAATATCTACCCGTGCGAAGCCGGGGCGGGCCGCTAGTATTAAATAAATGTACAATTGGTACCTACTATACGTAGTATATTATCTCTACTCTGAGCTATTATTCTAGATATATATTTAACGAGATGTCTTAGGCAAAAAATATCGATATAAAATATTGATACGATAAATATCATGTTAAAAGTATAGATATTAAATATCGACCGAAATTATCGATACGAAAAATAACGATATATATTTCTATTCTATAATACCTCTGGCGGCATGCAACTTCATTTCATTCTTCTGTGAAGATAAATGTCGAGTAAGTATGAGACTCAAGGACTTGTATCCATGACTTGAACAAATAATCATTAATACATGGAGTTCCAGGTAACAGACAAATTAAAAATAATATATTTTTTCCCCGCTCTGGTACGCTATAGAGACGGACTTTTTGAGCAAAATAGTGTTTAAGTATTTTTATTTTCATCTACATACAGATAACAAAGAAAATATTCGCATATCCGAAAAGACGACTAACAGGCATCCCTATTGAAAACCCAAATTTGTTATTAATTTATATTTCCATAAATACAATACAAGTAAGAATAAGGTCTATCTGATTGTAAGCGATTACCGTAAACTCAGAGTAGATAATAGATTCAACGTCCGTTACCTATGCGTATCGCTGGCACGTTGCCGAATCTATCACCAACATGTATATTATCTCACAATAATCCAAACTTAATTAAGAAAAATAAATACTGAAAGATACAAACTAAACAAGATATTGAGGAAACCTTATCGATTTATATATATGCCTGTTGGCCTATATATAAATCTGTTGGCTGATCATACAGAATGCTCATCGTCTCTTGCTCCAAAGCAAGATTGTCATTTTGGCCCGAGTGAAATATCACGAAGTAGGTAATAAGTTTCAACAGTTAATTATTCTCAATTTGAATTGGTTTGAAGGCATTGTACAATGGATTATTTTATTTAAAGGATCGCAAATTGCAAGCAACAAGTTCTTAGCCAACTGTTGAGTTCCATTGGTCATAATCACTGGGTGCGTGGAGTCTGTGTAGTGCTTGTAGAGAAGAGATCACTCGGGTAATAATTGGACAGAACAGGGATAGGGATAAGGTCGTCGGGCCGAGTTAGGGGGTGAATGTGAGGACCGGGGGTTTCGTGTTGAGAGTGACAGTGTGTGTACCTGGACGTTCCAGGTGGCCCCGGAGGCGGGGTGGGCGCGCCGCAGCGGGCCGGTGACGCTCCGCGCGCGCCGCATGCCGACTGCCGCGCGGGCTCCAGCCGTCCGCTCTCCGCCGCTGCGCGCGCATACAGCCTCCGCTCCAGCCCACCTGCGTCCTAATTCTCTTAACAAAAAAATCAGATACTTGAATACGGTCGGTTGCTCTTAACTCACGCTCTCTGGAACGCATTTAAAAGCGCGAATACCTATACATACAAGCTTACATTAATGAATTGCTCTGCATTTTGTATTGAATGAGCGTGTTTAAACCTCTAGTTAGATTAAAATTAGCATTATGTACGTAATATGAGAGATTTTTTGAGAAAAGCTTTATCTTTTTTTTTATTAGAGCATGTAGGTAGTTACTCTCCAGTTTTCACAGTTTTCAACCAGAATCCTTGCTATGAAACTTTATAGCCAAAGCAATTTTACGTTAACTTAGTATAATAGGTATGCTACGACTTGCTACGATGGATAACGAATAATTATTTTAATTTAAGATATTGAGTGAAGTGCAGATCTGACTAAACCATTTTTTTTTTCGTTTTATGGTCTACGGGGTCCAACCACTCACCGGAGCACATAATATTGTGCGATTCAAAGCTATGCTACAGACTCCTTGGCTCGCCGCTCACGGGAAACAGATTTAGGTCAAGTTTTTAGGGTTCGAAAATCCTTTAAAAACCCTTATAGCTTTGCCAAGCTAGTCTATGTTCGTTATTCGTTCGTCGGTATGGCACAGCCCTCGTAGACTATTAGTACAAAGCTGATCTGTTTTGCCATAAATATACACAATTTGCATACAAAGCTATGTAATCAATCATTTAAAATATTTTTTTCAGCGTATGCGTTAAGTACTTCGTAATATTTTTATTCACGTGACCCATCCTGTGGGATATTGTTGAGCATAGCATTAAAAATATTGCGGGTGTGTGTGGCCCTTGCAATAAAAAATAAGGTGACTTATTTTGTCCATATAAACTCGTCAGTCGCATACAATAACAAATATAAGTGTCAAGAAATTATGAAATTATGAAATTGGCTTTCTACAAACTGTCCGAGTATCGAAAAAATTCTAAACACTTCTGACATTAAACTTACGTGCAATAGGTTGATACTTTTATATATGTGTATGTTGAAAAACAATTCAAAATGTACAACACCAGAGTTCGTTACTACTGTTGGGAACTCATGAACTTACACAGTGTTTATAATAATTAGTTGATGTATTTGTACATATTACACGAATGCGTTATGAATACTTATCATACATTAGGAGATCAATCTTGTTCCAATTCCATAGCTTAATTGAGTATATAAGTCCGAAACGATAGCTTTTCTCAATGTATCCTGACAATGGTAGGTAAAGATTTTCCTTAGTTAATTTTTATTTGTCTAGGCAGATTGTTAAAAAGATACCCTATTTTGTCATATAATATCGATTGAGGATTTTTCGTTTTCATCGAGGTCTCTAATATATTTTGGATGTAATGCATGTTACGTAGGTTATGCTGAAGTGATAATTGATGGTTGGTAATATAAGGTGCATTTGCGAGATGTGTCCGGCAGCGAGCGCCGCAGCGGGGCGGGGTGCGCGGGGCGCGTCACGTGGAGCTCGGGGCGCCGGCGCGGCCGGGCCGCCCGGGTGCTCGCCGCTCGGCCGGGCTCCGGGCGCGCGGCGCGGCATTCCCCCGCCGGCAGCCGCCCGCCACGCTATGCGAGCCGGCACGCCAGGTTCCGCGCGCACCGCGGCCCGCTGCTCGCCGCCCGGAGTACCTCGGGGCCGCCGCGTAGGCTGCGTGCCCGCTGCCGCCGAGCCGCGCTAGCCGGACACTTGTATGTTGCAGCGCGCCGGGAGGGGGGCGGGGAGGCAGGTGCGGCCCGCGCCCGGCCCTGGGCCGCCCGCCTCGACGCGCCCATGGAGCCGCCGTGGGAGCTCGAGCTCGAGCTACGACGGCACATCGAGAACTGCGCGTGCACTTGCGACCACATGGGCTACGGGAACTACATGGACTACCAGGTGGCGCCGGCGGCGCACGCCTGCCTGTGCAGGGCCATCACCTCGCCGCACGCCCACGTACGTGTTGCCCGCTCGCCCGCTCCACTCTCTACATCCACGATCACTTGTTTGTAGTACCTATTCGCAATTCATTACTAGCTCACCATTATCACACCTCTATCGCATGTGATCCTTTGCAACCTTGTCTTTTACAATATCGAAAGTAAATGTAAATAGGTACGTTCCATTAATATTTGTTTTTCAGTTATTTTTTTAGTATCCGCTTCCATATCCAGCCTATTTAATAATAATCAGTATGTGGTAGCAAATATCAAGCTTGTTAATAGTTAGAAGCTGCCAGTATTTTTTGGGATCAAATCATTACCGTAGCACCCTCCATCTAACCAGGACGCTTTTTAAGAACTGTAGCTATACTTTATTGGTTTTGGATTACCTAAATAAAAAATAGATATATACTACACGCACTTACCTGTATGTGTTTATTCAACTGTAATCATTTACCCTCTATTACATGCATGGCTGTAATTTTCAAACTTGTAGTTAGAGCAACAGTTGTTTGTTCTCTGGTCCTCAAACTTGTATGTTAGACAATATAGGCACGACAAGTAACATTTTGTCAATATCTTTCGTATTTCTCTAAAATAATTATATTCATTTATTTATTACTAGTTTACATCCAATGGCTAATCGATTTTTTTAAAGGCTAGGTAAATTCAATCTGTATACCAAGAGAATAGAAACGCTACTCAATGAACATCAACAATATACAATATTGCCTACACTTTAGATCTATAATGACATGGATGAGTAGATACCCTCTAAATATCCAATACGAGAGTTATTCTTTATATGGCGCATTCTTTAAAATATGAACTGACATGAATTTCATATTGGCTTCAACTCCGCTTAATTGTATTGTATAAATAGCCCTTATGTCCTCGTTACTGTTGGCAAATGTTGCAGGTCATCGACTTAGCTTAAACCCGTTTTATCATATTGTCCTAAGTGGCGTTGAGTTAATAAACAAAAGAGTAGGACCCGAGTTCGGTATTCTATACGCCTCCCTCCCTCGTTTGTTCTATTAGACAATGATTAGGTGATAGATATAATTAAAACTCTTACTCTCATAAGTTATAGTCTATAAGTTACAGTCTCAGAATAATAACAAGCTCACTAAGTAATAGTACTTAAGAATGCAGCAATATGGTTTTATTTGAGCGTGTTACATATTCTTTACATGAAGTGGGTGCAAATAAAATAAGCCTTTTTATTTATTTATTTATTTAATAATTGCACGTGTATTACATGGTATACATACATTATACAGTACTTATATCTATAATACACACCCTGCAGGGCACAGCAATTGGGAGGAATACGCTTAGTGAGCATTCATTACATTATATAATATACCTGTTTTAATCATACAAATCAATATATTTAATTTTATTTATCTACTTAGAGGTATTCATATTATTTCTTCTATTATTTTATTTCTATCATCTAAATATTCTTGAACAGAGTAATATCATTTGTTGTTTAGGAGAGTTTTTATCAATTGTATGTATTTATTGTAGTTATTTTCTTTTTTTACAATTACGATCTTTTACGAACTTACAATCGACGAGAGGTTAAATATTGAAAGATACAACCAGTTACCAGACACATGAATGACAAAAGTTTTTCTTTGTAATACCTACAGCAACATTCAGATCTAATACCGACGACACCAACGTGGTTTGAATGTAATTATAATTAATCATAGGTATAATTATTTTATATGAACGTAGGTATTGTCCACAGTCAGTAGTAGAACATTAAAAAGTGTTCAAAGGCCATTTCACTTTTTATTCACGAACAAAGGTTGAGGCTATAAAATTTTACACGTGTGTGAGCTCATTCCGCCCCTTCAGAATAGCGCCCCTACATCTCAATTCTGTCGGCACTCGTTTTTATGGTCCTCACAGAATTTACCGTCAAATAACACTTTATAATTCTTCATTTAACCCTGAAGGCAGTATAGTTATCAGCCCATCAAAACTGCCATATATAAGTGTGTAGTGTGGGTTGAAACACGCATGTAGAAAATATATGAAAATACTTGTTATATTAGATATTATTATACTGTAAATAAATAATTTGATCTTCTCTTCCGTAGTCACCAGGTAGTTTTGACAGAGGCTGCAGTAGCTTCCCTTACGATAGTTCCTGTCTATATTCGCCGCCATCCTTGAGCACTGATGCAATGGACCGACCACCGCCGATATCACCTAACGGACCCATTTGCGCGTCCTCTGGTCCTTACCTTCACTACATAGTATAAAACGTAATCGCTTCCCGCCTAATCCTTAAGACCTTAAAAACTACGCAACGGATTTTAATGCGGTTATTTTTAAAAGATAGAGTGATTCAAGAGAAACATTTTTACCTATAATAAATTTGTGTTTTATAGGTATTTCACTTATATGGCTAATGCTGGCCGTGCGAATCCGGGCCGCGAGCACCTTGTATAAAAAAATTAAAATGGTCAAGTGCGAGTCGGATTAGCGTACTGAGAGTTCCAACACACTTTTAATTTCACACACACATATTTGTGGTAGTATATTATCTACTCTGAGTTTGTGGTATTCACTGCAGATACCTACTCATTCAAAATCATAAGACCAGTCGAGCTTTATTGACAAGTTTTCATAATACTATTGTAATCCGTGGTTATCCTATTTAAATTCGTGCCGCTCGACTGTACCTCCGATTTACAGAAGACCGCATTGAATTAACACTACTTGATGTAATGTTTCTGCGGTAAGTAAGGTTGCCAGTGCTCCACGAGGATACGCTGGGCTAGTAGTAATGCTGCTAGCACAGTGAGTCCTCATCAACAACATGGTTGGCAACCCGTTAGTGTTAGATACCCCTGGTATTGCTAGCGGCTATAGGCTACGGTGACTGCTTGCCATCAGGTGGGCCTTATGCTTGTGTGCCACCTTAGGTAGTGGTATAAAAAAAACCTATTATTCTAAGAGAGGTAGCGCGAATTGGGATCTCCCGTCGGTTTTCCCATTAATATTGGAGCCAGCCGACTAGACCTAACACCTCCACCTTCCTTTATCCGACCTTGGGAAATGTTTTTTTTCGTGAAAGCGGTAACTAGACAAGCAACTGTTAAGTAGATTTTTTATATATGGTTATTAATATAATGAAATCATTCAGATATTTAGACATAGGATTTTTATGTATTTTTCTAAAAAAAAGGTTGCGATATCGCTGCGCAGAATGGCGGTTCATCTAGTCAGCCGCTTTAAAAACGCTATTAAATTATAAAAAATGTATGTAGTTGTATGGTTTTTGCTGTTAATCTTTTTTCCTTATTAAGCTCCGACGCAAAAAGAGAGATGTTATAATTTTAACGTGTGTTGTGTCTGCATGGTAACTCCTAAGCGGATGAACTTATTTTCGTTTAATTTTCTTTTTGTTTCCAAGGTGACTTAATCGAGAGGGTTCTTAGCTGTAATTTGTAGACGACTTCGTGTCGGAGGTTTCTAAGCTTGTAATTTTAATAGGATTTTATTAGTTACTACGTCTCTTTATTTACAAGAATTACAATACATTACTGCGGTATTCACTGAAGCGTACGTAAATCCTGGATAAGTTAATTCAGTAGTCGATTTATGTGAACGTTTAAAGTTAAAGTCACGTTAAGTTCACTTCAGTAAGGGTGCCCAGGGATCGCGGGCACATTCGCCTACATTGAGCGACATAAACGTTAAAAGGATGGCTCTCTAGGCATCGTAAAGGGATTTATTCCACTTTTTATCTATCTTTAAGATATAATGTATAAAGGTGGATATTATCTTAAGAGAGAGATTAATTTAAATGAGTTACTGCACATGATGGATCGGCAGTGCAACATTATATATAAGTAAAGTGGCAGTATAAATGTAAAGTGCAGTAGAGTATTGTCATAACTGCAACCTCATCACCGTTATAAACAATACATATTTAATTATTTATTTATTTATGTTTTTGCATAAGTAATTGATTACAGTAATAACAATAATATCAGGACATCCCAAACAAAGCCAACTAACCAGAAACTCAAAAGAGCCTGTTGGTATTTAATTCGCCTGACAGTTTCTATACGAACATTACTTATATATTCTTACAAGGACTAAAGTTTCCGTGGCCTTACAGGTGCGGAAGGGATGGAACACATCCGATATCACTTCCTTAATCGTGGCGGGACAACGGCGTTCCTTGCTCGCCTCTTCATAACCAATAATATTTTCTTTCAACCATTGTATGAGTTTATCTTGGTGTACATAAAATAAACATTTGGCACTTACTGATAGAAAGCATCTCCTCTCTCTCTATACTATATAACAAACCTTTTGTCAAATAAATTAAAAACGACTAGCTTTATTACTGCGCATTTGTCCGAGTAGCAACATAATGTACTAGCTTTTGCCCGCGGCTTCGCACGCGTGGTAAAGAAGTCAATATCTGAAATTGTAAATGATAGCTTATGCCCTATTTTTATGGATTGAACTTAAAAAAATATAAGATTTTCATACAAACTTTCATCCCCTATTTTATGCCTAATGGTTGGAATTTCTAATAATCGTCTAATACATATTTATTTATTGTTAACTGAAAGGCCAAATACCAAATGTCGGGTTTTCATACAAACTCTCATCCCCTATTTCACCCCCTTAGGGATGGAATTTCCACAAATCCTCACATACGTATTTATTTATTTTCAACTGAAAGGTCAAATACCAGTTGCCATGCGTTCATCTTAAAACTGACGGATTTTCATACAAAAATTCATCCCCTATTTTACCTCCTCAGGGGTGGAATTCCCAAAAATTCTGAAATACGTATTTATTTATTTTTAACTGAAAGGCACAATACCAATTTTCATGCTCTTAACTTAAAAAACGACGGATTTTCAAACGAACTTTCAACCCCTATTTTACCCCCTTAGGGGTGGAATTCCCCAAAATCCTAAAATACGTATTTATTTATTTTTAATTGAAAGGCCAAATACCAATTTTCATGATCTTAACTTAAAAAACGACAGATTTTTAAACAAATTTTCAACCTCTATTTTACCCCCTTAGGGGTGGAATTCCCGAAAATCCTGAAATAGGTATTTATTTATTTTCAACTGAAAGGTCAAATACCAGTTGTCATGCGTTAATCTTCAAAACCGACGGATTTTCAAACAATCTTTCGACCCCTATTTGACACACTTAGGGGTGGAATTTCCAAAAATCCTGAAACAGGTATTTATTTATTTTCAACTGAAAGTATAATGTCAAATACTAATTGTCATGCGACAATATTCAAAAATGACGGATTTTCATATAAAACTTTCATCCCCTATTTGACCCCCTTAGGGGTAGAATTTCCAAAAATCCTGAAATACGTATTTATTTATTTTTAACTGAAAGGCCAAATACCAATTTTCATGCTCTTAACTTAAAAAACGACGGGTTTTCAAACAATCTTTCAACCCCTATTTTACCCTCTTAGGGGTGGAATTCCCGAAAATCCTGAAAACGTATTTATTTATTTTTAATTAAAAGGCAAATACCATTTCTTATGCTCTTAACTTAAAAAACGACGGATTTTCAAACAAACTTTCAACCCCTTTTTTTACCCCCTTAGGGGAGGAATACCCAAATATACTGAAATACGTATTTATTTATTTTTAACTGAAAGGCCAAATACCAATTTTCATGCTCTTCACTTAAAAAACGACGGATTTTCAAACAATCTTTCAACCCCTATTTTACCCTCTTAGGGGTGGAATTCCCGAAAATCCTGAAAACGTATTTATTTATTTTTAATTAAAAGGCCAATACCAATTTTCATGCTCTTAACTTAAAAAACGACGGGTTTTTAAACAAACTTTCAACCCCTATTTTACCCCCTTAGGGGTGGAATTTCCGAAAATGCTTTCTTAGTGGATGTCTTCGTCATGAAAGGTACGTACTGTCAAAATTTTAAGTCTGTACCCCTAGCCGTTTAGGCTGTGCGTTGATATGTCAGTCAGTCAGTCAGTCAGTCAGTCAGCCTCTTCTTTTATATATACAGATAGCATATGTCACTCAGGAATAATGTAGCTTTCTACTGAAGAAAGATTTTTCAGAATCGGTTCAGTAGTTAAAAAGATTACTTAATACATAAAAACTCACAAACCTTACCTTTTTATAATATTGGAAGCTATAGTCTACCGATCCAAAACACACTGTGCATAGACTTACAAAAGCAACGCAACAGAAACTGGTAAGTATAACAAATTTAATTTACTTCCGTGAGTACCGTGCCACGTTTAATAATGTAGGCACGATCGATGTGTTAATGAAACGTAAATAAATCTGAAATCGCTGCTGCGTTTATTAAAACAGGGTATACGTTTTGTTCTCCATTTGCGGTGTTCGAAACAGTCGGTCCACGTCCCGATATCGATCTGTACTATCTTTATAGAACATTAGAGCCAGCAGCGATGTGCTCATGAGGGCGACCCGGCGTGGACCGGCTAATTTTGAGGGATGACCTAGTTGAAAAATGCGGCCATCTACAGCAGAATCAGATAAAAGGCAAAATGTTACATAAATATAACCATCTTTCTAAAGTTGTTTTGTATGTTGTGCAAACTGTTTACGGCATTGAAACTACTGAGCATATTTTTGTCTAACCAATTATTTTAGTAAAAAAAACCCTATGTTATTTTTGAAAACATATCCAAAGATATTAAACTCAGCCCACTTTTTTCACTCCTTAGATACACGTTTCGAGTACCTCCCTTTATTTGTTACCTTTACCATAATTTAGCCACTAAAACATAAAAGAGGAAGTACATATTATTATAATTATATTACTTCCTAAAGTTTTCCTAAAATTTATGTCACCAGACTTTTACAGTCACAATAAAAGCAATTTGATTTCTTTAAGCGCGAGTTGGACTGGCACACCGACCAAACCAGTTTAAATGACAAACTTACCTTTGCGGTTCAAACTCTAGACACTGATATTGCACCAACCGAAAATAATTTGTTTGTGACAGTCACTTCGGTCCTTTTTCTTTAGAAAAAATAGCAAAACACTCTACGAGCATTTCAACCGTCTACCTATAACGAATCATGAGATTACAGCCCGCTGATAGACAGACGGATGGACCGACAGGGAAGACTTAGTAATAGGGTGCCCTTGGTTATCCTTCGGGTACGGAACCCTAAAAATGAAATATATGGCTAATATTCCGTTTTTTCTTCTTTTACTTTCTTGAGTATTCAATAAATTTCAAAAGAAAGCATTCGTCGATTCGGTCCGGAGCAAAATAACACATAATTTGTTGGGGTTTCACAATCTCCAATCCTTCACTTCTCGTTTTTTCATCTTAACCGGGAGTTAAAATCCGCGCGGACCCGGATTAATTTAAAAAAAACCTTGAAACTTTTGTAAAGACGTTCTAAGGCTTTGGAACACTTTATTACAAAACTTTTCTTCAACCATACTTTACTAGCAGAGTACTAGTAGACTCTAATTAACACAACTAAATTAATTTACAGACTATTTCTTACAGTTTCATATCCTTTCGCGTTATATACGTGCGTTTATAACGCGAAAGCTATATAATAATATTATTAATAAGGCAAGATTTGATTTTTTTGTTTGATTGTTTGTATTAAACAATCAAACAAAAAATCCTTCTAAACTACTGGACCGAACTGAATTATGCAGATGCGTAGTGATAATTTTTCAATTGGGTTCAAAAGGGCACGAAAAGGGTTCACATTTTGCTACATCCTTATAAAACGTAATATTTTATTAGTATAAAAAATCTGCCTAAATTACTCTCAACTAGATTCAGTTATGAGTATTTAGGCAGTTTTTTTTGCAGATCGAAGTAGTTATTTTTAATCAGTACCCAGCAGAGTGGAGGCAACAATGGGGGGCGCACATTTTACGCAACATTATGCCGAGTTTTTGGCGGGAATCAGGCGGAGCGGTTGAGATTTTTTCCAGTGTGTCGTAAATTGTGTTATAGTGATCTTTAATGTGTATTTTTGGTGTCGATATGTGCAGTAAAGTTTCATTTAGTGACTGATTTATAGGAGCATTGGAAATAATGCCATAATACGACTTTTGGGTTAAGTGATTTATCATTTTGGTCAATAGGTTACCTCTAATCTAAAGGCGTGTTACGATCTGCTACTGCCGTGGGTTGTCTCCAGAAACTCCATTGGGCGTTAGAATGCATGACACTAGGCATTTTAATGCGGCAAACACGAGAAATTTTGCAACATGAAAATTCTCTAACACTCGACACTGGCAAAAATAGTCCCTGAAGGGATTGATTGCCATACTTAGGAAGAAGAAGAAGAAGAAGAACATTATGCCGGACCCGGGCTCAGTAGTTCAGCTCGGGCCCAGTGCTGCCACAGAATAAATAATAATAACAGAGCTGCTGCGAATCGATGCAGCACCGCCCCGAACCTGTCGCCATACACAAATTATCCTACGAATATAATTAATTTAAAAGATGAATGATTGTTTGATTGTTACGGAAACGCACCAAAATGGCTCAATAGATTTAATGTTGGATCATATAGACATGTCCTAGATTCAAACGTAAGGTCTCATTTCTTTTCTTTAAAAACAATAGTTACCCAGGGGATTGAGAAACAACTGGTTTTGGTCTTCAGTCTATGGGTAGTTCAATTTGCGTAGCATTTAGTTATAAGCCTCATCGTTAAATTAACACTATGTAGAGTGTAATGCATGTCATGTTGGCGATCCATAAATAAATAAATAAAAGCCTCCATTGGCCTCTTTCTTTGACATAATCTATTTAAACTAATTTTATATTATAAAGAGGTGGTTTGTGCATTTGTTATATGTGTGGGTATGGGTAATCTCTGAAATTACTTAAACCGTTTTAAAAACCGGCCAAGTACGAGTCGGACTCGCGCTCCGAGGGTTCCGTAGACACCCTACAAAGCGTCCAAAGGCAACGGTAACCGCTTACCATCAGCCGGGCTATATGTTTACCACCTTAGTGGTATAAAAAATCATGCTATGCTATTCCTGTGCTAATACATTACCAACACTGCATCCTATTTGCGAAGTGGAGAGAGAGACCTAGTTAACAATTAACTTTCTTATAAGTAGGTACTTATTGCATTTTTTACCGCATAGAAACTCTAAGAAATTCTAACAAATTAATTAACTCTATCTGATTCCTGTATGTAAGTATGAATATGAATGCGATACGAGGTGTGTGTCAATTATTTTCTTAGTACCTAAATTACCATCTTCAACGGTCTCACGTCGGTACGTAGATAAACAACCCAGGAAACCTATCATATATATAAACGTATATACGGGTATAACCATAGCACTTGCTGTGATAGCGATCTTCTAGAAGTCCATATGTAAATTGAAAATTCACCTTTGACGGCAGGTTGGCTCGCCGACCGCTCCGGTTGCTGCTTCCGCAATCACGGCACGAACCGTATTTTATCGTATTAGTATAATGACCCGGAAAGAGGGCTTATATTATATCAGTAATAAGTATTATATCACTAATAAGTAACTCATATCATATTTTTGACAATAACTAAGTAAAGACCTTTTGATTCCTGCGGCTTTCGACTGAATTCAAACTATTATAATTATCTATTACTATTACCTACTACAATGTACTTAGGCAAAAATATTTTTACTCATACCCAAACCCCGAAATAACTTCGGCGTGTTGCCATATGTACATAAACTTCATAAGTACCTTCTAAATACAAATTTACATAATTACAATATTTATAGCAGCAGTTAATTACGTATATATTTTAGCAGTAAATCAAAGAACCTACTAGATGTTTATGAGGCATGCTATTTGAATGGGTTCATGGAGAGAGAAATCCCGATGAGTGGCGGCCGCCGCGTCATGTCTCTCCCTGTAAATGGGTCAGAGGCTATTCAGGATCGCTTGCCCCCTCTCCCCTCTGACTGTGTGTGCCCCTTGCATAATTGAACACGCCGCAAATTATTGTCACGCTTCAATAGTATTATTACAGACCCCATTCCAATTCTTTACATGTCGTCGCTAATCGTAGAACCGTAGTGAAAAAGTAACAAACAAACATACAAACAGAGTTACTTTCGCATTTATAATATTAGTATGGAGTATTGATGGTCCGTTACGTCTCTATTAGAAATCCTATTCCTATTGTCATGATAGCATTCAAATGAAAACATACATGTATTTTTACTTATTATTTAATTCTTAGCCACTGATTTATTAATATACTAGCTTAGAACCTCTTTAAATCGTACACTCTAGGAAGAATTGATTGATGATACCTATATAGCAAACATAATGTGTTTTTACAGGCAGCAGTGCCCGAGGGGATGACATTCCCCGGGCCTCTGCCCGACGTTGCTGAACGGTGCGGGCGCTGGGCGCCGGACTCGCTGTCGGCCTCCGCGTCGGGCAGCTCGGACGAGAAGCCGACACCGCGCCGGCCGCGGTGGCGCATCGCCCTTGCAGCGTTGGTCGTGCTGGCTGCGCTGGGTGCCGCCCTCGCGTTACCGCTCGCCCTAGGAGGTGGTGGCCGCGCCACCCCAGAGCAGCGACTCACCACCATTCGCCGAATGCTGCGAGATTCCCCACTTGTCGACGGTCACAATGACTTAGCATGGAATGTGCGCAAGTTTTTGCACAACAAAATCAGCGACTTCAATTTGAGTGCCGGCCTCGACGGGCTCGAGCCTTGGGCGCGATCGCGCTGGTCGCATACAGATATACCGCGCCTTAGACTCGGCCAAGTTGGTGCTCAGTTTTGGTCAGCTTACGTTCCGTGTGGCGCAAGGGACCGTGACGCCGTCCAGCTCGCGCTGGAGCAGATGGACGTCATCAAGCGGATAGTGGAGATGAACGCTGCTCACCTCGCCTTAGTTACAGATGCTACGGAACTTCTTGAGGCACACCGTGAGGGCCGCATCGCATCCCTGATTGGTGTAGAAGGTGGACACGCTCTCGGTGACTCCCTTGCAGTACTTCGCGCCTTCTACCAGCTTGGTGCTAGGTACTTAACCGTTACTCATACCTGCGATACGCGCTGGGCGCGCGCCGCAGGGACGTCGGGCGGTCTGACAGAGTTTGGACGAGCGGTGGTTCGAGAAATGAACCGCCTCGGAATGATAGTAGATTTATCACACACCGGAGAGGAGACCGCCCGCGACGCCTTAGAAATGTCCCAAGCGCCCGTAGTGTTTTCTCATTCTGGTGCCTACGCGCTATGCAATTCAAGTCGGAACGTGCCAGATGAGTTACTTCGCATGATCGCTGCTAACGGTGGAGTGGTTATGATCAATTTTTATGCAAAAACGGTAACGTGCAGTGAAAAAGCAACCGTAGAGGACGTAGTGGCACATATTAATCACGTGCGTCACGTGGCGGGCGTGGAGCACGTAGGGCTAGGCGCGGGGTATGACGGGATCGACGCGCCGCCAGAGGGTCTAGAAGACGTATCACGCTACCCGCACCTGCTGGCAGAGTTGCTGCGCGACCCGACCTGGAGCGAGGAGGACGTGCGCAAGCTGGCCGGTATGAACGTGGTGCGCGTGCTGCGTGACGTAGAGCGCGTGCGCGACCAATGGCGCCGCGCCGCCGTGCTGCCCGGCGAGGAGACGCAGGGCGCGCGACACGGCGACTGCGCGTATGGGCCGGCGTGACGCAGGCTCGGCGCCGCGCACTCCCGCGGCCCACCTCGTACTGCTCAATATTGACATTTGTTGAACGTAGTTATACATGTATATTAGTGTCCAAATGTGATTTAGCGATTAAAATATTCTCTACCTGACCTCGATGCACAAATTGTTTAGCTAAGGACCAGCGCGCGCTGGGCGCTTCGTCTCGGCGTCGGCCCGCGGTCTGCCCGCTGAACTCTTCTCCATCCATGCACACGACTTCGTTGACGAAAGCCCAATGCGACCCGCGATTTATAATGATGTGAGCCATTGATGATAAAAAATAATGTGTTTATAGAAAAATAAATATTCTTTATTTATAATACCTATGGGTTTAATTTGAAAGACTCCCAGTAAATTAGTTCTTTTTAACATTAAAAATACTTAGATTTATTATTTTTTAACTTTTTAAAAGCTAAATATTAATAAAAAAAACTGTTTCGTTTATCATGACCTTTCATTTGATAGGCATTTTGCGGCGATCGCAATTTTGGATTACAAATGGCGGCATTTAGATAATCATGCATCATCATGGGAACCAAACGTGTATGCATTTCACCTAAAGGCCTATATGATTAGATCTATTATTGCTTTGGATTGTCTCCGGAAACTCTACGAAGCATTATGCGAGCCACACACGTTCAGTGTTAACTGTACAGTCGAACTGTGCAGTTAAATGGTACGTGTGAAGGCAAAACTGACAACTGTGCAGTTGAACTGACGATCTAAACTGAACGTGTGTAGACACTAGGGGCGTCAGCTATAACTGCACAGTTCGACCAAGCGGTTGTATTCTCTTGGAGTTTGACTGTACAATTAAAACTGAACGTGTGTAGCCCGCTTTAGAATGTGCATCGCATTTTAATGCAACACAAAATAAAATTGAGATCTTTATATTCTCTTCTTCTTCTTCCTAACTATAACAATCAATCACCTTCAAGGACATTTACTTCATTCACAATTGATTGCCATAATCAAATACAAAAATAAGAAGAGTTATAAGTAAAAGATTGTAGTTTTGTAGTTTCATCGCGGTTCTATTCTCTTGTTTCATCAATAGTTTACCTTTTTTATATTTCAAGGTACATACGAGCGTAGCGAGTTAGTCGTTATTCGGACTAAGGACCCACCCTGCGTAGCCTGTGTTCTAGTCTGAGGTTTTATTCTAGTTCTTCTTCTTCTTAACTATGGCAATCAATCCTCTTCAGGGACTATTTCTGACAGTATCGGGTGTTAGAGGGAGTTTTTAGCGGGAATCAGGCAGAGCAGTTGAGACATTTTTTCCAGTGTCTCGTAAATTGTAAAGTAATCTTTAGTGTGTCTTTTTGGTGTCATCATGTAGATTAAAGTTTCACTTAGTGACTGATTTATAAGAGCATTGAAAATCATTCAAAAATATGAATTTTTGGTGACGTAATTTTTGATTTTGGTCAATAGATTACCTCGACCTAAATGCATGCTACGTTTTATTACTGCGCCGTGGTGCAGTTCCAATGAGCTTAGTTCTTATTCTGAGGTTCCAATATAGTCTTCTCTTTCGCTGTACGTAGTAGAGCAGATTATATTATTTATATTTACTCCTTGACTCCCTCTACAGTATCTATAGTGTAAACAAATTAGTTCTATTTTATTATATCTGTAACAACTTTCTGTCTGACAGACGAGACGACAGTCTTGTCAAAGGCCAGTCTGCAAATCTTTTGATTCGGAACTTTCGGGTTGATCTCGGATTGTAATCTAGTGGTTGTATTCTCTTGGAATTGTAATTTGTAATATCTAAGTACCATACCTAAAACAAATTTTTCGTGTATGTGTTGTATTGTACGTAATCTCTTTGATTTTCGAAACAGACATTGAGTTGATTGATCAATTATTAACTGTTTATTTATACAACTTTATTGGTCATTATAATCTTTAAAATTATTGCGTAGCGAAAAAATCCTAGGTCTGTGGCGTCAATAATGTAGAAACAATATTTCTTGGAAATGATAATGTGAGCAACGAACGCTTATTTTAACTAATTAGTAGTGCATTATCTAGCAAACAATTTAACTCCTGAAAGGTAAGTTATCTTTAACATTATAATAACTATTGATAATCAGTGCAGTGAGACCATCATGCACGTTATGTTTGTTTCACTAACTTCCTCGTATTGCATGCAGCCTTGAACCAACGATGGATCTAAAGCAAGGTTGGTTTTTCCAACTCAATAAGTTACAGCTTATACCTGATAGAGTTATGACATTCCAAAAAATCTCAGTTGCGATTTGCAAACATCCCTTTCCTAGCATTCTGTTGTATCATCATGATATTGTTTTGGTCATTTACATGGATTCATCTCTTGTACATCATTGTACCTATGTGCTTTAAGTAAACATTGCTGGCAGCTTATGTCACATGTAACCGTTCAATCAAAAAGTATGAAATATTTCCGATATAGGTAATTAGCATTATACGCAATTTTGATTAAAAGATTAGCTACAAGCATTCTCTCTGCCTACTACGGAAAGGTCTAGACACAATGATATACATCTGCAGTGAAAGTGAATAAGTTTTGTCTTCCACTTAACTTTGAAGCACCTTCAATTATGTTAATTCATTGTTAAGCAGATACTTTCAACGAGTCAGTGTCATCACTTCTAGAGAGGAAGGTGCGAGGCTGGTTAAGTGGTGTAATTGACGACATGCGTCGTAGTAGCCCAGTACAGCAGTGGCTGGATTCGCTCCCCAGTGACAATACCACAGAGTCTGACAAGCAAGAGGTTGTGTCTACTGAGACCAATGAATCCGAATCAAATGACAGTAAACTTGAAGAAACATTAACTGAAAACACAGTTATTGAACCAGTCAAAGAAGAAGAAAGAACATTAGATGTTCCTAATACGCGTGAATGGAAGAGAAAATCATTAGAAAGTGGAGTGTTGACAAGCACTCCACAGAGAGGGACCGTGAAGAGGCTTCAGAGAGATCATTCTATACAGTCTGAGGGATATACACCAAAGTTCAAAAATCCTTTACTGAGAGATCATTCTCTTCAGGTAAATTTAAATATATAAAATAAGTATAACATTATTGACAACCTGTTTATCTAGCCAGAATGGTTGACGCTTGCAATATTACAACATTACAAACTGACACTTCAATTTAATTTACTTGTATAGATCAGCGTTTCCCACACTTTATCATGGCCTGGCCAATGTTTTTCCATCATAACCCACCACAAGTTTTTAACCCTCCTAATATTTACAGGGTTTTTGTCCTTGTCCACATAATTTTCATGGCCCAGTACTGGATTGTGACCAGCATTTGGGAATCACTGGTATAGATTATTAAACATTACAGTTTTAGCAATGGTACATTGAAAATTCCTTCAAAAATAACTTGATATTTTCAGTCTGATGCTAGTGGCTCCAGTGGCAGCTCAGTGCTAAATGTCCTAGGTGCCCGGAAAGTGGATGCAGAGTCAGTCTTACTCGAACTAGGCTTTGGACCAAGTGAGAAGCAGCAGAAACTACAAAGAATACCAGACAGATTTTTAATTCCTTCCAAAGTGAGTATTTTAAATACGAGAGTATTATCTATCATATTGTGTATCCTTGGTTAGATTAACATAACAAACTACTATTTAATTACTATTTTCATTTGAGGTCACCAATCCTGTTACACTTTGATACGTAACTAAATACACGAGAATAATTATTATCATTAATATATCAATTAAGACAAACACAATATAAACATATTACGAAATACATTAGGAAATACAAATAACTTAAATATACTTTGGAAATAAACCAATTATTACATCACTTACATATTGGATCCGGCATCTTGCAAAATGTGGGTACCAGTGTTTTAAGCATTGCAGAATGTTACTATACTTTTGACGAGTTTACCCTAATTGAGTATAAAACAGTTTTTCAAAAGAAAAATTTTCGTTCAAACAGATTTTCTGCCATTCGGTTTATGTACATTGGTACATAACAAAATTGTATTTATTTGTCTGCAATTCTTGATACATCTCATACATAAAATTGATTTAATGGTACCGATCCACCTGCCCCTGTCCCTTATAATATTAATTTAATTGTTTGGTAAATATGTGTGAATCTTAAATATATTTGTGTATGTTTAGCTCAAAGGTATCAGCACTGAAGAATTCATAAAGAATGAACACCATTCGATGCGCATGCATGACTGCGGAGTCTTTGGATACAGAGGGCTGACAGGTAAATTAATAATTCTCTTTATTAGGTATGGGATATTTAATTATTAAAATAACTGGCTACATAATTGTGCCAATTCTCTTGTCACACACTAGCTCATACATTTTTTTGCTTAATGTTAAAAAAAAATTGAATCGGGTTAAAACAATTAATTTAGTTGCAATTAACAACAGAATAGAGTAAATATTTTAGTATTGTGTTAGGCTAGTCAGTTGAACAAGAATTGGCACTATTGTTCAATTTATTAACATACATATATATATATATATATATATATTTATTAATACAAGCATTCACCCATCGAAATGGTTCAGTGTGGAGATTCCAATACCCAATTTAAAGATATAAATAAAATAATGTCTGCCCTACCATTATAAAATCAAAATTAACGTTAAATCACATTATGTAAATATAGACTTTCTAATTAGATGTTCAATAAACAAAATTATAAGATATCGAACGCTGCTTAGTGATCGACGACGTAATACATTGAATAGACAAACTTTTTTAAAATAAATAACTTAAAACCCTTCCACGAAACAAAACTCTTGACGTTTATGGATTGTTTTGAGTACTCTATTTTTAACTTAAGTCTAACCCATTTCGATAGCTCCCATGTCTCGTTGGGTAAAGTGTGAAGGTAAATAATTTATTGGTTACTAGCTGTGCCGGCGACTTCGTACGCGTGGAATCATTTTTTTTTACAATTTAATTTGACCGTACAATAAAAACTTATAAAAATAAATTATGCCTATGTTATGCTTATAGCATCAGCTACCTTTCAGTGTAAGTCCTGTTCAAATAATTCCCGCCGTTCGGATGTTGTTCACAATTGTTTTTTGTCATTAGTACAGTGTTTTCTTTCATATGCATATAGTAAAGAGCTGTTAGTTTGAAATTGCAAACAGACAT
The DNA here is from genome assembly GCA_951449985.1 of Falcaria lacertinaria. Classification (NCBI taxonomy): domain Eukaryota; kingdom Metazoa; phylum Arthropoda; class Insecta; order Lepidoptera; family Drepanidae; genus Falcaria; species Falcaria lacertinaria. Next base: position 5,802,251 of record OX602120.1, on the reverse strand, counting down.
TTAAATTTTATTTATTTGTATAGTTGTATTGTATTTATAGGTTATTTAATTAGGGCTCAGCAAAAAAATAGACACATAAAATTTATAATTAATTTAATTCCACGCGTACGAAGCCTATAAAGTTATTACGGTCCCGTATTTGTTTTTTTTTGTTGCGCGGGATCCTAATTTTTTTTTACCAAAATTAAAGTAATCTCAGCGACTGACGCCTTCATTTCAAATCGGTCCCGTCCGTTCAAATGTTATTGACGAAATTCAATTGGCTTTTATTTTTTGTACGTAACCCTAAACAATTTATCCCTAATTGTTATTCCAAAATGAAAGTAGCCTAATTTACGCCTTATAGCATCAGCTATCTGTCAGTTCCGTTCAAATCTGTCCAGCCGTTCGTATTTTGTTCACAACTCAATGGATTTTTATTCGTTGTGCGGAAACCTATTATTTATCCAAAATTAAGGAACCTATGTTACGCCCAGTAAAATTAGCTACCTACCAGTGAGGGTCTCGTTCAAATCGGTCTAGCCGTTCGGATTTTGTTAACAATTTTATGGTTTTTTATTCGTCGTGCGGAACCCTAATTATTTTTCAAAAATTAAATTAGCCTATGTTACACCCAGTAAAATTAGCTATCTAACAGTGAAAGTCTCGTACAAATTGGTTCAGCCGTTGCTTTTGTCATTAGAAGCGTGTTTACTTTCATATGCATTTAGTAAAAAGCTGTTATTTTGATATTACAAACAGACACTTCAATTTTATTTATGTGTATGTATAGAGTATAGATAAATCGGTAAATAATCTTTCTGGTAATTTACATATTTCCTGTTCCTTAAGACTAATTGGTTATCATGCATTAACATAGATAGTTGTGTGTGTATATGTAGATATCATGCATTAGCAGGCATACGGAGAATCCTACTAACACTAACAATAAACTTACTAACAGACCACTGTACGCCAGTATGCCGTTTCATGAAACCTGTATCTTCGAGTTGTCGTAGGTCATACCAAGTGCCGCAAATCGCGATACAGTAAGTATCATGTTGTCATTTGTTATTTATTTATATAATTCGATGTATCCACTAACTATTAAATACATAGGTACTATGGTTTGGTATGTGTCGCTTTGATCTTTGAGAATTTGGTCCTTCAGATGGAAGACTGATACTTGGACCTTATATTCTGATCTGAATTACATACAATTATCGGTTCATGCAGCTCACTTAGTTCAGATTAGAAGTAAGGCTCCGCTTTACGTCTAGCGTATACTATATATGTTAATACTTATATTCACGGAACGAAATTAGTAAGCAAGTGTCATAATATTGCAGGGAATCCTCATGTTCCACCGTCGACAATAGTAGCTAAGATAATGGAGTGCATTGTGGCGGACGAGTCTTGGCGCGAGGAGTCGCTGCTGCGCGCGCGCCGCTCCCTAGCAGACGCTCACACGCTAGGCCGCCTGCGCACTCATTCTACTTTGTTCTGATCAATTATAATATTATAAGTAATAAAATATGTTGATACAGCTTACCTAAACAACATTAGCCTTTACATGAGGCACCCTTACGCATCCACAATGTAACGTATTGCAATGTCACGTCGAAGGATAAGTGTCATAAAAATTATCAGAAGCTAAAAGAGTTTGCTTCAGCCAACCTCAACTTGGATAATAATGACAGCGGTTCCGTACGTTGAGCAGAACATTATTATGGATCGTTTGGTCAACCTAAAGGTGACTGAATCAAACTGAATCTACAAATTGTATATTGTATAAGGCCATAGAACTTTATTCTCGATTCAAGTGAAGTCTATAAAATTAATATTTATTTTATAGTTTATGCAAAGTTTAGTGTCAAGGAGACTATAAAACAATGTGATAAAATCATTAAATTGAATGCGAATGCTCAAAATCTATTTATTTATATTCTAAACTGGAGCCGCCCCAAACAGTTTGCTCCACACTAGTATAATTTACTTCGCTTGAGATAAAAAAAAATTCTTTCTCATTTTTTTTATAATTCTATTGAGCTCATTAAAGATAATGATGTTTAGAATACGGGAAATATTTTTAATAACACATTTTAATATTAAGAAAGCGGGTCTGATCAATAGATATATTTGGATTATATTTTCAAGTCGTGAAGGTGATATAATATTAGAAGCCTGCAGTAATCATTTTAATAGTTCATATATTTCATTATGTAGGTAGTTATACAATTTTAAATGTAATTATTTTGTTGAGTGTTTGTTAATAGATTAAGTAAAATAAAATTTTATTAATATCGTATAGTTATGTATATTAAGAAGCTGTTTCTATTTGATATCAGGGTTTTATTAGAAGTACCCTTTATACAAAATATTGCAATAAATAGCAACATTAAATGAACACCATTATGTATTTTGTTTTTTGAATAAATGTAATATTGTACTTAACCGGTTTTAGGTAAAACCGCAACAGGCTCAGTTTGTACCGTACCTAGATACCTAAATGTATATATTTAAAAGTCATGCATACATTTTAAACAATAGAAAATATTTATCAATAAATACTTGAAAAATATGTTTTAGTTATTTAAGAATGAACATATCATATATTTCGTACTGTTGCACATTGGACATTGAAATTATGACTATTTAAAACACATATGTACCTGCATTATATGCGACGTACCTACCTGCAGATTAAAAAAACATTATTGTACTAGTGAACTTAGATAATGTGCCGTTTTGCTCATTTTATAAGTTTGAAGATATGAATAAAATCTGAGGCAAATAATAAATAAAAATACTATGATATCTCGATACTATTTTATTTGTTACCACACACACAGCATAAGAAAATTCACATTTCCTTAAAAAAAACGGTTTACGGGTGCTTTGGTATAGCTACCAATATAAATATTATTTGTAATATTGATCGCGGTGATTGCATTCAGTAATGAGTAAGCGAATTAAACCACCCGCCAAATAATTCTTTTCGGATGCAATACTTACGTGATTCGTCGAATATAAATAGAAACAACGCAAACGGCAAAGCCAAAAACCACCTGAGGATGTAAAAAGATAATTTGACAAAAAATATAGGTACTTCATATCTCGTCGCTCTAAAATTCAAAATGTATGTACAGGTCGCGGCACGAAACTCTAGCGCTGAGCGAAACGTGGAGGGGATAGCTGCGCATGGGTACCATCGCGCACGCAATACAAATTAGTAATTTAATTGCTTAGTTAAAAACAGCAAAATAATGTTTTAATGTAAAGTCAAATAGTAAGTCTAGCGGTGAACAAAATGTGGAACTTAACTGCGTATGGGTACTGTCACGCACGCAAATATTACTTCATGTTACCTACAATATAATTTTTAACAAGTTTATGGGGAGTAGAAAAATAAATACACTATCGGATTTGTAAATTTTTATATTAAATACCAAATAATAAAAAAAAATATATTAAGTCCGAATTACATAAGAACCTACTGAAGTTTCTTCTCAGGATAGAAGAAACCTGCGAGTTCGGCAGGGTGTGGACATCAGACACCGCATTCTCCTTTCCGATATCTAGTCCGAATCAGACAATGGTCTTACACCTTCAATAGTATCCCAACAGGGCCTTTTGCTTACTGAGGGCCCCGGCTCAGGGCTGCTTCGGTCGTCGGCACTAACAGCGTCATCGTCATCAGACTCACCAAGGCTATCCTCTGAACTGTCACCATCAACGCGAATGATGAATTCTTCTGTAACCAAATCCACGACATGGTCACTCTTGACATATTGCTCTTCTATGTCCTTTACCTTTTGGCATAACTTTCCCCAATCCCAAGCACCCATCAGCAAAACTTTTTCTTGAATTAGTTCTATACATTTAGCAACACTCCACTTCACATTTTTACTGCCTACATATTGCTTTATGTCAGACCATGCCATTTCGATTGGATTTAGATCTGGGTGGTATGGTGGCAGTCTTAGCACTTGATGTCCTTGCTCTGCTAGTATCCTGTCAATTGAAAATGTTTTAAATCTATCTTTGTTAGCCCGTATTAAATTGTATAGTTGAGGTTTTAGTAGAGTTTCCTCATATTGTATGCCCTTTTCAGTAAGCCAACCCTGCATGTCAGCTTTTTTGGAATTAGAAGTGGGTGCAAGGTCCCATTGTTTATTATGGTATGATGCGTTGTCGACTACCACGACAGAATTAGGCGGTAAGTTCGGCAATAACTGTGTCCTCAGCCATTTTTCGTAGTTGTCGTAGTTCATATTGTCGTGGTAGTCGCCTGATTTCGCACCAGCTTTAAAAGTTAACAGTGCGTTCGGTATGAACCCAGCCTCTGATCCTGCGTGGACAATGACCACCCGCTGTCCTTTGGAGATAGGTTTTTTGAGACCTTTTGTAGTACCATCGGTCCAGGCTTTTGGAGCAGAGTGCGATGAATCTACGTAAGATTCATCTGTATATACGATGGGCCTTCCCTCTTGGCGATATTGTTTTATTTTGCGTAAGTATTCGATACGTAGTAAACGTATATTTGAACTTTCAATCAGTACTTTTCGATTGTTTTCAGTATTTTTCCACCGAAACCCTAAACTCTTAATTATTCGTCGAAGACTTCGTTCTGAGCCTTTGAAATTTATATCTTCCTCTAGCTTCTTTCTCAACTTTCCGACGGTGGGAAGTTCATTATTTGTCCTATGAAAGTTATGTATGCACCTCTTTATTAATCCTTGATCAAAGTTATCAATATCTGTGACCGGTTTTGATCTGGAGCGTTTTTTGCCTGGTGTTCTAAATACTGATAATAAGTCGGAATTATTGGCTTCAGTGGAGATTTTCCTTACCGTTGCTATGGACGTCTTTGTAGATTCAGCTGTCCTTTTCTGAATTTTCTGTAAGTCACTAATTATACTATTTAATTTTATATTTCCCGCCTGAATAACTTCTGCAGTTTGTTTTATTTCACTTATATCTACAGTGCTGCGGTCAGAATCGAGTAAAATACTCGCAGCTTCGCCAATTTCACTTTGAATTTGTTTCAGGGAATTAATGAAATCATTCGATTCCCTTTTCAGAAAACAATGCACGTCAAACACCATTTTCCGTGCCTGTCTTTTCAAAACAGTATTCCTTCTCGGCCTCGGCATTTTCACTGTTTAAAAACTGTTCAAACTTAATCAAACAGTGAATAAACTAACAAACACAACAAACAAATCAACAAAACAAACTTAACAAAAAACAACAACAAAAATTAACGATGACAACAAAACAATTCAGAACGCGACTGTACACTGGAAGTGCGCGGAGCGTCGTATCGGCACGGGGGACGGAGTACGACTGGAGAGCCAATCGGCGCAACGCACGCTCGCCCTTCACCCCTGTACCCCGCCAAGACACCTTATTTTTTACTTCTGCGCAATAACGGTCAGCGCTAGAGTTTCGTGCCGCGACCTATAGGTAGATGTCTTACCATTCGAGACGCAGCGGATAGGTGCGGAAAAAGTTATTTAAATCTGGTATGTAACATATTGCACATGATAATACTAATTCAAACACCATTCCGACATTGAGCACTTTATTCTTCATTCCTGAAATGGTTTATTATTGCAAAATTTGCATGCTGCATTTGGAATAGTAATGGCAGTAAATAGTAGTAATATTGACTATGTGACTAAACTTCACAAATAATACTCCGATCTGTAAACACTATGCATCAACGGTTTCTGTGTGTACAAAAAAATCCTCCTTGTTTCTTGTATTCGTAGGTATATAGGAAGGTAGTTGTAGGTGTTTTTTACCCTATTATATCCTAAGTATCTGCCAATTCTAAACATTCCTCTAAAGAAACGTGAACTGCCCTTTGCCAGTTAGTTGGCTAGACTAAAAATACGAGCCGGGGTTGCAAGTATATCGTCAGGATATCTGGGCAGGTTATTTTACCTAACAGGAGACAAAAATAGTCATACTTACCGACATGAAATATAGAGTTGTATCTGGTTTTACAAATCACGCCATTCATCATTTGCATCATGACAATCGTAACGAAATACGCGGCTTGGCTGGCTCGCTCCACCTCCTTACGCTCCAAGTAGGTCCACTCCTGACCGAACGAGTCGACAACGTCAGTCACTGCTTCGTTATCCCACCTCTGTCTGATACCTAACCAAATAATAAAGGAATAACACTTAAATCCGTCTCTTTTTTCGCGTGATAAACAAGATGTATGAGTAGTTTTCGAAACTCCTCTATGTAAAGTAGAGTTGCCCATTTGCAAAACTATCGATAGTTCCATACTATCGATATCACAAATTACCTAATAGTCTTAATTGGAAGCAATAGGATCGATACTATTTCATGATAATACGAGGCATGCCTTTTAAGTTTTATGTTTTGTCATTTGAGAAAAAAAAACACTCCTAAGTGGGGTGTTCAAAATGGCTGCCTTAAAAGCGTCGACTGCTTCTTCACCGGACTGGAACCTATGACCACGAAGACTTTTCTTAATTTTAGGAAATGTAAAGAAATTGTTAGGGCTTAGGTCAGGACTGTATGGAGGATGGTCAAGAATTTCTACTTTTTCCTGCTTCAAATACTCAATCGTTTGACGAGCGCTGTGTGAGCTTGCGTTGTCGTGGTGCAGGATGATGCGTCGCTTTGAGTTAGATTTTCGAAGATCGGCGATGACTTGTGGTAAAGAAACTGTGGTATACCACTCTGCGTTAACCGTTCTACGATCTTCAAGTGCAATAGTCGCAACATGGCCGGTTTTTCAAACGAACGTGGCCACCATCTTTGAAGTGCTTCGAGAACGAACAACTTTATTCGGCTTTGGCTCGTCTTGAAACACCCAGATTGTAGATTGTTGTTTGGAATCAGGATCGTAGGCATAGATCCAAGATTCGTCACCACTGATGATGTCGTAGACGTGTTTTGACTCTCCTCGGTTGAACCTTTGCAGAGTATTTTTTCACCATCTGACGCGGGCCGCCTTGTGATCGTCGGAAAGCAGATGCGGTATCCAACGGCAAACTAGCTTCTCAAACCAAGCGCATCATGCAAGGTCTTCAGAATGGTTGTCCCTGAGATGCCTAATAGAGCCTCTATCTCTCGATACGTCACATGACGATCTTCGAGAATTAGTTGTCTCACAGCAATGATGTTATCTTCAGTGAAGGCGGATTTTGGGGGTCCGTCGCGAGATTTGTCACTAACACTAGTATGTCCACGTTGGAATTCTAAATACCAGCGTTCGACAGTCCGCAGACATGGGGCTTCATCACTAAACACAGATGTTAGCTCTTCAAAACACTAAAGTCGTGTCAGGCCTCTTCTAAAGTTGTAGAAAATTATTGCACGAACATTTTCCTTAGAAAGATTAATTTTCGTACGTAACCTGACAGATTCCAATCGACGCTGTTACTAAACAATAGCATTAATCCTAATACTTTCAACTGTTTTGAAATTCAATATTTAAACACATTCGAGTATAGAACAGTTCCAAAGGCAAAGTTGCCGGGAAATATGGAAACGATAGAACTTAAAAGGCATGCCTCGTACATCACTAGTATCGATATTTTTATGTAATACTATCGATAATATCGATGGGTAGCCTAATATAAAGTTCCGTACCTACTTAGGTGACTACAACAGATACTTTTATCCCCATTATGTTTTTATAGCACAGAATAATTAAGTCATAATAGAGCACCTTGTCAGTAGGATCGGTCACCGGATGTAACCTACTTACCTACTTAAAATTATTACTTTCCTACTAGGTAGGTACTTTCCCACTATGGCGCATCTTATAATCCTTACTTAATATTATACAAGGAAGGCTTATTTATGGTGGTGTTATAAATATTAATTAAATAAAGCAGTTGCTAAACCTATACAATATACATCACACCTCAGAGTAGATAATATACTACGTACAAATCATAGTCCCTGTCGATGTTATATCTTTATATCGTTAGAGCTAAACTACAGTAACTTAAATTATATTGTTTGTACCAAATAAATCGAGAGGGTAGAAGCCATGTTCAGCCATGACTATGAAGTAAGCGAACATGCCAGCGGCGAATTCAATGAGTCCCAGGTGGGCGTACACAAGTCTCAGCATGCGCGGCGAGACTAGGGGGTCGTTGAATGCACGGGGCGGGCGCGACATCACGTCAGTCTCCACCAGCTCGTGGGACAGCGCCACCGCCGGCCACATGTCCGTGCCGAGGTCCACGCACAGTATCGTCATCACACCTACACGACATGCAGAGTACCAGAAATAATCACAATACACTACAAAACAATATTCGGTGCCTAACTAAATCAACACGCAACACAACCAACCCAATGGTAAAGGCATCGAAAACAAAATAAACATCAAAATGGGAAGAATCTCAGGCACATTAGAAATCAAAATATAGCAAACTGATTTCTTCAGATTGTCAAATATCATCCGTCCCTGCTCGATACCCACTACGATAGTTGCAAAATTGTCATCCATTAATATTATATCTGCCGTTTGTTTTGAAACCTGTAGACAACAGACCAAAAATTTAGTTTTATCATATTAGTGTAGTACAGTAGATAAGAATACTATCATGAAATAGATAAGTAATAAATAAGTAAAGTCAAAGGAGCATATGGCCGGAAAACAACTATTTTTCACCGAATCTAACTTCTGAATTAACATCAGATTTTGCAGGTACCTGCCTAATACAAAAAAAAATTACGTATCGCCTCGTAGCAAGGTTTTGATTCTTGAGTTACTTAACATACTTGCGAGCCAGTTATGCCCATAGATATGCCAATATCAGCTCGACGGAGGGCGGGCGCATCATTGACGCCGTCACCGGTGACAGCCACCACCGCACCGCGATGTTGGCATGCTTCTACTATTTGCAACTTTTGCGTTGGAGATGTTCTCGCGAACACTATTAAAGGAAATCCCTTACATATTTATATACTTAATTGACACAAAACAGATTAAACTATTTACAAAAACATATGTTAACCTACCTACTTATAGATAAAAGATCTGACCCAAACCGGAATCATGCGGTGGAGTGCCAAGAATGCTGGCAGCATTGCCACGCTGGATAGCAATGCTGATTCTCTGAGCGAGATATGTTCCAGCACGCCTGTCACGGGAGGCCTCAACCAGCCAACGTGAGACCTCCTTGAAAAGCTGAAGAGCATCCGGGCCCCAGGGACCCAGAGTTTCAACCGCAAATGCAGAAAATATGTGCCCTGGACTAAGACATGCATATTTCCGGCGCTTGAGGCACTCCTGCTGAGCAGCAGCGGCGCCGGCCGCCACCGAGGTGCCAGGGAGATGAGACGGAGCCAGGGTATCGACACAAGTTGCATCCCACACCAGGGGCCGACCCAATCTCCATGGCACCAACGACATGCCATCCGGCCTCCGGCCATCGCCTCGCGCCAAGCCGACTGGTTCCAGTACAGCAGGTACTCCGGCGGTGACCAGAGCCCGGCGTAGCAGGTCATTTAGGGTCGAATGACGTGACAGACGACCGGCGCTACCGACACATGAAAGGCCATGGTGCCCAAACACGTCAACATTATCCCCGCAATGACATCGATGTGGTATAATACACTATACACCTAAGTGCAAGCAAGCACACAGCCTGAAAGTTGCACCAACCAATAAGGTACCAATAATAAAAGAAAGCAGCGCTTGAAGCCATAGCCCGGACTCCCACTTAGCAACTGCCAGGAGACGTGCACGGTCAGCAGAATTGGAGGAACTCTCGAGAAGAGAATCATAAGTCACCCTGCTGACGGGCTCGTCCCACTGCTTCTGCGATTGTGGTCTTAGCGGAAAGTCTGAGCTTGGACAAGCCAATGCCCAAGCATCTCTGGCCTCAGTCAGGAACGAAACCTCACAGCCACTAAGTGACGGAGTGAGAATATTACCTATGAGATCTCGCACACTATGAACTGAAGCCAGAAATGCCGGTAGGGCCACGTCTGAAATTTTGGCTATGTGAACTTGGCACCCGACTTTTGAAAATCTTTTTTTTTATTTTTTATTCTGATTGCTTTTGGTATGTTGTTGATTGTAGTAGAAAGATTTTCGTTTGTAGTTGCTCTTAAAAAAAGTTAGGGGACTTTAAAAAAAACTCAGCACCCGACTTTGGAGACTTTCTTTTTTTTCTTTTGATTCCTATAGGCTTTCGTTTGTAGTTGATTGTAGTAAAAATAGTTTCGTTTGTAGTAGCTCCAAAAAAAATTAGGGGACTTTGAAAAAAAAATTGCACCCTATTTTGAAAATGTGGTTTTTTAAGGTTGATTCCTATAGGCTTTCGTTTGTAGTGGATTGTAGTAAAAATGTTTTCGTTTGTAGTAGCTCCTAAAAAAAATTAGAGGACTTTGAAAAAAATCTCAGCACCCGACATTGGAGAATTTAATTTTTTTCTTTTGATTCGTTCAGGCTTTCGTTTGTAGTTGATTGTAGTAAAATTGTTTTCGTTTGTAGTAACTCCTAAAAAAAATTGAGGACTCGAAAAATACTTAACACCCGTCTACGGAAAATCTCCTAAAATACTAATAAGACAACTCTACACACGAAATGAACCCTACTACGAACGAAACAAACAATTGTAGTAACTTTATTTCGTTTGTAGTAGCGTTAATTTCGTTTGTAGTAACTTTATTTCGTTTGTAGTAGCGTTAGTTTAGTTTGTAGTAACTTTATTTCGATTGTAGTAGCGTTAATTTCGTTTGTAGTAACTTTATTTCGTTTGTAGTAGCGTTAATTTCGTTTGTAGTAACTTTATTTCGTTTGTAGTAGCGTTAATTTAGTTTGTAGTAACTTTATTTCGTTTGTAGTAGCGTTAATTTCGTTTGTAGTAACTTTATTTCGTTTGTAGTAGCGTTAATTTCGTTTGTAGTAACTTTATATCGTTTGTAGTAGCGTTAATTTCGTTTGTAGTAACTTTATTTCGTTTGTAGTAGCGTTAATTTCGTTTGTAGTAACTTTATTTCGTTTGTAGTAGCGTTAATTTCGTTTGTAGTAACTTTATTTCGTTTGTAGTAGTGTTTTTTTCGTTTGTAGTAACTTTATTTCGTTTGTAGTAGCGTTAATTTCGTTTGTAGTTACTTTATTTCGTTTGTAGTAGTGTTTTTTTCGTTTGTAGTAACTTTATTTCGTTTGTAGTAGCGTTAATTTCGTTTGTAGTAACTTTATTTCGTTTGTAGTAGTGTTTATTTCGTTTGTAGTAGCGTTAATTTCGTTTGTAGTAACTTTATTTCGTTTGTAGTAGTGTTTTTTTCGTAAACACTACCTCAAACGAAAAAAACACTACTACAAACGAAATAAAGTTACTACAAACGAAATTAACGCTACTACAAACGAAATAAAGTTACTGCAAACAAAATTAACGCTACTTCAAACGAAATAAAGTTACTACAAACGAAAAAAACACTACTACAAACGAAATAAAGTTACTACAAACGAAATTAACGCTACTACAAACGAAATAAACACTACTACAAACGAAATAAAGTTACTACAAACGAAATTAACGCTACTACAAACGAAATAAAGTTACTACAAACGAAATTAACGCTACTACAAACGATATAAAGTTACTACAAACGAAATTACCGCTACTACAAACGAAATAAAGTTACTACAAACGAAATTAACGCTACTACAAACGAAATAAAGTTACTACAAACGAAAAAAACACTACTACAAACGAAATAAAGTAACTACAAACGAAATTAACGCTACTACAAACGAAATAAAGTGACAACAAACGAAAAAAACACTACTACAAACAAAATTAACGCTACTACAAACGAAATAAAGTTACTACAAACGAGAAAAACACTACTACAAACGAAATTAACGCTACTACAAACGAAATAAAGTTACTACAAACGAGAAAAACTACTACAAACGAAATAAAGTTACTACAAACGAAATTTACGCCACTACAAACGAAATTAACGCTACTACAAACGAAATAAAGTGACTACAAACGAAAAAAACACTACTACAAACGAAATTAACGCTACTACAAACGAAATAAAGTTACTACAAACGAGAAAAACACTACTACAAACGAAATTAACGCTACTACAAACGAAATAAAGTTACTACAAACGAGAAAAACACTACTACAAACGAAATAAAGTTACTACAAACGAAATTTACGCCACTACAAACGAAATTAACGCTACTACAAACGAAATAAAGTTACTACGAACGAAAAAAACACTACTACAAACGAAATAAAGTTACTACAAACGAAATTAACGCTACTACAAACGAAATAAAGTTACTACAAACGAAAAAAACACAACTACAAACGAAATAAAGTTACTACAAACGAAATTAACGCTACTGCAAACGAAATAAAGTTACTACAAACGAAAAAACACTACTACAAACGAAATTAAGGCTACTACAAACGATATAAAGTTACTACAAACGAAATTAACGCTACTACAAACGAAATAAAGTTACTACAAACGAATAAAACACTACTACAAACGAAATTAACGCTACTGCAAACGAAATAAAGTTACTACAAACGAAAAAAACACTACTACAAACGAAATAAAGTTACTACAAACGAATAAAACACTACTACAAACGAAATTAACGCTACTGCAAACGAAATAAAGTTACTACAAACGAAATTAACGCTACTACAAACGAAATAAAGTTACTACAAACGAAAAAAACACTACTACAAACGAAATAAAGTTACTACAAACGAAATTAACGCTACTACAAACGAAGTAAAGTTACTACAATTGTTTGTTTCGTTCGTAGTAGGGTTCATTTCGTGTGTAGAGTTGTCTTATTAGTATTTTAGGAGATTTTCCGTAGAGGGGTGTTAAGTATTTTTCGAGTCCTCATTTTTTTTTAGGAGTTACTACAAACGAAAACACTTTTACTACAATCAACTACAAACGAACGCCTGAACGAATCAAAAGAAAAAAATTAAATTCTCCAATGTCGGTTGCTGAGATTTTTTTCAAAGTCCTCTAATTTTTTTTAGGAGCTACTACAAACGAAAATATTTTTACTACAATCCACTACAAACGAAAGCCTATAGGAATCAACCTTAAAAAAACACATTTTCAAAATAGGGTGCAATTTTTTTTTCAAAGTCCCCAAATTTTTTTTTGGAGCTATTACAAACGAAACTATTTTTACTACAATCAACTACAAACGAAAGCCTATAGGAATCAAAAGAAAAAATGAAAGTCTCCAAAGTCGGGTGCTGAGTTTTTTTTAAAGTCCCCTAACTTTTTTTAGAGCAACTACAAACGAAAATCTTTTTACTACAATCAACTACATACCAAAAGCAATCAGAATAAAAAATAAAAAAATGATTTTCAAAAGTCGGGTGCCAAGTTCACATAGCCTGAAATTTTGCGTATTCCCAACCTTCAAACCGGATAGGGAGGGAAGCCTGGGACCACGTTCGGTCATCCAAAGCTATATTAAATATAGATGGAATACTAGACCGAATGATCCCTTACATTATCTACAAGGACATATAAATCCAACAGGGGTAATTTAAGAGATCGTAGCTCAAAGAGAAGTTAAGCTAAGCTATAGAGAAGAAAATTTATTTACCAATTTCATAATGTTTATCCAGAGTCATGTGCAATAAATCTGAATTCATCTCTCTGAGCTCGTTCCCAGTGACAACATGGCATTTAGGGGAAGTAGCGATACCGACTTCGAAAGCGATCGCTTGAGCTGTGGCCGGGTGGTCGCCGGTCACCATCAACACCCGCACGCCCGCTTCCCGCACACGGTGTATCGCTGGTCTTACCTTATTTCATGAGTACACAGATGTAGTACATATGTAAAAGTTATATATTTTTTTCTAATTTATTTATTTAATTGAAATATAAGTTTACAGCATTATTCCAAAACACTTACATTCTAAATTAACAAACTTATTATAATATATTAATAAAAACCTTATAAACTATTTAAAAAAGAAAACAAATTATAATATATTACGCTTGGTGGATCATGGAAGATATCTAAATCTGTGCGCTGAGTGAGTAGGGAGTTGAGCAGTTTAACAGCTCTAGGTGTCGGTGCCGCGGCGGCCCGCCGCGTGCGCACCCCGCTCGGCTCCGCGAACAGTCTCCGGCGGCGACGAGGCCCGGCCAAGTGCTCGCCACTCACTAGGAACCTACGTGGGACTGCTGCCAGACCCACGCGCTCTAGACTAGACGGATTGTCAATTTTGTTTGTCAAGAGATGGTAGTAATGGATCAGGAGCTGTAACTTACGTCTCAGCTCCAATGTTTCCAGTCCTACCATCCCTGTGACAAACATAGAGGGGTAAAGGTAGGGATAATATCCGTGCATTTTTTTATATAAGAATCGGGCAAATTTTCTTTGGACTCTTTCAATCATTAAGCTATACTTATCTTCGTGAGGGTCCCACACCAAGGCATTGTACTCTAGCTTGCTACGCACAAAAGCTTTGTACAATGTGAGCGCCACTCTACATCCATTGAAGCTTGATGAAACTCGAATTACAAAACCCAAACTTTATTCGCATTTTTACATATTTTTTCTATATGCTGCCGAAAGTCAAGTCTAGAGTCTAATGTCAGTCCTAAATCACGTATTTGATCCACACGCACTAGCGGAACACCGGATATGTGGTAATCATAATGTAAAGGGTTACGTTTTCGTGAAAAAGTAACCACTTTACTCACTCCATTCAAGCACAGCGTCTATATCCCTCTGTAAAGCTACGCAGTCGTTCGGTCCGTCTATCGCAAGATATAGTTTCAAATCGTCCGCAAACAGTGAGCACCGAGAAGTACTGACAGTCTTCGGCAAGTCGTTAATCATTATAATGAATAGAGTTGGTCCCAATGTACTACCTTGACTTACACCTGATCGAGTATAGTAAAGATCTGATTCATATCCTGATAATCGCACATATTGAGTGCGATTTGCTAGATATGATGCAAAAAAAAAAGTAGCTTAGGTGTAAAACCAACTGACGCTAACTTAGAAAGAAGGATATCATTGTCAACAATATCGAAAGCCTTTTGAAAATCGAAGTAAGCAGCATCAATCTGATTACCTGCATCCACCTCTATGGTTACATAATCAACAAAGTTAACGTGATTGGTTGCAGTTGATCGCGCCGCTCTGAAACCATGCTGTTCGTTGCCTATCCAAACATTGAGCTGCATTCTTATTCGTTTGTCAAGAATAAATTCAAACAACTTGCCGGGAACTGAGAGCACAGCTACTGGCCTTTGCAAAGTAAGCCTTTTTCCTGCACCGCTTTTAGGAACAGGGGTCACACGAGATGTCTTCCACTGTTCAGGGTAGATGCCTACATCCAAAGAGAGATTATAGATGTACAAAAGCGGATCTTTAAGTACAGACAGACAATCTTTTACGAGGAATGGAGGTATTCCATCTGGGCCAGGAGCAGCATGAGGCTGTAGACCTCTCACAGCTCGCTCCAACTCATCGACAGAGATCGAATCAATGGAGATACGAGTAGCATCAGAGGAACCGTAGTCACAGCTACTTCGCTGAGCTGCTTCGACATTCAAGTCCGGCACATTTTGACGAAAAACAGAACTGAAATATGTAGCAAATGCATCCACAGCCTGTTGCCCCGTCACCGTCGTATCATTGTATATATACTCCCGGTTACTACTACTATTACATCGTTTTTTATCAATATATTGCCAGAACTTTTTTGGTTGAGTTGTGATGTCTTGTTCAACTGTTCTAAGATGACGGTCATATTCACGTTTAATTAAAATCTTTACACGACTCCTGTAATATTTGAACAATTCTAAATTAAACTCTTTACCAAGTTTTTTATATTTAATGTGATTGTAGTGTTTGTTTTTAATGTTTTGAATAATTTCAGCTGTATACCAAGATGGATAAGTGTACCTACTCTGATTAGTTTTTTTTTTTAATTGGTACGTGACTATTTAAACAGTTGTTCAATTTCTCGTAAAAGATTGCCACAGCTAAGTTAATATCAGATTCATTATATAAGTCAGTCCAGTCAATTTCTCTCAAGCTTGCATATAATGATTCAAAGTTCGCCTTACGGAAGTTCCAGTTCGGCGCAGAGAAAACATTACGTTGTGGCGGAGGTTGTGATGGTTTCGTAGTATGAGACCCTCTCTGCATTCGCGCTGTTACCCGCAATGGAGGATGATATGCATCCGCTGGCACCAGAGCCTCGTCACTTATTTTAACTCCCATATCGTCTTCCATTAATCCACTCAGCACCAGATCCAAGGTACCTCCATGATCATTTAGGATATTATTAAATTGAGTACATTTACAAAAATCTTTAAAAAAATTGAATTGGGTTTTAACAGCAGCACTACACGAATTTAAATTAAAATCACCAAATAAAACAAACTCTAGCGATCGATATTTACATATAACATATAATGTTGCATACATAACCTTTACAAAAAATATGTACCTAGTTACCAATGTCCGTTGTCATGGCCACACGGTAGCGTCGGTACCTATCCTCAAAATCAAATCATTTATTCAGTTTTGGCCCTAATGAGGCACTTATAACCGCTTGTTCCTCGTACATTACTGTTGTATTTAGGAACGTTAGTAAAACAACCCGTAGCTGTGTAGCCTAATGCCGCATACATAACCTTTACAAAAAATATGTACCTAGTTACCAATGTCCGTTGTCATGGCCACACGGTAGCGTCGGTACCTATCCTCAAAATCAAATCATTTATTCAGTTTTGGCCCTCTCTGTATAATATAACCTCTGTATATTTTACTCTGTGAACACTGTTTATTTTTCACAAAATTAGCCAGTGATGTGGACGAGGGTGACGGTGGTTTAGGGTTGAGCACATCGAGGCGCGTCCGAAGCTTTCGACCGTAAACAAGCTCGGCGGGTGAACAACCGGTCGTTGTGTGGACAGAATTTCTATAATCAAATAGGTATTTTAATAGTTTATTATAGTAATTCTGCGTACCTCGGCTGCTGAGTATACTACTCTTAATTCCCTTTTTAACAACTTTAACATAGCTCTCAGCCTGTCCATTACTGGCCGGGTGGTAAGCCGGTGACGTCACGTGTGAGATATTGTTTAATTTACAAAACATTTGAAAGTCTCGCGATGTGAAGGCTGTACCATTGTCACTAACCAAGGTATGAGGAACGCCGAACCGTGAAAAAAAATCGCATAACTTTTCAATTGTTGAGTTAGATGAAGTTAAACTTTTCATGTCGTAAACTTCAACCCACTTTGAATATGCGTCTACTAATAATGTCTATTCCCGTTGAATCACTCTTCTGCTCAATGTCGTTCGCAATAAACCACTGCGATATTCGACTTTTATACGTGTCCCAAGTCTGGACATTGTGGTCAAACTCTGATAAAATGCCAAAATTTGATGTAGACATTATTATTTTAATCAATTTTCACAAAATAGTGGGTAGATAAGCCTCGTCGCCAATGTTGTATTATGGAACGTTAGTAAAACAACCCGTACCCGTAACTGGCGCGCATTTATTTGTCATCGCGCCATTATGACAGTTTGCAGGTTTAGCCGACAGGTGGCGCTAGTTGTTGCATACACAACAATTACCAATTTACATTACCGGCAATGTACAAGGAAAAAATATTCTTCGTACATAATCGGGTAATGTACAAGGAATTATTTTTCTTCGTACATAAGCAGTAAATGGTTATGTACGAAGAAAAAATAATTCCTTGTACATTACCCGGTTATGTACGAAGAATATTTTTTCCATGTACATTGCCGGTAATGTACGAGGAACAAGTGCTTATAACCGTCTAAATTACCACCGGTTCGGAAAAAAAAGCCACCTGAGAAGAACCGGCAAGGGAAAGAAACTCAGTGCTCTGCATTGATTTAAAATAGCACAGATCGTTGGTGCTCTGTCTTTTTTTCATGTAACTATCATGATATAACAATTAGTAACAAAATTCTTCTAGACATTATTAGGAAATTACAAATATCAAAATGAAAGCTATTCCGAAAACATGATTAAAATTATCTGTTGCAACGTTACTTACGTATAAGTATGCAACTGAATAATTAGTCATGAGGTTTTATTTAAAACAAATATTAACTAAGCCTTGTAGCTACTAGCAGTTACCTCTTCTCTCGGTGGATCCATAAGGCCAATTAGACCCAGTAATCTCAGATTGTCAATTGGAAAATTTGTATCATCCGTATCGAAGACATAATTCAAAGGATACTCTCTTGGATCAAGTGTTAGATCAGCAAAAGCAATTATTCTTTCACCTATACATAAATGGTGATTAAATAGTTACTGTTGGAAAGTTTAGAACAAAACTATAGTATAGTATCCGGTATTCTTTAGTAGGTACTTATTTACTTAGCTATATCCGAAAGGAAAGCCTACCCCACGCTCTACAATATAGTGATAGCAGAATATCTTAAATACGGTAAACAGTATGTTAACTGTAGATACCATACACAGTACGTACACCTCAGAGTAGATAATATACTGCGTAATATCGATTATCCTTTACTAATGGGTCATGGTAGATTTAGGTGCAGTGACCCCTAATATTTTGGAAATTAAAATGAAAGTAGAAAGCACCCACCAGTATTCGCTATATTTTCAGTGACTTTATCAGCTAAATCCTTCATTTCTTTTGTCAAAGGTACGTCTCCGTTGTCCATTGCGACTGTGGCACATCTAAAGAACAAACATTCCGGTGCGCCTTTCATGACTACGACATAGTTTCCAGTTGACTTATCGAGATGGACACTAATCTATAACATGCAATTATAGCCATTATAAACGATAAAGAAAATTAGGTATACACGAAATGTTACGAACACGAATAATCGGATAGAAGGCGCAAAAATAAAACAACCCTATTAATTTTAGGTGCCACATACTTGGTACTTGTTGACAGAACTGAATGGAATTTCGGCAATTTTTGGAAAGTTGTTTCGAATGACAACAGGATCTCCGCAATGGAATATAAAGTTCAATATTGCAGTCTCAGAGGCGTCTCCGTAGATACCACCTTCGGCGGTAACTTTGGCACTGCTGCATAACGCTCCACAAGTCTTTAAAGCTGTAAAAGCTGTAAATATTATGGTGTTATTTTGATGAACGTTTTCACTATTTTATAAATAGGTACCTACCTAAACGTAGCGTATTCTGCATAGGTATTGTATTCCCTTGTGGTATAAAATTTCTTACCTTTATTATTTTGTGTGATACCTGTCAAACAAAGATATTATAGTTATATCTATGTAAAGCTAGCAACAAGTAGGTACTTATGTAAAATTTTGAGAGAATACGGAGCACTCTGCATTCTGTGGGTAACCCTACAATTGTCATCATACTTGTGAATTCTGGATCTTGAAGGCAATAAGTTTTGTTCCAAAGCCACACGTGCTGCACACACATCCTGTTCTCGGTGAGGGTGCCGGTCTTGTCCGAGCATATGATCGAACACGCCCCCAGCGCTTCTACAGCCTCTAGATTCTTTATTAAGCAATTCTTCTTTACCATGCGTTGCGCCGTTAACGTTAGTGATGCTGTCACAGTGGGCTGTAGACCTGAAGAAACGTACCAACCATAAACAAAGTCAATGAAAAGTCAAAGAATAGTCATCCATCCCATACCCATACAATCTCAAAAAAGTAGGTACCTTCAGGTATATTTGCAACAACAATTCCAATGACAAAAACAATGGTCTGCATAAAAGGGTAGCCGAGACAGAGAGCGGCAGCCGCTATGAAGACGCCAAGTCCGAGAGCAAACATAGATATGTATCGCATGAACCGGCGCAGCTCGCGGGCTAGAGGCGAAGGCCCCGGCTTCAGACGAGCCGCCAGCCCGGCCACGCGGCCTAACGCTGTTAGGTCACCGCAACACATCACAACACCTGGAATATATGTTATAATAAGCAGGAGCTGTCACCATGCATTCACCGCCCTGGGAAAATAATATATTTATAGTTCCAATTCTCTTGAGTTTACACAAACTAGCCCAAATTATACTAAATTCAAGCGTCAAAATCAAGTTCTACTTTCTTCTTTATTTTTTAAACAGAATAGAATAAATATTTTAGTTAAGTTTGAGTCTTGTCAGACGAAAAAAAGAAATGGCACCATTGTGTACCTAACTAACCTAGAGCCCAGCCTTCGACGCACTGCGTTGAGAAGAAGGCGATATTTGGTGACTCAAGTATGTTTGGAGTACCATCCGTGTTACAGCGTGACACGGCTACACATTCACCAGTCAGTGACGAGTTGTCTACCTTTGAAAAAGTTTTGATTTGATAAGCATGTATCTACTTTGAGTTTTATAACAATGTTATAATTTAAAAATAATTACTTTGAATCCTTTACTATCTATAATCCGTATATCTGCGGGAACAACATTCCCAGCAGTCACGTACACGATATCGCCTTTAACTAGCTCACTAACCAGCGTCTCTACGTTAAGTACACCATCTCGTATGCAGCTTGTGTAAGTGGGTATCATGCTGTTAAAAGACTTCATTATCTGAAATATTTTTAGGTCATTATGTCACTTTTATATACTGTACCACGACATTCAAATCATATTATGATAGATCCAGAGTATACCCATTTAGTAATACTTAATAGATACCCTTACCTGAGCAAATCATCATCGCAAATGCTATATCTTAAATCGAAAGAAATGTTACGTCACGTTACCTTTGAACTCTTGAAATTCTGATAAAAACTGAAGAGACCACACAATACATCAACTGCAACTAAGACGCATCCGAGGTATAAGTTATCTTTAGTTGGAGCTGCCGTAGTGGAGGACTCCATCGCATAAGCTACGAAGCACAGTAAAGCTCCAAACCATATCAAAACGGAGAACCCTGCACGTGGAATACATAAGTAGGATTGTTATCATGCATACAATATAATAACAACTGTCTACTTATAACTTAACACTAAATAGACCATTTACTACACATCTGCATGATCTGCACAATGGACATAGGTACCTACCTACTTAAAAAGACAGACTTCAGAAATATTTTTCAGTAGGTAAAGAACATAAAAATATTCTACATATTTAACAGCTTTTTAGGGTTCCGTATCTCAAAAGGAAAAAAGGAAACCTTATAGGATAAATTTGTTATCCGTCTTTCTGTCTGTCTGTCAAGATTTTTTCTCAAGGACGCGTGGAGTTATCAAATTGAAATTTATATCAAATACTATGGTCTCATTCAGCTGAAGAATATCAAACCTGGAAGTCATCGTGAAAAAAGATATGAACGTTTATGTCGCACTTAGCCGGTTTTTATTTTATAAACATCTAATTAGAAACCAAGCATACCTAGCACTGCCCTAATAATACGTGAGTCGGAGTGTCGGAGATATCTAATGTACCTAGTATGTAGAATGTGGTAACTACACATTTTAGGTAATTAATTCACTTGCCTGTACACAAAGACCTAATGAGTACTTTTGGCCAACCATACTGAGTGGCAGGAGTTAAAGTATTTGGTCCATTATATTCGAGAAGCTCTTTTGCCTTGTCACTAGTCAAACCCTTGTTTGGATCCGTTCCTAGTTGCCTGAACAACTCCTCTAAAAGTACAAATAAGTAATTTATTATTAAATATTCAATAACAAAGATAATAATATATCTTCATGTCCTTCCACAAGGGTCCCCGAAGAGGTAGATAGAGGTGTAACAACACCCATTTTGCACCGAACATAATTTGGTGCGAACGTGACAGATGGTTAGTCCGTCACCGTCAATGAGGCTCTACATAATTCCTTGAATTTCTTAGACATATGCAAGTTTCCGTGTGATGTTTGCCATCACCGTAAAGCTCGCGGTGTGAGTGCACTTAAGTTTTTTAGGAAAATTCTTTGGTACCATTAGGATTCGAACCTGCGTCGCTAGGATAGCAGGCACGCTCAATAGGTACCTACCACAAGTCCACCACTGCTTTTAATAAATGTTCATGAGGTCATAAGTCTGTTTAGGGTTCAACATACTAAAAGGCAAAAACTAATGTCTTATAGATTCTCCATGTATGTCCGTCTATTATTTTGTCACTAGTCACAAGTATAAAACTCTTGAAGAATATTATAGATAGCCAAAAAGTGTGTGTATGGTAGTTATGTGGTACCTAAAAAGAAAACAACGTACTAAGAGGAATAAGATGGATGTCAGTTTTAATTTCCTTCTTTAGTAAATTTAGACGGGTACAGCTCAAGTCTCTAGATCTCAGCCCTTTAGGTTTCTTCGGTCGAAAATAATCCGATAAAGAAGCTTCACTTGAAGCCGTGGTATACATCTTAAATCAAACTAAACAATTCAGATATAAGTTTAACGTAGAAAGGTACTCAGCTAGACCAATCGAAATTCCAGTAGGCTGTGACGAAGCTAGTCCAACCAGACTAGCGGTATCAAACACATTTTGCTTAGTGTAAATGCACACATCTAAACAGGAACGAAGCTAGGGGAGGAAGGTTGCTGCGGTCCGCCTCCGATACTACCAGAAGGGGCAGCTGCCCCCCTAGTTTAAAAAAATCAAATGCAAAGTCCCAAATCCCTTCACTTTTAAACCGTCAATCTTTCCCTTTATGATATTTTATATAAATGCATCATGACGTTGCAGTTCTTATTTTCAATCGTATTTATCTCACCAAAAACTCAGGATTGAGTTTGTAGCGACCTCACCACTACACCAACTGACTTAACATTCAACGGATGACAACTCCATACATACGTTACAATCCTAAAACGCGCAAGCGAAGTTTTCTACGCAATTCAGTATATAGGGCGGGTGTCCCACGGATATGCCACATGGAGGGAAAGTAGGTACCTTGAATATTGTAGACGAAACATTTTACTGAAAGAAGACATTATTTGAATTCAAAAACAATTTAAACTGCATTCATTGATATTAAAATACATTACAACATGGTTTAAACTGGAATCGAACCCGTTACACCAGAAAAATAATCACCTGTCGCTTTATCATACCGATCGAAAGGATTCATACATAAGAATTATTTTTTGCTAAATAACATAGTGTCAGAAATAAAAGGAACACCATGAATTTTAACATTTTTAATACAAAATTAATCAATTTATCAAGTGCGTAACAGAGCCCCTTCCTGTTGAATACAAAGTCGCACTCTTTTGATTATTTCGCTCCCTGACAATTTTTTTGATCTTGTACCTGTATAATAATATACACATTTCCTACTAGAACAGTCGGAGCCGCGGTTTCCCAGGAACAACACCCGCTGGGCCGGAATATCTTCCCTTTGTTGCGGCTGAGCACAATCACCTCACTTGCCCCACATGTTTTTAAAAGATATTAAAACAGTTTAATCTTTTATTTATATAATATCTTATGTATAAAAACAAAATCTATATCCTGGACCTCAAACTATGAGTTGAACTAACAAGAAAAAGTTATATTAGGTTTTCTATAAATGAATAACACATAACACCCACTAATTAAATGCTTAACTATTGGGAATGTTTAATTCCTATCATAGATTTCATCCCTGTAGTCATGAACAAGCAGCCTCACAGCCTGGATCATGTTCTAATCTAACCAAATAAATTAATATGGTTATATATGTAATTTTATTTTTATTGACCTTTTATTTGTTCCCTTCAAAGAAAGTGCCCATGGGATTAAAATAACTGTTCATCATAATTTAAGACCATGAAAATCTGTATTTTAAGAACTCCTAAATCCAGGCAAGTGAGGATGCTTCATAGGTAAAAAAATATAAGTATACCAATTACGTATAATGTAATTTGTGACATCAAAAGTAGATTAACAGGATTTGAATTTGGAATTATGCATTCAAATGTAAGTAACATGCATTCAAATGTAAATAACAAGTATTGTGACAAATTTTTATGTGTAACATCTTTCCTCTCTGTTATCAGAGTGGTTTAGCGAAAATGAATGGATGCATTACAGAAAGCTGGGAACAGTGTTACCAATTTAATGACTGTCTCTAGAAGTGATATCTTAGCAACAACGAAAAGATTTCACTACTGCAATTGCAGTTTTCAGGTACATTTGAGGTGGTTTCAGGTGATTACAAGAAAAAAATGTGATGGTGGTACAGTTGGCCTACAGATGTTACACATTGTATGCAACAGTAGTAGCCTTACAGTAGTAAAGCTCAATTGTTAATTGTTAATGGTATAATAAGTAGAGATAAGAGCCAGCTTAGACAGGTGGATTACCTAATTGTCCCAACATCTTGATGTCAATTTATATATACCGTTTTTTTTTAAAGTATTTGGGTGCTCTTAATTGCTTGATTTGAGCCCACAGTAAGCGATCATAGCTTACTTCTTTTGGCAAATGAACTTGCAAGGTTTTCTAGATAAGCTCCAGACTCCCAGATGTTGGACAGTTCTTTCATTTCATTATTATTGGCCTTCATTAGGTCAGCCTCCATAACACCTCTCAACAGTTTCTTTGTGGCTGATAAAGAGTACTTTGGCAACCTAGACACTTCAGCAATCTTACTCCAAACTTTACTCTGCAGTTCCTCAGGCTTATATACATCATTGATAAATCCACACTCCAGTGCTTCTTTAGCAGACATTTTATGATTTAAAAACAACATTTCTGCTGCCTGTAAGAAAACAATACCAAAAGAAATTGTTATTGTGATACAATTATATAATATGCAAATTATCTACTAATGATTAATTTATATATATTATTATTATGTAATAAAAATACTTCACAAATAAATCCAGATATGAAGATGGTTTCATAAATACATTATGTTAATATTGTTCCATTGCACCAAATTATCTTTGATGTAAAGTGGGTGTTGTAACATCTCGGCCTGCCTACCCTTTTGGGGACCCTTGTGGGTAGATGTGAATAAATATAATTATTATCTTTTACTAGCGGCCGGCCCTGGCTTCGCATGGGTAGACATTTATATCAAATATTTTGTCTACCCGTGCAAAGCCGGGGCGGGAATTTTTTTTAAAAACATGTTACCTTTCGATCTCCCATCAACTTTGGGAATGTTACAGTAGAGCACCCCTCAGCTACAATACCAAGTTTTGTGAATGGTGTATAGAAATATGACTGAAACACAACAAGTACAATACTACGGATGAGAATATATCAAAATACCTACTACCCATTTTTTTTATACCACCAAGGTGACACACGAGCATAAGGCCCACCTGATGGTAAGCAGTCACAATAGCCTATAGCTGCTAGCAATACCAGGGATATTACTAACAAGTTGCCAACCCTGTTGTTGATGAGGAGTCACCTGTGCTAGCAGTATTACTACTAGCCCAGCATATCCTCGTGGAGCACTGGTTACCTTACTTACCACAGAAACACAACACTACATCAAAGTAGTGTTATTTCACTGCGGTTTTCTGTAAGGTGGAGGTACAGTCCCCAGTCAGGTGGCTTCAATATTAATAGGAGAACCCCAAATCACCCTACCTCGCTTTTTAAAACTAAAAATAACTTACATTTTCAGAGGCAAATACTAAATCACATAGTGCCAATGTCGTGGCTGCTATGCCAATCGCTGGACCGTTGACGATAGCGACTAACAGCTTAGGAAATTTGATGAAAGCGTTGATGTATTCTCTTAGGACGTCTATATTGTTGACATTGGATCCAGACTCCAGGGTTGCCGTAAAATCATTACCGCTGCTGTAATAATCTCCTGTACCAGTGAGCACCGTAACAGATACATTATCATCAGCCGCAGCTTCCTTTAAAATATTGATCACACTCAAATACATACAAGAATCAAGAGCATTCTTTTTTGCCGGTTTGTTGTATTTCACTATCTTAATGGCACCATCAGTTGCTTCTACGATTGATTCATCCATTTTCAATACATTTATGTAAAACTTTATTTGTATGTATTTGTATTCTCTTAGCGCAGCGGTTGTATTTGGTTGTATTCTCTTGGCCTTTGAATAGTCAGCTTAGCATTCGACTTTGGACTTCAACCAATCAAACTTCTTCCCAACTATGGCAATCAATCCTCTTCAAATACCATTTTTTCCAGTGTCGAATGTAAGGTAATAAATGATTATGTAAATGATAATAATGCTGGGCATATATAGATTCACTTTCACAAGTGGCTCCCCGCTCCTGGTAATTGTAATAGTTTAAAAATATTTACTTCATGAAAGCAGTGTCAAAACCAACTTGGTAGCTTTAATTTTCATATATTTGTAATTTCCTAATAATGTCTAGAAGAATTTTGTTACAAATTGTTATATGATAAATAGACAGAGCACGGAGCTTGAATGCCCCTTGAGTGCTGTTCACTAGTCCCCTAATAGGTTCCACCAGTGAAGTGGGAGATGTCCAGGACGAAGAACTGCAGTCGTTATTGGGTATTTTAAATTAATCAGCAGAGTTAGAAGTAAAACCATTTTTATTTATGTTTTTACAATGTGTACCATAATCAAGTGAGTACATGATAAAGTCTTGACAAAGATTGACAAACTCTAGCATAGCGGTTGTATTCTCTTGGTGACAAACGTAAAACAAAACGGTAAAGGACACCTGACACTGTACATCTATGACACACTGACAGTGACAGTGACAAATGTCAACACTGCTAAACTACGTACACATAATTATTGACAGAAGCCATAATATAATTAAAATGTAATGAAATGTTGTGGTGTACTCTGTGAACTGGAATAGCGGTTGTATCAAAACAAATTGATGAAGAAAAATAATTTCTTTATAATTAAGCTAACGTAGTGGTTATGTACTCTGTGATTAAGCTTAGCGTGCGTCTATGAAATATTTAGTATCATCAAATATTTTTGTCTTAATAAGTTTAATTCTCGCATTTCTCGCCTAGGTTTTATATTGTACTGTTATCTAATAATCAGATCTTTCTTTAACAAAACTACCTACAGTGACTGAATCAAAACCAAAAGAAGGGAATTTTATGCGCTCGAATATGATTAATTTTAACTCAATTGAATAGTTTCCGGTTTCAAAGCTTGAAACGAAACTGAAATTGGAATGGATTTACTGAAAACACCATCCGTGCAATCTCTTTTAGATTCTGATTTGGACTCTGTTGAAAGCCTTCAATATTTGGATATCGAAGAGGTATAAATGAGTTATGAAATATGTTATTAATTCGTTAAGCCCAAGAATATGCAATGCTTTCGCTTTATTTTACTAATAATAATGATAAATCTTTATTTTGGTCGAATCCATAAAAGATTAAATTTAAAGTTCCGCCCACTTTAGTTTACATTGTCCCTTTTTTTCGGTTTAAATTTAATCTAATGTTGTGATACCGATGTCTTACTGTTATGGACAGAATTCTTAACACAAGCTTTTTTTATATTGTTTCTAATTATTCCATTAATCCCTAGGAGTTGACCTACCTATTGCTTGTACCAATTTCAATTATAAAAACTCATGAGATTAGATTATTATTAAGTATTATAGAATATTTAATTGTTAATTTATAATTTAAGTATGCAGTCATATTATTAAAACCTGGTTGTTTTCACCGCCACGTTGCCCGCTTATCCATATAATATACAGCCTATGTTACTCAGTGATAATTTAGCTTTCTTACAGCAAAAGAATTTTTGAAATTTATCCAGTTGTCGGAGCCTATTAGATCTAAACAAACAAACAATAAAATCTTTCCTCTTTATAATATTATTTGTACATAGTATATTATCTACTCTTGTGATATTAGTGTATATATACGAAATTCATTTATTTCAATATGTATTTTATTTCATTGATGCCAGTTAGATGAAGTGGAGTATGCCCTGCCCGCAAGTGAAGCCCCAACTCTGGCAGAAGTATTGTCTACAGAAGTGTCAGAGGATCCCAGTGAAGCAGTGGAGACTTGGCAGAAGCATAGTGATGAACCAACAACATGCTCTGCTCTGCATGTGGATTTCCTACAGGCTGTATCCCAACAGCTTAAACAAGCTCAGGTATCTCTTTAAATAATGCTTATGTGTAGTATCCATGATATCTCAATAATTATCTTTTTATTAGGCCTAGTCATATTTACAGGTTATCTGTCTCAATTTTCACAACTTTCCTACTCAAAACTAATTTTACTGGACTAAAATGTCTTGATCTCTGCTTTACGCCCAATACAATTGGTGCCTATTCTCTTATTCATCTGTTGAACCTAAAACTTCTCTAAAATAGTTACCCTTTACTGTTGTTAATTGAAACTAAAATCTTCAATGTTTTGACAGTTCTAAGCTTAAATAATTTGCAATGTAGACGAATGTGTGACAAGAAGAAGAATTGGCACCATTATATGAGTATAATTACTTTATTTATTATTTGCAGGAGAGATCTTCTGCAGGTGAAGCAACAACACTCAGTCTAGGAACAGAAGGAAAGTTAACTGTAGGAACAGCACATGGTCACCTATTGTCTTTTTATGAACAAACATTGCGTTGGGTTTGTGATTCCAATACTGATCGTGGCGCAGTCTCGTGTTTGGCGTATAACAAACTGAGTACAAGGTTGCTCGCCGGCTACGCCAGAGGTCTCATATGTCAATACGAAAGTATACGTGGACTTATTCTAAGGCGTGTGTCGTTGGGAGGTGAAATATGGGGCACGTTGCGAGTGACGTGGGCTGGCGTGTCGGGGCTAGCCCTGGACACTGGTGGATCCGTGTGGTTGATAAAATTTTCAAGACCTCTTGGAGTGCGCTCTGCCCGTTCTTCGTGCCTTTTCTCGGGCGCGCGTGGCGAGGTGGTTGCAATGTCAGCTCGCGATGCGCGAATCTTAGCACTAGCAACGCTGTCCCGCGTTATAATCGTAGCCGGAGGCCGAGCTGCCGGGCTACGTTTGAGAGGCCCACCCGACACCCTTCCCGTACTGGAGTGGAGTGAAACTGATGAAAGGATTTTGGTGTGCGCTCGAGGAAATTCACTGCAATGGCTGTCCCTAAATATCACAGGGTCGTCTATATCTCTGAGACCATTTCGGCAAGTGGAACTAAAGACTAATCCACTATGGCTAGGGTGGCTTGATGGCAATCTGGCTATTTTCGATGCAGATGAAAATCTTCGCTCGTGGGGAGAAGATTATGATAAACCTTTAGATCTTTCTGAAATTCAACCAGTTTACGCTTCAGTATTTTTTAAGGTCTGTATACGTAGTTCTTAATTTAAATATACATCCTACTTAATTAAAAAATATGTGAAGGTTTGGCTGTTAGTTTGTTATTCAGTCACGGCATAACGGCTTCAAATTAGATTTGTGTATAGGCTGGCAGCAGAATGAGGTGAAGTCTGTGGGAGTAACGCGAGTGGAAAGAAATATTCTTAAGAAAATGTATCAAGTCAAATTACTGTTAACGAAACAAAAATTAACTACCCTTAATAGGATTTGCCAATTTTGTAGGCTACTACTGTCTTCATGTGGTTGTTTGGTCGACGTGCATTGTTGAGGTGACACCATCGCTTCCGGGCCAGGTACGCCACTGGTTTTGTTGAATGTAGGGTGTGTGGACGGAGGGGCGTGTGTCGGGCGCCATGCGGTCGGCGGCCGCGGGCGCGCTGGGCAGCGTGTGCGCGCGCGGCGGCTCGCTGTGCGTGGCGGGGCGGCGCGGCGTCATGCGCGTGCGCGTGCGCTCGCTCCCCGACCGCGCGCGCGCCGCCTTCGCCTCGGCGCGGCCGCTCCAAGCTCTGCGCCTCCTGTGCTCCGCAACCGCCCCAGACGCTAAGGAACTAGCGCTGCACTTCGTGACGCGATTCGCGGAGAGGCCGCGATTGTTGGCCGACAAGCATGTAGCGGCCCAAACTGTCAAACTGTGCTTGAAATACGATTTGGGGTAAGTTTATAATAAGATTGAGATAGCTGACTAATCCGCTGCCTACAACTGCCTGGCTAGATTTTTTAAATGATATTTTAATATCAGGGAATTAAGAAAATTCCATTCTGACAGCCGTCTCGCGGTTGCGTCATCATGCAATTTTTTTTTTTAAATGGCTTAAAATAAAACTTTTTTTATGTATTCTGTGTTATTATTATTTTTTGTGTTGATACAGTATACAGGCTGTCGTGAGTCCTATAATAAGTGTCGTATATATTTTGCAGTGAAGAGTTGTGGAATATGTTGTGGGAACAGTGCTCGAGCGTCGACACATTTGTAGAAGCGTTGGGTGACGCAGTGGTGCGCGGCGAGCTGGACGATGCGCCACCCTCCCCGGATTGCACACAGGTACGGTAAATATGGCGTGATGGAATAACAAAAACTATTAAACTACAATAGATAATACAATAAATGCATAAGTTAGGATTTTGAGCAAAAGCTAGTATCAAATAAATCTAATCCAAGTCAAATAGCCGAGCAAACGCGTGATGAAAAACACAGTGCTGGGCGCCAAGGTATTACCTACCAGTGGTTTCACTATGACGCTGCTACAAATATAGCAAATTAAATAGTATGTATATGTGGGTATATAATATATTTTGCAAATTTCAGGCTTTAATAGAACGTTTAGCAGAATTTGAGCCGGAGCTAGTAGAAAGAGTCTTGGCGTCTTTGCCTCTGACGTCACTCGATCCTCACCGCGCGAGCGTGTTTACACGGGAAAAGGGGCTGTGGCGAGGAGTGGGCGCCATCGCAGCAGCTTTAGGTAACCTGCTGCGTACTTTCATATTTTTTTATGCGACTATCGTTTGCTGACTATTACAAGGTCCTCTGTGAAATTAGATCATTGTTGGCAAAATGAGTTTGTAAATTTGCATGTTGGTAAAAATTATAACGGTTTAAATTAATGGTTTTAACGTTACATCTATCTTGTAATGTTGTAAAATGCTCATTCAATTTATAAATATTTCAATTATTAATATCTACATCAACATTATCTACTACATTATGATATTACATGCCCGCGTTTATTTATCATAGTATTAAAAAATATTGTGCAGTCAATATTGCGGCCATTTATTGGTATGTTAGTGTAAACTGTAGCCAGAGATACACAAACGTAGTGGTCATGTCTGTGATACACAGTACCACGCTGCATTCATAACTCCATTTGAGCTAAAATTTTAACATAGAACCCTGTAATAGTCAACCGACTTTATGTTACAATTGTATTCATGTTACCTATAAATTAAATAACCTTTATCAACAACACCGCACATTGGAATTTGGCTTGCATAAAATTATCGCCTTCGACGGACAGTCGACCAATCGGGACTGTCGCATCCACTTTTTGTTGGGTTTTGGGTGCGGACACATCGCAGAGTGAAAGTCCATGTCCAAGTATTATTAATAGGTGAGTGGTGTGTGCAGGGGGCAGCAGCTGCGCGCTGCGCGAGCTGACGCCTTACGTGTGTGAGGGGCGCGGAGGGCGCGCGGGGTGCGGGCGGGAGTGCGCGGGCGCGGCGCTGGTGGTGGCGGCCGCGGACGCGCTGGCCGGCCGCGGGCCCGCCGGCCGCGCGCTGCCGCCGCACCAGCAGCCCTCCGCCAGGCACGACGCTCTCCAAGCTTTACTCGCCGAAGAGGTACCATGTTACGAGGACACTACCTCTGCCGTCGTCACTCTTATTTTGGCCGTTGAAGCCGCGCACATAAGACCACATTTTGTAGGGTAGAGCCTACAAAATCCTACATAAACTGTCTTTTCAAGACTATATATTCCTTCATAGGAACCTGTGCCGGTAGCAGGAATATCGTCGACAACGTTTTCGTATCACCTTCGACTATTTTTGTATTGGAAAATGAACAGCACTGCGGCGGTGAAAAATGGAACTAAAAATTAGTATGATAATTTTGACATTTCGCGAGTTACGTTTTCCTGCTACCGGCACTGAGCTGAAGTAGTGCTTTCACCTTAGCGCGCA
The DNA here is from genome assembly GCA_951449985.1 of Falcaria lacertinaria. Taxonomy (NCBI): domain Eukaryota; kingdom Metazoa; phylum Arthropoda; class Insecta; order Lepidoptera; family Drepanidae; genus Falcaria; species Falcaria lacertinaria. Next base: position 5,770,349 of record OX602120.1, on the reverse strand, counting down.
TGGCAGCCAATTATGCTTCTTTGCAGTGTTTTGTTTACCCTACCTCCGCTTATCCAATAAACATGCTGTAATTAATATATGTGGCATCAATCAACAATTTACAGTGGGCTCATCATATTTGTATGTAGCTTCTATGTAATTTGTTCGTAGGGTATATGGCTAATATTTTCATTATAAGTTGTGTATGTGAATACTGAAAAAAATTTTAATGACGCCTCAAACAGTTATATGAGCTTTCGAAATGTGATCGTCGGTTTCAGTTCGTACCTAATCGTGTGTAAGTGTGGTGGTGTTGTACGGGTGTCCCGTTGTCGGCAGGGCGGGCGGTCGCCGCTGCGCGCGCTGCTGCAGCACGGCGCGGGCGCGGCGCGGCGGCTGCTGGAGCAGTGCGCGCGCGACCCGCCCTTCGCGGGCCCGCTCGGCAAGCAGAACCGCCTGCGCGTGGCGCGCGCGCTTCTCGCATTCGCGCCGCAGTTGCCGGTAAACGCGTTACCTCTTACTTAGTGTGTTACTTACTAAATAATTATGTAGCACGAATCAAAATTATCTGATTTGGTTAATATCATTTATTAAAATGGAATGGAAAGTAGATTTTTCGAAGTCGAGTTTCCTGTCCGAATTAATTTGGAGGAGTAAGGCGGCATATTGTATGTAGTCGGGCCCCAAGTCCTGTAAGAACATTCCTCCTTTGTTGGGATAGGAGAACGACGACCGTGTAGAAGTTCTGGAGTTTATCACGGGTCAGCTGTCATCCGGCGCGCTGCCGGCCGACGCCGAGGTGGTGCACGGCGCCGAGGAGCTGGTGGCGCTGAGCGGCGGCGAGCGCAGCGACCGCGCCTGGCTGGCGCTGCGGACCCGCGCCCCGAGCGCGCGCTCGCCGCCGGGCCCGCGCCCGCGCCTCGCCTGGCGCACGCACGCCGCACACGCACTACACCACCACGCCCTTACGACCTTTTTACAAATCCAATCCAAATCGACTACCGATGTCAACGAGATCTTTGACTACATCCGCGCACACGTTAACGACGACGACGCAAAAACTGAATTTCGACGCCACCTTCGTGCTCTGGTGGAGCTCCGGCCGCAAGCGGCAGCGGCCATAGTAGGCGATCATCTATGCGAGTCGATCGCGCCCCTACTACGTGAGACGGAAAGCGAGGAGATGCTAGAGTTTGGTGAGAGTCTCCTCGAAGCGGGGCATCTCATAGGCGACGCGGCGGCCGCACATTTCCGGAACCTATGCAAACTTCGGCCGAATAGTGCTCGCGAGTTTTTAATAAAAAATCCGGGCGTCGTGCGGCCCGAGGAAGCGTTGAGCATCGTCCGCGATTCGGGCGCTACGGACGCGGAGGCGTTGTGTCTCGAGGCGGCCGGTGATCCCGACGCCGCGCTCGACGTCATCCTGCGGCTGGCGGACGTGGCCGAGGGGGAGCGGGCGGCGCGGCTGGTGGGCGAGGCGGGCGAGCTGTGCGCGCGCGTGGCGCCCGGCGCGCCGCCCGCGCTGGCCGCCGCCATGTGGGCGCGAGTCGTGCGTCATGCCGGCCCTGCGGCACCCGCGCTGCTGGGGGACGCGGTCGCCTACCTGCCCGCCGAGGAGCTCGTGCGCGCGGCCGGCTCGACGCGCGTGGCGCGGGCCTTGCTGTGGACGGCGGCGAGGCGCCGGGCCGCGTGGAGCTGCACATCGCGCGTGGCGGCCCGCGAGGCGCACGAGGCGCTGGCGCGCGCCCTAGTGGCGGCGCGGCGCGGGCTGGCGGTGCGCGGCGGCTGCGCGCGCTGCGGCCTCCCGCTGGGTGGCGGCGGGCCGGCGCGCACGGCGCACTGCTCGCGCGCGGTGCACTGCGCGTGCGGGGCGGAGGCGCGGTGCGGGACGTGCGGGCGGCGCGCGCCCGAGGAGGCCGCGGCCCTGGCGCCGCGCACGCCGCGCCGCCGCTCGCCGCCGCCCGACCACGCCCTATGGTTGGTGGCGCCGCCGCGGCCCGATCTCGAAGGAGTAGTGTAATTTAGCAATAAAACTGTAAATTATTTTACCCACACCTAGTCGATATATCCCGTAATAAAGAAACACTGTATATCATATGATTTGTTTCATTGGTAGAAGACACATGCGATTTATTCATCATCACGATATCATGTTAAAAGGCTATAGATGTTATATCAATATGTGCCATACCGTTGTCATTGAACATGCACATATTGATCGATCTACGAAGTTAAAATACTGAATTATGGATGCCAGGTGTTGAATGGACGACTTACTGCCTCAGACAGAACGTTAAGCTGTCGGTCCCGGTTGTTTATCATTGGCAATCGTTAGAGCTCTGTCATAAGCCGAAACAGTAAAGTTACTTGTACGTAGTATATTATGTACTCTGAGCCTGTACAAACTAGGTTGGCAAACAAGGCTTATGTCTACCCAATGGAGCGCGTTCAGGTACCCTAGGCCTCTGGTCGCTTGCAATCCTATCTCTGACATACCTTGTTCTTGCGATAAGATTGGATATACCAATAACGGATAAACATATATCCGAACAAGATATTAAATGAAACTTAATTTTTTAAGAACTATTTATTAAAACTAATTGTTTGACACGGAGGGTCAAACTGAATGAATACATCAATAAAACACACATTATTATCATTATAAAGATAGAAATTGAACAATGTGCTACAAGGGTATCATATTATGGTAGTTATGTAGTGTACCTACTCATTTAACTACAAGCTGTCAACTTGTGACATGACAAGTAGCTACAGCCAGCTTCAGCAGAGGAGAACTTCATTGCTGCCTTGACTCAGTGATAACTCTAGCATTACATTAAATCACCCTTACGTTACATATTAAGATCGCTCTATCTACATATAGGTCGATTCTGTTGCACAAAATCACTAATATAAACTAATTTGACAGGACTAAAAATATTGCCGTCCTCATTTATCCGCGCACATGAGAATGGGATAGCATGTTTTTTTAGTCCTATCAGTTAGTCCTTAGTTTAGTTTAATTATTTCGTCCAACAGGATTGGCACCATAATATCATATATTAACATAAAAAGAACATTATTTATCTGAGATTATTAACACTTAGGTGTATCTGAGAAACTACTGAATCGAGCGCGATCATATTTGACAGGGACTCTTTAAAGGGAGAGGCATTCATTTGCATTGTTGGACAATACATTACTCTCCTTTTAGGGTACTCGGGTTACAACCATTTCGTTACTTCACGCGCAACCAGATCGGTACAGAAACTTGTCACGGTAAAATGCAAATATTCTCAATTCACTCACACTTTCTTTCGAACAATTAACTACAATATAACAGCTAAATAGACCAGCCACTCATGAAAATACCGGTCAGCTGTGATCTCCCTAACGACTCAATGAGACTAAAGACTCAATGAGGTCTGATTGTCAGAAAATAATGTATAAAACTTGGTCATTTGCTAATGCGATGAGGCATTACATAATTTAAAGTAAGTAAGTAAGTAGGTTCATTAATTGACTGACCGTACCAAGAGCTTTTATTCTTAAACATTTCAGTAAAATACCTAAATATACAGTTATGTTGCCATAGCATAGCTTATTGTTATCGATCATCCAATAAATTTTACTCTCATCAATAATTTGTATATCCATATCATATATTGTATAACCATATCAGCACTAGATGGTTAATCAAGCAGAATGTGCATGTGCATAGATTGTATGACAGAAACAGTGTTCGCTGTTCAATAAAAGTTCCATCTCATTAGCAACTAGTGTATAATAATTTTATGATATTGCATAAATATTTGCAAAGCCTCATAAGAATAACTATCGGTTTCTTATGCTTAAATTAAATCTTTCTTAACAAAAATAAAACATGTCAGATAGTACGTAATTATTTATTTATTACGAAGGTACTTAATAATGCTACATAACATAACTTACAAAAAAGTTTATTTTAAAATGTCCACTAAACTTCGTTATCGAGATCGTTCAAAAAGACAACGCTCATTGTTGCAGTGGTAATGTGTTGTACTTAGAACCTGTATGATGAGCACAAAAATTAAAAAGTTTTACCAGAAACGATACCGGCGCAGTCACCATCAACTCTTTGGCCTATTGGTCAAAATTCACTAAGAAATACATACAAGAAACACCTAACAAATTTCGTGCACCTTCAATTAACAAAAACGTAAATTAAAATAAATTTCATACCATTGCTGCATTCGCGAATAATAAATACATATCACCTATAGAAATGTTGTCAATATTTTTTATTGATACACCGAAAAGGAGTATACATTAAAGTGACGGCTGCGTCTTACCCAAAAACCCGATGATCTCTACCAATACAAAAAGAAACAAATAATATAAAATTAAGGGCCTGTTTCACCACTTGCTGATAAGGTCCCTGATAGCTTATTAGGAACTTATGACATTGAATTTTTTACAGGACAATCTTCTATGCGTTACTAACAAAAAAGAAAATGAATTCGGACTACGTGTTTATGAGTTACAACTAAGTATAAATTTTGACTAACATCCCCTCTCCCAAGGGAACCGTGCTGAATTTCAGGATAAGAAGTATCCTATATACCTTGTACCTTGTAGTATGCACTTAAGACATGCCAAGTTTCATTTGAATACATTCAGTAGTTTTCCGCGTGATGCGCGGCCAAGAAACAGAGACGGAATTAAAATTATTAGTTTTGGGTTCAGTATCGAATATAGAGTGCCCTCCAAAAAAATATTATATCTTTAATGTACAGAATTTTACATGTTACAGTTTTATTATAAGTACAGATATACAGATTAGTGAGGGTACATTATTCGAAGGCCTACTTAAGGTATGTTCATACCACCACCCATCACCACGGATTTGTCAAATACGCAGTATAATATTATCTACTCTGATATAGGAAATCAAGCCAATTACACTGTGACCTTTTTTTTAATATTAAATGCTGAATAATAGACGTCGCAAGCAACGACAGGCAGCGACCGACACTTAGAAAGTCCTTTTGCTAACACAAATATAACTTAATTTTAAAATGGACATATTACAAATGCCGACTTCTATAAGTTACTTCCCAGGACCTTAATTAAATTAAGTATTTTCACATACTGGCCTGTAAGGACAGTGTCATATCAAAGACCTTTTTTGTCATATCACAGACATTTTAAGAAATGGTGATATTTTCTTATATGTATTTTTTAAACTCTGAAAGATGAGGTCTTTAAATATTACGAATGCAGAATGTCTTAAAAGTTGTTTCGGATGTTATACAATATTAGAAAATCATTTGATAGTTCTGAGGCAATTTAACAGCTTCTTTTATTCTCATAAAATTCGATAGAAATAGTGACTACAGTCGAAGTATTTTACAGTGTTCTACGGTAGAAATAAATGATTTATCATAATGGTTAAGGGTTTATTTACAAACCTTGCATATCTCGGTTAATTTAATTATTATCCCCAAATAGGAGACAAAACACTGCTTATTGCACATAACTCCGTGATAGTATCAACTGATAGGTTTATAAGAATAAAGTTATAATACAACAAAAGGCAATCAAATATTGCATTAGCAATCTCTTGCAGGCGGAATAAAGTACAATATTGAAAAATCAAGTGTACTTTCCTACAAAGCCAGCTTACGAAGATTTTAAATATACATATATGAGAATTACTAGAAAACGAAATGAATATTATAGCATTTGTATAAAAAATATCTACCTGTGTTAAATGATGATCCACACCAAAGAAACACCGACCGAGATATTCAAAATATAATATAAACATATAACCACAAGTGGTTTAATGTACTATGGATTTGATAGAAACTATGTTAACGTTGCTTTCGTCATAAACTTAAACTCCTTACTCTGCGTTGTCATAGCGTACCCTGTAAGAAAAACAAAAGAAAATGTATTGTGGAGTTCCCACTTGAAAAGGAATAAGAATTGAACCATATATTTCCAAATGATCTTACTTCAGAATTGATTACGGTTATAGTTAACCCAACCCATCTTCAGGCCTATGAAAATAAACAGACAAACAAATGTCGGGTGAGTACAATCTATTCGACATTTGATTAAATTATATACAAATACACTTCGGGTCCGCACTTCAAGAGGCCAATTGTAATTAAACAAAACATCGCTCACTCTCAAGCGTAGCGAAGACTTGTAATTGAAAGCCGATAAATTTTAGCAAAATTTAAACCGTGCGGTGATGAAATTAGGCTAGAAAAATAGACCAGTTAAGTTGCCACTTTTTTGTGATTTTCGTACTAGACCCCATGTCCAATTGCAATATGATCAATGGAGTCCTGCTGCAATTAATATTTCACATAAATATTACATTTTCCAAAAAGTATTTACCTCTGACTTTGCCCGCGTCTCTTGCTCAGTCGACGTCCGGAGGAGGGGTCTTGCAGTGTAAAGCGATTTGTACTCTCTGGAGCCACTCTTAAATTTCGAGAATCACTCGTACGAGCCACGGTTACCTAAGAAATGGGACCATCGTAACGAGTCTTTAACAACTGATGCCTGCAGTTAACAAAACCAGATTGATATTCATTTGATTATTATTTAATGGGTTCCTGGGTTGGGTTTCCAGGTGGGCATCGACGCGGAGGCCGACTCTAATGAAGATGGCGTGATGTTATAGATGCCTTCCAGATTGACTGGATTCATATTACTGAGGATGGGAAGACATGAAAAGAATGGAAGACGGCCTTTGTCCAGCATGGGATAGCATAGGTCAGTAATAATATGAATAACAACAACATCATACAAACCTTATCCATAAACTTTTTGATGAGCTCAGAACAGTTTAGGTTACTCTCAGGCTCCCAGGAGTCAAATTTGCTGGACCATCCTTTCCAGTGAATAAGGAATTCCCTTTTACCATTTTTTTTATGGTGGACTTCCAGAATGCGATCAACCTTATTGAAAAAAGAAAAAAATGATTTATTTTTAGTTATATCTACAATCAAATTTTATCAAAAGTAGCTCTTACCTCATATTCAGCATTTTCCTCATCTTTGCCATCCCACTGAGTTCTAGCCCTTTTGGCAGGGACTTGTTTGGTAGCTTTCTTGCCCTTCCTCTTAACACCTTTCTTAGATGATGAACTTTCTTTGTTTTTCGAATTCTCCTTCTGCATAAAATATTATAGCCCATGTAAACAAATCGACTATAGCTAATAAAAATGAAAAAATACAGTAGTATATCATTTTTGTTAAATTTGGTGGTTAGTTGAAAAATCGAGTAAAACAAACATAATGTAATAAATTATATGCTGTATAAAGCGTAAATGTAAAGAATGAGAAAAAAGTATTTGTGAGAAACATGGTAATAATATGTTTGTCGAACTTAGAATAGAACAGCATGTTTCGTCGTTAAATAGCGACAAGCAAAGATTTAATGATAACAAACAAAATATAACATAAATATATGCTACTAATTCCAGTAAAATGGCCAGCTTTACGATTACGCTCATTTTTGTGATCTAGGCAAGGTTGACAGGTAATAAAAAAAATAGGTAGGAATCTCACTAATGGTAGCAGAAAAACAGTCGCACAATTTAAATATACATACTCCCACAGTAAGAACAAATCAAACAACACCTAAATAATTAATGGTTTGTCTAATAAATAAATAAAACTCTTCATATATTAGTTCCCATTCCCAATCAATACAATACACATCAATGTCAGTAGTCAGTACACCTGGGCGAATGCTTAGAATTTCCATTAGTTTTGACTGTGCATTCTGCATTACATTACATTATCATCAATTTATATCTTTATGATAATATTCAACTCTTTGTATGCATTTATGTTGTGTTTTTATTTTGTGAATTAGGTCTGGGGGCATGGCAACTAATATAAAACCAAGCAGGGTATAAAGGGTTAAAAGCAGGCATTCGCTATGAAGTAATCACATACATTTTTGCAGACATACATTGTTATTATTAATTGCTTACTTCATCATTATATTTATTAATCAAATCAGGACAGGACAGAGTGTTCTCTGGCTCCCAGGTATCACTGTCCGCAGAATATCCCTTCCAGCGGATCAGGAAGTGCAACTTCCCTTTGATCTTTTTGGAATCTATTATCTTTTCAACCTGTTGACAAGAAGTTAAAGGGTTATTGTTTATTGTTTTTTTTTTACTGACTGAACTGAGCCTCAACTATATAATGCTGAAGCTAGCTGTTATAGCTGCTTTAATTATTATAATTGCTCACAACATAATAAAATATTTATTCATACTGTATTCATCACAGCAAATGGTTTTATGAGAAAAACTAATAAAATGGAATACATTAGCACAATTAAATTAATTACTGAGCATAAAATATTTGTATTACTTAATTTGAGTCTATAAAGGTAAAGTTTAAGTTTAACCTTTTTTTTTAAAATGGAGATAAATTTGCTCCAAATCATTTTTGATAATTCTATTTTGTACATACATTTTTATGTTATTTACATATACATTTAGCAACATTAGCTTTTGTGCGTATTGGCACAAAAGCTAAAACATCATTTAACATGAAACATGGATTGGTTGAGCTAAACTATTTAAGTATGTTTTCTGTCTGTCTGGTTGTTCCAGATATTCTATGCAAAAAAAACATGAAATGGTGAACAAAATTCATTCCACATCTACAGAGTCACAGACAGAGCTAGTAGTAAATAAAACAATAGAGGTGTATATGGAATCACAATGCCTTATCTTATACACATACATTTTGTACTACCATTCACACATTAATATATTAACAGTTCACAAATGTTTGAAGGCAACAGAGGCTTCCTTAGTGGATGCCTATGTCATGAAAGGTAACCACTGTCGAAATTTATATATACAAAATCATTAAAATCGGCTACCAGATTTGGAAAGAAATTACTTCTAAAGAATTGTTTGGTAATAAAAGACAATCAAAAAAAGAAAAAGAATTCTTGGGTCTCATTTACAAGTCATATTGAGAACACTTAAATAGATTGACTAAACAAACAAATAATACCTACCTCTACTATTTCTAATGAGAATGTCTGAGACTTGTGTTTGCATTATCTATAATGACCATAAGCTTAAACACACTTCGTAAACAAATGTTTAGACGTGGTAGGTCCTCCTTCATGGGACTTATAACTGGATGAAGCATACGAACCTCATATTCTTCCTCAACAGTACTTTTAACTTTTCCTGCTTTCCTTTTCTTGCCTTTGTTCTTAGTTTTTCCTTTCTTTGGTATTTCTTTGGAAACATCCGAGGCATCGTCTAGATTTTGACCACTACCCTCATTAGCTTCGGAATCGGACTCCTTCACATCAGGCTCAATTTGTTGTTGTTCCGTATCTGCCTGGTCTTCATTTAACATAGATCCATTCGTCGATGAAATAACATCGTCCTCTGTACGACTTTTGGATATTTTCCGCATTATATCGCAAAAATCACAACTGGTAAATTTTGTTGACACTCAAAATACAACTCAAGTAGGTAGGTACGTAATCGACGCAATAATGCGAGGGAAACAACTAACCTACGAAGTTAACTCCGCGTAGGTATAGTATGCGGTTGTATTCTCTTGGTATAGTATCGCTCGCTTCAGTCGCTTCGCTTCGCTTCACTTTGTTGACAGAGACAAAAAATATTTGTTGTCCATGGACTGCTGTATTTTTTTTGGCAAAAGGTCTAGAATCGGAACTAGAAGTTTTTGGCGGGAATCAGGCGGAGTGGTTGAGATATTTTCCAGTGTCTCGTAAATTGTGTTAATAGTGATCCTTGGTGTGTATTTTCTTAGAATAAGGACTCAGCTTGCTTACGCTATAGAAACCATACCAAAATAAAAGCTGTGTAAAAGCTCTCTTATTCACATTTTAGTAAAACAGCGTACACGAGTGAAGTGAAACAAAAATTCCTCCTTATTTATAATAATTTTGAAGCAGTCAGAGTCACATGTTCCACGCATATTTGAATCTGTGGTTGTAAATTTGGTTGAAATTATATGCTACTAAATAAAAACTACTTACAAAGGGTTTTAAATAAGGTACTTATTGTTCTGCGTGTCTAAACGCACAACTTGACATTTTAATCGTGAAGTTTGGTAAATATAACATAGTCATATTATAGTGGCGCGAAACATTGAACATGTTTAAAAAATATATCGATATTATCGGCATGTGACGATGCACAGCATCTGTGAGAGAGCGTTGTATACTTCCGTTTGTAATTCATCCAATCGCAGCGACTTCCGGTGCCGAGAGCGCCTATTGGTTGCGATTTTAGCGCCATCTACAGTGAGTTGTCAGGGGCCGTCGGCGCCATTTTGCCCTCATAGCGTCGTTACTTCTCAAACGTGCAACACAGTTTTTCCGTTAAATTCGCTTTGAAAAGCGCACATAGTTACAATTGTACATAATTTTGTTAAAACTTCACTTTGAAAAAGCGCAAATAATTATAATTGTGCATATTAAAGTTATCGTGTGTGCTCAAGTGAACTATGAGTGATAGTGATAGTGAAGTGCAAAATGTGCGTCCCGAGATAGCGGTAAGCCCCGCTGTCTGTAGCGGCGATGGGCTACCACCAACTGAGCGCCCACCGGGGAGCCGCGCAAGCGCTTCCAAGCGCGGTCTTTCCAGTGACGACTCGGGATCATCCTCTTCTGACTCTTCAGCCACAGAGGTAAAAAGGAGAAGACGCGGTGAGTCTGATTTTGATTATCGTGACCTGGTTAATAAAGTTGGTGTCTTAACAAATATTTTGCTACACAATGTGGGGGGTCTACCCTCTCATCAATTACCAGAAAGTGTCTCGAATTTATATACTGTACCCGTATCGCACATCACTATGAATTCTGTAACACCCGCGGCACCCGCGCCGGCACCCGAACCGGCACCCGAACCGACGCCGGGGCCCTCCAGCCACGCAGGTGCAACCACCGACTTTTACTTACAACGCCCCGCGGTCCCCGTCGCTCCCCGCACGGTTGAGCCGCGGCTTCTAAGTCTGGGCCACGTGGGGACGGCACTAAAGGAGCCTAAGGTACCCCGAGCTGACGCGGATCATTTGAAGCGGCTTGAACTCCTACAAAAGTTTGGTGACCCATCTTGGAAAGACGTTCGATATACGGATGCACTAAAAATCCATAATGCCTCTCCAGGGTTCGTCGACCTGGAGGTTAACGATGAACTTAGACAATTCCTAAAAGGTAAGGATTACTTCGCGAGTTCTGAGAAAATTGTTGCAGCAATTTGTAACGGATTAATAACCCAGCGCGAACTTTTAAACCAAAACTTGCAACAATTCGTGAACTGGACAGCTTCTGCCGGCACGGCTTTGTCTGCAGATAACATATTTGATAAAATTAGTGAATTATTTCAACCTACCTCCAAGTTTCACAAAACTAGTGACGAAATTATGCAAATGGTGTGCGGTAAACGGGCCGAGTACATTGAGAATCGCAGGGAGCGTATCCTAAGCGAGCTACCTAATAAGAATCTACGAGAGGGTTTGCGTAAAATTCCTCCTAGTTCTAAGCATCTCTTTGATGAAAATCAGTTACGTGTTTTCATTCAAAATACTGGCGGAGTGGATAAATGGGTGCGGCCATGGTTTCATACTGAGAAAGATGGCCAGAGGTCAAGTGCTAGGACGACAAAGTTGGGCAAGCCAGGCCCCTCGCGAGATAACGCGGCTCAGTCCTTTCAGCCGCAAGATCACGAGACCAAACGAAACAAACGATTCCAAGGATCCACTAAACTCTCAGACCAGAGGAGACCGAAGAAAGGTTTCCGAAAGGAAGGCCAGCACAATAAAAAGCAATTCAACAAGTGACTATCAAATGCTCCAGCCCAAGATTTACGGGGGCTGCCTCCGAGCGTATCGGAGGCAGTGGCAGGCGCTGCGGGCTCCGCAGGCCCTTCTCGGTATGATCACGGGAATGCGCCTGCCATTCACCTCCAGACCTGTGCTCGTCCATCCGTCGACACAGGTTCTTCGTCGCTTCGAGACTCCTCAATCCTCAGGTATGACTCAACAAATACACATGCTGTTGGAACAAGGTGTGCTGGAGATTCCGGATCAACAGCGGCTCGGAGCCCGTTACTTTTCCACAATGTTTCTAACGAGGAAGAGCGACGGATCGTTCAGGCCCATTTTCAACCTAAAGAGGCTGAACCAATATATTGTACCAAAACCCTTCAAACTGATTTCACAATTTCACATCCCTCAGTTCCTTCAAGGGGGCGACTGGATGGTGAAATTAGACCTCTCATCTGCTTACTTCCACGTGCCCATCACACAGTCCCAGCGAAGGTTTCTGAGACTGTTTTACGACCGCCAGGTCCTACAGATGACTTGTCTGCCATTCGGACTATCGTGTGCCCCCGAAAAATTTTGCAGCCCTGACCAACTGGGTCGCTCAATTTCTTCGAAACAGAGGCATTCGGATCATAGTATACCTGGACGATTTTCTGCTAGTGAATCAATCGCGCTCCATCCTCCAAGGTCAGGCAAAGACTACAATAGAGACCATACAGAGACTAGGATGGACTATAAATCTCGAGAAATCGGTAATAGACCCTGTACAAGAATTAGAATACCTTGGTCTGACATGGAACACTGCCCGCGATCTCAAGAGCTTACCACAGAAAAAATGGATGCAATAACTTTCATCTCACGGAAGGTCATACGCAAGGGCACGATGTTGCTCAAGGAAACTCGAGTAATCCTAGGTATTCTAAATTTTGCAAATTACGTAATACCAAGGGGGAGGCTACATAGCCGCCAACTTCAACGACACTTGCGAGCTCTGGGCAGACAGAATCCCCGCACCCAATACAAAGTCCCAGCCCCAGTGGTAAGGGACCTGGAGTGGTGGAGGGATGCCTTGGAAAACCACCACGTCGTAAGCAGCTTACATCCAACATTGATACACCATTTTCTGATAACGGATGCTGCAGATTATGGGTGGGGGGCGCAATTGGACGACGAAACTGCATCGGGCAGGTGGACCCCCCAACAGAGCCAATGGCATTGCAACCGCAAAGAAATGTGGGCTATTATTGCTGCAGTAAAGAAGTTCAAGTTGCGGCTTCGGGGCCGCCATGTCGACTTGCAGTCCGACAACCGCACAGTCGTACCTTATATTCGCAAAGAAGGAGGTACACGATCGGCGGGTCTGCTGAACTTGACATACCAACTTCTCAATTTCCTGGACAGTTGGAACATCACAATGACAGCGGAATACCTACCAGGCAAATACAACGACATTGCGGACAGATTATCCCGCGGGAGACAAGCAGCCGAATGGCATCTTCTTCCGCCAGCGCTGATGGAAGTTTTTCGGATATTTGGGACCCCTCAGATCGATCTATTTGCCACAAAGGATACGAGGGTTGTACAGAAGTATGTCACAAACGATTGTCGAGACAACTCAGCGCAATTCTGCAACGCCTTCAGTCGTCAATGGCAGTTTCAACTAGCGTGGGTGTTTCCTCCGCCGAGCTTACTACCACGAGTACTGCACCACTTGAACAAGGCACAGGGTGTATACCTCGTGGTAGCACCAATGTGGAAGCGAGCATTCTGGCTTCCCGACCTCCGTCGTCGGGCTCTAGCCAAATGCTTCAAGATAAAGAACCTACGTTCGGTGCTGATCGATCAGAGCACGGGCCTTCCACCAGCTCAAGTCCAAGACATGGAACTATACGTCTGGAAAATTGGGGGTGGGGTGACATCACAGGCTCCTGGAACGAAGCAGAAAGAGCTTTGCTCAGATCTAGCTGGAGAGAATCCACGCTAAAGACATACAAGCCTGCCTGGGCAAGGTGGACCAAGTGGTGTGGAGACAATAATTTTGATTATAAGCATCCTCACGGAACTAGTTTGTCTAGATTTTTAGCGTATTTGTATCTTGAAGAGAGACTTGCTTACTCTACTATACTTTTACACAAGTCGGTTGTTTTAACTTTTGGCCAAAACTTAAATAACATTAATTTAAATTCAATTTTTTTTGTGAAACATATTCTAAAGGCAATCTCTCTTCAAAATCCAAGAGCAGAGAAACCACCGGTTTGGGATCCCAGTGACTTGGTCACCTGGCTGCAGAACAATTCACCCGACAACGAATCATTGTTCGAAGTTTCACGTAGATTTGCTTGTATTTTACTCTTAGCCTCAGGCCGCCGAGTGCATGATCTCACCTTGCTGAAAATTTCACCATCCCACTATACCGATGCCGGTGACCACGTCATTTTACGACCCGCCTTCGGTTCCAAGACTGATACAGCCGCACTTAGGCAATCAGGTTGGAAGTTATTGCAACATAGCAATATTAACGTATGTCCTGTATTCTGGTTAAGGAAGGTTCTTGAACTAGGAACACGGAGGCGAACGTCTGAGTGTAAAAATGCTCTTTTTATTACTATCAGAGGCCCAGTACAAGCAGCCTCGAGAACAATTATCGGTAATTGGGTTAAGACAGTTCTTAGAGACGCAGGTATACCTGCCACGCCAGGATCTGTTCGCTCGGCCGTCGCTTCTTTGAACTGGTACGAGAACTTTCCAATAGAGGATATTCTTCGTCGTGGAAATTGGCGTAGAGAAAATACCTTTGCCAGATTCTATTGTAAACGAATCATTGGTACATCTCAGTCACAGACGAACTTATCTATGAATTTTGAACCTATGTAAGGTACATTGATCAGTTTTTGCGATAGCCTCAATATTTATATATATATGTTGGTATATTAATCTGTTATGACATTATAAGTTGATCTTTACTAATACAGAATTTGATTTCATGTACAAATTGTTACAGTATTTAAGATTCTTTGATTAATGGTTATCCTAAGCACCCATCTCACATAGCGTCGTCGACATTCACCAGGAGATATAAACACGTCTCTCACAGATGCTGTGCATCGTCACATGCCGATAATAGTGCAAGTTTTACATAACAATAAAACTTGTATTATTGAGCAGAGACGATGCACAGCATCCCAATAAGGGCTCCTGGTGAGAGACTTCTATGAGGGCAAAATGGCGCCGACGGCCCCTGGTGACAACTCACTGTAGATGGCGCTAAAATCGCAACCAATAGGCGCTCTCGGCACCGGAAGTCGCTGCGATTGGATGAATTACAAACGGAAGTATATAACGCTCTCTCACAGATGCTGTGCATCGTCTCTGCTCAATAATACAAGTTTTATTGTTATGTAAAACTTGCACTATTGTTGATTTCAATGATATTATATGGTAAAAAGGTTCACATATAATAGTGCCAATTCTGTTGTTCAAAATTACTAAACTTAACTAATTGGACAGGTCTAATAATATTGCCATCCTTATTTAACCCCGCACATGAGAAAGGGATAGCAAGACTTTTTGATCTGTCAATTAAGTTAAGTTTAGTAATTTTTAACAACAGAATCGATACCAATACCAATGTATTATATGTAAAAAGGTTTACTTATAATATCATTGTGTTGATTTATTCATACTTCTTGTTTTAGATTATCCCAAGATGAAGCAGTTAAAGCAATATGGGCACAACGTATTTCAAGGCGCAGTTAGATAATATAGACATTACATGGTCGGATTTATTCTAAATATTTTACGGCGGATTTACTTGCAGGCAATGAAATATCCGGGACTAAAAATAAGGGCTTCACCTAGATTATATTTAGCAAGGAAAGAAGTAATAATGACATCTTTTTGTAAGTTTTGGCCAAGAAAAGCGACGAAGAAAAATATCTTTGCAATTATGTAATAAAAAAAAATTATACCCTATATATATCTTAAATTATTTTATCGTCGTAATTCCGGACCCTCTACTAAAAGAGAATCATATCCCTTAGTTTTTTTTGATTCAAAATATTTTCTTTTACTCAGAGCTTTTATCTAAAAATATGTTACATGGTTCGGGCAAAGGGTTCGGGTTAGTTCTGAGGTATTTTCAGCGTCATTATGTGCAGTAAAGTTTCTATATAATATTACTTTGACAGATGATTGATGACAGCTACGTTATCGATAAATGTAAGGAAGGCACTAGTGTCAACAGCTGTCATTTTGTTCGTCATATTGGTCATACAGGGGGATGGAATTTCATACATTTTTATTTTTACTGCTCAATGTATGGAAGTTCCGTCTCTTCTAGCGTAGCGGTTGTATTCTCTTGGGACCCAGACGGACGGAGTCGAACGAAAGTCGAAGCAACGTAGTGAAATAAGTGTTCGATTAAAATTTAGGTTATTTTTGGTTAATCCAAATGTGAAAAAGGATATTTTATCTAGATAAATTAACAATGACAAGTAAAGCGAGTTTAAAAAATACTCGAATGAATTTCAAAGCACCAAATGAATCGCCCGATCCAAAGGGTAGTAAGCCCACCCGTGAAGCCACTCCAATATTAGAAGTGCTGGTCTTGATGATTGTGCACATTTGTAAGAAGATACTTTTCTATGACACTAATTTAAAAATAGCCGTGTATTTAGGGGCTCTCTTTCTACTCTCTTTAATGGCAGATGTGTTAAATTTTCCAAAGACATACTTTTCTAGAAGCGACAATGTTTTTAACCAATATTTCGTAAAAATTGGATGGTTTTGGACTTTATTTTTAACAGTGCCTTATGTCTTGTTGACATCATACACAACATGTTGCGGAAATCGCAGAATTGTTGCAACAGCCCATTTATCTAGACTGATAATTGCGAGTTTCTTTTGGTACACATGGACAACACTGTTCAATGTTATTGAAAGTAATTATGGCCGATGTAATTCCAAAATGTTTGTAGATAAAATATCATGTTTGAAAAATGGACATTTTTGGAATGGATTTGATTTATCTGGTCACTGTTTTATTTTAATATATTCAAGCTTGGTTATGATTGAAGAGGCCAGAGCCATAAATGGATGGGAAAGAATAAAAGACTACATTAGAGATGAAAAATACTACAGAAGTGTGGATGAGAGATCATCTACTACAAATCCTCTCAAGGAGATAAACACTGATGAACTCAATATTTTAAATGTTTCTTATGAAAATTACACCCCATACATCAGAGCACTGTTGATTGCCATTGCTCTCCTTCAGTTATTGTGGGATGTAATGCTCGTCTCCACAATACTATATTACCATATCATGGTAGAGAAGTTTGTGAGTGGTGTTATAGCAATATTCACATGGTTTGTGACTTATAGAGTTTGGTACACTATCCCAAACATTGCACCAAATCTGCCCGGTGTAGGCTTATTTAAGTACAATAAAGGAAATCCAGTGCCAACACCAGTGTATCACAAGAGAAGGAGTACCATAAATGGCAAACATTTCATGGGAATGCCTATTAATATAAACCAAGATGTGATTGAAAATACCAACGAAGATACAAGATAATAAATTGACTAAGTTCTTCGTTTCTGGGTGTTTTGTATTGTTATATACATTTTTAGTACTTTAATTTAAGCACTTATTGTTCACCATCTCAGTTTTTAATGTGTACCTGATATTCCTTATATTTATCTATCTATTTAACTGTATGCAGCTTTGTTCTGTTATTACTTTTAACATTACCTCAGAGTAGTTAATTGTGCCAATTCTGTTGTACGAAATTGTTAAACTAAAGTAATTTGACAGGTCTAAAAATATTGCCATTCTTATTTAACCCTGCACATGAGAAAGGGATAGTAAGACTTTTTAGACCTGTCAAATTTATTAAGTTTTGTTACTTTGAACAACAGAATCGACACCTATGCATTACTAAGCTTATGATAATTATCATAAGGATACATGTAAAGAATATCAATTTAGTGATGCATGCATTGAGACATTCTTATTTCTCTAATCATGTGGATATTTTATTATGATTCTGGTGTTTTTGGGTAGTTGTGGAATATATTTTTAGTAGCTGTAAACAAAATAAACTTAAAATTTAACTAAAAATAAAAATATCTCTTAAAAATCTGACCAAGTGGCATTTGTGTAAACTGAAGAAGACTGGGTAAAGATCGCTTTTTATTTTTATAGATAATTAAAGGTTTTTTTTTTAATAATTTGAATGAAATAAAACTCCTAGATTTTTACTGAGAATACAGCTTAAAGTTAATAATATTACCAGACTAGATCCTAGTGTACCTATAAGATAGTTTTTTTACTATTTATTATGTAAGGGTAACGGAATTTGAGCTGAACATTTTGGATAAAATCCACATATGTATTAGAATTGAAAAGTTTGTGTTTTTTATAAATTGTACTTTTACCTACAATTACATATTCAGTATGTAGTACCTCTAATTTGAACTGTCCCCACTGGCTTAGTAAAACATAGTTATGTCTTATTAGGTCAATGATTAGCCCTTTGATTATTATATAATCAAAGGATTTGCCTCTCTTATTTAAAAGGTATTGGATTGTTGTACTTTGTATTATTTTGTAAGAGTAAATGCACACATGAAGTTTGTTACACAAGAAATAAAAAAAAACAATCTTAATTGTCAATTTGCAACCGTCATTGTATTTCGATTATTTTCAATTTAGCTTCAATTACAATTAAAAAAGCAAATTTTATAATATAACGGCGTCGATTATGTTGTTCAAAATTACTGAACTATTTGACAGGCCTAAAAGTCTTGCTATCCCTTTCTCATGTGCGGGGTATAAAGATGGCAATCATTTTAGACCTGTCAAATCAGTTTAATGATTTCGTACAACAGAATTGGCACCATTGTCACCTAAGAATACCAATTTCTATAAAGTCGCATCCCTGTTTCCTTTCAATAGATTAATTAAAAGTTAAAAAAAGCAAGTGTTGTATGGAGTGCTGTTTTTAATTATACGCCTTATTGTTTACCGTTTTGTTTTGGATCTAGTTTTAGTCTAGTATATCTTGCTGGATGTAATGTGGGGAAGTGCTGAATATCATCATTTAAAGACCGAAAAAAAACAATATTACGATAGTGTTGGATCTACATTTCTACAATTTATTTACATATTCTTGTTGTTAATTTATGAAATAAAATATAAAAAAATGTTTTGATTACTTTTAATACTGATCAAATTCTACAGGTACATAATTATCAGTTAGAATATTTCAAATTTATTTTACTCATCTGAAGTGCAGAAACAGAAAGTGGATGTGTACAATATTCTTGTTCTCACTTATATGCTTATTGAACATTGTGGCTACTATCAACACACTCGAAAACTTGTATAATATCACAGAAGATTCTAATACACTCTTAACTTAATACTATTGCTCCTTTATAAGGCCATTTCAAAAATAATACTGTTCAAAACAAATAAATTATGATAGTAAGTAACATAGATAAATATTAATCAAAAACAATAAATAGGTACTTTTTATACGCAGTATTTGTATCACTGCCTTCATTTTATAATTTAAACAGAAAAAAATATGTATTCAAAAAGTACTGTGTACTCCACTTTCTACATTACTATATAGTTACACTGAGTAATATTACAAAACAATTTTTTTGAAAATATATGCTACTGCTAGAACAAACCCAAAAGATGCAGCACCAGCTGCCCCTAAGTAAGCAGGCGGCTGAGACATTAGTATCATTTTTGCATGGACATATATATTAGGAATTGTCTGCTTAAATGATTCGCGTTGTTTGACTCTGTTGAAGTAGTTCTCTATGTGAGGGCGCTTGCCATTTGTCCAATACCTGCCCTCAAGGCCCAGTTCCCACAACCTTTGCAACAAGACAGCCAAACTGATATCAGCTATACTAAAGACTTCACAGCACAGCCAGTTGCCTGTAACAAATATTTAATACTAGATTAGAGAGAGATCAAATAAAATAATCACCCTGAAACAATGTCAGTTAACAGTTATGTTTTAAAAGCTGGGGCTCTAGAATATTATTCAAGATCTATGATGTAGGAAGAAACAAAACTAAAACTGCATATTTATTTTAAATTATTATTAAATAGCATAAAATAAATTTCTGTTTCTATTTTCCTACTAGCTGTCCGCCCGCGACTTCGTACGCGTGGAATGAATATTTTTCATGTTTATATTTTTGCGAGGAACCCTAATTATTTTTTCATACTAAAAGTAACCAAGTGTCGCTTTATAGCATCTGTTATCTACCCGTGAAAGTTGCTTTCAAATCGGTCCAACCGTTCGGATTTTATTCACGATATCACGGGCTTTTTTTTGATGCGCGGAACCCTAATTATTTGTCCAATATAAAAGTTACTCAAGTTACGACCAGTTAAATGAACTATCTGCCAGTGAAAGTCACGTTCAAATTGTTTCGGATTTACCCTCCCTATCCCTTATCCCAAGGGATAAAAAGTATCCTATTTTATACCTCGTAGTATCAACTCATATCGTGCGAAGTTTCTATAAACTGACAGACAGACAAATAGACAAAAATAATAAAAATACAGTTATTGGTTCAGTATCGAATATAAAGACCCCTCCAAATTTTTTAAATACCTTCAATGTACAGAATTGGACCTGTTACAGTTTTATTATAAGTATAGATAGATTTTTAAGTATATTGACATTAAATTTATGATGATAATGGTGTCTATTCTGTTGTTCAAAAAATTACTAAACTTAACTAATTTGACAGGTCTAAAACTGTTGCTATCCCATTCTCACGTGCTAGGTTAAATAAGGATGGCAATATTTTTAGACCTGTCAAATTAGTTAAGTTTAGTAATTTTGAACCACAGAATTGGCACCATTTTGTTACAATAGAAGAAATTAAATACATACATAATCATCACCAAGTACTTCAGTTGGAAGGCAGAGAGCATAGAGCGCCTTTTCATTAATTATAGGTTTTTTAAGGTGAACTAATAAAAATGTTACTAAGATCAATTTAATATTATAATTTATTGTTGGAGCCAGATAATTCGTATTTTCAGTGCGTTTTTTAAGTCCTGCTACTGGTGATTTTTAATGCAGTTAAAAAAGATTAGATAAGTTTTTTTGTGTGTGATGCAGTCATGTATTTCAGTGGATAGTTATTTGCATAGATTTAGTTTCTTATCTATGGTTCATTGGTTAGTCATTATTTCAAACTATTTATGTCATATCTCCAATCCAAGAGAATACAACCGCTACAATACCATGTAATGTATTATTTGTATGTAGTATATTATCTACTCTGAGGTATCATGTAATCATTATACATGGTATTAATTAAAATCTTAGAATCCCAAAGTACTAAATGATACTTCAGAACATGTGAATCAAATACATATCAAGTAGGATAGGAGGGGCATATATCCCTGATACATTACAACATTGGGTACCTTCACTTTGGCTTTGCAGTTGCTCCTCCACTTGGGACAAAACTTGGTCAACAATATTCAACATTTTCAAGTACTCCTCTTCACTAGCAAGGATCCCATGTTTTCTGTCTTGTATTTCAGCTTTATAAAGAAGAACAGCCTTGGCTTTAGGGTTCTCATCAGCCAGTTTCCGCAAATTATTAGAACTGCTCAGATCTCCATCTGAATTTAGAAGTAGGTAAAATTGTAGGTGTATGTCAGAAACATCAGTACTAGCGTGAACAAAAGATAAGATTATATTATAATTTAGATATTAGCTAAAACTAAATTAAATGTATACAAAAATATCAGAAAAGTATAAATCAGTTGAAATTTATGAAAAGACTACAAAATAAATTGGGACAAGACTTAATTTTAATATATGCTCTAATAAGGTAAGTTCTAATGCTTTTGTTTTGACATCAAAATAAACTGGAATACTTCCCTTATTATATAGAAGTAACAATTAATTAATTATACTTACTTACTTTTAAGCATTTCACGAACTGGCTGAATGAATGGCAATTTTGGAGTACCACACAAGTGAGGATGGAAGAATGACCCCACAGTTATCACACCCGCTGGCAGGGCATCAAATAGATCTCGAAATTTATTAATATTGTCCAATACTTTTTGATCAGTTGACACATTTAATAGAGGAGGTAGTTCTAAAAATAAAACATTTTTACTACATTTAATATTTGGGCTGGTTCACTATGCAGGGTGGTTGGGATTTTGTATTGTATGTATTGGAATCATTTGCATGTTTTATTATTTGTTATGATATTTCTACGATCTCTGCATAAATGGATTCACTGAAGTACTGCTTGGTATCAATAAATATTTATAGAATCTATTACTGTTGGCTTACATCACTTTTTTTTAAGCCATCAAAAGGACCCTTTAATCTTGACTAAGGCTTAATTCTAAGAATTAATTTTAGTACCCAAGGTTAAAAACTTTCTAGCCCCCTTGTCAGGCAGCAATTATAAAATTTTACTAGTTGAATGGAGCTGGGTACCATCCTTACTCCACGGTCCAAACATCTCAAGCACAAATTATACAAATTCGAAGATATTCAATATGTCTTCGTATATCACAAAATATCAGTCATTAAAATTTCTAACCATGGTCTAAGTAAAACTCCAGATAATCCAGTATTCGTGTTGAATCCGGAATGTTTTCATCTTTTACTTTTAGGACTGGTATTTCTCCACGAGGATTGATTTCCAGGAACCATGTTGAATACTGTTCACCTCTCGTGATGTCTATAGTCAGCGGCTCAAACTGGACGTTCTTTTCGTACAGTGCCATCAGCACCTGAAATTATTTGCCTAGGTATATTTAAAAGCAAAAATGTAAAGCACATAGTATAGAAAATTACGTCTAATAGATACTTAAGCCAGTTATTATAGTTATACCTTTTGCGAATAGAAGCTGTAATAATTGCAATAAAGGTGAATGTTTGCTTTTGAAGCGACTACTTTAGAAACTGAGTCAGCAGTAGTCGTTTTAGGTATTGGTAACTTCTCTAAGTATTTTTGAACGTAATGCATTTTAAGTGATTTGAGATTAAATTAAAAAACCAACAACTATGTACTATATGCTACGGAAAAACTAAAATAAAACTCATTGAAACAAATCAAAAACTAATACGCGGTTTTTTCAATACCGAAATACCAACTGTGCGACTATAAAATCAGCTGACTGGCTAGTGGCGTACGTTTCTTCTTTTCCTAACTATGGCAATCAATCCTCTTCAAGGACAATTTTTGCCAGTGTCGAGTGTAAGTTTCCCAATATTATGTTGAATTAAAATGCCTGGTGTCATGCATTCTAATGCTTATTGGAGGTTCAAGAAATAATGCACGCAGTAGCACATCATAACAGGCCTTTACAGTAATATTACAGCACTATATCCTATGATCCTATAAATTAGTCACAAGATCAAACTTTATTATATGTTATTATAAAATATAATATTTATTTTTTAAGTTTATGGCGACAAGCTTAAATATAAATTTACCATACAACTTGTACTTCGCGATAAAAATGTCAAGTTGTGCGTAGAGCCACAGAACAATGACTGAAGCTCGCTATTTCGCTAAATATTTTATATTTAGTAGCATAATAATCGAAACTGAATTTACAACCGCCGATTCAAACATGTTTATAACATGTGACTACTTCAAAATTATTAGAAACAAAAAGGAGTTTACACACCAAAGATACATTATAACCTACGATTTTAACACAATTTATGAGATACTGGAAAAATCACAAGCACAAGAAATTTTCTATGCCACAGATTCTATCTGTGCCTTTGTGGTATTGTATAAAGGTGGGTCCACTATGTATCCACTATGTTCGCGCTCCAGCAGCACTCCGCGCTCCTGCAACTGCTCCCGGTAGTGGGAAACGTAGTGGTTATGTACTCTGTGGTAGTGGGTACGTGAGCGTACACGGAGCGTGTAACGTTGCACGCTCCGCGGCAGGCGCTCCGACTCGTGTCGGTTTTTAGCGTGAACACAAAGGGGAGCGCAGTGTGTGTGGACGCGAGCACGAAGCCACGTATGTGTGTACCTTGCAACGCGCATAAGCAGTGTGGAGTGTTTAATATCTAATAAACGTGGTACACAATTAAACATTTTATTTTAATTGACAGGATATCAAGACACAGTTTTTGCTCATCTTTTGTAACCATGACAAATCTATGGTATTACTAGAAAGAGTATATATAACAGAGTGGTCTGAAGAAAAATCTTTGGCACTTATTGAAGTGTACAAAAATTATACCGTACCTACAGTGGGATCCGAACAACGAAAAATATATTAACAAAAGTTTAAAAGAGGATAACTGACTCTGGGGACGACATGTTCACTCAAAAGCTCGCGGAGACTGAAGGAACGCACCAGGAGCAGGCGTGTTGCATGTAGAAGTGCGTGCGACGTATCCATTGGAGAAGTTGCAGGAGCGCGGAGCGCTGCTAGAGTGCGAACATTGTGGATACCCACCTTTATGTAGTGATACTAGGTAGGGCCTAGAGATATAATATATTAGACATCTCTAGTAGAGCCCCACTAGCACTACCCACCACAGAGTACATAACCACTACGTTTTACCCTATTTTTTATGTACAGTACTAGTGGTTATGTATTTAATTCCAGTAGTGATTATGTACTCTGTGATGTATTCTGTCTGTGATTGTATTCTCTTTGACTCTGTGGTTTGAATTTGTTTTTGTGTGACGAAGAAATCGAAAAATCAACATTTCACTATTTTTTTTATAATCTCTTTGTAAAATGTTGTGATTGAAAACCGTACCAAACATTTGAGTATTTGAAATAAACCTACAACAACTAATTTAGATTGAGAGATGGTCAATACTTGACAAACCTTCTCAGTAGACGAAGACGATACATAGAAAATGGAGGTTTCTAACAACAACGATGCCGTCAACCTTGGCGTTGGTGAAGTAGAAGCTGAAATTGGGGAAGAGTTAAAACAACTAGAGGAAGGGAAGCACTATGACACCCGAAGTGAAGTGTCTAGCAGTTCTTCGAGCGAATCGAGTACTCCAAGTATCAGTTCAGCCAGCAGCCAATCTAAGGAGAGACGCGCTAATCGGAAGCGCAACAAGTCTGATAGCCATTCTCCAGTTTTAAATAAACGAAGATGCATTACCAGTACCAGTACTAAAATAAAGACCTATGATTACATGACCAAATTGAATTACTTGTTTCGTGATACCCGTTTCTTTTTAATAAAATCGAACAACGCCGAAAATATTACTCTTTCTAAAGCAAAAGGAGTTTGGTCCACATTGCCACAAAATGAAGCAAATCTTAATCAAGCTTACAGAGAGTCGAGAAACGTATTACTTATATTTTCAGTGAAAGAGAGTGGCAAATTTGCAGGGTTTGCTCGGTTAGGTAGTGAATCTCGTCGCGACGTGCAGCCCATATCGTGGGTGCTGCCACCCGGTCTCTCTGCAAAGGTTTTAGATGGAGTATTCAAAGTAGACTGGATTTGTCGCAAAGAATTACCCTTTAGCAGTACCCTGCATTTGTATAATCCATGGAATGAAGGAAAACCTGTAAAAATTGGTCGAGATGGACAAGAAATAGAGCCAAAAGTTGCTGAAGAGCTGTGCAGATTATTCCCAGAAGATGATGGTATTGAAATGACTCCAATTTTGCGCAAGTCGAAAGAAGCCTCTAAAAAAGGTTATCTGAAAAGTGGTGGTAATTACCGTACATATAGAGCACCACTCTCTTCACGGGGATCTGGTTTCCGGAATCGCATGACCTTATCTTCTAGAACCCGAAGGAAGGCCTTTATTTCTCCAAGAAATCGGTTAGGTTCAAGTTCATATAAACGGAGGTCTCCATCCCCATATATGCGTGACCGGTTACCTGTTTGGTTTGGACGTCCCCGTGATGGATACTCCAGCAGCAGTTCAGCAGCTGCAGAAGCATATGTGGCAGAGTACATGAGATCTATGCATCACCAGCTACCCCCTCTTCCTTATGTGCCCCCACCAGGGTTTAGTGGAGCACTCTCATCATATGATGGTATACCACCACCACCGCCACCACCCCGATACTATGACATGGGTGAATACCCTCGTTCAGTACTAGTTTATGACAAAAGATCATATGAAAGATCTGTTGATGAGTTTTTGTGGCGTACCTCTGACCGTTCTAGAGGCCGCAGCCGTGAACGGGAATCACATAGGGCTTACCGTGATCGACGATGAAAAGTGATGACTACTGATGTATCAATATTTGGTAATTGCTAATAAAAAAATGTGTTTGAACTTTGGACTTTATTAAATAAAAATCTTTCAGTGTTGTGTGATGAACAATTTGTTGAATGGGACACTTGTTGATAATTTGGAATTTGAACATTTTTATATTTATAAAATAGGCAAATACAGATTTACAGTATTGCATTGTGGGACTCAGTGAAGGTGCAAACACAGTCTTTACAAGGGTTGATTCACTGTTGGGACTGTACATGTCCAACATGCTGACTTAAAAAGATTCTATGCCAAAGATAAAAAATTGTGTAATAATTTAGGTATGACATTATGTTACAGTATTAGAAGACAATAGGTATATAACCTAGGTATTAACTTTGTACAACTAAAGGTTGTGTAAGCGTCTGTGATATACTTCCACCTTTATTATAATATTAATATGACGGCTGGTCTAGTTGTTAGTGTACCTGACTGCTATGCTAGGGGTCACTGGTTTGATTCGCGCCAGGACAAACATTTATGTGACACACATGTTTGCCTAGCATCTGGGTGTTTGGTATGTATTATAAGTATGTATTTACAAAAAAAAAGTATTTAATTATTCTATCAGCTCCTGGTGCCCATAGTACCAGCAATGCTTGGTTTGAGGCCAAATGGTGCTGTGTGATAATGTCCAAGCATTATTATTATATTAAAAAAATAATTAACTACATATTTCTAATATTACTTTAAACTATAAAAAGACCCCATTAGTGTAAATAACTTCCATGTTCTACATTGATAACACCTGAAATGTTGGATAGGAAAACACTGTAAATGGTAATTTTATGTAGGTAGGTACATAATAATAAATAATACTGGGTAGAAAGGAAGCTTTGTCAGAGCCCAAAACGCCGCCATTTATATACCTACTTCCTCCTTCACGTCGTTACGCCCCTCTGTCGTCCGGGCGTGCTGTTAGGGTTGCTATTGACGAAAATTAAAAGAATTATTTAGGTAAGTACCTAGGTAATTTAACTAAATTTTACCATTGGGTGAAACAATTGGCTACACAAAATAATGTCCTTTTTAATTAGGCACGAAAACGAAATAATAATTATAAAATATTACTTACCTCTCTTCATCTTTGGGCAAACTAATAAAGCCTAAGTTTGGCGACGTCCTTGTATAATTTTTACATCCAAAAACATCATAATAATGTGGCGACATTGCAGTTTGTTTATTGTTTATAATACGTACGCACAAACTTATTACGCACGAGTGGCGACGCCAGCCGTGACAGCCCGACTGAAATAAGCCGTTTAACTAAGTTATTCGGTGTAGGTTAGTATCGAGACTGTGAGCCCGTCCGGAGCGGGAGTTTCCTTTCTACCCAGTATTATTTATTCTTATGGTAGGTACCTACTGTGACATTTGGGTGGTGCAGTTTAGTGTATTTAAACAAGTTCCTATGAATGCAGTCATAAACAAATTTTTTATTAATTGTATAGATATTGTGTAATACAAAATATGGCGGTCAGAGGTTCAGTTGGTTTAACCATCAGTTCAAATTATGGATTCAGTTTTATGGAAATATGATAATTAGCTAAGTCGGTTATACTGCACATACAAAGTTATAGCCCCCTCCCTTTCCTATTTTCATACACTAAGGGCTGAATTTAATATAGATCAACCTAATTGCCGAGTGCCAAATTTCAGATTTACGTTGCAAGTTTTTTTTATTAAGATCTGTCCAAACCAAATCTCCCAATGGCATCAATAATGGTACCTAGGGGAGACCGCGATGCTAAATATTAACTCAAGCGTCATGGGGACCTATTGGATTTTGAAGATTAGGTTGAAGGAAGAAAATAAGGTTATAAAATAGAATGTATACCTCTAAACCGGTGGTGTGGGGACCGTTTACAGGCTTTCGCACGTGCGTTAGATTATATTATGATAGTCGCACATGTCTCTAATGACGGAGGTATGTTAATCTGCCATTCGGAAGGGTCAAAGTTGGGTAAAAAATTACTCGAGCGCGTCTGATTTTCAGTGGGGGTGTTAAGTGAACCCAAAAGAAATAGTGCCAATCAAAACACTTACGATTCGGACATGACGCTCGTGGCGAATTTGTGAAAATGTAAGAAAACGCTATTTTGAAACATTCGAGCGTGTCAGATTTTTATCCAGAAGGTTCAGCTTGATGTCCCTAGTCTTGCTGATCCATAATTTGACAGCATTTTATAACTCTAATGTGGCTCATTAACATATGGCTCACGTGATGGCAAGCAGTCACCGTAGCCTATAGGTGCTGCTATCAATACCAGTTGCCAACCCTGTCGTTTATGAGTGCTAGCAAATTTACTTGCGCAGCTTCCTCACCGTAGAAACACAACACTACATCAGAGTAGAGTTATTTTACTGCGGTCTACTGTAAGGTAGAGATACAGTCCCCAGCCATAGCTGGACGCCTCAAACCTACGGGATATCCCATTTCGCCCTACATATCTTTTTAAGCTCACCATTCCCCGGCGCCCCATCAAACCCCGGCCTGTACCAAAATTAATTGGTAAAGGCCGGGGTTTGAACCTGGGCCTATCAGATGACAGGCCGTTGTTGTAACCACAAGGCCACCAGGGCTTTAAACAAGTAATTAATTATCTCAGTTTCTCACTCTCAGCATTGATGACTTATATTTATACATACATTTATTAACTAGTTCGGCTATCGGCAGATAATATTATTCCCGTCCCGTGATCCTGCATGATTTACTTCAAAATGAAAAAAAAACCGCGCTCGAGAATGTGCAGGCGACGTTTTGTTAGCTGTTTGTGGTGACCCTTCCTCTTAGGTGACGCTCAAAACGTTGCTCCAGGTAGGTACCTCATGAATAAGTATTAAGAGTAGATAATAATATGTATTCTTTAATAATAAAGAATTGGAGGAAATAGCTTCGCTAATAGCGTATACAACGGCTGCCGGTTACACAAACCCGAAAATCTCAGAGTAGTTAATAAACTGCGAAAATACCTACTTAATCACTCCGTCTTTTGGTACAAAACGAATGAAAATCCGTTCAGTCGTTTTTAAGTTTATCGCGTTCAGA
Organism: Falcaria lacertinaria; assembly: GCA_951449985.1. Lineage (NCBI taxonomy): Eukaryota > Metazoa > Arthropoda > Insecta > Lepidoptera > Drepanidae > Falcaria > Falcaria lacertinaria. The sequence goes on along the minus strand of OX602120.1, from coordinate 5,741,186 downwards.
CAGACAGACCCCGCGCGGCGGGAGAACATTATTTTATAACTAGCGGCCCGCCCCTGCTTCGCACGGGTATAATTTATAAATTTGTGTCCCGTCCCGTCTTCATGGAAGACTGCCCATGTGCACCCAGTGCCCAAAAAGGGTGACGGGTCAGATCGAATCGATTTACAGGCGATCGCTATTACGTCCCTTCTTTCCAAACTGATGTAGCGAGTAATCAATAGGTACACAACTTTTGAGGTAGGTACCTAGAGGTTCACGACTTCTTGAGCGACCGATAATATGGCTTCCGCCACAGTCGCTCGACTGGTGACCTCTTGGTGTATCGCACACACCATTGGTCACTCGCCATTAAGAGTCAAGGTGAGGCATTGGCAGCGAGCCCAGATGTAGCGAAGGCGTTCGATCGGGTCTGGCACCGGGGTCTTCTCGCGAAGCTACCATTGTACGGGCTTCCTGAGGGATTATGCAAATGTGTCGCCAGCTTTCTGTCCAGCAGATGCATAAGCGCCGTTGTCGACGGTAGTTGCTCCGATAGCATGGACATAAATGCCGGCGTCCCGCAAGGCTCCGTGCTATCCCCACTCTGTTCCTGATGCATATCAATTATATGCTGTATATTGACGGCATTCCCCTTAGGAGTACAGCATGGAGTTCTTCAAGAAGGGTGTGAACGCGACTTATACCCCTGGTGTTGCAAGCGTCCATAGGCTACGGTAATGTATACTTGTTTGCCACCTTAGTGGTAAAAATATCCATATTTACGGTTTTCAGATTTTTTCATTTACTTGTGTTGTCAGACACAGCTTCGTGCCAAATTTCATGATTCTAGGTCAACGGAAAGTACCCTATAGGTTTTGATTCTCTTGTGAAATCGCATAATATGCGAAAATTGGCGGCATAAACGTTCATAATTATCTTTTCTTCATGTCATTTTACAGTCGCAAGAGATTACCAGACCCGGGTATTTCATATTAATTACAATTTGATAACTCCATGAGTTCTTGCGACAAAAATTGTTGACAGACAGACAGACAGACGGGCAACAAAGTGATCCTATAAGGGTCCCTTTTTCATTTTAAGGTACAGAACCCTAAAAACCCATTACATTTTTAACAAAATCAGAACCGTACCGATTGGAACGGAACTTTCACTGGCATAACTAACGTTTTAACGTCTTAGCTTAAGTTTAGTGTAGTTAGTAACACGTAAGTATGTTGTGTTAAGTATCCGCACAACAAATAAAAAACTTATGAAATAGTGAACAAAATACGAACTGCAGAACCGATTTGTGCGGGATTTCTACTGGCAGAGAGTTCGATTTACAGGGTGTAACTTAGACTACTTTTATTTAGGAAATAAATAGGTTCCGTGCAACAAATAAAACACCCATGAAATTGTGAACAAAATCCGAACGACTGGACGATTTGAACAGGACTTTCACTAGCAGGTAGCCGATGTTATAAAGCTTAGGTTAGGCCAGTGCTCCGCAAACTTTTTGTTTCCAAGGTACATCTACAAAAACGAAAACATTTGGAGGAACACCATAAATTAAAAATAAAATTTGCAACTATTAACCACAGACCTAGGATTTTTTTCGCTATTATCTCAGAGTAGATAATATATGCTATTATTAATCAACATTTATTATTAGTCAACAAAATTTTATTGGTAAGTGTCCGAAACGAAACAAAACACCTCGCTCGCGCGATTTGTAGCTGTAGGGATTTTTCTTCCGTCTGTCTATTGAGACCATAACTTTATGAGATAGTTTTATTTCCGAGGCACACCAACTAATAACCATGGTACACCAGTGTGCCGCGACACATACTTTGCGGAACACTGACTTAGGCTGCTTTTATTTTGAAATAATAATAAGCGTTCCGCGCAAAAAAAATATAAACCCATGAGATTGTGACCAAAATCCAAATGGCTGCACCGTTTTGCACGGAACTTCTACTGGCAGATAGTTGAATTTCTGCTCAACAAATATAAAACCCATGAAATTGCGAACAAAATCCAAACGGTTGGACCGATTTGAATGGTAGGTACGGCTGATACTATAACCGTATATTTGTTACTATTATTTTGTAAAAAAAAATGGGTTTCCGCGCCACAAAATTAAATTGTAGACAAAATTAATTCCACCCTTACGAAGTTGCTGGCACAGCTAGTTTATTATAGGTACTTATTATGTAACGCAAGGCGTGGAAGTTGTAAGCGACTGGCACAGGACGCAGGCGTGAAGCGTAGCGTGTGCGCGAAGTTCGAGGGAGGGTGGGCGCGTCAGTCGGCGCTCGGCGACTGGAGGTGCTTCGCGCTTCGCGCCGCGCCCCATACCGCCGGAGCGTGGCTCGGGGCCGGGCGTGGCGCTTACGTAAACACGCGTGGCACCCAGCTCGTGTACCAGGCGGCGCGGAGCCGCGCCACTGTCCGTCCCAGAACGACCCCATGTTGGCCCGCGCCGCCTACTGAGTCTATGCGGATAGTTGCACGCACTCTGTCGTGCTGCCGCCGCCACCACCGCCGTTCATCGCGCTTATAGGTATATAATTAGCTATCTACCGCCTTTTTAGGACGCAATATTTGTTTTGCTCATGAGTCTTTATCGTAAAACTCAATTAAATAATTCTAGTTTGTAAAAATAACTAAATGCTATCGTAAGCTAGGTAAGTTGATAGTTGGTTGCATATAACTTATGGCAGTCTGGCCGTATCAGTTTTGTTATATAGATATAGTGATGTTTACGTCAATGAATGTTCAGAGCAACAGAGAGAAAAACCTGATAAGTGTAATCTGTTTATATCTACTCATACCGTACCTACTAACGTTAGCGAGTAAGTACTAGTCATTATTTTTGAGATACTAACAGATCGATGCAGCTGGGGTAGTTCGTTCAATGTTCGCTTCAGCTCTGTATTCACAATTTAATTAAACGGACAATTGTTGTATCTTACAAAATATCAAGAGTTAAAGAGGGGAAGAGATAGTTTTGGATGCGCATTATAGCCAATCCAAGATTTAATTTAACAAAATATCTGTGATATAATAACAAATTATCTGTGATATAATATATTGCCTACTTAGCATGTGAAAGTTGATTGTAAACTGTCAACATAAACACTAAGCTCCGAGTGGGCCGCAGTGGGCGTAGCGGCGCGGTGCGACGCTAATCGGATGGGTACAGAGTTAATAAAGCATTGATCCACTAATAAGTTTGAGTTACATAGCCAAGGGAATACAAACGTTACGCTATCTAGTGCGCTGCTTGCTCTTGCATAGTGCAATCGCTATACACATTCAGCTGACCCGGGGTATGTGTATAGCGATTCCCACGTTGTTTATTAGTCCCTACATAATTTGGTTGCAATGGTAGACAGGCAATATGCAATTCAGGCGCCATGGGCGATTTATGATATAGTACACCTATATAAATAAAACAAAGTCGGGTTATTTACACCTTTTATAACTCAATAAGGGATGGACCGATTTAGATTATCACTCATTTGTTAGATTCCTCTATTCTGAGAATAGAGTAACTATTAAAATATAAATATATCCAAATACATAGAAAATAGTTGAATCGAAATGTAAACAAAATACCGGTTTTGCTCGGGCAGACAGGTACCTATTTATTAAATATTGTATCTAGGTACCCGTGCAAAGTCGGGGCGGGCCGCTGGTAGTTTACTAATAGCGTTAGTTTACACATATTTGTATTTTTTGTTTCTTTGCAACTCGATCAAAACTACTGAACAGATTTTAATGAAATTATGTAGGCTTGTTACTTGTTAAGGCACTTTCAATTCTAAAAATAAATGGGTCCGAAATATGTTTGCCAAGTACATATTCGAAAACAAAAAATCTGGTGTAACTGCGCGTAGATAAAGTTTCTATATCATAATAAAACGGCCAAGTGCGAGTTGGAGTCGTATAATCAGGTTCCCGTACTCGAAACAAACTAGGTTAAATGACAAACTTAACCCTGCCGTTCGCTTCCCGTGACCCGGCTATTGTAACCAAACGCAAATAATAAGTTTGGAATAGTAATTTCGCTCTTTTTATTTAGAAAATATCTCTCTATGAGCATTTCAATCGTTTACTTGTTCTCATTAATAAGATACATATAGTAGAAAAAACACGTTTCTTTCAGTAAGGTCGAACCCTTTATTTATTTCGTTTTTATATCACTAAGCTGGCACACAAGCATACGGCCCACCTGATGGTAAGCAGATACCCCAGGCTATAGCCGCTCGCTAGCAATACCAGGGTTTCACTTACGCGCTGCCAACCATGTTTATGATGAGAACTCACTGTGGTAGCAGCATTACTACTAGCGCACCGTATTCTCGTAGAGCACTGCACTGGCTACCTTACCTGTCTTTTTAAGCTCATCGTGCGATTAATCATCTGTACTTAAGCTAAGAAAAACTCATAGGTACAGGCCGGGTTTGAACCTGGGTCCAGCAGATGACAGGCCGTTGCTTCAATCATCACCGCGGTTATTTGATTAAATGATGATTGATAATTCTAACTTTCTTATCTCCCTCCCTAAGTAAAAAATTATGACTGCATTGTTTTGTTAAATCCAATATATATCTAACTAAGCAGTAAGCACAAATTTCGTCTAAGATTGTTTTAAAGGATGATTTAGTAGCATATTTTCTTAACGGTGGCTTTCGATTTACTAAAAAAAACTTCCATAATATATGGAATTTGTTTTTGTTTTATTGGGGTAGGTTGTAGGTAGTCCTCGCTCTAAGATTGTTTTAAAGGATGATTTAGTAGCATATTTTCTTAACGGTGGCTTTCGATTTACTAAAAAAAACTTCCATGATATATGGAATTTGTTTTTGTTTTATTAGGGTAGGTTGTAGGTAGTCCTCGCTCGCCTTATTTTATTATGTGTTAGGGTGACATAATTTTAATGCTAATTTAAATTAAATAACCTTTGTAATCAATTTCAGGTTAGAAAGAATAAAGTATTACTATTAGGTTTTATCTTGTAGGCGCATGGGTTAACCTTAGCATATTTTTCCTTATGAGCATCAAAAGTGGAGATGCAGACGCGCGCAGCACTAATGCTGGCTGCGTTGGGCGCGCTGGCGGCGGTGGCGGCGGAGCGTGGCGGCGGCATAAAGGTGGGCGGCGGCGCGGCGGGCGGCGGCGCACGGGACGGCGGCCGCGGCGGCGGCGTGCGGGTCGGCCTCGACGGGGTGCGGCGCCCACGCACGTCGCCCGCGCCGCCTCCGCCCCGGGCGCCCTCAGTCATTACAGCTGCCCTCGTCGTGCCACACAAAGCCTTTGGCACACGAGATTACACCAAGGCCGAGAAAGCAGCGCTCTCCAAGCTGCCACGCAAACTCAAACTTTTCTCTCTCGTGCGACTAAACATAACGCTTTCGACTCAGGGCTTGACTCCTAGTCCTATGTGTAAGTGTTTGTACCTTCTTTATTAATACGACTAAGTTCTCCTCTAGCTGCTATCACTGAATATTGATATATTGAAACGCTTTCAGCTATCCTGGACTCGCTATGTAAAGAATTTCTTGCAGTCAACGTGTCTGCTATCCTCTATCTTATGAATCATGAACAATATGGGCGCTCTACTGCCTCTGCACAATATTTTCTACAACTCGCTGGGTATCTCGGAATACCGGTAAAATCTTTTTCTTCTCTTTTGTTCAATACTCTGGCGCTAAGCAACTGACGCTATAAGAATGTGTAACATACAATAATGTCGCTTGAGAGCGGATAGGTGATTCCAGTGACGGTGCTGTTTACAACTGCAGGTGATAGCGTGGAACGCTGACAACAGCGGACTCGAGAAGCGCGCATCGCACGCGTCGCTGCGGCTGCAACTGGCCCCGTCCATAGAGCACCAGACGGCCGCCATGCTCTCTATACTGGAGCGTTACAAGTGGCATCAGTTTAGTGTCGTCACTTCAGCTATTGCTGGCCACGACGACTTTATACAAGCGGTGCGAGAAAGAGTTACTGCACTGCAAGTAAGTTATTCAAAATACATTTAATTTACATTACCCCTGACCTAACATAACACATGAGAGTGTGGTCTTAATAATACCGTCCACCAGTTGTGACGTGACTTAAATCAATGTCTGCAATATGAGTAATTTAGGCACGGCTTCTAAGCCCATTTTCCCAATTTGAAGTAATTTTGTGAGGGCATTATAAATTAGACGAACTCATTTTGCAGGACCGATTTAAGTTTACAATATTGAATGCGATCGTGGTGAAGCGAGCATCTGATTTAACCGAGCTGGTGACGAGCGAGGCGCGCGTGATGTTCTTGTACGCGACACGCGAGGAGGCAGCTGAAATCCTTTCGGCAGCCGGCGACTTGCATCTGACCGGGGAGAACTTCGTCTGGATTGTTACACAGAGTGTGCTGGGCTCCTTGCAACAACCCAATAAATTCCCCGTCGGTATGCTCGGTAAGTCTTTATTATTAACCTTTATAGGTTATATATCGTTGGCATCAGCTTCCACGAAGCACAATTGTGTACATAGGTACATAAATTGATACAAGATATTTTATTGTAAATTGCACATACCTTAGTACAAAGAACTATGCAATTGTTTATACCCTAGGGTTATAACTCGTTATTTATTAAAAATATATTCTTTGGTTTAACTTAACCTTTTGCATGATATATTTATAGGAGTGCATTTTGACACATCAAGCTCATCGCTAATTGCGGAGATAGCAACGGCTGTGAAGGTGTTTGCGTACGGTGTAGAATCGTACGTGTTAGAACCGGAAAACGTACAGTACCCGCTGGGTACTCGGCTGTCCTGCAGCGGCGCGGGTGCAGGGGAGGCGCGTTGGTCCACCGGCGAACGGTTCTACCGGCACCTGCGCAACGTGAGCGTCGAGGGCGAAGCGGGCCGTCCTAGCATCGAGTTCACCCCCGATGGCGAGCTGCGCGCCGCAGAGCTCAAGATTATGAACCTAAGACCTGCTATTGGAGAACAAGTATGCTCCCCTTTACATATGTTATTCCTCCTAGATTTATTTCGACTGCAGCGACCGCATTTATTATTTTGTTTTATCTTTAATCGAGCCTGTGCGACTGTGTGGTCTATGGGTGCCATGGTTAAGTTTATTATGAAAATGGCGCCTACATTTGGACGGGTAAAACGCCAGCGTGATGTTTCGTAGCTCTTTTTTCACTTATTTTTTTAGACTTAAAAATGGCATGCGTAATGACGATGATTCGCCTAATGGTGGCCGATCGATCACCGTATCCTATGGACGCGTGCAATATACAGGGTATCTCCGCCGCATGGTCAACATTATATTAAGATTCTGATTTCTGTACCTCCACCTTACAGGCATTCAAATAACACAACTGATGTAGAAGCAGTGTTGTGTTTCTGCGATGAGTAAGGTTGCCAGTGCTCAACAAGGATACGCTGCGCTACTAGTAATGCTGCTAGGGGTTGGCAACGCGTTAGTTATACCCCTGGTATCGCTAGCGGCTATAGGCTACGGTGACAGCTTACCATCAGGTGGGCATGCTTGTGTGCCAACTAAGTGGTATAAAAAAAAAGATGAATCGCATGCAGCGCATAAATATAGCTACCTTATTATCTTAAGTTTTATTAGTCCCTACGTATACAGAAAACAGCTTTCCAGTGAGAATGGCTCGCACTTTCTACAAAAATGCTAATTTATTAACTTTGTATATATATTAATATGCATGTTTCAGCTGGTGTGGGAAGAAATAGGAACATGGAATTCTTATCCAAAGGAGCGCCTTATCATCAAGGACATTGTATGGCCCGGTGGCTTGCACACGCCACCCCAAGGCGTTCCAGAAAAGTTTCATATGCGGATTACGTTTCTAGAAGAACCACCGTACATTAATTTAGCACCTCCGGATCCAGTGAGCGGGCGCTGCTCTCTGGATCGAGGCGTCATCTGTCGCGTCGCGCCTGAGGCTGAAGTGGCTGGGTACATCTTTATAACTGCTAGCCTAGTTTTTATTGTTCGTAGCTGTTGGCTCAAAGTTTTAGAGATACAGGGTAAAAAGCCAGTATTAATATACTTTTTATGGCTTTGCAGCTTATCTTAACGGCCTATTCATTACCTACTAAGCCCAATCTAATTCTCAACATAAACACAACTGAATAGTTGCGTGTAAAAAAATCTCAGTCTTAAACGAGAGTTGGCAACTTGTCAGTAATTTCCCTGTAATACCTGATATCGCTAACGACTATAGGCGCCGGCGACTGATTACCATCACGTGAGCCGTATGCTTGTGGTGTGACATCTTAGTGGTATAAAAAAAAGTCTCATTCGAGTAAGTACCTGTATTGTTGTTGTTTATATGTTATGTGGTCACTAGCTTGGAAGCTGGCGCGGCGCATGCAAACAGCTCCCTGTACCAGTGCTGCAGCGGGTTCTGTATAGATCTGCTGCAGCAACTGGCAGAACAACTTGGCTTCACGTACGAGCTGGTGCGAGTGGAGGACGGCCGCTGGGGCACGCTTCACCACGGCAAGTGGAATGGACTAATAGCTGACCTGGTTAATAAAAAAACCGATATGGTAAGTCGCAATTCATAAGGAACTGACTGCGTATAACATATTATGTATATGTTTTTTTATTATTATTTAATCGGTATCCATTTTTTGCCCACTCTCACTATTTAATAATGATGAAGCAAAAATTATTGTGTTTAGTTCTCCTATCAAAGACATTGTACACAATGAAACATTATCCTCCTTATGGGAATAACATTATAAATGACAAACCTACTACTTATTGTCCCTCAGAAGGACAAAATAAATAAAAATAAAACCGGCCAAGTGCGAGACGGACTCGCGCACGAGGGTTCCGTACACATTTGTAGGTAAGGAAGTAGGCTAACTTCAAATGAGGTCATTATTCGTCGGTGACTCTCAACAGCGCGATTCATGAATATTTTTAGTAAATTAGCATTAAAAAAACTACATATTTACGGTTTTCAGATTTTTTCCTTTACTAGTGCTGTAAGACGCTGCTTCTTGCCAAATTTCATGGTAGGTCAACGGGAAGTTCCCTGTAGGTTTTGATTCCTTAAAATTGCAAAATATGCGAAAATTTGCGACATAAAAGGTCATATCTCTTCTTCATAACGACTACGACAGGTTTGATTATTTTACAGCTGAAAGAGACCATAGACCCGGGTTTATAGTTTATCATTTTCAATTTGATACCGCCATGAGCTCTTGAGATAAAAAATATTGACAGACAGACAGACAGACGGTCAACAAAGTGATCCTATAAGGGTTCCTTTTTCCTTTTAAGGTATGGAACCCTAAAAAAGGGAATAGCCATAATTTTAACGCTTATACTACTATAAGCGTTAAAATTATGGCTAGTCCCTTATAGCTTTAGCTATACTATAAAGCCGGCTCTTGATTTGAATTTTTAACAGGCAGATACTCATTTGTTTTGCTAAGTGCTAACAAGTACTTAACCTAATTACTGCTTGATACATTCAGTAATGTATTCTAGTCATGGAAAAACTGTTGCCCCAGATATTGATTATGAGTGCCAAGAAACATATGCCTATGTCTGCCATATATTCTACAGTATATTGTTATAACAGATACAAAAGCCATGGTAGCCTGTCAAATGACGGGCCCCGTTTCAAACCCCGGCCTGTATCAATGAGTTCTTCTAAGCTTAAGTACAGAGAGTATACCCCCGTCTAGGTGACTGCATTCAAATAACACAACATTGATGTAGTATTGTGTTTCTGCGGTAAGTAAGATTGCCAGTGCTGCACGAGGATACGCTGCGCTAGTAATAATGCTAGCACAGTCAGCAACAGGGTTGGCAACTCGTTAGTGATACCCCTGGTAATGGTAGCGGCTATAAGCTACGGTGACTGCTTACCATCAGGTGGGCCGTATAGTTGTGTGCCACCTTAGCGGTATAAAAAAAAACATAAGAAACCACTGATCTTAGAAAAGGTGGTATGTTCGCAAACAGTAGCTTATTTAGAAAAAAACGATATCCTTCCCGATGTACAGTCTGGTTTCCGGAAGGCACGCAGCACTTCCACTGCTTTAATGGATGTAACTGACAATATTTTGACAGCCCAAGATGCTGGTATGTGCACGCTTTTAGTATTGCTTGATTTCTCTCGAGCGTTTGACTGTATCAGTATTCCATTATTACTTTCGAAGATGTCTTTTTACGGCTTTGATATCGATACCATAAAATGGTTCGATAGTTATCTGAACGGACGCACACAGTTCGTTGAAATACGAAAGGCAGACGGCTCAGTGGCTGTCTCTGAGCGTCGTACTATAAAGCGAGGAGTTCCGCAGGGTTCCATACTCGGACCAATATTATTCATAATGTATTGTGCTGACATAACCCATAGCATAAAAAAATGCAGTTATCACATATATGCGGACGATATACAAGTGTATATATCTTTTAAGCCCGAAGATTATGATTCGGCATTGCGGGATTTAAATGCAGACCTTGATAATATAGTGCAATGGTCTAGACGAAACTCACTTGTCCTGAACCCCACAAAAACAAAATATATGCTATTCGGAACCAAATCCCAATTATGTTCAATCCGACATACTAATGATCATGTCACTGTCATGGGAGAAATGATTGAGCGAGTCTATGAGGCTCGTAATCTAGGTTTCATCATGGATACAGAGCTCCGTTTTGATAAGCACGTGTCTGAATCCATCAGAAGTTGTTACTATAGATTAAAAATTTTATACAGAATGCGCCCATATTTGACCCAAGAATTGCGTATCCTACTTGTGGAAACCTTAGTTTTGTCGAAATTAAATTATGCAGACACAGTTTATGGTCAACGACTTCTTGCAAAAACAGATCGAATGATTCAAAGGCTCCAGAATGCTTGTGCACGTTTTTGTTTTGATGTCCCATCTAGAAACCACATAACACCCTTCTTAAATAAACATAATATATTAAAAATGAATGCTCGGCGCAAACTGCACTTGGCGACATTATTGTTTGGAGTTTTAAAAACTCACTCACCTTCTTACTTGTTTAAAAAATTATCGTGGTCAGGACGGCATCATGACCGCATGATCCGACAATGCGCCCAACAACTCGCCATACCTCACCATAGAACGGCGGCCTTTAGAGGCAGTTTTCGGTACGCAGCAACAAAGTGCTGGAATAATATCCCTCCACCATTGAAGCAATACAGGAATAGTTCGACTTTTAAAACAAATCTAAAAGCTTTCTTGTTGCAGCGACAAAGAGAGTACGAAAACATCCGAAGTGGGTTAGCCGTATTATGAAATGCAAAATAGCAAAATTACTTTATACGGGAGCGACAATTGCAGTAGTTTTTTTTTTGGGATTTGCTGATTACTGATGTTGATATTGTTTGTTCTAATGTAGTTATAATAATATAATAATAATTGAATTTTAACCTCTTTTTATCAATTTTTACTTTTCATTTCTTTTTCAATCATTAAACACTTTTATTAACACAAAATAGATTAAACTATCTACAAACTGTTAATATAGTTGCATAATATGTTTACTGTGCAATGTGTTCATCCGTTGCCTGTTTCGAGCGTAGTATGGCACTCGTAGGCTACAGCTGAAAACCAGCGTTGGATGACCGGTGCTGCAGTACTGGCATCTAGCATTATGCTGAGCTGCTTAGCCTTTTTGGCACAATTGCAATATACATTTAATTTTAAGCATTTATATTACTATGTTTTTATATGTTGTTGTGTCAATAAACATTTTTTCTTTCTTTCTTCTTTCTTTTTTGATCAATGTGATGAACTAAATACCAGATTTTAGAAGGTTGCAAGTGCTACACGAAGATACGCTGCACTAGTAGTATTGCTGCTAGCACAGTGACTCCTCATCAACAACAGGGCTGGCAACTCGTTAGTGATACCTCTGGTTTTACTAGCGGCTATATGCTACGGTGACTGGTGGGCCGTATGCTTGTGTACAATTCAGTGGCAAAAAAATGATCGAAAATGGTTACGATTTTATAATGCATTTGATGGCATCCGTTCGTTACCAGAATACCATCACATAAGATAATGAGAAAAGCATAATGTCCAAAAAACTAAAATGGTCCTTGGTCCGTTGCAGGTCTTAACATCATTAATAATCAATTCAGATCGAGAATCGGTAGTTGACTTCAGCGTCCCTTTCATGGAGACTGGAGTCGCTATAGTCGTAGCAAAAAGAACGGGTATAATATCTCCTACTGCCTTTCTGGAGCCTTTCGACACAGCGTCATGGATGTTAGTTGGCGCCGTCGCTATCCAAGCGGCAACATTCTCCATTTTCTTTTTCGAATGGCTATCGCCAAGTGGTTTCGATTGCTCAACTGGCCAAAATTCGAAAAGAGTACCACAAAACCGCTTTTCACTATGCCGAACTTATTGGATCGTTTGGGCAGTCCTCTTTCAGGTATGTACTTTATAAATAAAATGCTCACTTCTTATTCGCTTGTAAGGTATTAATAAATTTGAAATATATGCCCAATTATGGAACAGGCGTCGGTGCACGTAGACTCCCCGCGAGGCTTCACGGCGCGCTTCATGACCAACATGTGGGCAATGTTCGCTGTCGTATTCCTCGCGATTTACACCGCCAACTTGGCTGCGTTTATGATCACTCGAGAGGAGTTTCACGAGCTCAGTGGCTTGGATGACCCCCGAATAGCAAGGCCACTGTCACAGAGGCCAGCACTCAAGTTCGGGACAGTACCATGGTCACACACTGATGCTACACTTGCCAAATACTTTCAAGAACCCCACGCGTACATGGCTCAGTAAGTGTCTTCTCTCTTATTTGATATTTCTCCTCAAATTATTGCTTCTGTCTGCTCTGCACATGATATTTATCAATGTTTCTGCAGATACAATCGAAGTACAGTTAGTGCAGGCGTTACGAGTGTACTGACGGCTGAACTAGACGCCTTTATTTATGATGGCACTGTGTTGGACTATTTAGTATCACAAGTAAGTATCTGAAGATTATCTGGTTATTTAAACATTTGTATGGAATAATTGCATTTATTTTTTACTTTTCTACTTCTCAGGACGAAGACTGCAGACTGTTGACGGTCGGGTCTTGGTACGCCATGTCTGGATATGGGTTGGCGTTTACACGCAATTCTAAATACCTCAGTATGTTCAATAAGAGATTGCTGGATTTACGATCTAACGGCGATCTAGAAAGGCTGCGCAGGTATCGTAAATATAATTTAACTAATATTTCCCACCTACTTCACACATTTTACATTTCTTTCTATAACTTAAACAAGATTGTCTATATCTAGACTAATATACCGAAAGCAGTTCTCCTTTATTTTCCAGAAAACACATGTAGGTACATGGAGAAAGTTTTTTCCTAATTTAATAAACCTTTGTAGCTACATACTATATGACATCGTAAACGCGATATATTCGAAGGTTAATTTAATTTCGTCTCCTTATATATTAATTTGGTTTCGTCACCTTAGGTACTGGATGACAGGTACCTGTAAGCCGAACAAGCAGGAGCACAAGTCGTCGGACCCGCTGGCGCTGGAGCAGTTTCTGTCGGCGTTCCTGCTACTAATGGCGGGCATCCTGCTGGCGGCGCTGCTGCTGCTGCTCGAGCACGTATACTTCCGCTACGTGCGCTCGCACCTCGCTGCCTCCAGCGCCGGATCCTGCTGCGCTCTCGTCTCACTCTCCATGGGTACCTACACCCTCAATATCACCCTGCCCTAATCGCACAGCCACAACGCACAGCCTAAACTGCTGATCATAGAGACCTGAAACTTTGAAGGTTTTTCCTTTTTTATTTCTTTTATTTTTTCTTTTAATTCTATGTATGACGTAGGCATCCGACAAGAAAGGATTTTCCAAAATTCTACCCCTAAAGGGATGACAAAGGGGAGCAAAGTGATGGGACAACGTGATCCCTTGGTCCAATCTACTTAAAATTTTGCATGAAATATTTTTTTACAGAATTGATGGAATACGTGTTTCGTATTTTATTTAAATTCATCACCTAGCGGGGTTAGAAAGAGTAAGAGTTATTTTGGCGGTGATTTGCTTCAAAGTTGATATCAATACTCCTTAGTGCTTTTCATTTAAATTACTTTTTATTTTGACATATATGTTAAAAAACTGAATCCGATTTAATCAACAAAAGTAAATCAATTATTATTGTGAATTATCAAAACGAAGATTTTTCCTGGTGATTGGTAAAATGAAGTACATAGACTGTCAGGAAGGACGTTGCCAACCTTCTTGGTGGTTATCCCACCGTACGACGTTGCCAAGAGGATCCTCTCTATTATCTACTTGACATTGGCAAAATACGAAATGTACTTTTTTGTGTTGCCATTAAATAAATACATAAATAATGTTAATAAGCAAATAGTCATCGAGTAGGAGTTTTTGGCGGGAATCAGGCGGAGCGGTTGAGTTTTTTTTCCAGTGTCTCGGAAATTGTGTTATAGTGATCTTTTATGTGTAATTTTGGTGTCGTTATGTGCGGTTAAGTTTCATTTAGTGACTGATTTATAGGAACATTGGAAATAATGCTATGATACGACTTTTGGGTTAAGTGATTTATCCTTTTGGTCAATAGGTTACCTCTGACCTAAAGGCGTGTTACGATCTGCTACTGCCGCGGATTGTCTCCAGAAACTCCAATAAGCATAAGAATGCATGACACTAGGCATTTTATAGCGGCAAACACGAGATTTTTTTTAACTTTTACATTCTCTAACACTCGACACTGGCAAAAATAGTCCCTGAAGGGATTGATTGCCATACTTAGGAAGAAGAAGAAGAAGAAGTCATCGTGTAGTCTTTAAAATTTAAATGTCTCGAAAGACACCGTACTTACTATATTAGTACCTCATTTGAAGGTTTCTAAGCATAAAGAGAGGGTTTTAAATGCACTTTTAGAACACGACCTCATTGGGACGTAAAGTTCGAAATTTGAAATCGGGTGGACTAGCGACCCGCTCCAGCTTCGCAAGGGTTACACAAAACCTTAATTAATTATATAATATGCATAAAAACCTTCCTCTTGAATCACTATATCTATTAACCAAAAAAACCGCATGAAAATTCGAAGTGGAGTTTTTAAGATCTAAGCATACATGGAACACACAAACAACAAGAAGCAACTTTGTTTTATACTATGTATGTAGTGATAGTGACGAAACTGACTTGACTGACTGACTGACATTATCAACGCACAGCCTCCGCACAGCCTAAACGGCTGTGGTTAGACTTTGTATGACAATCCGTATTTTTTTTAAGTTGAACGCATAATTGGTATCAGGCCTTTCAGTTAAAAATATACATTTTAGGGTTTTTGGAAATTCCACCCCTACGGGGTTAAATAGGGGATGAAAATTGGTCATTTTTAAAGTAAAACAACCTTTAATATAGTCGCGGTTAATAGCTAATATTATAAAGAGGAATGATTTGTATTTTTGTCTTGAATTTTGTTTGTATTGAATAGGCTCCGAAATAACTGGACCGATTTCAAAAAATCTTTCACCGTTAGAAAGCTACATTAACACTGAGTAACATAGGTTGACAAAATATTTGATAAATGTGAACCCGTGCGAAACCGGGGCAGGCCGCTAGTAATTTATATATATTAATATAATTATATAGGTATATATGTTGACTTATTCACTTTACCACGCTGGCGAAGCCGCGGGAAAAAGCTAGTCTTTATTAAAGGAATATAGTTTTACCGTGATGTCAGGCACTGAATAACTGTAGCCTTAGCAAGAATATTTTGCCACTAGGTTTTCGTATCGCTTTCGTTGTATGGGAAAATTATCAGCGCTGCGCCGGTGAGAAGTGGAACTAAAAATTAGTATGAAAATGACATCATCCATCATTCATAGAGATTTGGTCCAAATCTAAAAGTGGCGGCCAACACTTTTTTTTTGTATATTCTGCTAGAGCTTGTCCGTCTGAGCATTTAATACTTTGGCAACCATAGTTAATAATGGACATTACAGGACATTTCCTTTGATTATATACATTTGATTGGTTATTTTAAATTCCTATTTTCAACTAAATGTATGAAAATTCAGATTTTCGAACTGAAATAATATCAACTTAAATGGTCCTACAGCTTTGGTGCCATAGTAATAAATGTTTAGACGGGAAAGCTCTCACAGAATATACAAAAAAATGCGTTGGCTGTGTAAGGTATGATTTAGTCGACGCATAGTCGCATCACTATAATAGTTGCGAAAGCGGCCTATCCCTAATCTAGCGTCTCTAGTAGGGATGGGCAAGTGAAAAAAATATATCGATATTTATCGTATCGATATTTTTAAACAGTATCGATAATTATCGAGAGAAAAATATCGATATATCGTTAGTTTTCGCATGATTATTCAAACTTCGTTAATATTGTATTTGATTTGTTGAAAAAAACGGAAATGATACAAATTCGATACTCTAAAATAAATATCGAATATGATTAAAAATATCGACAATATATATCGATAATTGTATGGAAAAATATCGATATTTTTGTCCATTCCTAGTCTCTTGGACGCGAGCTCTAAAACATGGCGGTATGAAATAAACGCTCTTGATAATTTATTTATTATCTTTTGCGCCCACCGACCCACATTACAGGCTGGCACGATCAGATTTGGACCAAAATGGATGATGTCCTTTGGCATTTCGCGAGTTACGCTTTCGAATACGTAGTCGCAAATTATTCTTGCTCGACCTACTGAGGTGAAAAATAAAAACTGATTATGATAATGTCTTTTATTTTTCACGCTAATATATTATGAAAGTTGAAATTCGGTATCGCTTTCGATTTCGGCCACTGAAACTAGTTTTAGTCGGACACCACTTTTAAAAGTTCACATTACACTATTTATTAGATGTGTTTGTATTTCATTATTGAATGTGTATATCTTCTGCTCTTCGCAGGACAATCACTATCATTTCATGGCGCCGTAGTGGAGGCGGCGGCCCGGGGGTTCGGAGCCGGCGGGCGAGGCCACTGTCGGTCTGCTGTTTGTGCTGCACAGGTAATAATCACGACCAACTTGACTACCAACTTTACCACCAAATATTATTCAAATGATTTTGAACTCTTGTCGTTTTATGAAAAAAAATCTTCCTTGAAATGGATTTCTACAATCGCCGGCACGAACGTAACTTGGCCAGATTTTGGCGTAGTGGGGACAAGTTCGCGTATAGGACACATAATGTAACAAAAAAATGTTTATTCCTATTTGCTTCTCATTGCTTGCTATGGCTATTGCCATCATTGAATTTTAAACATGTTCACATGTTACACAATTCTTAACAGAATAAAATCAAAGAAAGGAGATGAATTCGTGAAGTTTATTAGGTGTTATAAGTAAAATACGTTTATGCAGTTAAATTTTAAGAAATGTATTATTAAATAATGTATAATGTTTTGTAAATACTAACAATAGTATGTCATCGTCGTCTTCACTATCACTTTCAAAAAGCGCTACCCCTGGCATTACATGTATGGTAGCAGTTCATGAATTGGCTCCTCATCCTCAACATAACTCTCATCACTCTCGTCGCTGGAGGAGTGACCTACAGTGATGAGTTCGAAATTTTAAAAAAGCCTTCCTTGACTAAATGTCTTATTAGCATTTTTCTGGGCCCAGCAAAGGCCTTCGACACCGTCTCCGTTCCCATACTGATTAAGAAACTAGAAGGCAAGGGAATTCAAGGAGTTGTCTTAGAATGGTTTAAGACCTATTTGTCAAATATAAATTAGTGTGTACAAATCGAGAAGGAAATAAGTAGTGAACAACACATCCGTTTCGGGGTTCCTCAAGGAAGTATCCTGGGGCCAATATTATCTCTACTCTATATTTATGATATTCATGTCATACATATTGAAAATGCCGACATCCTATACTATGCGGACGACACGGCAGTTATTTTCCATGGACTTATATGGCCAACTGACTGTTCTTACGCTGAGATGGGTATGGTCAAGATCTCTAGATGGCTCCAGCAAAATCTTTTAACTCTCATCACAACTAAGAGTACGTATCTGTTTTCGCAAAACCTCTGTCTCAGCCCCCAAAGAACCAATACATATTAAAATTCATAATGAAGCCTGCAACGCGTTAACATTTTGTACATGGGAGTCCTTAACACCAACTAATGTTTTAAATATAATGGCGTGCATATCGACGAGAACCTAACTTTCAAGCCACACATCACTGACCGCCGTTAATTACGCACTCTGCCAGTCCCTCATAGTGGACTGCATTAGAAGCTGGGGTAGTGCCAGAAAATCGTACATCATTCAGGATGAAAGAGCGTAACGATCAGTTCTCAAGGTCATGCTGCGGAGGCCATATAAATACTCAACTACTGAAATTTATAGAGAAGCTGGTGTGGTCACTGTCCGACAGCTATTTATATTATTATGTTATCCCTTTTAGTTCACAAATCAGCAAAAAGTTATCACGAGTCAATGGTAAAACTTCGTCGGTAAAATTCCGTCGCCATCTGTCACTGTCCAACACTAGTTTTGCACAACGTATCGGTTAATTTTTAAGATTCAATATTTACAATCGAGTCGCTAAGTTCTGCGAAATAGAGAATAAAATCGTGAATGAAGCTAAAGCTTTAATCTAAAAAATATGGCTATCTACTTTAACCTACGTTGAAACTGAGGCATTTTTAGGCATTCAATTTTAGAATTATTTAGTCGATTAAAATCTTTTGTATTCATTTCTATATACCTGTATTGTAGCTACTTATAAATTATTAATTTTAATCATTTATATCATTATCTCTAATAATAAAATATTAACGATACCGTGTTGTAACCTGACCACTGTGAAATTTTAGAAATAAATTCTCGTATATTTCAGTTTCCTCGATACAGGCTTGCCTAGTGAGGAAACGATGCATAATTATTGTATGCTATATTATATTAGCTTCCCTGTAAAACAATAATGTAATGTATTCTGCATTGCATTAATAAATATATTTTTAATTTCATTTTCAATTATCCTTTTTCAGGTTTTGTAACTTTTGCAGTCTGTTTTACCTAATGTCGCTTTCAGAGTTTTAGATTCATTTTCAGTGAAACAGTACTTAAAGTACTGTACATTATAAGCAATTTTTCTGGCATATCTGCGTAAAATGTTATTTTGCAAGAGTTAATTTTTTGAATTTTTTCGCCAATTTGCCAGGAGGCATTGAAATTAAAACAGTGAACAATAACAGGCGTAACAAAATCTTAATTAAAAAAAAACAATATGAACAACACGTAACAAAAAAATACTAGGGGTACAACCTCAGAGCAGATTATATAATATATTACGTACAAGTACAACTTTAGTGCACGCAAGTGTTATCGAGAGCGAACGAAACGTGGACAAGGTGCGGAAAATGTCATGTCCCGCTTGACAAATAAAGTCTAAAGAGACCTAAAAAAGTACTTATGCGATATTATCGAATATTATCTAACGACTCTATCCAAATTACTTACGTGGCGCCGGGTACTGTACCACAGTTATGATTTTCGTGAGCGTACTATCGTTCGTTGTAAGAGTCCATTTCACTAACTGGGCGACCGGCGGCATTTCAAAATACTACCCTTTGATTATATACTTGACTATATAATCTACTACTACTATATATCAAAGATACCTTAGGGATGATGACAGATTAGCAAGCTGTGGATGCAATCTTGAGTCAAGATTCTTGACTATGTACGATGTGAATTGATAATTTGATATCATTTTTGGATACTGTCTATACGAGTGTAGGTTTGGCGAGCGCGACACGAGCGCGACGCTGCGATGGCGCGTGCCCGGCAGCTGGCGGCGGCGCTGGCGGCGCACGGACTGTCCGCGCCGCCGCGCCGTCTTGCCTCCGCGGCCGCGCTGCTGGCAGCCGGCGCGCCGCACGACGCCACGCACCCGCGCACTCTCCGCCCGCCTGCCGACCTGCTGCCCGACCTCGACCGTCCGCTCTCTTGCGACGACCTGCGCGCGAGGTACCTACACCTGCTCAGTGCTCATCACCATTCGAAATTACACCTCAGCCACTTGCTCCTCTCACCGCTTATCTTGCTGAAGCGATTTTGCTATTCGCGCGAACAGAGCTGCGAGCTGGCTTCACTATGCCTATAAGTTTTTATAACAAATATGAGCGACTTTATGTACAAATCATAAACATACAATACGCACACTCATACACTTTTTTTTTGTATAAATAAGTACATTTTAAGAAAGTAGAAATTCATCAGTTGTTTAGATAGGTAACTTGACCATGAAAAAGGTCCTGAAACAAAACAGGGCACGGCATTGGTTACTGGGTATAACTCGGTGTCCTAATAACCTATACATTACATTGTCCCAAGTTATCTATGGCATTGGTGGTTGAATGTTTGCAAAATATTATTGTTCCAGAGAGCGGACACGAGTGGAAATGGAAACAGTGCTGTGAGGCGCATATTGCGCCACTCTATTTCAATTCCTGAAGGCTGTTCTTACACCAAGTTATACAAGACGAAGTTAGTTATACCTAATGTTAAAATACGGACAGATAAACAAACGTTGTAATTATTAAATAAACTATTCCAATTATTAAAACAGAGAGCTGGAACGTAGATAGCGAAACGTTGTTGTGGGACGCGCGCGCGGGGCGGGCTGGGCGCCGGGCGCGCGCCCTCGTGTTGTCTACTACAATAAAATATATTTTTTGAACAATATAATGACCTTTTCTTTTTGCCATGTATGCTTGCTTGCTTATTGATAGATATATCATTACTTCCTATCATTCTGTCGAATGGTGAAGGTGTGTTTTTTTTTTTTACCAATCAACGGTTTCGCTAGCTGGCTAGGGAAATAGATTTCTTAAAAATCTAGTGATTCAGTTTAAGCTTTCATCAAAATCGCAGCTAAAATTCAGCCTACTTAAAGTGATTGATTAAAGACACTACCAGCACTGGTCTATTATATAATCAAATAATGATAAGTAATATATTAAGTATTATGTTCGTCTATGGCAGCGACCCGGTGCATGGTACCGGGCATGGATTATTAAAATACCGGATTACAGCCTTGTTGCCAGTTTGTCTGATTATTTAAAATTAATCATACATGATCCAGTAGAGTTCATCTACCTAGGAACAACATTCGAACGGCTGGACCGATTTGACAGGACCTTCACAGGCAGCTGATGCTATACACAGAGTATTTAATCACTACGTTTTAATGCTATAGAGCGTAACAAGAGCGTAACTTAGGCTTTATTTAATTTGGAAATTAGGTTTCCGCGCTACAAACAAAACCCCATGAAATTGCTTAGGCGCCTGTTGTGATCTGTTGCTGCCGTGGATTGTCTCCCTCTCCAGAAACTCCAATGAATATTAGAATGAAACAAAGAAATACAATTAACCTATTCGAAATCGCGTCTCACGCGCGGTCTGAGCTGTCACGTGCTTGCACGCGCTGATCTTCCGTTGGAACCAGCAGACTGCATGACACTAGGCATTTAATGCAATAAACACAAAAAAATAAGAAAATTGATATTTCTCTAACACTTGACACTGGCGAAAACAGTCCTTGAAGAGGATTGATTGCCATGGTTCGGAAGGAGAAGAAGATTGCAGGTGCTGGTTGACATTTAAAAAAATATCTGTCAGATTCCGTTAGTCAAGTGTAAGTCAAATAAATGAGTTTTTGGCGGGAATCAGGCGGAGCGGTTGAGATTTTTTTCCAGTGTGTCGTAAATTGTGTTATAGTGATCTTTAATGTGTATTTTTGGTGTCGATATGTGCAGTAAAGTTTCATTTAGTGACTGATTTATAGGAGCATTGGAAATGGTGCCATAATACGACTTTTGGGTTAAGTGATTTATCATTTTGGTCAATAGGTTACCTCTGATCTAAAGGCGTGTTACGATCTGCTGCTGCCGTGGGTTGTCTCCAGAAACTCCATTGGGCGTTAGAATGCATGACACTAGGCATTTTAATGCGGCAAACACGAGAAATTTTGCAACATGAAAATTCTCTAACACTCGACACTGGCAAAAATAGTCCCTGAAGGGATTGATTGCCATACTTAGGAAGAAGAAGAAGAAGAAGTCAAATAAATAAGTCAATGTCAAATTGTCTAATATTTTTTACCAATTCATTCCTGATCTGCGATTGATTTTAATTCTTTGTTTACCGATTACAAGCCAGAGGCATTTCATATTATAATTTTAACTGTGCTGGTATCATGTCTAAAGATATAATCGTCCTCACACCAAATGGGAGAAGGCAAAAAATTCATTGCACACCTGATACTAGTATTTTACAGGTACCTATAGTAGATACATTGATTGTATACTTGTATATAATCAGAGTTGTAGTAGGTACTCCATTAAAATTACAAATGTAAATTCTTAGGTCTTAATTTATTCGAAATAGTATTTAGACTGTAATCCAAGTTTACACTATGCTAAATTAAAAATTGACACATCATTGAACCTTACAATCATAAATGCAAAGAAAATAATTGTTTTTTCATCCAATCCTAATTTTTTTAGGTGCTAGAAGATGTTTGCCAAAAACAGGGATTTGAGCCAGCTGAATATGACTTAAAACACCACAATCATCTACTGGACTTAACTACAACTGTGAGGTTTTCTAATCTGCCCAATAAAGCCACACTGGAAATGGTAGAAACTGACAAGAGGAGAGAAGAGACAAATGTTACTATTGGGTTGTTGTTGGAAGATGGTTATTACTTTTTTACTTGCCAATCATTGAGTGCTTGTTCATGACATAACCCACTCATATTTTAAAACTTAGCTCTTCAATAGAACAAATCAACTTTTAAAATAATTACTTTACTGCAAAGTCATCTAAATGTTTTTAAGTAATGAAAAATCTATAATTTCGGGCTGATCTTTAACCAGTTTGAATAGTACATTTTGAAAGTTACAGTATATAATTTTTATGACAATCCAATCAAGATCTGTACTAATAGCCTTATTTAACAATTGTTCCTTGTCATAAGGTGAAAGAAGAACAGCAGATTTCCCACCAAACACTTCTCTATATGAGTTGATTACATCGCTGGCTGGTTCAGAATTTAATTCATTACAACACCCTTCAATATCATACATGCGTCAAGAAGTAACTGGTGAAACAGCACTCAGAGAAAAAACTTTAAGACAACTGGGCTTAATAAAGGGTAGAGCAATACTGAGACTTCTGAATAAAGCAGATGAATCTAAGTAAGTCAAAAGTTATTAAAGGCATTTGAATAAATAATAATACTGTAGAATGGAAGCTCCCGCTCCGACAGGCTCAACTCAAGGTCAGGCTATTAGCCTATGCCAGAGTACACCGTTAAACTGTATAATTCAGTCGGGCTGTCACGGCTGGCTTCGCTGCACGCGCGTATTATGTTTGTGCGTTCCGTAAGATCTTACAAACAAACTGCAATGGTGCCATGCATGTTCACTCACACGACATGACAAGTCCTAAAGTCATGCTATCCCTTTCTCATGCGCGGGGTTAGATAAGGATGGCAATTCTTTTAGACCTGGCAAATTAGTTTAGTATAATCAGTTTAATGATTTCGTACCACAATTGGCACAATAAATAACCTAAACTACTAAATTAAATGGCTTAATTTGGTATGGTACATATAATCACTTATTTATAAGTGTCTAAATAGTGTAGGTATAAATGTATAAATGACGGCTTTGGGGCTCAGTCAAAGAAGATTCCATTCTACTGTGTTAGTCTGTGTTATTATTTATTCTTATGATAAAAGTTACATAGTTTATTCCTGGCTTCTTCATACAAAGATTCTTTATCAGGTAGATAAAGAAATTTGTCCTTTATATTAAATTGTAAGTAAGACCCAATTTTTACTAGTTAATTGAATATAATTATTAAGACTGAGAAACAGGCTTATTGTACCAAATATTAATATTATATAATAATGTTGTAAATTATCATATATTATTTTCATTTTCAGGCAAGCTAATGTATCTGCAGTTTATCGTCGATCTGTTACAGAGAAGAAATGTGATAATGAACCAAAATCAACATTTAGCATGGCTCCAACAACATCAATGCCACATGTAACACCTGTTGCAGGACCATCTTCACCAGCAAAATATGACCCCATTGAGTTGATCAGGAAAGAAAATAAAACTCCTCACGAAGTTCCCCATGAACAGATGACAGATGAAATCATGGAAGAGACGACACTAGTAAATCAAGAATTACCTAAATTGGACATCAATTCAGAAACACCCTCAACTATATCATTAGCTAGAGACAACTTGGAAAGACGACTTAGAATTGAAGAAGAGGTCACATTTGTGAGTGTTACATTAATTAAATCAATTACTGTTCCTTCGAGTGCTGTTAATAAGTTTGCATGTACAGCTGTGGCAGAACGGAAAATGATAGACTTGTTAACTAGTCTAGCTGTTCAGTTCCAAATAGTTAATGCAGTGGCACAGCTAGCATTAGTGACACTTGGGAGTATCACAAAACTGCGAATTAAATGTTTGTATCATATAACATAAGCTTACTAGAACAGGTATGTGTCATGTGTCAATCATATTTATTTTGATACATCGACATTTAACATATAGATGGCAAAGTGTTTTGTTCCCTAGGCCTTGGTCACTGATTCATTCCTGTATAGACCAAATTATGAGTATCACAGTAGGTATATCAAGATCATATTTAAAGTATTGCAAAGCTGTGTACAAAGTTATGGGCCCTAGCTCATGTGTATTGAGTCTGCTTGCTGTTTGATGTATACATGTATATGAGGTATTGTGTACGCCGTACGCCCGACTAAGGTTTGAGAAACAGTATTAGTCATAAAGGTGCAATTAATTTCAGTTAGGCGCCCAAAAAGCCATAGCATTTATGCAACCAGATATTGTGGAGGATGATTTAGACGACCTTCCGGATGAGTTTTATGAGCTCACAATAGAAGAAGTACGAAGACTTTATCATGATTTACATCAGCACAGACTGGAGTTAGAAAATACACCCTTGATCACATCCTCCAAGCGAGACGAAATGGCCAGTCAGGTAAATTCATGAACAAATGTTCCTTAAGACTTTGGCAATTATCATTATACCTTAGTCTAACTCTTCCTGACTACCCTGTTATCTAAAATATCTTGGAAAAGATACAATAATTTACAATCTAAAGAAAAAGTATGAAAAAATCTACAATAAAGGAAGAAAATTTTGTTCTTTTCAAAAATACATAATTGGATATTCATCAATAATACAGCTATATTTTTTCATAGCTATCGATAAGAATATGGAAATAAGATTACCTGCCATTAATTTCTTGCTTAGTACTACTACTACTTGTATTTTATTTATAGATTTTTACTTATAGAACTTTGTTGACTTATCTTAGAAACTTTGTTGTTTTAAAATGATTGTACAAAAAAGTGTCTCTGTATAAAGTTTTTTAACTGGTGTGTATTTACATATCACCACGCCTATAGTACGTACGGGGTAGGCAGAGAGTATAGAGCGTCATCACTCTCGACTGTGTGTGGAAAAGAGAAGTGTGTAACCTCTTTTGCATCTTTTACATTTAGGTACGATACAGATACCGAGTAATCTTTATCTTTCCATCATTGACTATTTTGGTAATTGCATCAAGAAAATTTTACCTTGGCCTTCTACGGTTAATAGGTTAACCTTTAACGTTAACCTGTTCCTTAATATAACACGATTAGAGAATATAAGTTGTCCATATTAATAATGAATAATACAATTTGTTAATTTACAGTCACTTCAGAAGTTACATACATATAAGAATGTTGTGGTTCGCATACAGTTCCCTGACCATATGATTCTTCAAGGAGTTTTTTCTCCCTCGGATACTATTGAGGCTGTTACAGATTTCATCAAAGATCATTTGCAACATCCCAATAAACCTTTCCATATTTGTAAGTATTACTGCATTATTTCATCTGATTACTGGAAAAATAATGTACATCTTGCATTTATAGCTCAACCCAGATAGCAAAACAAAATAAAAGCGAATCCAATTAACCGGAATTGTTATTTTTATGATTTTTATTTACACCACTATGGTGGCACACAAGCATACGGCCCACCTGATGGTAAGCAGTCACCGTGGCGTAGCCTATAGCCGCTAGAAATGCCAGGGGTATCACTAACGGGTTGCCAACTATTTTGTTGATGATGACTCACTGTGCTAGCAGCATTACTACTAACCCAGCGTATCCTCGTGGAGCACTAGCAACCTGCTTACAACAGAAACACAACACTGCATCAGATAGTGTTATTTCACTGTGGTCTTTTGTAAGGCGGAAATGCGTATTTTTTTTACCTTTTGAGAGTTACGTTTGTAGTTTAAAAGCCGAGGTGGGCTTGTGGTTGAAGCAACGGCTTGATATAATGGGCCCAGTATCCAACCCGGCCTTTACCAATGAGTTTTTCTAAGCTTAAGTACAGTGTTTAATCACACCATGAACTAAATAAGAGAGGTAGGGTGAATTGGGATCTCCCGTGGGTTTTCCTATTAATATTGGAGCCGCCTGACTGGGGATTGTACCTCTACCTTACAGAAGACCGCAGTGAAATAATACTACTTTGATGTAGTGTTGTTTCTGCGGTAAGTAAGGTCGTCAGTGCTCCACGAGGATACGCTGGGCTAGTAGTAATACTGCTAGCACAGTGACTCCTCATCAACAACAGGGTTGGCAACCCGTTAGTGATATCCCTGGTATTGCTAGCGGCTATAGGCTACGGTGACTGCTTACCATCAGGTAGGCCGTATGCTTGTGTGTCACCGTAGTGTAGTAGTATATAAAAAAATGATTTTGGAAGATGTTCTTGCTACCGGTACTGGTGTGCGTCTGTAAACCCATACCACGTATCACTAATGCGTTGCAGACACTGCAGTGCTAGCGCAGCGTAACTTCACGGAGTTCTGGCAAGTGGCAACCTTACTCACCCCAAAAACAACACAGCACTATAATAGTTACTTGACTGCGGTCTTCTGTAAGGTTGAGGAACAGTTTCCATTCAGGCGGGTCCATTTTAATGGGATAAAAAAGGGTTAGATTACGTTTTAAAAAATATGAGACTTGATAAAGATTTCGTCATGGCTCATAAAGTTGTATCGATTTTCGAAAGAATACGTGCATTTTTTATATTTTGTTCTAGTTACAACTCCACTTAAAGAAACGTTGGATTCAAAGATGACCTTACTGGATGCTAAGTTTGTGCCGTGTGTTCACATGCACTTCAAATGGCTGGAGGACGATGTACAACTACCATATCTAAAACAAGAAATATATGAAAAAAAAACGTCTTCAGATGCTGCCAGTATTTTAGCTTCCAAATACAGGTAATAACAATACAAATGTAACACATTTTTCACTTGGATGAAAAGTTATGGTCGAGATTAGGCGATGTTTGGCGATTAAAACAAAATATTTGTATGATGCTAACATTCCGGAACATTGGTGCCAATTCAGGTGTACTAATTTGACAGTACTGAAAGTATTGCCATCCGTATTTAACCCCACACATGAGAAAGGGTTAGCAAGACTTTATTAGTTTAGTGATTCTGTACAACAGAATTGGCACCATAGTCAAAGTAAATATTTAGATACATTCTCTGTATACTTTTTAATAATATTCGTTTTAATCTTAATATAAATTTCGCAGAGCACCAAGCAGGCGGAAATTAGATATTCCAATGGATACATCTCAAAGGTCAAATGATCCATCGGCGTCAACATCAAGGAATAGTAAAGTACCTAGATGGTTCAAGAACTGAGTTAGTTAGTAACACTATCTGTTCATAAATATGTACCTATATCGTTGAATAAATACATTATCAAGTAACATGTAAATGTATTATTCGAAGCCTGCCACTGGACGAGACTGTTGACCCCTATCAGTGCCACCTACCATTCGATCATGATGTGGCATATACTGTACTTCTCTATTTTTATTATTTAAGCCGGCATTTTAATTACATGATGAATAAATAAGTAAGTAAAGAAAAAAACTTATTACTAAAAGTATTTTATTTCAATTGATTAAATATCATGTTTTAAACTATAAAAGTATATAAAATACATTGTAATGCGTGTCTTGTTCTAGTTAAAAATGAATAAATGATGGCAAAGGTCCTAGTTTACACCTGGAAGGTTTGAGGAGCGCACTCTGGCTGTCATTGTTGCTGCCCTCTTTAATAGGTTCCTGATAGTATCTACAGTCTCCTGTTTCCTTGCCTAAACTACTCTCCAAGATATTGGTGTCCACTTGACTTGTTACTTGTGGTACAAGAACTGTCTCTTGATGGTAATTTTCTTTTCTTGTCTTGTCTTGTCTCTTTCCATCAGATTTAAGTACTTTACGCCTGAATGTGTACCGCTTTCGTATACAAGCACCAGTTCCCAATTCATTTTCGTGCACATTAATGTGGCGGTTTAAGCAGTCTGTACCTTTTTCACAATATCCATTAAGAAAATCACGACATACTTTAGATTTTTCATTTAATTTCACATGTAAATAAGGACAGTTTTCTTTAGTACATATTCCATTCAAATAAAAATGACAGGTGGGCATTTTTTTTGCAGTAAGTTCATGCGAGAGAAGACATTCTGGATCATGGCAAAGCCCTTTAATGAACTTTCTGCATATTGACACATGTTTCTTATCATGTTGAAATTCACATTTACCTGTGGTATTCCGCAAACATTTACCAAACTTCTTGAACTGTGGACAAGGTATATTGTTCTTCTTGTAATTTCCTTTGGTAGTTTTAAGTCTTACTTGTTGATTCATAGATTTCATTTGTTTTCTCACAATAGGTAGTCTTTTTACAATCGGAAGCTTAGATGTGTTATTCGTAGTTGCTGCATTGTGTTTGATAAATTTGAAACGACTCTCGTAAACATTGGGTAATGCTTCATGCATCACAGCTATTGAACTTGATCTGTCAGGTGCAGTTAGCTCAATGCAATTTGCAACACTTTTTACAGTTCCAAGCGTATTCTTAAAGTAATTAACTGGTACTGACTTATATCTTCCTAGCTTAACAGTGTTCGTATTTTTTGCCGGTATCAAATTGTGTTCTTTATTTCCATTGTGTCTAACTAGACTATATCGAGACATTGATGCTGCTACGGGACTTGCTGTATGTTTTGTAGCTATCTGTTCAGATTTCTTCTTTTCACTATTGATTCTAACTGTATCGGTTGTACCATGAGTTGCAACAACATTGTTAACTCGTATGAAGTTTGGGTTTATATGAATTCTTGTATTATTAAATATATTTTTGGATTGTATGTTGGGTAACAGATGTGAAAATTTTGGATTGACGTGCATAAAGCTGTTGTTAGACATTGTCTGACAGTTTGTAAGGGGTTTATTAAAATTCGGGTTGACATACACTGTTCCTACATTATTTTCCCTAATATTCATGAATGCTTTGGTATCCTTGTTGCTGGTCATAATTATAGCAAATGATATTGAAAGTACTTGTTCCCACTCTTACAAATCACTCTATTCACAGGAACAGTCTGGGGAGCTTTGCCAACTTCTTGTTTTAATATTTCATTTAGTTCGTCCAGTAATCCAATTATCTCCGACTTTCTATCCCCATTTATCCACAGTATACTCATGTGAAATGATGGATCCTGAAAGAGATAAAACAAAAGAGAGGGTTAAAAATCAATGTTGATATGTAAATTTTGAAAAAAGTGAGGTTTGTACTTGTTTGAACTTGAAAAATACAGTAAATTGAATTCCATGGAGAATCATTTTAATAGGTAATGTACCATCTTCACAAGCACATCAGTTAAATGACCAATCAGACATGGCATTACTTTCATAAAAAATATTGCCAATGTATGTATCAAACTAAACCTTATGTTTGCGTTGCCTCAGTCACAATGACTCATTAGTGAAGATGTTTAAAATTGAAAGAAGGGACAAAAGATAGAATAAAAGTATAAAGTCATCAACCTCATAAAACTTGGGCAACTTGAAGTCAACTAACACTTCGTCTATCTTCTGACTAACAGATGCTAAATACTTCTTGCAGAAATAGTCCACTTCTAACGATATAAATGTTCTGCTGTTTTCTTCATTACAGAATACTTGTACAGCATCAAATGCTAGATCAAAGCTGAAAATAATTAATATATCATTGAACATTTGGCTGCATATAGTTTAACATCAATCACTACCAACTACCAAATTTAAAAATAAAAACGGCCAAGTGCGAGTCGGACTCGTGCACCGAGGGTTCCGTACACACTTGTAATAAGGTTGAAAGTAGGCGACCGCGAAGCAAGTAACATCAAATGAGGTCATTATTCGTCGGTGACTCTCAACAGCGCGATTCAGGAATATTTTTTTGTTAATTCGCATTAAAAAAAAATACTACATATTTACAGTTTTCCGATTTTTTCCTTTACTTGTGCTGTAAGACACTGCTTCTGGCCAAATTTCATTATTCTAAGTCACCGGGAAATACCCAATAGGTTTTGATTCTCTTGTGAAATCGCAAAATATAATTTGTGTCATCTTTTCTTCATAATGACAAGGATTGATTATTTTACAGCCGAAAGAGACCAATGACCCAGTTATTTCAATTTGATAACTCCACGCGTTCTTGACAGACAGACTGACAACAAAGTGATCCTATAAGGGTTCATTTTTTTCCTTTTAAGGTACGGAACCCTAAAATTAGCAAATCAAAATACCTAATTACTGGATGGTTCATTTATTCACTCTGTAAATATTTTAACGTTTGGCATTGTTGAATGTGTAAGATTGTTCTGCTTGTTTGTTCCTCGTACATGACCAAGTTTCTTTACCAGCAATGTAAGTACAAGTAAGAAATATTCTTAACAAAATTGGGTAGTGTACAAGGAATTACTTTTGCTTCGTACATAACCTGTTACATAACCAGTACTGTGCAAGGAAAAGCTATTCTTCATACAAAACCAAGTTGCAGTACCATGGAAGTACCAGGAAAAGTAATTCATAATGATAAGTTTATTTAGGCTGCTTGAACATTGCTGGTAAAGTAACTTGGTAATGAACAAGGAACAAGCGGATTGTTCAGATATAAAAAGACAGAAAGAAAGAAATTTCTTAAGTTTCTTACCTTTCTGTATCACTGAGAGCTCTTTGAAGAGAATTTGTAAATGGTGCAATTAAATGATATTTCAAAACAATAGTCTTAGACAAACTTATATGAAAATCTTCACAGCGTTGCCAAGGACCAGAGACACATACTGCCTCTTCAAACTTTGCTATAACTTTGTTTATGAATTCCTCATAAGCGTCTGAAATATATAATATATAAGAAGCATAAAATTATTATAATTGGTGCTTTAAGTTGCATGGTTTGCTTAGGTATACATACATTTCACATACACAAATGTAGCCCAGTTTCCTCTCACATGTGGAAATGATCGTGTTCTTCCACCATGAAGATCTGGGTGATCTATGTGTTCTTCAGAATTAGTGACAGGTATTTTGCTCAAATCTGGTAAGGGAAGTCTTCTGAAAAATCAAATATAATAAATAAAAAATCAGCAAAGTGCAAGTTGTACTTGCATACCGAGGGTTCTGCATGAAAAAGAAGCTGTTAAATTTATAACTTTACTTTGCTGTTCGATCCCTAGACACGGCTATTGCACCAACCACAAATAATAAGATTGTCAGTAATTACTATCGTTTTTTAGAAAATTTAGCAATACATACTCTATGAGCATCGCCATTATTAAGATAGAGCTAAAAAAAAATTTTTTTTTCATTATTTTCATTTTTATTTGTTTTATAGAGGCAACAGAAATATATATTCTGTGAAAAATTCCACTCTCTACCTATTACAGATCATGAGATACAGCCCACTGACAAGCAGACGGACAGACAATGAAGTCTTAATAATAGGGTTCTGTTGGTTACCCTTCAGGTATGGAATCCTCAAAATTAAGTTTAATTTCATTCAATAGGAACTATGACAAACTGAAACAATACAAAAATTAAAACACAACAAGAGCAAACAGACTCAGAAATTTTCATTGTATACTTAATAAAAAGGAGTTTGCCTACATCAGAAGCCTAGCTGTCCAAAATGTAATCATACAGACATATCTCACTCCAATTTACTTGGCAATAGTGAGAGCCTTCCAACTAGCTGTGCCAGGGACTTTGTATGCATGGAGATGATTTCGTTCACAAATATATGTTTT
This sequence comes from Falcaria lacertinaria, assembly GCA_951449985.1. Lineage (NCBI taxonomy): Eukaryota > Metazoa > Arthropoda > Insecta > Lepidoptera > Drepanidae > Falcaria > Falcaria lacertinaria. The sequence continues at coordinate 5,708,882 of OX602120.1, read as the reverse complement.
AATTATTTTGCACTGAACCCTATAATATTTATTAATTGCTATACTTATTTTATAGCTATTTTCCAATTAATGTCCCTTTAAAATGGGTTCAAGCATTTCGGAGATTTGGCCAGAAAAAGAAAAACACAGTAAAGGTACCAACGGGTATCATGTTCATATAGTATTGTGTACACCGTCAACTACCCTGTCTCAAACTCCATTCTCTAGTCATTACCCAGGTTGTCTGGAAGAGATCACATGTTGTGATAAGGCCGCCAATTGTACCGATTTATAATGTATTTTATGTTCTTCAGTTATTGATTTTGGTGTACAATGAAGAGTTATCTATCTATCTAACACAGACCAACAAAAAATGTACAACTTGTTTTATTGTTATTATATCCAATATGCCTTTATATGCATTTAAAACACTTTTTTTTACAAACACTTCCGTTTTATTTTATGAACATCGATTCAGTTTTAATATCTATTTTCCCTGTATGCAGGGATTTACTTTTGTACAAAGCTCACCAATTAAAAAATAATCTTATTGACTAGTAAGAGAGGACCGTTGGTGTCTAAATAAATGTAAAGGTGCCATAAATAAAGCCTGAGGTCAAAATCAAAAGACACAAAGAAATTAAATTCCTACTGATTTAATAAAGGGCATTATCACACGCACCACGACTTGAAAGTGGTAATTAAAATAGACTCTTGCGCATTATTTGATTGAAAGCAAAGGTACCTGACTGGTTTTTCAATTTCACAATCACTTTCTTCTGAACTAGACCCGTACCCACATAAATACGACAGGCCAGACATTAGAAACCATTCCAAAATTGTTTTTCAAAATCATTGAATGTAATTTCTATTCTTCCATTAGTAGTTTATTTAATATCACAGAGTACATAACCACTCGTTTAATATCACAACAGATATGGCTACTCAAGTCAAGTCTGTCCAAGAGCCAACACAGAGTACATAACCACTACGTGAGAGCCAAGTCCAAGAGAATACGTACAAAGTACAGACACAGAATACATAACCACTACGTTGGAGAATACCACAAATTACACAATAACTAGCGTAGCGGTTGTATTTTGTATTCTCTTGGACCACAGAGCACAGAGTACATAACCTACCCCAGAGCACAGAGTACATAACCTACCACAGAGCGTAGCGGTTGTATTTTCTGGGACAAAGTACATGCCATCAAACACGAATGTAAAATACGAGCCAAGCTCAATGTTATGATAATTGCTTTGTTGTATAGTTCAATGGTCAGTCCTCAAATTTATTTATAACAATATAACTTAGGATAATATATTGAAGCCTAAGGTCTGACTTTAGTCAACTTAGTGACTTTTAAGGTCTGAGTTCTAGCGTAGCGGTTGTATCTGGTCGTTTTGTAGTCCATAGATAATACACTTACAAGGGCATTGTTGTGTGTTGCAACTTGAATTCGTTGAAATTGTAGTGGTCCAAGAGAATACAACCGCTACCCAAGAAAATACTGACCGCGCTACGCTACGCTGTAGTGGTCCAAGATAGAGATGTCGAATATATTCATTAACCATTAAAATTAACGAATAAATAAAAATATTTATCATATTCAATAAAGAAAATTAATGAGGTCAAATAAAAATGTCATATCAAAATATCAACGATAAGGAACTAACATAATTGAAATTGAATGCATTGGAATTTAGACTAGAACTCATTAGATATAGGATACATTTTCGAAGGTTCATATATTATTCGAAGTTCGAATAATTTATTCGTTCCTAATACGCGATATTTTTATCGATGACGTGATACACGATATTTTAATGCGTGTGATTTTTTCATGCATGTGATTAACGATACGAATTAATATCAAATCCTGAATAAAATATTATTTCATATTTTCACCCATTATAAATATCTTTTTTTTTATCAATAATTAACGATTATATAATAAATAGAATCAGCTAATATTGACATCTCTAGTCCAAGAGAATACAACCGCTACGTAGTGGTTATATTATTGTACTCTGTGCTGGTAGTGGTTTTAGTTGTCATCACAGAGTACATAACCCCAAGATTAGAGAATACAATCTCTACACATAACCACTACGTTTTAGTTGTTATTTAGGTACTTTAATATAGTACCTTATCCTTTTAAAAATTCATTTTTTCGAAGGTAATTTTTAAAATACGTAGACTTGAGCCAATTAAACTTAGGAAGATTATAGTTATATCGTTCTCCATAAATGGAAAATATGACAAGACTAGAATCTCTCGACGAAGATTCTGTCCAGTGTTTATTTTTTTCTTCTACATTAGGTTCAGACCGGATAATATGGGAAGAAAAATGCAAATGTATTAATAATCTGATAAAAAGTTTCACAGCAGATTATATTTGGCATAAAGAAGAATTTCAGGTTTATTTTCCTTTAGACAACCCAAAAAATGGTTGGTATCGTTATTAGAAAATTTTCAGATTTCTAACCATAAAATTAGTTTACAATATTGCAGCATAATGTTTTCCAGATATACCTCTCCACCTCGCCAGCGTTACTAGTTTTGGCGATAACATAGAAGATGAATGGTTAATTGTTCATCTCGTCTTGGAAATAAGCAAAGCATGTCCTGAACTGGTTGTTCAAATCAAGGATAATGATGGAGATTTTCTTCTCATTGAAGCAGCTGATTATCTACCTTCCTGGGCTAACCCCGATACCACTAACAATAGGGTAAGTTTGGAACCTAATAATGTCTACATAGGGCACATAGAGTGAACTGAACAAATAGAGTTAGTGTGGTTGATGCCATGCCATTTGTTGCAATACAGCAGGCACACATTAGCATTCACATGAGCCATTATTACTTTGCCAATTTTATACATTTTTAAATTTTATTTTAAATAAATGAATTTTATTGTAGGTGTTTATACAAGATGGCCATGTACACATCATTCCCCCAGATGTAGTCAGTACAGACACTGAGTTAAGCTTACAGAAAGCTGTCAATATTATCACCAAATTGAGCGACTCCACTAAAGTTACCCTGGAAATAGAATTGGCAATCCTAAATAGAATTGGCAACTATCCTGATAAATTGAATGCTAATATTCACAAAGCCATTGTAAAGCTGCCCCTAGACATAGCTGCACTGTTGACTCTGCAACCTAAATTAATAGCACACCTTGTCGGTGTCTATTGCTGCCATGACGCAATTGATGCAAAATTTTGCAAAAACATAAACTTTGCCAACTGTATAATGCATCAAGTCACTTTTACGAAGTGTTTGTACGCTATGATTATGCATTCAAAGCCCATTAACTATACAAGTCACCTAATTGCAGCAGATAAAAACAAAAGGAGTATTGTAGGCCTCAAATTAGCTTGTGGTTTTCATATGATTATGGGTAAGGCATCACAAGACAAATGTTCTTCTAAAGAATTCAATACATTTCTGAATAATTTAAAAAGGAATGGTTATTTTAAAGAAAATCTTGAGGGTTCAAAAGACTATAAGAAGCTGCTAGAAGCTGCAAAAGAATTCTATTATAATTTTGAATCAACTTTGGGTTCCCATGTTGCAAATGAGATATCAAAGGTAATGTCTTCAGAAGCATTTACAAATGTGAAACAGTCTTTGGTAAGTGCTACAGATGAACCAATTTTATGTGAAGACAGTGATGAATGGTTAAATATAAACCCAGAACAATTAAATGAGTTACTAAACAACCGATATGGAAAACAAGGCAAGTTTAATAGTGATGAAGTAATTTCTTCACAAACAGTTATGACACAGTTATCAAATTTCCTTAAAACTACATCTGATTATGAAGGCATAGAGTCAGCTGCTGAAGCTAGTCCAGAAGATAAAACTGTGGACTTTGATCCAAATGAGTTTGTAGGATGTATAGAGAAAATGCTTAATCAGTTAAGTACAACTAATGATGAGTCTGATGCAAATGATGACTTGGAAGATTTTAGTGATGGTGATATGGATATGACAGGATATAATGAAATGGAAGATGTAGATCGAGAAGTAGCAGATAAACTTGAACAAGGTCATCAACTGATACATGATCGTGAATCTATGTTATTTAACATTAAACAAAGCATGAAGGAAGAAAAGGCATCTTCTGGTCCTTCCAGTAATTTACTCACAAGCATAGGCATTAAGAAAACAGATTTGTTGGACTCTGATGATGATGATGAATAATATACAGTTGTTGTTTTTTATCATAATTCTAATTAATTTTCATTTAAATCCAACTCTTTTGTTGTTATCACTCACAGATCAATAAAATTTAAGGAGTCCCATCTCTGACTGATATGATTGCTGAGTGCTCATCTATAATAATCTAAAATAAGTTTTTTTTTCTTAATTTAATATTGAATAGCAGGCTAAAGTAGCAAAATAATAATAACTTTCAAGTAAAAAATATTCATCAATAGTCACTTAGATATTATAGGAATTGTAGTATGCTTACACATAAGTAATTATGCAGATACTGCAGATAGCATATAACTTTTTATAACAGCAGAACACAAATTTAAATAAAATTTGCCTATGCCAATAAATTTACATCACCATCACCACCTTAAACCTTACAGAAATCGAGTATTTAATCAAAGGTGTGCATGAGCTCCTCCAGCAACTGCTATAGTTTCCCCAGTCATGTAGCTAGAGTCATCAGACGCCAGGAATGCAACCGCAGCAGCAATTTCTGAAGGCTTACCTAACCTTTTCATTGGTACTATTGAGAGACTTTGCTCTTTAGCAGCTTCGGAACTCGTGATCTATCCAAAGAAATTTATATACACATACATATTAAATTATATACAAACAGGGTACAGAACCTAAAGGTTGTTTCAATTATTATTGCTAACATACACATTGGTGTACCATTGTGTATGCTATGCTAGCAGCCTTGAAAATTATACCAATCATATCTAAAGTTTAATTACGTATTAGCTACTGCCCGCGACTTCGTCTGCGTTGACTTTAGAATCCCACAGAAACTTAACACTTTCCTGGGATAAAAAGTATCCGTGTTAATCCAGGTTACAATTTATAAACTTTTACGAAACCAAACTATAATGTTGCGTGATTGATCAACAAACATCCATCCATCCTCATAAACTTTCACATTTAAATATATATAATATTCACAATATTAATTAGGAAACATCTTACGCATACTTTTGGTAACAATCAAAACTATGCGAAACGGTTTGGTGGCCATTTGGTTGAAGTGAGCACCTGGTTCAAATCCCGGCTGGGCGGTGATTAATCACACTTCACACTCAGATCAAATAAAAAACTCACACTTAACCAATTTTTTGATCTAAGACTTCACAGTCGAGACGCATTGAATCGCAACTGGTATTGAAGTTTCAGTGAGACCCACCATGTCCAATTGCAATATCTGTGGTTGTTAGATACTTACAGCTGCCGCGAATTTGGTGGCTACGATTCCAGGAGCAACACAATTTACTCTTATGTTATCATGTACAGTTTCGTGAGCGATAGCCTTGGTTAAACCCAGTAGAGTAGTTTTGCTCACACTATATGCACCCAAAGGCTAAAAAAAATACAACTAATAAGGCACATATTAATCGAATCTCGTAGGTACTTTCGTTTCAGAACAAATATTATAAACAACAAACTTGAATTTGTCATCACCGAAGGCGGTTCAAAAGGAATGTAAAATATGTATGTAGATATATATTATAGTATATTAGCTACTCTGAGGTACTACCTTGTAGATAATATACTGCGTACAACTAATAGTTATTAGATACTGCCGTTTGAGGCGATCAGAAAAACCAAATTTAATTGAATGGAATCGGTGGTTCCGTTTAAAATAAATGCGCCTGTTCCAACGATAAAATGTTGATAAATGAATGTCTATGTATATCCAGACCAAACAACCAACTGACTGATTGTATTGATGCGATTCAAGCGATGTAGGTAGATACTTACTGCCATTGGCTGATATGCAGCTATAGATGATATAAACACGATACTGCCGCCTCCCCTGGCCATAAGTGCTGGATATGCTTCCTTGGCCAGCAGCCAGGAACACTTCACATTAATTTCAAATATTTTTTCCCATATTTTCTCATCTATCTGTAAAGTAACAGAATTTAATAAAAGGAATATATATTGTAGGCAGGTTAGGCAGTTACACATGTATAACCACAGAAATCCCATTTATAATAAGAGGTAGACAGATCATTGCGAACGACGGAGTGACGACGCACGCCGGTTTTTACATTAAAAAACCTTTTATAAGTAGGTTAAAACTGCGGCCCACCTGTATTTTTTCATGTCTGTATGTAGAACGCGGGGAGGAGGTAGATCCTTAAGTAGGTATAAGGTACTTGAGTCGTTCTAGCGTTACGAGGCATAATTGCCACAGAGACAAAGAAAGCAAGAAAAAAAAGGTACTCGTGAGCTGGAAAATTTTTAAATGTGACGCCGGATCTGGAGGAAAATGGGGGGTATAGAAGTAGGGGGACCATGATTGGGCTTTTTGCTACGACATGACGCATTTATACGAAAGATCATGACGTACAAGGAGCTCAAAGAGATGGCGAACAATAGAACGGCTTGGCGATTGCTCTACCGACAAGAACGAAGCACTTAGATTCATGATGATTAACGATTATATGACTTCTTCCACTTTGGCCCCAGGGGGGAGGAGAACTTCTTCCACTTAAGAAACGTAGTGATTATGTACTCTGTGCACTTAAGTCCCACCCAGGAGTGGGAGAGGAATCGTGACCTATGTGAAATTCTAATCACTCCAAAACTTCGTTCGCTATGATATCAATCTGTGGGTCGTGTCACGTGTTAATGGGCGGCAAATAAAGTTGATAATAATATTGTGCCTAACCTACCATGGATTGTCAAGCTATTCTAAAAAAACATATTTTTGTAGTTTCTCAACATAAAAATGGTACAAAATGATGAGATAAATAGAACTCACTTCGAGAATGGGGGCCACGCCAGGATTCACAGCTGCGTTCGAAACAAGTATGTCCAAACCTCCGAATTTGCTGTTTGCCTAGAATAGAACATTAATTTAATTTTAGTATTTTTACCGTAATATTACTAATTTATGTTAGACGAATTAAAACATTACGGCATATTAAGTCCCTTCAGTACTTAACACTTTGTGTCGTGTCTCACCATAACGGAATCGGTTATGTACATTTACTATGACTAGATTAACACTTGTAGGTTGTGTTGTGTTGTGTCGCTGTAAAATAGCTCGACGCCCGGTCGCGACAGAGATATGGTGGGGAATCTGTCACGTCACAATCAATCTAGCAGCCTATAGCAAAAACATTCTATAAATTAGCTAAGTAGTTTATTTAGTCGTCATTAGGAGAATTGAATATCTTCATCGAAGCAATGTTCAGTATCAGATGATTCCATTTTAAAACACGTCTTCACTCCACAACTTATGAAATGAGAATGATCTAAAAATGCGCCATTTTGCGACACAACAACAAACCACGACACAGAAGTGTCGTGAACCAAGCATAACCCACGGTATCAAACAATTTCTTCCTCTGCTCTGCATTTCCAACGTGACATACGACGCCTTCTACAGTAATACCCTCGCCGCGCAAACTTTTGACTGCATTCGCGACGTTCTCCTCCTTTCTACTGCTTATTACCACAGAAGCACCTTCTTCACCCAATCGCTTGGCAATTGCATATCCTATACTGAAATGAAACCCATTCGTATAGTAAAGTAGAAGTAAAAAAAATTCTGTTGACTTACCAGGAGTGGAAAGTATCTCTATCTACCTACAAAATATTGAATTGAATAGATTTTAAGAAAAACAGTAAAACTAGTCAAAACATATTATTAGTCAAAGGTATCCTTTGAATTTAAAATGCTATACGTATACATTCAGTTCAGCTATTGAGGATATCTGTGGAGTGGAGGGAATTCCACATCGAACTTCCATTCCGATCCCATCACGTACACAGGACAATAAGTTGTCTATGCAGTGCACCTGTGACACTCAGAGTAGATATTAAACTACGTACAATGTTTACCCCAAGAGTAGATATCAGACTGATATTACTTATTTCCAGTTTAGTGACGTCACGCACAATGAACTTCGAACGTATGACTTTTAACTATTTTATTGTGATTACTTACATTACCGACTATACTTTGGCCTTTGCCAAAGTGCAGCAAACGTAGTGGTTGTGCACCCTCAAGACTTTCTAATATAAAACCTATGTGATAATAGATATTAATTTAGATTATATAGTACCTCAGAGTAGATAATATACTGCGTACAAATATGTACATAACGGACTTACGTGTTCCGGACGTTCCGGCTTAAATGTCTTGTTACAAGATAATCGAACTTCGGTTCAGATACAGATTATTACTGGATATAAATAAATATAGATACCTTAATCCTTTATTTATTCTTCCTACTATTATTATAAAAGTTTGTGAGTATGGATGTTTGGATGGTTGTTTGTTACGTTACTCTTACATGCAAATACTAAAACCACTGAACGGATTTGTATGAAATTTTGAATACAGATAGTTTATAACCTGGATTAACACAAAAGAGTACTTTTTATCCCAGGAAACTGTTAGGTTCCTCTGGGATTCTAAGCTCAACGCGAAGTCGCGGGCAGAAGCTAGTGTATATATATATTATATATGTTAATATTATTGCTTACCCATCAGTAGAAGCTGTGATGATAGCTACTTTACCCTTTAATCTACCACATTGATAACTGTTTGTACTCATATTATTGGAATATATCTTTGATATAGTATTTACTTTTAATAGTTTGAACATGCTCATCTTTGGATAGGAAAACTAGAGAACTAGAAAACTAGAGAATCTCGTAGAACGAAACTTTAATGTGATTAAACAAACAAACATGAGTCAGGGCAAACCGAGTACATAACCACTACCTACAGTACCTACTGAGTGCGGCAAATAAAATACGTATGTTTAATTTATAAAGATAGGGTACACACAATCACCCAAGGATGAGATAAGTGTGCACGCGCCACAGACTAGGTAGAGATACTACGTTAAGGCAAACAAACTATTTATGGATTCTGTGCACTCGATTCAATGATATTAAGGTACGTTTCACACTCGAGAAAAGTATGATGTGGCAATATTTTTTAGTTTATATAATATAGGATAATAATGAAAGCATATTAATTAATAAACTATAAACAATATTAATCATAATCATTTATACACTTGTGCATTCATAATATACTTATACTTTTAGTAGCACCTTTTTACATATAATATCATTGCTTAGTACCTAGTTTTTGAGTTTATTCGTTACAAACAAACGTACCTCCTGAAACTACAGGACGGATTTTAAAAATGCGTCGCAGGCATTTTATTGAACAGCGAGGGAAACAAAATAAATTTCCTAAATATGATAGTGGTAGAAGTAGCCCTTTAAGGGAATTTGGTTGCCATGGCTTAAAAAAAGAAGAAACATTGATAAGTGCAGTAAAGTTTATTTAGTGGCTGATTAATAGTAACCCCACGATAGGAACATCGGAGATAATGTGGCTTTTTCTGAAGTGATTTTGGTCACTAGACTATCTCTGACTAAAGTCTGACCGCCGTGGATTGTCTGCAGAGGCTCCCATAAGCATTAAAATGTATGGTACTTAGGGTCACTAGGTATTTTAATGCATTAAACACAAAAAAAAATAAACTTAACTTGATAATTCTCTAACACTCGACATAGGCAAAAATAGTCCTTGAAGAGAATAGATTTCCATAGCTGCTGGCTGCTGGGAAGTAGAAGAAGGATAAATACATAAGTACCTACCTAGCTCCTATCCTTTGAATTTATATACAAGTGAATAATCAAAGCTCCTATCTAAATACCTTCGGTAGAGCTTTTTGGTGGGAATCAGGCAGAGCGGTTGATCCAATAATCGTAGTTGATCCAGTTTCTTATAAATTTATCATTTTGGTCAATAGGTTACCACTATCTAACCTAAAGGCATGTTGCGATCTGCTACTGCCGTGGATTGTCTCCAGAAACTCCAATATGCATTAGAATACATGACACCAGGCATTTTAATGCAAACACGAAACATTTTGAAACTTGTCAATTATCTAACACTCGACACTGGCAAAAATGGTCCCTTAAGAGATTGATTGCCATACTTATGAAGAAGAAGAAGATACGAGTATACACGATATAGTCGAAGCAAAATAATTAATCGGAAGTTTTTCGCCTTGCCGACTCCGACCAATGCTCGTTGTTTATATTCAAAATGTGACAATAATGTGGCGTAATACCTAAAACGTAGTGGTTATGTACTCTGTGGTAATACCTTTTTGGTGAAGTTCCTGTGCCGGTAGCAGGAACATTATCGACTACGTATTCGAAAACGTAACTCGCGAAATGTCAAAATTGTCATATATAATACATAATCATTGTGCTTATGTACTCTGTGATACTAATTTTTAGTTCCACTTTTCGCCGCCGCAGCGCTGTTCTTTTTCAATACAAAAATAGTCGAAAGCGATACGAAAACGGCAAATTCTTCATGCTCGCACTACTGATATGCAAGCGTAGCGGTTGTATTCTTTTGGATTCTCTTGACTGATAAGCCCGGCGCTATAATGTACAAGTCTGTATAAATAAAACGGAACTGTCTGCAGCGATTGTATTCTCTTGGCGTAACTGTATGAAGAACCTAACCTCTGACAAATATTCTCGAAGAGTATTATATCGGATAGTACTTAACTTCAGCCTCAATATTCATAATACTTGAAATCAAATTAAACTCTATGGAAATGGCGATTGCTTTACAAAGAATATGTTACAAATATGTAAAGTGCTTAGTGGTAACCGTATTAGTAGCTTTTTTTGTTCAAATTTTAATCGCTGTAAACTTATTTCCCACTGCAAATGATACTTTATTAAAGGGGAATAGTTACGTATCATTCTTACGCCAAGAAGGCGAGGTTTCTGCAAAAAGTAATAATTTTGGATACAGTGATGATGATGAATTGCCTGCCAGCAAAAGCCAGAACAAAATTGCTACACATTTACGTTTAGAAGAATTAAATTTTAACCCTGTTTGTGAAGTCAAGAGTCGTGAAGCTATATCAGCTGTTCATCGAGCTAAGACACAATTTTGTAAACAGCAGATAGTCAACAAAACATGTCTCATACAGACTGGCAACTTTTATCCACAATCACTAGATAATTCCTGCCCCAACAGTGGAGTGGCATATGGCACTCAATTAGGGTGCTATGTTGATGAGAAGAAGCTTAGATTACTCTCAGGTTATTATGGAAATTATGCTAGTAATAATTCTCCTAGTTTCTGTTTGGACATCTGTGTTCAGGCGGGCTTTCCTTATGCTGGAGTACAATATGGGTGAGTTTGTTTTTAAAGATGTTCTGACTAGTTGCCGACTAGTTGGTAAAGCCGATCCGGCCACTATCATAGTCGGCAAAGAGTGCCGAGCTGACTATCCGGCTTCTGTGGGGAATCATGTCTGTCTGTGTGTCATGCCATCGGTGGGTAATTCATCCTCGTATATTGGGACTGAAATGGTCTTGCTGGTTCCAAAAGAGTTTCCTCCTGTGCATGATCAAATTGAAAAATGCACTTGCAGAGGTTTTCCCAAAAGAGTAGGTACAGCATGGTATGGTTCAAGAAGGATGTGAAGAAATTATTGCATGGTTGGCAACATGCGAGTGATACCCCTGTTGTTACAAGAGTCCATAGGCCACGGTAACTGCTTACCATCAACTGTATGTTTGTTTGCCACCTTAGTATAAAAAAACTACTGCAAAGTAAAAAAAACTGGATACGACACGCTTGCAGGGGGCCGTTGCGACTTGCGCGCGAATCAGCTGGCAATGACTGGCTTTGCCAACTAGTCGGCCGTTTAGTCAGCCTCTTTACAGCTGACTAATCGGCTAGTCGGCCAAAGTCATAATTGGCACATCTCTATTTGTTTTTATTGTATAGGGTTTTTAACAGTTGAAGGATAGCAGTAAAGATCCTAACAGGGTCTAAGCTGAGAAGATACTAATTCTAATCAATAAAATAGATAGCTAACCAATTAACTAGAAATTCCAGAATTTGATATCACTTACCTGGGTACCAATAACAAATGTGTGTGTATTTATTGTGTACTTGTGTGTTCTTTTAGTATTTTTTTACTTACATCTATCTTACTAATAATGAAAGCATTCATTTTTAATTAAAAGAGTTATCTTTGAAAATGTTTCAGCTCAGAATGCTTTTGTGGTGACATTGCCCCACCAGTATCATCAAAAGTTGCTGAAGACTCATGTGACATGAAATGTCCTGGTGACATGCTGAAAACCTGTGGGGGGTACTTTACTATGAATGTTTTTGCAACAGGTCTATCAAGTAAGTTAGTTAAATTACCATTCCAAAGATATTTATGAATTTATATCTGTAAATTCTATACTTAAGTACAGAATTTACAGATATGGCTGATTACATTATTTACCTATCAATATTATTGATTGATGTTAGTAAGTAACTTTAATACTACGTAGCTTTAGCAAATAACCATGTGTGCTTCAGAAAAGACCTTCATTTGGCAAAATTACAGAAAAGCATTTTTTTTGTATTGTTTAGTAGTTAGGTAACTTGAAAAATACTTTCAATTAAAATTAGTTTGGTTAGGGTATGTTGGGTAGTTTGTCAAATATGAGAAACATTAATAATAAGGATTGATTGGCATCAGAAAAAGTCAGAGTTAATAGCCATTTTTTATTCCTTTTAGGGTTCAGTACCTTAAAAGGAAAAAAGGAACCCTTATAGGATCTATTTTTTTCATAATTTGTGGATAAAAATTTGTGGATACTGTCTATAAAAAATGTTTTCCTCCTTACGATCCTGTCTCAAAAACCTACCCTGTTGTGTGGGTAAACTTCAAGGAGTTAAACATCACTGACAGTTGACTGGTTCATTACTTTCCCTATGTTTAGTTAAGCCATTAACCAATTAAACATTGACACTTAAAGTATCAATCATCCAAGCTGACAGTGGGTTTAATCAATCACTGAATAAATTGTACCTCTAAGAACTGATGAATGAACTGAAAAGATCCTCACAACATGGTTTTTAGATCTAATTTGCAGATCACAGTCTTAATTTTGTAGAAAACTAGTGGTCATTCAATAAATATATTTCATACATGTATGCCAAAGAAAAAAAATACAGATCAAATCTTTCTTATCAATTATTAAAGAATATCTATTCATACATAGATAATTTTAATCCCTTTTAGGGTTTTTATATAAGCACGGGAACCAATTACTAAGCCTATATGTCTGTCTGTCCAACTTTTGAAGGTCTGTTGAACCGCTTGGCTATAGGTACCTGGTTGTAATTTTCACATGAATTTATGATAAAAAATCTAAGAAGGTTTTTGTCTTACCATTCTTTTTTATCTTAAACCAAAGGCCAAGCGTCAAATTTGGTGTGATAATTTAGTAAATAGATATAGCTTTAATACCTATAGGTACATAAATAAAATATATTGCATGGTGGTACGGAATACGCATACCACAGTGCTCGAGTCCGACTCGCATGTGGCCAGTTTTTTTATTTATTTAAGCTATGTTTTTTTTTTTTTTAAGATTTCAATACAATTACGTATGTGCATAAGATAAACCATATATAATGCCTAATAGTAAAACATCTTAAATTTACAAATTAAGAAAGCAGGCAGCTTGTTCATTTCCATGCTTATTGATTTAGATACCTAAATTTAATATGTAGTTATACACTCAATCGAGTTATTAATCTTCTCTAAAACAATTTACATATAATTTCTTGGTTATAAATTTGCAGAGTTTATACCTAGAACCCCAGATACTACATCTACACAAGAATCAGTGAGAATTGTATTCCTTCTAACATTAAACGGGCGTGCGTTGCGTCAAGTACATCGTCTAATTAATGCACTCTACCGAAGCAACCATTACTTCTACATACACATTGATAAGGTAAGGATAGCAAAGGCATTAGCATTCTACTGAGTCATGTCCTTTGTTAGATTAATTTAAATAGACATTGATAAAGTTAGGATACTAAAATATTTTCAAAAACCGTGGTGGATTTGTGGTTGGAGCAACGGTCTGTCACACCTGGTTATACTGCCAATGGAAATAAATTATTAAATAACTATTGCGGGGACAGCTGAGTCAACAGTGATATAATGTAAGAAGCCTCTTTTAATATTCTTACCTCAGCTAAAAGAGTTCATGCAAATGTCAATTCGTTTCGGTTTACTAACAGCCAACCGGGGCGAATAACACAGTAAATACAGCAAATAACAGGTATATGTATTATGATGATTGAATAAAAAAAAATGTCATATCTATAAATGCTGTTCTAATTTTTTCCAGCGTCAAGATTATCTGCACAGAAAACTGTCTCTTCTAGAGAAACAGTTCACAAACATCAAATTAGCCAGAAAACGATACTCTACAATATGGGGAGGTGCATCATTGCTGGAAATGCTTCTGTCATCTATGAAGGAGCTCTTTACACTTGGCTGGGAATGGGATTACGTGATTAATTTAAGTGAAAGTGACTTTCCTATCAAATCCTTAGAAAGTTTAGAGAGATTTTTAGCTTCCAACAAAGGCCTTAATTTTGTCAAATCTCACGGTCGCGAAGTCCAAAGATTTATTAAAAAACAAGGCCTAGACAAAACATTTATCGAATGTGAAACACACATGTGGCGCGTTGGAGAAAGGAAGCTACCTAGAGGTATAACCATAGACGGTGGTAGCGACTGGGTTGCATTATCTCCCCAATTTGTATCCTATGTGGTTGGAGACCATGATGAGTTCTTAACTGGATTGGATGTTATTTTTCGGCACACTCTTTTACCCGCAGAATCATTCTTTCACACTGCCCTGAGGAATTCACATTTTTGTCATACTTACGTTGACAATAATTTGCATGTTACAAACTGGAAGCGAAAGTTGGGGTGTAAGTGTCAATACAAGCATGTAGTGGATTGGTGCGGATGCTCCCCTAACGACTTCCGCACGGATGATTGGCCTAGAATACAAAACACGCAAGATCGCCAACTGTTCTTTGCTAGAAAATTCGAACCTATTATTAATCAAGCAATCATCAATAGAGTAGAACAATACATAGGATTTCAAGACCACTATTTGTTGCATAATATAGAAGCATATTGGCAAAGTATTTATAATATTGATGACTTAACATCCAGTTCGGACGACGTAATACTGACCCATGCGGGCAGCATTATTCGACACAATGCTAGAATATTACTCGAGGAAGGGTGTGCCATAGACCCCGATATTGTGATGGAAGTTAACTCTTACAGTTTTGCTGATATTTACAAAGGAAATTTAATCTTACATAAAGCATTCATGCATGATGGAACAGAAATATTGATTGAGACTTGGTATAAACCAAAAAATTACTTAGAATTTAATTTCGAAAACAGATACGTTGGTAATATAAAAACATTTAAAGTCAGTTCGGATTATGATCAGAAAGAGATGACTTTTAGAAATTTTGCTAATGTTCTAGGGCCTCTTTCGGAGCCCGTTTTGCTATATCAATTTTCACCACAGGCAGACAGAAAAGCTGAAAACTTAACTATAATGTGGTTAGATCCAGCGGGTATCATAGCTGATATTAATGGTATACATATCGATGAAAACAATTTGACTAATTTCGTTAAACCGAACTTAAGACCACCACTTTTGCCTGGCATTTGGAAAGTTGGTTTATTTGAAGAATTCAATTTAATAGCAACAACCAAGTTCCTTATAACGCCTCTTGAGTATTTTTCCGGTAGAGAACTTTCTTATCAAGAAACTAGTATAATTCACAGTGGATCACAAAATTCTTATAGAAAGTTCTCAAATGTGAAACCTCAGTATTTTATACCGGATCAAGAAGAGAGTTTGTTGTTACAAAAGGTCTCGCACTCTAATGTGAAAAGAATAAAAAAAGACTTAAGAGAATGGATAGACAGTTTAAGTACAGAATTTTATAATGTATTAGGATCCTGTGTTAAGTTTAGTAATGTTTCAAAAGAAAGCTTAGTTTGTGGTCGTCACAAATTTGAGCATTGTACATCCACAAAATGGAGTTCCTTATCACCAGATCCCAAAGGGTCCATAGGCAAGCTAAATAAAATATCAGGAAGACTAGACAGAGTATGACAACAGACTCCCAACTTAGACATGAAATGAAAGAGTTGGTATGAACTAAACATTACCAATCTTACTTACTAGAATATCCACTCGCGACTTCGTCTGCGTTGAAAAAGGATAACACTGCAATAAGTTAACAAATGTATGGATGGTCAGAAACCAAATCTAGTCAGTCTCGTGTTCTCTTTTACCGTAGCTTAAGATCGGGGCGCTGATTTTCAACTCAAGGTCGTGATATTTACAAGGGTAGCTAGCGGACACAGTGCCACTTTGCAGGAACCGCTTGTAGCACCCTTGGAATATACGTGTAGGCACGTAGCCTTCATTGTGCTCCTTCATGATAACAATAGTATTTTTGAGTGATCAGATAATAAACATCCGAACTTTCTGATATTGATGAAGTAAGGTGATAGAAATCTTAACAATGCTGCCGTTATTGGATTTGATGTAGCTCACAAATGTTATATTTTTGGCCAACATTTGCAAAAATACGTTTTCTTGTCCCCAAATAGGGACCGTACCTACTAGTCAAATGTTTACAACGCACAATGATAAGACAAAGGCGACGGATGAAAGAAGACTGTATGCAACTGAGATGCGAATGTTGAGATGGATGTGTGGCGTAACGAGAATTGAAAAGGTAGGTATATTCGTTTATTAGAGGAAGTTAGAAAGTAGTTCCAGTGACAGAAAAGTTGAAGAGCGAGCGTATGTCATGGTATGGGCGTGTTATGCGGAGTTATGTATGCATGTCGTTGGGTAGGTACAGGGGTTGAGGTAGACCTAGGAACATATGGATGGACTGTGTGAAAGATGACATGGCCAGAAAGGAAGTGAATACAAAGATGACGGCTGATGGAGCGGAATGTAATTTAGACCTTCATAAGAGCCTTATTAGGGCCTAAACTGAATAAATGATTTTTGATTTTGTAGGGGAAAGACCATATTGCGCCGACCCGAAATAAAATGGAGATATGGGCAGGAGAATGATGATGATAGGTGTGTATGGTATCTTCGTGCCGACGATATGTCGCACAATAATTTAATTAAGATTGGCGTTTAGAGGCTGTGCGTGAGTTCTAATTTCTTTGCTTGGCTGTTATAAATATTAGATACATAATTACGATTAAACCCTAGATGCTAAAATTTACAAAATCGTGTCCTCCCTTATTACATGGCGCTCAATGACAATCCTTGTTTTAATTTTAGCTTACAGTTTACACATTGTTGCTACACAACACGCATAATAATAGTGAGTTAACTCCCTAGTCGCGGGGCGCAAGATTAGCATCGAGAACGCGTAGACACCATACCGGATACACTACGCGTACTGGTTACTGGTTACCTGATTTTGCTAAAATGGGCTGCCATCTGACCTTCGCAATCAACTTATGCAAGGAACATGGGTTCACTGGTTCTGACTAATCTTCTTCAAATCAGTTGCAAAAATATTTAGCAACCGGGATCGGCCGTGGCGACGACGCGGCGAGCCACGTGCTCTGCGAAGCACGAAGGGGACTATGTACCTACATTGTACGGTATGGGCGGGTAGTGCGGGTACCCATCCAACTGCCGGCCGTTTTGCCGCGATTCGCAAGTCGATCGATATTTGCTGTAGCAACAGCCTTTTGATATATTTTCTTTTATTGTACTGGCTGCATAGTAGGCATAAATAGAAGCTAGTAAGTATAAGTAATAAGGGTGCTTATCACCAATTGTTCTTATTTCCAATAAAACTTCTATAATACAGTAAATTTCTCATTGAATCTTACAACTAAAACCAATGTGTATGACCCAAGAGAATACAACCGCTACGCTAACGTGACATTACAAGCCGCCGCTTACGAACTTTTTACAAGGTATGTAACAAGTAGCGCAAGCGGTCTATGACGCCAGACTGACACCGCACTTAGGGTCATCATCATATCATCACTAGACTGCCAGGAAGGACGTTGCCAACCTTCTTGGTGGTTAGCCCACCGTACGACGTTGCCAAGAGGATCCTCTCTATTATCTACATGACATTGGCAAAATACGAAATGCACTTTTTTGTGTTGTGAGCTTTATTTATAAATTGTGTTACTCACGGCATCGGCACTCAAGATCGAGTCAGTGGGGGCTCCTGAGAGCATAACCTGACGTGCAACCCAATTCACAGGGAATAAACAATAAGGTGCGAGTGACGTACCTACATCCTTAGCTCGACTGTTTTTTGTCTTTGTTGAGGTAATCATACAGGCCGTATAACGGTTTCTTTTGTATACAGTATATCTACGGTGAGACTTTGTTAATAAAATCATTTATTACTAATGCATAGGTATTTTACAAGATGGAACGATTAACTGATAAAGGTCGATGATAAGCGTAGGGTGCGGGCCGCATTGAATTGGAAATTTCATGCGGAGGAGCATGAAATCCACGCAATTTTCGTAAAAAGGAGTCGAAGCCGTTTGCTCCACGTATTTATATGACTATGATGAATCATCATGTAAGTATCATACGATTAGGTATGTATCAACATAATCGTATGGTACCTACTAAAATAAAACATTTTGGTCCAACTTTGTTACCTACCTACATCACAATCGCTTTAATATTGGCCGAGCAGCACAGCGGATGGATTTAGCTGATTTTTTTTATACCACTAAGGTGGCACACAATGATACGTCCCACCTGATGGTAAGCAGTCACCGTAGCCGATAGCCGCTAGCAATACCAGGGATATCACTAACGTGTTGCCAACCATGTTGTTGATGAGGACTCATTGTGCTAGCAGCATTACTACTAGCCCAGCGTATCCTCGTGGAGCACTGGCAACCTTACTTACCGCAGATACACAACACTACATCAAAAAAGTGTTTTTTCATTGCGGCCTTCTGTAAGGTACCTACAGTCTCCAGTCGGGCCGCTCCAATATTAATGGGAAAACCCACAGGAGAGCCCACTTAGCCCTACCTCTCTTTTTTTAGCTCACGGTGTGATTAATCACTGTACTTAAGCTTAGAAAAACTCATTGGTACAGGCCGGGATTTGAACCTGGGCCCATCAGATGACAGGCCGTTGCTTCAAGCACAAGGCCACCACGGCTTCATGTGTACCAATAGAATATATAGTACAATATTTTCTTTACTTCTTTACGCCTTCCCACAAGGGTCCCCCAAGAGGTAGGCAGACATCTTACAACACCCACATTCCACCCAACATAATTTGTTGCCAACGTGACAGATGGCGAGTCCATCGCTCTCTTTAGGCATAACATACGTCCTTGAATTTCTTCTCAGACGTATGCAGGTTTCCTTACCATGTTTTACTTCACCACAAAGCTCGTGACCAATAACTTCATTAAAACTCATTGGAACCTTTGATTATATACTTGTATATACTATAATCAAACATTGGAACTTGTGTCGATAGAATAGCAGGCAACGCTTCTTCATACTGCAAAGCCACTACAGCTCTAGCGAGGCACATTTATTCGTTAACTTAAGTTAAATGTTTTCACAGAATGTGTATCTCTGTTGCCGCTATAACAAATTAATCAATATTAAAATGAAAATTAATTTTTAAAAAAGTCGGACTCGTGCACCGAGGGTTCAGTGCGCACTTGTAGGTAAGGTAGGCGAACTTCAAATGAGGTAATTATTTCTCGGTGACACTCAACAGCGCGTAACAGGAATATTTTTTAGTAAAATCGCATAAAAAAAAAAAAAAAATATATTTACGGTTTTCAGATTTTTTCCGTTACTTGTGCTGTAAGACACTGCTTCCTGCCAGATTTCATGGTTCTAGGTCAACAGAAAGTACCCTGTAGGTTTTGATTCCCTTGAGAAATGGCAAAATATGCGAAAATTTGTGACTTAAACGGTCATCTTTTTGATTATTTTACAGCCGAAGGAGACCATAGACCCGGGTTTTTCATATTAATTTCAATTTGATAACTCCACGTGTTCAATCTTGACAGACGGACAACAAAGTGATCCTATAAGGGTCCCTTTTAAGGTGCGGAACCCTAAAAACATTTTAACATAGCATTGAAAACTTTTTCTGCGATGGCCTGAACCACTGAGTACCTTTAATACTTTTTTTATAGTACTGAAATCAATGATACTACAAGTAAAACATACAATTACTTGAAAACTGGCCTGGGCTGACTCTATTGAAGTGGAAAAGTTTTTAGGTACAGAACAGGATCAGAATTCAATCCAATTATATGTTTTGCAACATAAAATATCTTTGATTCTAATCCTGAAAATGTGGATCGTTGGAATCATCAACAAAAACACGGTAGGGTTGTTAGGTAGGTGTGGTCTTTGATTATATAATCAATGGATGTGGTGTACACTGAGTAGGTATCCGGAAAAATATTCTGTTTTGAAAATAATTTAAACTTTACTAAATTATGTAGGTACTTATACAAATTAATTAAAATAATTTACATTTTCATGTTAATAATTTGCTGAGTTGCAATTCTACATATGCCATGAAAATCTTCATGAATATGAGAACGCCAAAATTTGCATCGACCCCAAACTATTGCAGGATAATTAGGAGAAGATATACCCTGAAATATTCGTGCGATGCTTCTACCTGTAAATGTACAATCTTTGTATGTTGATATGAGGGCCTGAACATCGGACATGACTCGTGCTCCATCTAGTGGTCGTTCATCTAACATATCGATCTCCGTCAAATCATCTTCTCTTTGAAAATAATGCCTTATTATTTGTTTTAATTCATTAGATTTATCTACCAATAAATGTTCAGTCCAAGCGCTACTTTCAGTTGACAAAGTTCCAAGTGTGCAGAAAGCTTTACTGCTTTCCTCTAACTGATACAATGAAGATTTTTCTTGGGTTATAACAGTCTTATGTAAATCATCCAATATGCTATCAAGTTCAGAAGCAGTTAAATCTCCTCGCGACTTGATTCTAAAGCCAAGTGTGTTAAATTCAACTTTTAATAAAGACCTCTTTGATAGCCCATTTTCCGTCGTCCATTCCAGATTTTTAAGTTGATATTTAGTTATTCCGCTTTCCCAGCCAATGGCAGCCGCTACTTCCATAACATTGAAATCAATAACACTACTTTTAATAATATTAGGATCTTTTTTACTCTCTAATAAAAATGCCATTGCAAGAGGACGACATGACTTTGCCGATTCTACAATTTTCTGTGGCCCTCCATATGAAGATACCTTACACATAACATAAGCATTATTTAACAGTTTAATGTACTGTTTTGGATGTAGTTCCACATAACACAATAATGTAGCGATATTTTCGGAAGGTAGATCTAATTCCTCCACAGTACTGTCAACAGGAATTCCAACCTCATGTCCCATGCAATTATTATAGGATGAACATGCTGAATCTTCATGAACTTTAGTGCACTCACATGGTACAAATACCTTTTGTAGCAATTTCCGTATTGTTGGTCTGTCAATAGAATTGGCGTGTATGTGCTTAAGCAGTTCATTTTTATCATTATTACTGTTATTCATAAATACATGACAAACGGCAGGCTTACCATCTCTACCTGCTCTTCCAACTTCTTGTACATATGACTCAAAACTACTTGGCATGTTATAGTGTATTATACATCTGATGTCTGATTTATTTATACCCATTCCAAAGGCAACTGTTGCAACTATAATTCTTAAAACCCCATCCATAAAATGTTTTTGTATTTTTTTTCTCTGTGCTGGAGACATGCCTGCATGATAAGCTTCAGAAATGTAAGACATTCTTTTCCTTTTTTTACTTTGCTGCTCCATATCTTTTTTACCAGACTCTTGAAGACAGGATCTCAAAACGGATGCCACTCTTTCACATTCATCTCTTCTTATACAATACACGATAATCGAGTTAAACGATTTAATTCGTTCTGACATTAAAAATGATACCAAAGCCCTGTCTTTATCCTTTTCAAATGAAACAGATAGACAAAGATTATCTGGCAAAGAAGGATTTGTAATAACTCCTTGTTGACCATCTGGGATATTGATGTGACTGATGACACTTTTAATTGTTGACATACTTGCAGTGGCTGTTAACCCAAGTATGCATTTAACATTTAGTTTTTCGCGTAAAACACGACAAATCATCAAATAACTTGGTCTAAAATTATGACTCCAATGTGATACACAGTGGGCCTCATCAATACATGCAAATGCGATGGGTGGTAGAGATTTGAATAAACCATTGAATCCGTTGGATGCATCTCCTGATATCAAAGCTTCAGGTGATATTAATAGCACATTTATTTCACCATCTTTCAAATACTGAATTATTTTGCGGCGTTGTGTTGGAGGTTGATTTGTGTGTAAACATCCAGCTTTTAAGAAGTCTGGCATGTTTAATACTTGATCTTCCATTAATGATACAAGCGGAGATATAACTAATGTTATACATTTGTAATATTTACTATAGATATAAGCTGGAATTTGATAACAGAGTGATTTTCCACCTCCAGTGGATAATATAAGAAGTGTTGACATACCACTCAAAATACGCATGATAGCTAGTTCTTGACCAGATCTAAAGGTTTGGTAGCCAAATTTGTTAAGAGTTTCATATACCTCAGAAGATGCTTGTTGATCTACTGAATATATTGGTTTTATATCACTGTGAGACGTCTCTGCCAGCATCTTTATAAAATAATCAGGAATTGGACTAGTTTCATAGAGAGTCATACTTAATTGTTCTGTTATTGATGATGGTTTATTACTTTCATCACAAGCTATTTTCTTCATATCTTCTAAAGATGCCAACTCATTATCACTGATGCTATCCAATGGTAAAAGGGCTGCTCCTTTTTGTGATGTACAATACCTTGCCATATGCCCATTTCCTCCACACTTAAAACATGATATTTTACCCGATTCTGGAAACTCCATACCAGCATGAAGGGCTTTCTTGTCTTTCCATTGTTGTTTCTTGTATTTCGAAAAATTCATACCTTTTCTACCTCTGACAAACACTTTCTTCTCAACATTAATTCTTACAAAATTATCATTTAAAGTTCCAGATTTTATTTTATTTTCGAATTTTTCTATTTCTGCATTATCATTTCTATCCTTCGAAGTAGCAAGCTTAGTTTTACAGTCAATTTTGATAAGTACATCTGTTACTTGGGAGTGCCGTGGTGCTATATCTTTTTCAATTCCAAATGGTACATATTCCAAGATATCAGGAGGTAGCTCATCCTTTGTATCCTTAATATCTTCTTTACCACTTTTTTTTTTCAAGTTTTGTCTATTCTCTGGCAATAAATTTCGAGAATTGTGGGCTTGATGAGAGTCATACTTTTTCTGAGTTATGATAACTTTATTATCATCCTCACATTGAGAACTTTCCCTGTGTCTACTTTGTTCATTAATGTCATTGTTGCTATTTATCTTTCTTTTCTTCAGAGCTGGTTTGAGTTTATTGAGACAAATATTATCTTCATCGGATTCACTATTTTCAACAACATCATTTCCGGTGTCTCTTACATTTGATATATTTATACAACTTAAGCCAAATTTGGAAGTACTAGAGTTATGTAAACTTTTATCCGTTCCATCATCTCTATTCTCATGAGCAGTAACACCTGTAGCTCTTTCTAGCCATGCTGTATCCAAACTTCTAACTGATGTTGGTGTCCCATTTACTGAGTGTTCATATGCCATAGAGACAAATGTGTCATTATTATTAATCTTAAGATTATTCATAGGAAAGGGATCAGAATTATTACTTTTAGTTGCTTCACAATTATTGGTTTGGTCAGATATTATTTTATTTTCAGTGTGTTCACTTACTGCAATTATGGGCTGTGACTTTGATAAGGTAACCTTTCTTGGATTCCTTAAGGAAAATTTTCTGTTTTGAAATAACTTTTTTGACAAGTTTTCAGTAAAAGGGTTGAGTGGTTTAGAATCATTTAAAACTTGTGTTTTTGACAACAATTTTTCTAATTCTTGACCAGATGGCAAGGAAGGTAGCAATTCTTCTGATTGAGGACTCAGTGTGTCATATGAAGTGTTTTCCAGCGGCTTTAATGTGAGGGTCTCAGGCGAAGATATTAATTCGTCGTCAATATCACAAATAGCTAGGGAGTTCTCAAGAGCAGCACTCTTCAGTTGAAAGTACTTTTTATATGCATACCGTATACTGGATGGTGCTTCCTTGATGTCAAACTTTGAAGGTGTCCTCGAATGCTTCGTTTTAAAATCAGTTTCCCAATTTTTTACGATCAACTTGCTCTTCAAATAAGCTTTGTCCTTTTTTATTGAATCAATTAGATCCATTGTACACTATTGACTCGTGTTGGAGTACTTAATTATTTTATGATTGAATATGTGATACTGAAATCGCAAAATACAAAAAAAAATACAGAACTACTCAATTCAATTCATGAAATAGTCTAGTAAATATAAAAAAGAGGCCTGCAGCCCGCGAAACTACTTTGCTTAGACAAAATTGAAGTGACATTGACTGACAATATAGTATTTGACAGCGCGTAAGCGAAGCGATGTCCTTATTCTAAGTTGACAACTTTGGGGCCTTCAGGTCTTCTTATTTTTACTTATGGCAACTACGCCAACTACCTTTTTCCATTTCAACGACTAGGTTCTGATTTCTTCTTCTTCCTAACTAAGGCAACCAACTCCCTTTAGGGAATATTTTGGCCAAGTTTCTGAATTTTTCGTTTTTATGGCTCGTAACGGGGTCAATATCGCGTGTAGGAGAATCACAGTTTCATATTTTGTTTTTAAATGCTTATAATGTACTCTATGGGCTCGTAGCTACCTTTTTACACAATACTATAATGATGTCGATCGATTCTGCACAAAATCATTAAACTAAAGTAATTTGACAGGTCTAAAAATAATTACATCCTTATTACGCCCACACACGGGATAGGGAATATAGGGATAGCAAGACTTTTTAGTCCTGTCAAATTAGTTTTAGTTTAGTGATTTTGTACATCAAAATCGACACCAATATCAAGGCATAAATATCATTGCTTGTAGCTAATAAAAAAATATAGATTTAGCACCAAACTAAAAAAACTTCCACAACAAACATTTAAAAAAGATCCGTCTCGTATGGAAAGCCAGAGCAGTCCAAGAGAATACAACCGCTTGAGAGCAATCTTAGTGACTCGTTAAGACTAAGATGTAGTCTTGATGCATTATTGTTTTTGGCGGATGAGTAATCCTTCCACAGCTGTTCGCCAAAAGAATACAACCGCTACGACGGCTGTTCGGTTTACTGGCAGGGCAGTACCTACCTACCTACGTGGTCTTATGATGATAACTGGTGATATGATAACTGAGGTATTGTTGCAATAGAGATGGTTTCGCTATCGATAGGTTGACCTTGAAAAAGAGTCGAGAGCACGAATAGTCCTATCGAAAATATCGAAATGCTGCAATACTATTGAAAATTAGGCGATATTATCGAAATTTGTCGAGATAAGATACTATCGATAGTATCGATCGTCAGGGGTCGATAGTTTCGATAGGACTATCGATAGAGTAACTGATCACTAATTATCGATATTGATCTCGAAAATCAGATACAGATACTATCAATAGGTTCGCAATTGCAACAACATGTATGAATGAATGATGTTGATTGGATGGATACAAGGGCTGGACCCTTGTACTTTACAGACATATAACTTTTGAATTAACTGTTTCAATAAACAGTTAATTTAGTTTTATATAGCAATCTATATAAAACTAATTAATATTTTCACATTATAAGCAAGTATGTATTATCTATATTTACTGTATAAAAAAATATTTATATTTTTTACGACTTGAAACCTGAATATAACAAATTCTTTATTGGTAGATAATTTTATTTGTTCTGAAAAATAAAACATAAATTGTTCTGATGTGGACGGAGTTTCAATTCTTATATTAGTTATTCGATACGGCTGGATACTATTTTACAGTGCTAGGCGGAGCGATGTTGAAATTTTATCAATAGCAAAATAAACTTGTTACTTGATTGAAGAAGTATAGGTTTATTCAAGGTATACCCATAGATAATAAACTGACATAGGACAGGTATACGTGTTTTATTTTAGTACAAGTGTGCGTAAACTAACTTACGTGATAGAAGGCAGCTGGCAGATGCAGCTTAATAAAACCCACAAATTAAAAGTTTAATCACGTTTTATTGTTGGAATTCAATCATTAATAATTATAAAACAACTTGTAATAATAGTCATATCTGAATTAACAATGCAACATCCAAACTGCATTATCGTTGAGTACTTGCACTTAAGATATTTAAACAGTTCCTACTGTTAAGAAAGTTGTTGTACTGAAAATAATACCGATATATTTGAAATATACATTTATTGATATATATGTAGGTAACTCCTTCAAAACACGTAACTGACAGTGATTTTCACTGACTTTCAATTCAAATGAATAGTTCTCATTAAGGTGTTTAGAACTAAAATTCCAGCTTGATACAAATATAATAATAAGTGTTGTAACGTATCTGATTATATACACATAGTATACTGTTAAAATACCTACATCGCTCTGTCGAACACCTGTTTACTACCACAATTCTCTAGCCACGATGGCTTCGAACATTAAGTTTAATCAATTATTCCTTTCTTTAACATCCAATTAAGTCGCAATATATTAAGTTTTAATATTTAAACAATGCAAATATGACACAGCCTCGGACAATTCTTCACACAGAAAGTAATACGAAACTGTTGTATTTTGCGATATTGCGCTTTATAATATCGGCACACAGCCCCAGCACCCTCTCGAACCTGAGAAAAATAATCAAATAAGATAAACAAAATGATACATAATATATTGTTGTGCAAAATCACTAAACTAATTTTACAGGACTAAAAAGTAGTGCTATCCCTTTCTCATGTGCGGGGTTAAATAAGGATGGCAATACCTTTAGTCCTGTCAAATTAGTTTAGTTTAGTGATTTTGTACAGCAGAATCGACAATATTAGCCTTTTTAAATCATATATTTAGTAAACAAAAAATCAGATAATATGTATAATGATAAAAGACAATAGTAGTTTAAAAGTGGTGGCCCTGTGGTTGAAGCAACGGCCTGTTATCAGATGGGCCCAGGTTCAAATCCCCGGCCTATACCAATGTGTTTTTCTAAGCTCAAGTACAGTGGTTAATCACACCATAAGCTAAAAAAGAGAGGTTGGGCGAATTGGGATCTCCCTGTGGTGGGTTTTCTCATTATTATAGGAGCCGCCCGACTGGGGAATATACCTCCAGCTCACAGAACACCGCAGTGAAATAACACTACTTGTGTATGATGTAGTGTTGTGTTTCTGCGGTAAGTAAGGTTGCCAGTGCGCCACGAGGATACGCTGGGCTAGTATTAATGCTGCTAGCACAGTGACTCCTCATCAACAACAGGGTTGGCAACTCGTAAGTGATATCCCTGGTATTGTTAGCGGCTATAGGCTACGGTGAATGCTTACCATCAGGTGGGCCGAATGCTTGTGTGCCAACTTAGTTAATGGTATAAAATAAAAAGAAAAGTAAAATGGCTTTTTTTGACGAGAATAAGGTGCTACGGCGACAGGGTCACCATCCGTCACGTTGGCACCAAATTATCTTCAGTGAAAAGTGGGTGGTGTTGTAACCGTTAATATAATTTGTACACCTCGTAGGGGACGCTTGTGGGAAGGCGGGAAGATAAATATAGTAAGTGATAACAATATAGATAGTGTCACCTGGCGCGGTCCAGCTTGACGCACTTGAGGGCGCCGGCGGCGCGCACGGTGGCGGCGCGCGGCCGGTCCAGCAGCAGCGCGATCTCGCCGAAGTAGTCCGAGGGCCCGAGCCGGCCCACCTCCACCGCCTCCGCCGCCTCCGCCGTGTCCGCCGCGCCGCCGCGCTGCTGCAGCACTACCGCCGTGCCTGCACACACCAAACACTCCCCAGTAACATACATATAGCAATGTTTATTCAAGGAACTCACTCTCTAAGTGTCAATATTTCGCTTTCTAAATACATATTATTAACATGGCCAGAACATATTGTTCATATAATAACTAGCTGAGCCCGGGACTTCATACACGTGGAATTAATTTTGTTGACAATTTCATGGGTTTAATTGTGTGTCGCGTGGAACTCTTAATTATTTTTCCATACTAAAATTTGCCGTAGTTACGCTTTATATCTTATATCATCAGCTACCTTCAAGTGATAGTCCTGTTCAAATCGGTCCCGTCGTTCAGATGTTGTTCACAATTTGAATGGGTTTTTTTTATGCTGCGCGGAAGCCTAATTATTTTTACAAAATAAAAGTAGCCTATTTTACGCTCAGTAAAATTAGCTATCTGCTAGTGAAAGACCAGTTCAAATCGGTCCAGCCATTTCGGATTTCGATTCAATGTTTGGGGGTAAACAAACAAACAGACAGACAGACAAAAATATTTGTTTTTTTGTCATTAGTATCGTGTTAACTTACGTCTTATGTATTTAGTAAAAAGCTGTTATTTTGACGATAAAACAGACACTTCAAATTAATTTATTTGTATAGATTTGCTTATGTTAAGACGGTTTTAAGCGAGTTCAAACTTTTTTTATAAAATCGGATTTAGTTTTTAAGCGTGTCGAAAATAAAATTTCAATCAAGAGCTTCTAAGGAGTATTGATATCAACTTCGAACCAAATCACCGCCAAAATAACTTTCTACCCCGTTTTAACCCCGTTAGGGGATGAATTTCAATTACGATCCGCGGTCGTTCTTCGCATAAAGAAGCTCGGAGTGCCATCGTGGACTGAACGATTATTGAGTTACCTTCAACAATGATGTAAAAGTCATTGCCTGGCTCTCCCTGGCGCACGATGGTCTCGCCGTCAGTAAAAGAAACGGGTTCCAAAGCATCCGCAACCGTCAGCCGCTCCCATTTTTCTAAGCTTTCTGTGAATAAGAAAAAAATCATGGTTTATTGGTAACATGAAAATTATAATTACAGTATTTTCTGTCGGCTCTTTTCAGCAAGATGTGTCCGAATCGGTGATACGGCATGGGACGGCATGCAGTGCCTCTGGATATGGTCCTTTCTTTGCCGATTTGTTTGAAAGCAAGTAAGTATAATACAGATATAATATACTAAATGTTGAAATAATAAATGCAAAATTTGGTTGTTTGCTTGTAACTAACGCCGGATTTTATTGAACATTGGACCTCAGATAGACATGGCCTGAGCGTAGACATAGGGAATAATTTATCTAGGAAAAATAATAAGTTCCCGAGGCATGAAATATATATTTTTTTCCAAATCCGCGAACGATATCGCGGGGACAGAATCTAGTGTATTAAGACACTAAGTATATACTGACCTAATATAGATACCCTCGATAAAAACTCGTCATACATGCGTCTTTTTCTAATAGTGGAGCCCATGAGAATGCGCCTGTAGGAATCGCGGTCCAAGCCCCACAGTTTGAGGGACGTGCGGGCGCGGACCGTGGCGGCGCGCGGCGTGCCGTATATCAGGGCCAGCTCCCCGAAACTGCCTCCTTCGCTGATGGTCGTCACTGGCTCGCCGTTCACCAACACCTCACGTATAAATGAAATACTATTGTAACTGTGTAAGTATATGCTACCTCTCACTATACCGTTACATCTTGGTAAGAGAAGCATTTTTATATAAACTTAAAATTGGTCATCTTTGCAGACAATTTTCAATATCATTAATGTGATAGGTTGAAGAAAAAAGTTTGTTGTTTTCGTGTTTTAAACAATAATCATGTCATAACATATGTCAACTGCTTACTATATTTTGGTAATGTTTTAAAAAATATATATAATAAATAATATAGATACCTCTACTTCTCCAGAATCGACTATATAAAAGTTGTCCCCTTCATCTCCCTGGTGGATAACAGTCTCGCCTGGAAGACATTGTATTGGAAACATGGCATCAAACATGTCTGCACGCTCAGATTCATCTAGGTGGGTAAACAGCACATTTGATGCTATAGCACGGGATAGAGCACCCATCGTCTTATAATCCTTTGGCACCACCTGAAACAAAACTATGCTCATTTTAATATATTTATTGTTTAACACACTTTAATGCTCATATTTTATTTCATGAATCATTTATGGGGGCTAAATCATAAGGTATAGTATAGCAGCTTATATTTTATAGATGCCGAAAAGAAGCTACATAAATTTTTTATGATGTGCAGAATGGACAGTACTAGACTGATTATGAAATGAATAAGAAACTTCATCACACCCAATTTGTACATATTTCAAAGCAATTTCCAAAGTAATATGGCTTATTGTGGGGGGTGTGTACTCATAGCTTTAGGACCAAAACTTTTAGACTAAGATATCAGACATTAGTGAGATTAAATTAAACTAACATTAGTTGAGTATATGATAAAAATAACAAATGCACCTTTTTTACATAGCTTGTAGCATCTTCTTCAGTGACTGGTTCGGCACTTATGCCTCCACGGCGGCGTGGTGGTTGTCCACCAGGCACTGGCAAGGGGGACAGTTCGCCATCAGCTTCACACTCAGTGGCTGCTGCAGCTGCTGCAGCTGCTTTAACTTGCTCCTGTAGCCATATACATGATACAGGTTACTAGCTGATGCCCATGACATAATTAAAATTAATAGCATAAATATCTTATCCATAAAAAAAATAGATGTGACAGCTTTCATGGTTCAAATGCTGTTGGAGTTTACTAATCCCATATATATGTTCATTTGTATACATATGACACACTCTAAAAGCTTCATGAGATGAAAATGGCATAACTATGGCCAATTTCTGAACACATTTTTATGGTTTTTGCTTGAGACCTTTTTATTAATAATCCTCTGAATGTCTGGCTGACCTTTAATAGGCCTTTTTATATTTCCTTTGAGCCATAATGGTTAAAAGGGGGATATACCAAAACAGAAAGGTTGGCAATAAACTGAAACATGACTAGATTATTGTCTGCCTACCCAGAAATGCAAAATGCGAGAGGATAAAGTAAGAATAAGTATGCGATTTCATTACGTATATCTTATTTTCCTGAAATGTGGCCCGAATATTGGAAACGTACGTAAGGCACACAAAAGATTTAATATCTTTTGTATGTCCTGATATGCTACTTCGTGTTTTAGACATCACAATTAGTCTAACTAAAGATACACTCACTCGTTCCAACTTTTGAAAATACTGCCGGAGAAAAGATACTGGATTATCAGGCTTGTTTACACATAACTGCACAAAGCAATCTTTAAATAGCAACTGTATATTATGACTGTGAATGTAACTTTCACATTCAAGTAAACACCGCTCCTCTTCCATTTTTTATTCACTTTTTTATCTTACTTTATGAGAAAAAAAGCAAAATATAGTTGAAAGTTCACATTATCATCAAAGTTTTTGCTTTGGAATCAATTACATAAATTCTGGTAAAATTTTGCCAATTGACCATTTCTCAATCCAATGATTCCATTTTTTTTTATTCGTACTTCATTCCGTTTGACAAATAGATTTTTATGCTATCAGTCATTGCTATTAATGTCAGTCGTATGTCAGAATTATAGATGACGATCTGAAATCGATTAATCGTAGAATAAAGTTTCTGGCCTAAAAAAATGATTTTTAAGATAGATCTAGGATATATTTTTAACTGAATGTCGATTCTGGTTTTCAAAATTACTAAACTTAACTAATTTGACATGTCTAAAAGTCTTGCTATCCCTTTCTCATGTGCGGGGTTAAATAAGGGTTACAATATTTTTAGACCTGTCAAATTAGATAAGTTTAATAATTTTGAACAACAGAATTGGTACCCTGATAAGTGGAACTGAATCGATCCAGTAAATCAATATTTCACCACAGAAATTCGACAATCGATGTTTTTCAATTCGATTTGATTTTATTACTGAAAAGCATTAGCTATATATGAACATTGAATGCAACGAATAAATTTAAGAAATATGTCTTCTTTTATATCTGATATAACCATAGCAAACAATAGTTGTAGAAACAATTTCATTGTATTTATTGAATTCCCTTTAACCTAATTCCCTAAACAATATTATTAGGCAACGTTTTAGTAATATATTTAATATCGATCTGGATGATAGAAGTTGGACCCAAGCTTCCTTGCCCATTAGGTTTGGGGCTTTGGGTATATGTGAAATTATTGTCGCTTTATCGGTTTTTTTGGCTTCAGTTCATAGTGTGCGAAATCGAAACGTTGGAAATATTCTTAGTCCAGCTTTTAGTGCTTTCGAGGTTTCGTATCATGCTGAGGCGAAAAACGCCTAGTCAGTGGCCTGCCCTGGTAAAGATAAACCAGAAAGACCCCATGCTCAGAGCTTGTGGGAAGAGCCGATCAGTAGTTACTAAAATATGAATAAGAGCGCTGTTACACAGCTTTTATTTTAGTACGTTTTCTATAGCGTAAGCGGGGCTGAAGTCCTTATTTTGAGTGTAAAATACGGACTTACGTGGCCCTAGTGAGTAGTTATGTACTCTGTGGTCAGTATAAAACGTAGTGATTATGTACTCTGTGGTCAGTAGTGTGTTAAATGTACTCTGTGTGTGTTGTAAGAAACTGTGCTGTGGTAATAGCGCCACTTTATCTGCAAAATGGAAGCTGCAGAGTCGGAAGCCGGTGTAAAAAATCATCTAAATAATGTTTTATCGGAATCGGAAATTGCTAATTTACCGAACCAAATTGCTGAAAAAATCAATGCATATATTGATAAAACATTTGAAAAATACTTGACTTCCAAAGCGCTACACGAGGCCAACAAATCACAAATAGGTAAGGACCGGTGTATAACGCTTTCTCAAATCACTTGAATTTGTTTGTTTTCCAAGCATCTTAACCTCAGCTAAAAGTGTAACAGTACTTGCTGTATTTCTGCAAAAGTTAAAGTATTTTGCGGTTCCTCATTAAATAGAGTGCATATGCCGAAAGTCTATCATGCATGTGAACATATTTGATTTCTTTGTGCGTGCACGAATTTGTAAGGTATTGCAGGTAGATAATTTTATACCATTACAAGTTGCACTTTTGTAAATTTTAAGAAGTTTCTAGTTATGATATTTTGTTACGACAGGATTGATGTCTTCACTTTTGGTTTTTAATAGGTAGATTATAACTTTTTTTATACCACTAAAGTGGCACACAGCACACGGCTCACGGCTGATGGTAAGCAGTCACCGTAGCCGCTAACAATACGGAGATATCACTAACGAGTTGCTAACCCTGTAGTTGATGAGGAGTCATTGTGCTAGCAGCATTAATAGTATCCCAGCATATCCTCATTCAGCACTGGCAACCTTACTTACTGCAGAAACACAACAGTACATCAAAGTAGTATTATTTCACTGTGGTCTTCTGTAAGGTGGAGGTAGTCCCCAGTCAGGCAGCTCCAATATTAATGGGATAACCCACAGGAGATCCCAATTCGCCCTACCTCTCTTATTAGCTTATGGTGTGATTAATCACTACTTAAGCTAAGAAAAACTTGTTGGTACAGTCCGTGATTTGAACCTGGGCCCAACAGATGGCAGACAGTTGCTTCAACCACAAGGCCACCGCGACATCACCACTGGATGAGTGATGAGGTGCTAGTGTTGAATTGTGATGATTTCAGTTTGTGGTTATCCAGACAATAATGTTTCAGCAGTGAGTAAGGATAACAAGATAAAAAATATTTTTGTCACCAGTTTGATTTTTCCGAAAAATACCAGCTTAGGGTTAAAGTTATTCACTGTTCCATATTCTTTATTGTCAAAATATATTTGTCTTAATGTACCTATTCACCAAATGTTTGTTTTTTGCATAATAACCCCCCAACTCCCATTACTGTAATAGACCCTAGGTCATAGAGCGAGACTTGCAATATAGAAAAATAAGAGGGCTAATGGTCGGATCTAAGCCACAATGTAAATCAAGAGGACCTATTACATATTCATATAAATGGCCCAGATATGCTCATACTTATGCTTATGCTTCAGTTGTTGGTGTGACTTGCACATCTGACCTGAGTGTTCTGAAGTCATGAATGGTGCTTTTATTGCAACTGCAAGTTTAGACTCCAGTCAAATAACACCACTTTGATGTAGTGTTGTGTTTCTGCAGTGAGTAAGGGTGGCAGAGTGCCACAAAGATACACTCTGCTGGCAGTAATGATATACTTGTAGTACATTGAGTCTTCAACAATAGCTTTGGAAAGATGTTATCGATACCTCCTTTTAGTTTTTCTTTAAAGTAGATAAAATTACCCTATGTGTGACATCATACATGTTTCATAGAGAACAATGTTTTTTTGTATTTTCACACATTTTTTTAAATAACAAAGTTTATTCCTGAAAACCATAAAAATAATATACTTACTCAATTCTTACAGGTGATAAAATATCTACACTAGAAGCTTCAATCCTTGAGATCACTGCTAAATATGATGAAGCAGCTAAAAAACTATCAACATCTGATGAAACAATCACTGAATTAGGAGAACAAGTAGTATCATTAAATGCAGAGCTTGAAAAAGCTCGAGAAAAAATCTGTCGTTTGGAAAATGAAATCATATCACTCAAAAGTGCAAGAGATGCTGCAGTGGATGAAAGAAACGACTTGACCCGGATTTTACAAAGAAGAGACACAGAAGTCGAGAGACTAACTGCTAATGAAACTGCCCTTTCTCAACAACTGCGGGGTGCCATTGATGCAAAATGTGAGGCTTTAGCATTAAATGATGAGATCCAGAGCAAAGAGTTGTCTCTTCAGTACCGCGAGAAGCGCATCGAGCAAGAAAGAGTGTTGCTGAATTCTCAAATTGTTGGCTTAACAGAAGAGGTCAATAGGCTCACTTCTGAATTACAAACTTTAAGGCTAAATAACACCAGTCGTTTGGTTACCTTGGAGACACAATTAGCAGAAAAAGTTGAAGAACTCAATGCTGCTAATGATACCATAGCTCAATTAAATGAGGTTAAAAGAAATATGAATAGTCGTGCCGAAAATCTAACACAGAGATTAATGGAACAAAGAGAAATAGAAAATAAAATGTCTGAAAATTATAAGAAAGAGTTGGATGCAAAAACAAAGCTTGCAGATCTATTTAAAACTATGCATGATGATGCAGAAGCAAAGACCTTAGAATTAACTGAAGGGATATCCGAATTGCAGAAATTATTAAATGAAGCTACTGAAAAATATGGTGAACTAGAAACTAAGTATAAACAAGCTGAGCTTGATCATGAAGAATTAATGGAAAAAAAGAATGAAGTAATATCATCATTGAAAAGTGAATTGGAGCATGCAAATGATTTATTAAAAGTAGCTAATGCACAAAATCTGGATATGGCTCTGAGCGACTTAGCCCCATCGGCAGCAACAGCTAGCAAGCTTTTGAAATCTGGAATGTCACTTACACAAATCTACTCTCAATTAGTGAAAGCATCTGATGAATTAAGTAATGAGAAAGAAGAGAATCGTAGGCTCAATATTACTATAAATACCATTGTTCAAGAGTTGGAAGAAAAGGCGCCACTTTTACAGAAGCAAAAGGCAGAATATGAAGAAGCTTTAGAGAGTAATACTGCTTTATCCCAGCAAATGGATTCGTTATTAATTGAGTGTAGTAGACTTCGAGAAGATTACAATGAGTCATCAAAAATTGCCAATCATTACAGTCGAGAAAACAGCAAGTTAAAAGGTGAACTTGCTGACTTAGGACGACAAGTTTGCTTTTTACTAAAGGAAATTGAACACAGCCGAGGTGGACTGTTACCAAATGGTGATCATGATTCATCACAAACTGCATCAAACACAACAAATTCTTCAGACATTAGTTCCTCCCGTGTCATATCTAAAACTTTAGTTACATTCAGTGACATTCAAGAACTACAAACCAACAATCAAAAACTTCTCCGATTGGTTCGTGAATTAACTGAAAAACAAGATGAATTAGAACATCAAAAGGAACAGTTTGAAATTGGTGATATGCAAAATAAAATAGAAGCATTGAAAAACAGAGTCACTGAATTGACAGAAGCTCAAGAACGTCAGACTAAAATGGTGAATGGACTTATAAGACAGCGAGATATGTTTAAGAAATTATATCATGATCATATGAAAGGAAAGCGCCTTGAAGTGTCTGTGTCAGAGAGTACAGATCTAGACAAAACTGATTCATTCATTATGGAAACATCGCCCGAAAAGTCTGCAAAGGCTAGCAAACAAGCTTCTTCATTTGAAATAAAGTATAAAGAAATCGAGAAACAGTTTGAACTACTGAAAGAAGAGTATAAAACTTACAAAGAAGAAAAAATTACCAATGAGAGAATGTTATTTGAACAAATTGATAATATGAGACAA
This sequence comes from Falcaria lacertinaria, assembly GCA_951449985.1. Classification (NCBI taxonomy): domain Eukaryota; kingdom Metazoa; phylum Arthropoda; class Insecta; order Lepidoptera; family Drepanidae; genus Falcaria; species Falcaria lacertinaria. The sequence continues at coordinate 5,672,287 of OX602120.1, read as the reverse complement.
GAGATTGCTAAACTTACTGCTTCTAACAGTAAAAGTGCTTCAACATCTGAATACAATAATGAAAGACTAAAAACACTACAAGCTAATATAGCCACATACAAGAAGCAAATAACATCACTAGAAGAGAAAAATAAAGCTTACAATACAACCATTGCTAAACACGAAGTTTCACTACAACATTTGAGAGATGAAGCATTAAATGCACATAGCAAACTTGCATCAGCTGAAATTCAACTTGAGAATCTTAAATTAGAATGCAAATTGCTCAAAGATTCAGATATGCGAATGCAAACTGAAAAAGAAATGTTAGGTCGGGAAAGGCAAGGTCAGTCCCTATTGTTAAAGAATTTGGAGTTGATAAAAGCTAGTTTAGAGAGGGTAGAAGCTGAAAATCGTGCCAAACTGGAGTCTCGATTAGACGAAGCGACAAGAGAATGTTCAGCTCTTAGAAGAAGACTTCAGGAAGAACAAGATCGTTTCAGAGAATTAGCTGCCCATCTTGAGCGTCAGACGGAAACTGCAAAATCACGTATGCAAGAAGAAAAGGATGCAGCAGATGTATTGAGAAAAGAAATCACAGAGATGAGGCATGATCTGGTTGAAAAGGGGAAATCTAATGAAGAACTTACAAAGAAGCTTAAAAACGCCTTGTCTCCTAGCAATGACGGCGCTATGGATACAGTAAAAAAAATCAGAGAACTTGAAAACAAATTATCTGATAACCAGGGAGAAATACGGTCATTACAAGAACAACTTAGTGTAGCAAAGGAGCACATAAAACAGTATTGTGATATTTCAGAAAATGCAGAAAAGGAATTAAAATTGCTTAATAGTGAATATCAGACTTATAAATCGGAAACAGAAACCAAACTGTTGGATTATTCAACTAAGGTACAAAAACTTGAAGATAAGTGTTCAGAGCTTGAAGCCGAATTATCCTTGCATGCAAATGGAGATCACTCTAACAGCACCTGTAACTTACGAAATGAATTGGCTAATGCTAAAGAAGAATTAAAGAATGCTTTGGCAAGTGTGGATAACTATCGCTCAGATATAGAAGCTGCTCGTTCTGAAATAACGAAACTATCAGAAGCAGTCCAAAAGGCTGAAGAAAAATACACACATGAAATGATATTACACTCCACAGATATACAAACTTTAACCCATGTAAAAGAAAATCTGACAAGAGCACAGAACGAACTTAATGAGTTAGTGTCATTGAGAAATAGTGCTGTAGAAAAATTAGAAACTGAAAAAGTGTCTTGGCTTGAACGACAAAAAATACTCACAAGTGAAAATGAACAACTAATGCAACGTTTGAAGGATTTAAATGATCAGAATTCTGTCTTACATGATCAGATTCAGGCTCTGGGCACCCAGTTATCAGTTTCTCACGCATCGCGATCGCAGTCTGAGAGTATGAATGAATCTGCTAATGATTCTAACATAAATGTGTCTATTAATGAAGACGAAGTCAAGTCATCAGAACAACTATTCCAAATTTTAAAATTCTTACGAAAGGAAAAAGATATAGCCATGGCCAAATTTGACATTCTACAAGCTGAGACCATGAGACTTAAATCGCAATTAGAAATTGTCGAAAAGCAGCTTGATGACACAAAATTATCCTTAGCAGCTGAGCGCGAAAGATCAGAAATCAATATGGTAACTGTTACGAAGCAATCGGATTTACTAAGAAAAGTTGAAACACTAAATGCATTAACAGATAGTAATAGGATTCTGAGAGAAGAGCGTGATGCTTTATCAGCTCGTGTTGAAGAACTGTCAACTTCAAAGAAGGCTATGGAAGCACAATTAGCTCCATTACAAGAAAAAATATGTGATTTCCAATCGTTGAATGAAACCCTGTCTTCCGAAAATAATTCTTTGAAAGCAGATTGTGCTAGGTGGAGAACTAGAGTAAATGCTTTGGTTGAACGTGCTAATAAAACAAGTCCTGAAGATTGGAAACGCTTGCAAAATGAAAGAGATGCGCTTGCAAAAATGTTGACAAATGAAAAGGATAATTTCAAGAAAATAAATGATGAGCTTGTTACCATTAAATTAGAGAAAACAAGATTAGAAGAGCAGTATTCTATATTGTCGCGTCAACAAAATATTTTGGCAGAGGAAAACAAGAAATTGTCAGAGGAAGTACAGGTACTAAGAAATGACTTAACACGACTCACTGAAGAACTGACTCGAATTAAAGCAGAACTCACAACTGTTACAGAGGTCAATACAAAGTTGACTGATGAACTCTCCAGTAAAGAAGTCTCCTTAGCAGATATCAGAAATAAGGAAATGCAGATTAGAAAAATAGCTAAAAAATACAAATTGCAATATGAAGAGTTAGTGAAATCAATAGATGAAGAAAAGAAAAAAACAGAAGGGGAAGTCGCTGCAGCCGATGCTGCATTTACCGAAAATACAAAAAAAATGGAGGAACAATTACTTGACCTGCAAGGAAAACTAGAGTCTGAGAAAGCAAATAATGAAAAAATAAAACACGAGCTCGAAACTATAAGAACCGCTAATTTAGATAAAGAAGAGAAAGCCAAGCAAGTTTTGAAGCAGGCTAAAAGCAAAATAGTTCAACTAACTGAACTTAAGAATACATTGAGTCGGGAATTAGATGAATCCCGAACCAAGATTGGGGCCATTGAACAAAGTACCCGCGACGAACAAGATGTGCGATTGGCCCTAATAAAATCGCAATACGAGGGACGTCTTTCACGACTGGAGAAGGAAAAGGGTGAAGCACAATCTGAAAAGAATAGAGAAGTCGAGGCTTTGGTACAGAAGGTGAACATGTTGCAGAGGCTGCTGGCCAACCACGCCTCAGCATCCAAAACGCAAGCTTCAACAGAGAAAACTACCACAGACCCTCCTACTGCTAACATAAAACCCATGGCGGGTGAGTCTATCACCATATTTTTATTTTAAAGGCTAATAATGTAAACATTGTAAAAATATACCTCTACAGGTTTAACAAACCAAGAAATTAAGTACGCTACATGATATATGTGTCAAGGGACATTGGAAAATTCACATTTTTTTTTTATTCGTCATACAAATACAATATCATCACTGCAATAAGTAGTATGGAATACATTATAAAAAAAAGTCTGAATTTCTTAATGACAGTTTGGAATATATTATATTCATGTGACGTTTCTAATCAACCTTCAAATATGGGTGTGTGTTACGGCCGAATATTGAAAAGAGTCAGTTTGAAGACCCAATTAACCGTTTGAAATGTCGTCAAAATACAAATCCGCATGTAAAGTCGGAGGCCACTCAAAGTTTATGTGGCATCAGATGTGACTGGATTTTCAGTGTTCGGCCATAAGTTAGTTACATTCAATACTCTAGATCAGTAGCCTAAGCAAGAACAACTTTCGGCTTAGAATTAGGATCGCTTTCTGATATTTTATGGGAAAATTATCAGTGTTGCGCTGGCGAAAAGTGAAAATAAATATGCGTATGATGTCATCATTTTGAGAGTTACGTTTCCGAATACGTAGTCGAAAGATGTTCTTGCTAAGGCTACCGGAACAACGTGCGATTTTAATACAAATTTCTAGTTCCAGTTTTCGCCGCCGCTGCGCGGCTCATTTTCCCGTACAAAAAAGTTTAAAGTGATACGAATACGCTGTCGAAAGAAATTCGATAGTCTTCCTGCTAAGGCTATACTGTTTATCAACTAATAACTATTAAAAACTGATGTAACGATAAGAATTTGCATTATTAACGACTTACAGAAAACACTTATAACAGCGTAGTGTTGGTGTGTTGTCAGGCGTAGCTCAGCAAAGTGTGTCAGGACGAGCCCGCGGCGGGGAGACGCCGCTGGCGTCCATCCGGCCCATGGCGCAGGTGGGCCCCACCGCGCCGCACGACGCGCACACCACCGAGTACATGCCCGCCTCCTCCTCGCGCCCGCTGCCTCGCGCCGCGCTCGCCGCCTCCACCGCGCCGCCAGAGTCCACACAGGTCATTCTCACACTACACTACATCATCGCATCTTATGCATGCGTGCGTGAAAAGCATGTGCATAGTGCATACATATAGTCGTAACATCGTATGATATCTCAGGGATAGTGTAGCTTTTCATTTTAGTGTTATAATTTTTCAAGTCGTGTCTGTACCCAGCTCCAAAGATTACACCATGCCTACTAAAAACTAATTTTAACTGTTTAATTTGTGTATATTTTTTATACCACTAAGGTGCCGCACAAACATACAGCCCATCTGATGGTAAGCAGTCACCGTAGCCTATAACCGCTAGCAATACCAGCAGGGATATCACTAACGAGTTGCCAACCCTGTTGTTGATGAGTATTCACTGTGCTAGCTGCATTACTACTAGCGCAGCATATCCTCGTGGAGCTCTGGCAACCTTACCGCAGAAACACTACACTCATCAAGTAGTATTTCACTGCGGTCTTCTGTAAGGTGGAGGTACAGTCCCCAGTCGGGCGGCTCCAAATTTAATGGGAAAACCCACGGGACATCCTAATTCGCCCTACTTCTCTTGGGTAAATTCACAACAATATGTGTAATAAAGCTTACTTACAATTAAATTTCCCAATACACATCTGCAAAAGGATTGGTGCACACAATTCATTTGATCATATATACATGACTAGTAGTAGCATTCATGACTTAACTCGTGATCACCAGAACTGAGAATGTTATGATTATGAGAATTAAAATAATTATTATCATTATAAAACATTCGGGTGCTCCTATGTCATTAATTCGGGGTTAAGCTATTAACAATTTGTTTTAATTTCAGAAAAAAACACATCATATCTCAAGTTTACTACTTAGTTAAATTATGTAAGGAGTAAAACTTGTATTATAACTCATGCTTTCATATATAGGATATGGACACGAGCGAAGCCGGTATGGGCAGTGCGGGATCCAGCGATAGCTCCGCACAGCCTTCACACTCACAACCACCGCAACAGGTCTCATATACATTTATTTATCAATCTGAAATTGATCAATTTCATTTTTATAACTTTCTCAATGCGTAATTTTAACAAACAATGCGGATTTGGTCGTTAGCAATATATGTTTACAGTTAAAAGACATAAGTGGTCAAAGCAATAAACTTATGTTCGAGGCCTGCATCGGTCAGTAATAACTTTGATTGATTTTCGCAGTCAACATTAGTTTTGACTAGTTACGCGTTTTAACTATACTAAGATGTCTAGCGAGAAGCAGGGAGATAGCACGAAGTTCGTCAGTCTTCTGATTGGCAAATGTATCTGAGCATACATATCCACACATAGATATTACGTACAGACACAGTTATTATGTTACACTCACTTGAAATCCAAGGCACGGTGAGTGAGAGAAAGATACATACATAACAGCACGACACTTCTTTTATGGGGTAGAAAGAGAGCCATTTCACACTTGACTTACTCACCTCTTATGCTTCTTTGATATTCATCAATCAATCTTACATGCCCGGTACTAGGTAAGAGTACTCGTACGCGTGTTTTCATCATTAAGTAGGTATGTTTGTAAATTACAAAGATCATGAAAGTTAGACCTTGGCCTTCCACGCCTTCTTTTATCTCTCTATCTCGTTGAAAGATCGTAGTATAATAATGCTAGAGGACACTGTGAAGTATAAAGTTAGGGGTGTGGTGGACAGGCGGTGGCGATGGTGATGCCGCGGGTGGAGCAGCCCAGCGCCGCCGGCGCGGCCGCGGCCAGCCCCGCCCTCGCGCCCGCTGTGCCCGGTGAGTAGGCGCAGGCGCCCTAATCATATATTTTATACACTTGCTTATACCCGCGTCTTCGTCTGCGTGGACTAAAAACAAACTCTCCGGTTTTTTTATCCAGTGGGAACCCTATTTGTACCCGTGGTATAAAGCCTATGTTCAGCCCTGGGCCAGCTATCTGTATACCCAATTTAAATCAAACCCGTTCAGTAATTTTGACATGATTGAGTAACAATAAAACATACAAAAAAAAAATCAAATATATTAAATTTTCGCAATCATAAGCAGGTAAGCCGCCCACTACTTAGTTGGTTTATAAGTGCGAGGCATAAGATTTACATTTGTGTGGGTGCGTCGACTGAAGCATGGGTAAATCTCTCAACCTTAAAATATTAGTCTATGGTTCTTCACGCGCGATTAGTTGTGTGATAAATTTCTCCTCCGACGTATGTATGCTATAGCCGCGGTTGCCATGTGGTTTAAGCAAAAGCCTGTCAATTGAGGGGCTTCAAGCTTAAGAAAAGTGATTAATCACACCATAGGCTTAAAACGCGAGGTAGGGCGAAATAGGATCTCCCATTAAAATTGGAGCCAGTCGGCAGCCCGGCTGACCTATGCCACCTACAGAAGAGTGCAGTCAAGTATTACGACTTTAACGTAGTGTTATTTCTGCGGTAAATAAGGTTGCCAGTGCTCCACAAGGATGTGCTGCGCTAGTAGTAATGCTACTTAGCTGCTTACTAGCGCATTATCATCAACAACAGGGTTGGCAACATGGCAACGCGTTAGTGATAGCCCGGGTATTGTTAGCGGCCATACGCTACGGTGACTGCTTACCATCAGGTGGGCCAGTAGGCTTAGTTATCACCTTAATGGTAGATTTATTTTATCGTGGAAATATAAATAAATTGTTTTTATTCAGGAACTCTTGGGGCTACGACATCTGCAGGTGGTTCGCAAGCCTCAGGAAGCGTAAGCACATCACATGCGCCGCCGGGAGTCAGCACATCGCACGCGGCAGTGGGTGTGAGCACATCTCATACGCCTGCCGGTGTGAGCACGTCTCACACGCCGGTCGGTGTGAGCACGTCACACACTCCGGCTGGAGTGAGCACGTCCCAAACGCCAGCCGGCGTGAGCACGTCTCACGCACCTTCCGTCGGCCGGCCTCCCAAACGACGGCTGCAGTCACGACCTGTCACATCCAAAAGAACGCGTGTCCAGGTAGACTACTCCTTAACATGCTCTACAATTTGCAAGTTACAAAACTAAGTAATGAAAATTTAACTACACGCTCATACTGCCACGCACTACTTCCTAGATGAGTTTAATACAATTTATAGGCGCAAATACTCTATGAAGCAAACAAAAATTAAACAGTAAATGTTTTTATACCCAACATTATGCACCCATACGAAAAGGCACTACCGGGGCAAAAAACTGAACCGTAATTCTTTTTTGAGACACAGGCAGCAATTCATCGTACAATCTCATCCAGTGGGCTTATTGTCTACTAGCGACCCGCCCCGGCTTCGCACGGGTTTCGCATTTATCAAACATTTTGTCTACCCGTGCGAAGCCGGGGCGCGCAGCTAGTACAATATACTGCCTATGCTACTTAGCTTTCTAACAGTAAAAGAATTTTTGAAATCGGTCCAGTAGTTGCGGATCCTATTCAATACAAACATACACACAACAATACAAATCTATCTCTTTATAATATTAATATTATTATATATTATAATATTATATTATATTATATATTATATTACTAAAGATGACGGTGGCGAACATTCTAAAGTCATTTTATATCAACAGAGGAACAAATGGCGGCTGTTGTAATCAAAGCCGCAATTTTTTGTTTCCACTATGTCAAAATTACGTCAGAATCATTGCAACCGTCGTGCAACCGTCATACGGAATAAGCCCACTGATCACTTGTTGCGTTTGCGCGACTTTCTATGTAGGAACATTTTGCTGTTTCGCAAAATACAGATTTTATGGTCGGCTGATGGAGATACGTTCATGTTCCTAGCCTTTCTGTATGGTTTAGGGTTTCGAAAGATCCGTGGAGGTGGAGTACCAAGTCCCGACTTCGTCGCGATGTGACCAAGACGACGAGGGCGTCATCGTGGTGGATTCGGAGGAAGATGACGAGCGTTGCTCAGGCACCATGTACCGGGTACGATACTTATTGTGTTGCTCTTACCGAATGGATGGGGCGAATGGTCATTTATGGCGATACTAGCTCGTTTTTCCCACAATAACAATGTTAACGTGCATTTTTATTGTGTTACGAGGCACACATTATATTCGTTCTACAAAATGTATATTTTGATACAAAGGTATCCTATAATGTTGTATTTACAAGAATACTTTATAATAATATATCTACTTCTCGTACAAAGGCGCATAACTAGTCAACTTGTTTTTTAATCAGGCCCTGTGGAATTTCGTTATTTAAATAAGTGCTTTTATAATATCCATTTCAAAACTGCTAAATAACGAAATTCTTTGGTAAAGAAAAACTTCGATATTTTTTCCTTATTAATTTTTTCACGCTATTTAAACAGGACGGAGAAGAAGACGAGGAAGATATGGAGGAAGAACAGGAAGTCGAGGCAGGCGAGGAAGAAGAAGACGTTGAAGAAGATGATGCGGAGAATACTGCGCGACAGGTACTACTATTAAAATATTATTTATTAAGTTTTATGTATTGAACACTCAAGGGTGTTGTCTCATCTCTACTTCTTGTTTTCTGTTGCCAAGACTTAAACACTTAAACAACATTCGTCCTTAATTGGCAACACTGTTGTTCCCCGGCTTCCTGTAATGCATTTCTGTCAATTTCCACGAAGTTTCCACGAGGATACGCTGGGCTAGTAGTAATGCTGCTAGCACAGTGGCTCCTCATCACCACTCAACAACAGGATTGGCAACTCGTTAGTGATATCCCTGCTGGTTTTGCTAGCGGCTATAGGCTACGGTGACTGCTTACCACCAGGTGAGCCGTATGCTTGGGTGCCGCCTAAGTGGTCTTAAAAAATTAATCACTAATTGCAAATAGTCGAGTATGCAAGTATGCACCACCACGGTACAATTATGTTGTGACGGCAGGAGTCCCCGGTGCAGTCCCCGGAGGCGGGCGAGGAGGGTGAGGAGGGCGAGGAGGGCGACGAGGCGGAGGGCGAGGAGCCCGAGCTGGGCGCCGCCGCGGCCGCCGAGGCCGACGCCGAGCCAGCGCCGCAACACCAGCAGATCGAGGCCATCAGCAGCGGCACGGAACGTGAGTAACATTCATATTTTATACTCACTCCACTTCTTCTTCATTATAATTTCCGCATCTTGTTCTAGAGAGTGGACCGCTATCCCTGGGGGCTAGCGGGGGAGACGACGGCGACGACAGCATAGTCCCATCAACACCTACATTATATGTTCCTAGACGTAATGACGGGTAAGGTTACCTTTTTATATTGCAAAACTACACTACGACTAACAAACGGCTGATGGTAAACCATTACTGTACCCATGGTTGCTTATTATAATTCCATATTTTAAGTGCGCTCCATCTTGAGCATGGTGCTGTAAGTGACACGTCAAGATTTCCGATTAGTGATATTGATGTTAAATCTCACATCTCAGGTACATTGCAAATTAAGCTTTATCAGTCAGTATCCACGATGCTTTCGTATCATAAAGAAGAACCCATTGAACATCTAAAACGATTAATATTCGACATGCGTTCTATGTGACACAAAGTAAGTTAGGATCTACTATTCGGGATACGCCCAACTCTGGAAGATAAACGATGCGTTATTATATAATAATAATATAATTGTTATATTGTTAGGTTTGGCGAGGCCGTGGTGTCGCCGCTGGGCGCGGGGGGAGTCCCGAGCGGGGCGGGCGGGCCGGGCGCGCGCTTCACCTTCGCAGAGACCGGCGCCCCCGCCGCGCCGCCCGCCCACCACGACACGCACGCAGACCTCGCCGCCGCGCTGCCGCCCGCCGCGCCGCCCCACGCCGCCTCCGACTCCAGTCAGTGGCCCCCATTATAATATTATACCGCCCGCCCACCACGACACGCACGCAGACCTCGCCGCCGCGCGCCGCGCTGTTAACTACTCAGTATAACTAACTTTCACTAGACCAATAAAGATTGAGCCACGCAATATCAGATACAGATGGTCAATTTTACGAAGTCTAATTAGCTGTTTGTGGTTGTGCATACTACACGTGTAACTCTGGCACATTGTTGTATAGTGCACGAGCTAGGAGCACTATACATTATCTACTACAACCAGGGCTGAGCGGACTGCGTTAATTAGAACATGTATACCGGTCTTATTTACATTGTTATTCATAGTTTAGTGACAAAACCAACTTGGTAGCTCACATTTTGTATTTGTAATTTCCTACTAATATCTAGAAGAATTTTGTTACAAATTTTTATATCAAGATTGTTACATGAAAAAAAGACAGACCACTGAGTTTCTTGCCGGTTCTTCTCAGGTGTCTTTTTTTCCGAACCGCTGGTAATTTAGACCTTCATAAGTGCCTTATTAGGGCCTCAACTGATTAAATAACTTTTTGACAGGAGCTGAAGGGGCAGAAAGCCGTGACTGGGAAGAGTCTCGCGCCGAAGAGGAAGCAGCAGCCGTCAGTTCCCAAGGCAGTGAACCATCTTCACCTCATCAGGTAATCTGCTAAATATATTATTATTAAGAACACAGAATGTTCTTATGTAAACATCGTATGTATATATCGTTTCAAATGCACATGGCCTTGGAACCGACAATGTTGTATGATATTTCAAAAAGTCATTTGTCAAATATCATATGTCACAAAGGCAATCTAACGGCCGAATACTGAATCGACATTCAATGTAAAGGGCCACGTTACTGTTTGAAGCGCCGTCAAAATACAATAAAATCTGAGGCCACTCTAAATTCACGTGGCATCAGATTTGATTGGCGTTTCAGTATTCGGCCATAAGGCATTGGAATGCGCAATAAGTTAAAAGGCAAATTCATTGAAATTGTGGCAATAGTACGGCATAAATAGCAATAAGACTTAGGAGAGAATGCATTCCCACAACTGCGTGCGTACATAACTAATATTATGTGTAATGAATGAAACATTACTATATCAGTAAAAAACAATGATGACCTCATATTGATTGGTTAGGCCATTCCTTGTTTAGTCACGTGATTAATAATTAGTTCACTGAATCGTGACTCACACATACCTAGTTTTTAATTGTCCGTTTTGGGTCGGAGAAAGCAAACGAATATCTCTATATATTGTACAATATGGGAAAACTTAATTTGTTCCGCGTGATAGTAAGCGGTCACCATTAGCCTATGGGCATAGAAAAAAAGGGATATCTCTGGTGCGAGGTTAACTTTATGTTGGACAAAGGGAACCAAACATACCGCTGTAAGACACTACAAAGGAGTAGTTCTCTTTGCTTGTGCTGTTCTATGGTACATATAAATTGAAGGTTACAAACAACAGTTTCTACTATTCCAATCGGGCAGGTCAGGATTTGAAATCTCAGTGTGTCCTACCACTAATTCAATAGAGAGCTCTGGCATCCTTATACTAGACTATACTAACATCTGATTGGCTACACTTTTCTACAAGATGGAAGTAATGACATAAAATACACCTGGTTATAACGCCAATGGAAATAAATGATTAAATAATTATTGCGGAGACAGCTGCTGAGTCAACAGTGATATATTGAAAGAAGCTTCTTTTAATATTCTTACCTCAGCTAAAAGAGTGTTCATGCAAATGTCAATTCGTTTCGATTTACTTACAGCCAACCGGAGCGAATTACACTTAGGTATATGTATCATGATGATTGAAGTTGCATGCCGGTTGAGATCGTTTATGCTAAAGCTGTGCGACCTTAATTTGCAGAACCCGATGACAGGGCGGGATTATATATTTTTTATCGGTTCAGTAGTTCTAGAGATTATCGGAATTTAACAACACAAAATGTTACCTCTTTGGTTAGATAAAAGACCGTCCACCACATACATTTTATTGTCGTAATTTTATAATGTAGCGCTGCCCTGTCCGACGGGCGAGGTGATCCACTAAGTATTATTCTGTATTGTGTACACATGTTGTTGAATACGTGTGTACGTGTCAGGTGGCGGAGGAGGGTCGCGAGGCGGAGGCGAGTGCGCCGGCCACGCCGCTGCGCCGCGCCGCGCCGGGCGCGTCCCCCGCGCCGCCCGCGCAGCCCGCGCCGCACTCGCCGCACGCGCAGCCCGCGCACCACTCGCACCAGCGCTGGATGCGCGCCGGTAATACGACACTCTGCTCATTATGATCTTCTTACATGCGACTTCGTCCGTTTATATTATGTTTTAATATGTTAGCGATACACTGTGCGAGACATAATCGAACTCCTCGCCAAGAACATCATCAAATTCTTAACATTAGATAAAGACTAGCATAGCGGTCGCCTAGTGATCTAAATTCGACCAAAATTTTATTCTAGACTAGCTGTGCCCGCGACTTTGTAAGCGTGGAATTAATTTGTAATAAAATAAAGCTAAGGAAGCCTTCGTTGATTTTTCTGCATACTGTACTAAGCCGACTACTAAAATATTGAAATAAGTTTATTTCCCGTGAGTCCTGAAAATATTTACGTGGCCCTTAATAACGCTAAGATAAGATATATTAGGTAATGGTAATGTGTTATAGAAACGGTTCATGTAATCTGGCTTTTATTAAGTTTTTTAATTAGAATCATCACCGTTAGCGCATCAAAAATTAACTTGTAAACTTTTGGTGCGCGTTTTTTAACATCATACATAATGTTTTATAACATGTTTTTTCAAGTTTGTTTTACCTTAAAATAAGCCAAGGGCACGACAATCATAATATTTCCCAATTTAGGTACGAGAATTTGATTGGGTTGATTATATCAATTGTTTGAACTTAAAATTATGGCGAGCACTATGTGTTCAGATCTGCGTAAGGGAAGCTTAACGACAAATCATAGTATCGTGGTCGAGTAACATACATACAACATAAGTACATAAAAACTCAGCAAAGTAAATCAGTAATGATTATGTGTTGTTTTATTTGTAGATAGCGAAAGCGGTCCGCGAGGACGCGGCATGCGGTCTCGAGGGCGGCCATCTCGAAGGTCACACAATTATACCAGGTTCTAGAGTGGTTTCTCGTAATTAGTAGTATTTTCCTACAACATAATTAATTATTATTAATGTACTGACTTCGACATATATTTTATTTAGTTTAAGTTAATATTGATAGCAATAATGATCATACACGTGAACATTCAAAAATATTCTTCAAATATATCTGCATATTGTTTAGTTTAAAGAGTATAGTTTACCAGTTTTGTACTTTGTATATTTTTATATCATAATAATGGTCATTGATATTTTACACATTCCTTATTAGGTGTTGAATCAGTAGTTGTACAATCTCAGTGACATTCTCGCCTCAATTTTCATTCAGTTTATTACAAAAGCACTTGACATTCACCACTATGCTTGCTTGAATGTATTTTCAAATATGCGTGTTCACATTGGTGGTACATTAGTATACAATAAGCTAACTATTGCAGTATGCTTCATGTACCTTATCTTTATGAACACACATCTAACAGAAACGCACGCCATGTCGAATGGAACCAAACATAAGCAAATACTATTTTAAATGCATACAAAATGGTCTTGTAATGTAAATTCCTACCTATTTTACAACCAAAATGTGTTGTGTATTTAATTGGTAGAAAATCGTGTATTGTTTTGGTATGGAATCGGTGGTTATATGTCATTGCTAAAATGACACAAATTATGTCGATTCCATACCTTTCATAATTCACTGATTAATATAATTATTATTTTCTGATTACATTAAAACAAATAGAAAAGTGGTTGTAAATGTGAGAATATTTTATTATTAAGCTTTTACGATATACGAATATACTTGAAATTATAATTCTGGACCCTGGCTGTGTGATGTTTAATATATTTTCTGCTTTTCAAGTCTGTGTATTTGAAGCTGTGTTTTATGATAATGTATTTTTGTTTTCATAACGGTACTATAAACCTAATGATAAAATCTTGGTCTACGTTTGAATGTGTTGAAAATTGTATTTGTTTACAAACGAACTTATTTGTCTGCTCCTCTCATTGCATAACTCGAAGCCCGAACATGCTTGCCATTTACAAAGAAGGCAGTAATTTCATCTACCGTGACCTGTTAAATCTTCCAAACGTAAAATATATAAGAACAAAACATATTTATATGTAGACTAGTATTCCGAAATGTATATTTAATTCTTCACCAGATTGTAAGATTGAAATTTTATAATTGTCAGAGTTTATCAATGTCTTCTATGTCCATATTGTCTTTAAATGTAAACATAGATGATAAGATTTTCATTGCATTATTTCAAAATAGTCAACATTTGATCATTAAGGTGATATTGTTTCTTACTTTTAAATAAATCCTCACTTTCCTAAAAGAATATTTAATAATTAGAAGCTAATTAGGTCGTGATTTATTGATAACAAGGCAGATTCATGGCCATTATTTTCATTCTTTTTATGTACCTACAGTTAGTTCAATATCTTATGTATGTGTTTAGTTTATCTATATGGCGTATAATTTTATTCCGGTTTGTAGCATTTAAGACGAATGAAAAAAGCTTAATTCATTAAAAAATCGTCGAGAAGAAAAATATTGTGTTTTATTATTAAGAAGTTGAACCTTTTTAGAATTTACATCGATCGTTAACCTTGATGAAAGCTTTTACAACGCCATAATCGCGAACGAGCGTTTGTATGGAAATTCCTTCGTAGTGGAGTCACCATTGTTTTTATAGTTGTACAAGTGATAACGATGAATAACTACTATAATAGCTACGAACTATTATTGTTCGTAAATCGTAGTACAATAGTAACCTATATAAAAAAATAATATTGAAGTGTCTGCTTATAATGTCAAAATACCAACTTTTACACTTAAAAGTACCTATATTAAACTAGGTACTCTACGTACTCTTACGTATAATAGGTACGGTATAGATGTGTCTGTTTGTTCCGGATAATCTCCGAATTGGCTGGACCGATTAAACGGAACTTTCACTGACAGATAGCTGATATTATAAAACTTAGCTTGGCCTACTTAGATAAAAATTAGTATTCCCACATACAAAAAAAATAACACCCATGACATAGTTAACATTCGCTTCAAAACATTTTGATTAATTATTAATTGTTAGACACGTGGGTACTTAATCTAATTTTTATAAATTTCACTACTGTACCTACCTTCAGTCAGTCTACAGATAAAATGTTGCTTCCCGCAGTCATAAAAAATATATATTCATAGCCTCACATCTGAACATATAGGATGGATGTACTAAGTAGATAGGTGGGTACTTAATATGAAGCAAATATAAATTTATGACTATCTTTCTCAAATTCATACCTTTTTCATCAATATTCCTATCGGCTCGCTAGTTGCCAGGCTATATTTATTATGATTTCAGTTTAATATTATGTACCTTTGGAATAGGTACCATATATATTCCTAAATTTAGTGACTGAATCCTTAGAACTTTTTATCGCATTTATTCAGTTAAGACTGCTACTACTCTTATAGATAAACATTAAATTAAACCTCAGAGTAGACAATATAGTACGTACTTACGTACGTATTTACCAATAGGCTGGAGCTGGAGCGTAAGGCGGCATATTTTAGGGGCGGCAAATTAAGGGTTTTTTTTTCTTATGTATAATAGAAAATGGGAATATGTATTTTCAATACGTAGGTAATTAAGGTAAATTTCAACAGACTGGGCCCTGCTAGCAATTTAGCAATACTTTAACATCAGAGAATTGTTATTTCCAGCGAATTTCAGATTTTCTGTAACGTGGAATAAATGTCCACACTTTGTGTCCACAGTTGCACTAGCCAAGAGAATAC
This sequence comes from Falcaria lacertinaria, assembly GCA_951449985.1. NCBI lineage: Eukaryota > Metazoa > Arthropoda > Insecta > Lepidoptera > Drepanidae > Falcaria > Falcaria lacertinaria. The sequence goes on along the minus strand of OX602120.1, from coordinate 5,656,556 downwards.
AACCGCTACGTGCACTAGTTAAGCTGCTCCAAACTTAAATACTTACCTACCTCGATACATTATCATTGCCTACCTCTTTTTGGCACGGTGGTGCGTATGAATAATTTATGTACAAAATTTCAAAAAACTCAGTGATAAGATACAGGCTGCCGGGTTTTGTTTTTATGACGGTATCACGGTAGATATTCTTGATGGCATGACTGGCGGTTGTATTCTCTTGGGGCTTGACGCCGCGACCATAAAATCTTGTTGCAACATAGGCATCGTTCTTTGTATGTATGATTCAAATCAATGGCCTTGCCGCATTGCAATACGATGAGCGATATTGCCTGCAACAGCATTATTTTAAGATTTCATGTAATTTTCTAAGTGAAAAAGACGCGCCACTGTCTTCATTTATTTGTTACTCTATCAACATGTGACTTTATAACATGCAAGGCAGTAGTAAATATTATATACCTACTCTGAGGTACCCACAGCTGCAGATACATAGTAAGAGGTCATTTGTTTCTACCTAATGAAAAAATATAGTATATATTTAATTATGTAGGTATTTTATGATTAGATAAGACTTATTCATGCGGATTTAATGAGAAGGAAAAAACTTTTCTTTGTTTTATGTTTATTGTTTTGATACAGAAATAATTACCAGCCTATAAACCAAATCAAAGAGGAAACAGATACAATATTTATAATCAGTGGGTGATGGAATATATAATATTCAAACATAATGAAAGAGCAATTCAAACAATAATCAGTAATCACCTTAAAACCATAATACATATTACTATTTAAGCTAAGCCTTAAAACTAAAATTCACCATATGGTCATATAGTTGGACAACATATAGTGCTATGAACATAATGAATTGAAGAAATTTTAATAGCCGTACACATTCTCATCAGAAAATGCTATATACAGGAAGAAATCTTCATCGTGATGCTCCTGGTACAGGGACCCCATCGTTGCGGATGTTGGTGGAATTACGTTGTTGACAAAAAAGAACAGCGCATCTTCAGGTCGCAGATGAATACGTTTCCTAATAAGGAAATAAAACTGCCCCACTGTTAAATCGGATGGTACTAAATACTTCTTTTTGTCGAGGTCTCCAAGTCTAGCCTTCGGGGCTTTCTCCACAATGACTGGAACGCGATCTGGGTACTTCCTGCGTATTTTCTCTCCCTCCGTCTTCCTTTTCTCAAAAGAATGTTCTTCTTTGTATTGGAATTTCATTTTGATATTATTTTCACACTGAAATTTTCAAGTATTCACAATGTAATCGAATTCGATATCAAACTGCGACTTGTTTTTTGTTTTTGCGTTATTTGACTATGACTATAATGCAATGACGCAATCAGCTGTTGTGAAGACAATACAATACATATTTTTTATGATCAAACCCACAGCCACGATGCAGCGTCCTTTAAGTTAAATTTATGCCTGTCACATAATAATATATAGCTGCTTAAAAACGAATGACAAAAACGCATGCGTGCTATTAACATTTTGGTCAATAGATTTATACCTCTGAAGGCCTGTTATGCTCTGCTAGTACTGCTGTGGATTCTCTCCAGAAATCCCAATAAGCATTAGAAAGGGAATAGACATTTAATTTAATCTTGGAATTCAATACAATATTGAGAGCCTTGATAGTTTATTTTAAACTAGACTGAAAAAGTCCTTGAAAAGGATTGATTGCCATAGTCAGGAAGAAGAAGAAGTCTTCGTATCGCTAGCACTCAGAATAATAACTATAGATAGCTAGCTAATTGCCTAATTGCAGTCTTTATTTAGAAATTGTCTTAGCATTTTTTGTTAAAATTTAGTTGGTAGCGCTGGGGGCTGTAGCGGAGTATTACAGGCTTCAGACCTAGTTTAGTCACCTGCAGCAATAGCACATATATTAAAAATTTGCAACATCTCTGCCCATTGTAACATCTAACTACATTACTTGTGTTTAACTGTGTACATTTATACTGTGGAAATAAATAAATATTCTTAAATAAAAATATGTTTTTAAGGCGGGAATCAGGGGTGCAGTTGAGTTTTTCCAGTGTCTTGTAAATTATGTTATAGTGATCTTTAATGTGTATTTGCGGTGTCGTTTTGTGCAGTAAAGTTTTATTTAGTGACTGATTTATAGGAACATTGGAAATAATGCTATAATATATCTTTTGGGTTCAGTGATTTATCATTTTGGTCAATAGGTAACCTCTGACCTAAAGGCGTGTCACGATCTGCTATGAGCTAGAATGCATAACACTACTCACTCGGCATTTTAAATTTTAATGCAACAAACTTGAATGTTTGAGAAACTTGAAAATTTTCTAACAATCGACACTGGCAATAAAATAGTCCTTGGAAAGGATTGATTGCCATAGTTAGGAAGTAGTACTGCACAAAAGATCCCAAGGGTCGAAGTGCTTCTGGGGCAACCTGGACCCGTTCAGCCTACTAATAAGATAAGATAGGAAGTAGTAGAAGAAGAAGGAGTAACTACATAACCTATCGTTTGGCTCAGTTAAGCGGGAAAAATCACATAAGTGTCCGCGATTCAAACTGACAGATGCACATGTGGTGGTTAAATGATTTATTTGTTTGTGTTGATTATATTTCTGTTTTTATTGAAATATTTGTGTTTATTATAATTAGATAGGTTTTGTTACATTTTGATTTGTAAGCGTCCCACCGACGCCGCCCGCTGCGCGGTGCGGCCGGCCGGCTACGTAGTGTTTATGTGCTCTGTGGGCCGGAGAGTGACAGATGACCTCTGGCGCGGAGCTCACGTCATTCGTTGCTCTGGCGCGCCAATTTTATCTGATTTGCGTGATCTCGTAGTTTGTTGTTTATAGTCGTAGTAGTATTGTGTTTCACTCCTCTCCTTCTGTGTTTTGACTGTGCTGATTAGGCAGTCTTAGTATATTAAAATATTAAAAGTAGCTTGTGTTTGTTTACCTACAACAATACAGACACTGGTGACCCCACTTGTGCACAATAATGAGTGAAGCTAAAAACACGGACGCAGCTACGGCTGGGAGCAGTACCGAACAAACTAAATATGAACTGGACCGAGTTGGAGTGCGGGTACCGCCATTCAACGTAAATAAACCGGGACTTTGGTTCACACAGTTAGAATGTCAATTCGCATTATCAAACATTAAATGTGACTCCACTAAATTCCACTACGCATTTGGAAACCTGGACCCAATGTATGCAGCTGAAGTGGATGATATTTTAGAACGGCCACCATCTACTAACAAGTACGAACAGTTGAAGACTGAACTAATTAAGAGGCTATCGGCGACCAGAGAAAAAAAGTGATGCAATTGCTAACACATGAAGAACTCGGAGACCGAAAGCCGTCTCAGTTTTTACGCCATTTAAAAAACCTTGCGGGACCGGATATACCTGACAGTTTCTTGAGAACTATATGGAATAGCCGACTTCCACCTGGAACGCAGTCGATAATAGCATCCCAAGCCAAGATCCCGTTGGAGGACGTTGCCGAATTAGCCGATCGTATTCACGACGTCGTCTCACCTATACCACAAGTGGCAATTACCACCAACAGACCCAGTGCTCCAGACTCAACAGCAGACATGTCGCAACAGATCTCGGAACTGACCCGTCAGGTAGCAGCCTTGTCAGCAAAAATGGACCGAATGTCTCGATCGAAAAATAGATCCAGCTCGGGTAACCGCAAGCGGGAGGCCTCAACACGTTCCCAGTCCAGTTACCGGAAGTTCCCTACGTGCTGGTACCACTCCAAATTTGGAAATAAGGCGAACAGGTGTATCAAGCCCTGCGATTACTCGGGAAATGCACCGGGCAGTCGATAATGGCGGCCGACGCCTGTCCGAATACCGGTCGCTTGTTTGTCACAGATCAGCGATCTAAAATTCAGTTTTTAGTGGATACAGGAAGTGATTTGTGCGTGTTTCCTAAATCAGCTTTAAAAGAGCGCCGTGAAAAGACTAATTTTGAATTATGTGCTGCTAATGGCTCTGTTATTAATACATATGGCTATACTCATGTAGTTCTTAATCTAGGATTACGCCGAGATTTTCCCTGGCAGTTTGTAGTTGCTGACGTCACCAAGGCGATACTAGGTGTAGATTTTTTATCATATTACCACCTCATTGTTGACGTGAGAAGCCAGCGTTTAATAGATGGAGATACATCACTCGCAACAAAAGCTTCCCGCGCGCGCAATTTTGATGACATTTCTTCTGTCAAGGTAATTACTGGTAACACTGTTTTTCATAACATTTTACAACACTTTCCAGAAATCACCAATCCACCTGGTATACATCGCACACCTACTCACAAAACTGTACACCACATTAGAACGACACCAGGCCCACCGGTATGTTGCGCGCCACGTAGAATGGCACCTGATAAATTCAAAATTGCTAGAGCCGAATTTGACGCTATGCTGCAGAATGGGACCTGCCGCACATCTGAGTCTCCTTGGGCGTCTCCTCTGCATTTAGCGCCTAAGAAGGTGAACGGCTGGCGCCCATGCGGTGATTATCGTATGCTTAACGCCCGAACAATTCCGGATAAATACCCGATTCGTCATATCCAAGACTTTGCTCATAGCCTTGCAGGTTGCACTATATTCTCTTCTGTAGATCTAGTTAAGGCATATAATCAGATTCCTGTACATGCTGATGACGTCACAAAAACCGCAATCACAACGCCGTTCGGTCTTTTCGAATTTCCATTCATGACGTTTGGTTTACGAAACGCCGGACAGACGTTCCAGCGTTTTGTCGACGAAATGTTGCGGGGATTAGATTTTATATATGCGTATTTGGACGATTATTTAGTTTTTTCGAAAGACCAACAGTCTCACGAAGACCAATTACGTCAACTTTTCACCAGGCTTCGGGAATATGGCATGGTAATTAATACGGCAAAGTGTGTATTCGGCGTTCCAACAATAACCTTCTTGGGTTACACTATCTCTGCTGAGGGTACAAAACCATTAGCTGCCAAAGTGGAGGCGATAAAAAACTTTCCTGCCCCCAAAACGGTTAAAGAATTACGACGATTTCTCGGGATGATTAACTTCTATAGATGATTTCTGCCGCAAGCTGCAACCTTTCAAGCACCGTTGAACGCTCTTCTCACAGGCTCCGTAAAGGGTTCTCATCCAGTCAACTTTTCTAATAAGGAGCTGGATGCCCTTGAGACCTGTAAAAGAAGCCTTTGCAACGCAGCCATGTTGGCACACCCAGAGTGCGATGCAAAGCTGGCTCTGGTCACTGATGCTTCCGACAAAGCAATCGGTGGTGTCCTGCAGCAACTTAAGGCTGGCTCTTGGCAACCACTGGCATTCTTTTCACGGAAACTAAGTCCAGCTCAGGTTAAGTATTCACCGTATGACCGCGAACTCCTCGCTATCTATCAAAGTATTAAATACTTTAGACATATGTTAGAGGCAAGAGATTTTACGATCTACACAGATCATAAACCCCTGACATATGCTTTTAACACGGAGATGAAAAACTGTTCGCCCAGGCAATTCCGCCACTTAGACCTGATTGCCCAGTTTACGACGGATATAAGGCATATTTCAGGGCAAAACAACGTGGTCGCAGATACGCTTTCTCGAATAGAAGCAATTACACAACCAATTAATTTAGAGAAACTCGCTCTTGCTCAACAAACCGACAGTGAGTTGAAAACCCTTCTACAGGGTAACACCTCCCTGCAACTTAAACAGGTTGTACTTCCCGGCACTCATACGCAACTTTACTGTGACGATAGTACGAATTCATTAAGACCTTTCGTCACAGAAAATATGCGAAGGCAAGTGTTCGAAAGCTTACATTCTCTGAGCCACCCCGGTACCAATGCTACCGCAACTTTAATCAGTGAACGATTTGTGTGGCCCGGAATCAGGAAGCAGTGTAAGGATTGGGTTCGCAGCTGTCTCGCTTGTCAAAGGTCGAAAATTACCCGGCACACCTCGTCCCCACTTAGCTCTTTCAAATTACCACAAGCCAGATTCTCTTTCATCCACATTGATTTAATCGGACCATTGCCCTTAGTCCAAAATTACCGCTATTGCCTCACCGCCGTCGACCGATTCACGCGCTGGCCTGAGGCGATACCATTATCAGATATCACGGCGGAAACTGTAGGTAAAGCCTTATTAAGCGGTTGGATATCTCGTTTTTGTTGCCCATGCGATATCGTAACGGATAGAGGGAGTCAATTCGAATCAGCCCTCTTTAAAAATCTGTCGCAGATCGCCGGATTCCAACATCGCAGAACCACTGCCTATCACCCGGCCTGCAATGGATTGGTCGAGAGATTCCACCGGCAACTTAAAGCCGCAATTACCTGCCATTCCGGCGATAACTGGGTCGATGCTCTGCCACTCGTTCTTTTAGGCATACGCGCTCCTTTTAAAGAGGACCTACGAACTTCCTCGGCAGAACTGCTATACGGAGAACCTTTGCGTCTTCCCGGAGAATTCTTTTGCCTTCAGACTGAAGAACCCGTGGACATAACGAGTTATACTTCTCGACTTCGCAAATTCGCATCTGACTTACGTCCTCGGTCAACCTCTAGGCATATCAGCAAACGTCCTACCTTTGTTTTCAAGGACTTACACTCCACTTCTCATATCTTACTTAGAGATGATACTGTAGGAGGGTCTTTGAAACCTGCATATTCTGGGCCATATGAGGTCCTCCAAAGAGGAGATAAAATATTTAAGCTATTGGTTAAAGGTAACAAGGTCACGGTATCTATAGATCGCATCAAACCAGCCTACATACTAAACGATTCGGAACCACGACCCACAGGTACATCTACATCATCAACACCACAAACACTCACAAAAGCCCGATACTTAACAGCCAAACAAAGCACCAACAATTACCAGATGAAAGTCCTCAAAGAGTATCTAAGTCAGGGAGAAAAGTACATTTCCCAAGATATTATCGTGACTATTATCGCCCTTGAAGGTCTCAGGAAGGGGGTGATGTGGTGGTTAAATGATTTATTTGTTTGTGTTGATTATATTTCTGTTTTTATTGAAATATTTGTGTTTATTATAATTAGATAGGTTTTGTTACATTTTGATTTGTAAGCGTCCCACCGACGCCGCCCGCTGCGCGGTGCGGCCGGCCGGCTACGTAGTGTTTATGTGCTCTGTGGGCCGGAGAGTGACAGATGACCTCTGGCGCGGAGCTCACGTCATTCGTTGCTCTGGCGCGCCAATTTTATGTGATTTGCGTGATCTCGTAGTTTGTTGTTTATAGTCGTAGTAGTATTGTGTTTCGCTCCTCTCCTTCTGTGTTTTGACTGTGCTCAATAGGCAGTCTTATTATATTAAAATATTAAAAGTAGCTTGTGTTTGTTTACCTACAACAATACAGACCTACACACACATTAATAACTATCTCCATCACTTTCTAGGGCACCCGGTACCTTAGAATAAGGACAGCGAGCTAGATATTATAATGAGCAGGGTACATTCGTCTTTTAGTTACATAGTTACTCAGTCACATAGATATTATATTATCACACACATATTATCTCAGTCCTACCAATATGTGCTCTGTGGCTTTTGTGATTTGTGCATAAAACCTAGTGATTATGTACTCTGTGGTAGTGGTTATGTACTCTGTGCATCTGTCTGTGCTTCACTCTAGTATTAGTGTATGATCTATGCTTCACTCCATAAATTCTATTAGCGTGTGAGCGTGTTCTCAAACTTCTGATACGGCGTGGGTTGATTCTCGAAGTCCTGTGTCTTACTTTTCTCAAAATGCGTAAACGAAAATCTGTAAAGAAAGCAGGGGATGAATCCGACGGCTCAGAGGGTGGTGAGCCCGAAGAATTCCAAGACTCTGGCGAAGATTGGACGCCGGATGCCGATCCGGTATGTTTTTGTCTGTCATAATTCATAGGAATAGACTAGGTCCAATAATATTCCCATAGTATTTTAGTTCTGTTACATAGGTTCATTATAAATAAACTATACAATACCGTTTTATTTATTAGGCTCGTAGGTAGCGTGGGTGCTTAAACTATGTTTGTACCATCATCTTACAAGCAAACAACTGATACCTACTAAATGTTTAGACCAGTGACATTATTCCATTGTGGTCAGAAAATACTATTTTATCATCAATCATTTCCCTTTTCCTTACATTTGTAATTACGTGTATCCTTATGCCATATTCTTGTACGAACTTGTACTTTAGTAGGTATTGTATTAATTGAATAACTTGATGTATAACAGATCGAACAACCTGCACGGGCTACCACTGGGAGAAAGCGTACAACTAAAACAACCCTTAACAATTCCAAAAAGAAGCGCAAAAATTCATCATCAGATGAGAGTGAAGGTGAAGGCGAAGCTGAAGAGGATGAAGAAGGTGAAGGTGAGAATGAAGATGATGAGGGTGAGCTGGACGAGGAGGAAGGCTCAGATGATGAGAAAAATGGATCCGATGGGAACAAATCTGATTCAAGTCAGTCAAAAGATGTACCAAAGCATTTCCATGTGAGTAATGGTTTTAATGTATAGCTGATACTTGAGATGTAAGGGATAGTGATTTGGCTGGATACTGGATACCGGATACTGGGATTATACCCAGATAGATATATCTAGACTTGATATTGATTAGCTAGATAGTTGGGGAAAGTAGGCCAGTGATAAGTCAATACTAAATTTGCTTATTATATAAAGATTCTCTTAGCTGTGATACTAATGACTTTTGTAAACAATAACAAATAAAGACACAGCAAATACCAGATGTTAGGGTACAACTCTGTACCCAGCCAGATAGATATCAATGGAAATGCCAGGTATGCTGGATACCAGATTGAAAGAGTGAATATCCATTGCATCTCTAAAATTATATTCAAAATATATTTAACAGGAATGTCACAATAATATCTGTATAACAATGGAATTACTATAAAGGTTTACAATATTCTAATAGTATAAATAAACACAAATGTTCTCTGCAGTGTGCAATGATCTCTGGTAGGCAGAAAAGGTGGACTGGGAAAGATTTTAAAAGAAGACATTAAGAAACTAAGGGTACACTTAACATGTTCTTGCTTCACATAACAGATTCAAGTCCAGTCCTAAAATTATTATTTTAAGTAAAGACCATTTTTGAAAATACCTAAGTGGTGTAGCAGTAACAATATTAATTGAAGTCCAGTAAATGTAGTGACTGCACATTGCTTAAATATTGTTTATTTTCAGTCTGGAAACTTTGTCCTGCTAAAGTCTGATGTCAAATGGGATGGGGACACTGTAATTTCAAAACTGGATGAATTGAATTTGTGGAAAATAGATGGAAAAGCATTGCTGCAGAAATTCATCCCAATGGAATCAAATGGCAAAATTCTGCACAAATGTACCTGTGTGGTAAGCTTATCGATTTGAAGTAGTTAAATAAAACAATGTGTGTGTGTGTTTCTTTAATTTGATGTTTTGCATTTCAGTACTCTGGTTGGAATGTCGACAATCGAGACAATTACTATCCAATAACTGAAATCCTGGACCGGAATCCACGTACAGATTCCAAAGAAATATGTGTAGCTTTAGATCTAAATGATCTTATCAAAGTTAGGGACAAGTAAATCCAGTGTTTTTTTCATTATGATTCATTTAGATAAGTGAAGATGAAAACATGTTTTCTCTGGCTCTTCATTCCAGATTACTTTGTGTAATTCAAATATTTTATAAAATGGGAATTAAATGTTCAATAACACAGTACCCTCACATTTGAATTCTTACCAATCCTTATTAATTTAGGATTACTACTGTACTTGAAGACTATTTGTTTTTATTCCTTATAGGGATTATGGCGTCGAAGACATGTCGTTTTGAGCCAATCTTATATTTATTTTATGTTTACTCATTATTCATTTTAGTAATTTTCTATGAAGAAAAAGCCAATAAAAATTGAGAGGCAGCCTGTGAACCTGGTGGTGAAGTGGTATTACACTTCACCCAAAAGCCGTCATAAATTGCATCTGAATGTTCCAATCAATTCGTCATTTACATAATAATAATAAATTGTTTATTCTGTAACATTATAGGTAAACATTTTAGTGTTGGAAGCCTCCTTTTAAGCAAGGGTGTGCTTGTAATAAGAGATTCCGCTTTTATATCTATTGCATGTTACATTTTAAACAAATTAGCTTAAAGTATATGAATTCAGAAAAACTAGAATAGCAATCAAACTATGTTGTGTTTGTGTGTATGGTGTGTGTGTGTGTGGGTGCATGTGTGTGTGTGTGCCTAGGGTTGTCTTAAATAATTATGTTTTAAATCATTATTAGAGCATCGTCTGCACAATGGACTCAATGGTGCCAATTCTGTTGTTCAAAATTACTAAACTCAAGTAATTTGACAGGTCTAAAAATATTGCCATCCTTATTTAACCCCGCACATGAGAAAGGGGTAACGAGCCTTTTAGACCTGTCAAATTAGTTAAGTTTAGTAATTTTGAACAGAATTGACACCAATATCTTCATAGCTTTTAGTCAAAAGCTAGTCGATTAGTGTATTTTTGCAGTCGAAATGTTTTAATGGGTATATATTTAATTCTTTGTTAAGTAAATTATACAGATGGGATGATTGACAAGAATGCTGTCTTTTTGCAAAGGCACTTTTGACTGTTGCTAGGAGGGTAGGTATCTGTATTTTTCCTTCTGCATACATAAAGCCTTACTTTACAAAATGATAATATTATTCATGATTATGCCGAAAATATCAGTATCTCTATGTGAGGTGCGTGAGGGTCGGACGGAATCACTTATCTGAATAATATTCAGTTGAATGTGTTCACAACCATAACTTTTAACGGACCATTAAATGGCATACTATTCAAACCTTGTTCCTCCTTTATTGTAACCTTTTACACTCGTGCAATTTCGCTGGAACTTCTCCGCACCGCTTGTAACGTCTATGGATAAAGCCTACGCAGCTACGGACCTGAGTAGCATCAGCATTCAGCCATTAGAGGTAATGATGACTCCGACATTGTGATTATACTATAAATGAACACAGATTGCCAGAATTGTTAGCTTTGGAATCCAAATTTTGAAGATTGTTTCCGTCCGAAGTTGAAAAATTAAAGTCTATGTAAGCGTAAAAGTCGTAGCAACCTAGCCAAAAATTACCTGTTGTTTGTTTGCCGTCATTTATTTCTTTTGTAATTTTGTAGTGTCTTCTTCTTCCTAAGTATGGCAATCAATCCCTTCAGGGACTATTTTTGCCAGTGTCCAGTGTCAGAGAATTTTCAAGTTTCAAAATATCTCGTGTTTGCCGCATTAAAATGCCTAGTGTCATGCATTCTAATGCTTAATTAGGAGTTTCTGGAAACAATCCACGGCAATAGCAGATCGTAACGTGCTGTTCTCACAAGGTTCTCACGTCCTTATTCTTAGGTTCTCACGCAAGAGATTATGCCGTTACAGGAAAAAAAAAAAGTGTCACTGTCAGTCAAGTCAACCACAGCAGAAGTCAACTCTCAATAGTCTCAATCGAATCAAAATAAAATATTTTTATTTTTGTTTGTAGAACAAAACATAATAAAATTATTCTACTTATTTACTAAACCTATTATTTTCTGTCGTTGTGTATGTATTGAGAATACTTAAATGGATTAGATTATTCTTGGCAAGTTATTTTTTCGCATGTCGCGTTGAAAGTTCAACTACACCGTTGTACCTTTACTAGCGCAAGGATTAAATACCATTTTTTAAATTAATGTTGTCTTAACACATAATCTATCCTTTTACTTCAATTACACCCGCGTCTTGCGCAACAGGCAATCTTCTTTGTAGTCTCTCAAGGAGCGAAATATATTCGAAATTACGAAGATTCCAGTATTATCTTGAATTAAGCTTGAAATGAATAACATTACTCGAGAAGATGTTTCTTCACCTACAGGTAAGAACTTGTTTTTGAAAGTGTATCCGCCTGATCTCTTTGCTTGTTAAAAGGTGCCTTTCCATGCTTGCCAAGGCTTGACAAGCATCCACCAGGCACAAGCGTCCACAAATCTCACTTGGCATTTGGAAGTCGTTTACACGCTTGTGAATGCGTCAGTGTGTTACGTACATCCAAGCATGGCGGACACCGAACTTGTATCGGCTATTACGCGAGATCACAGCGGCTACTAAGCGCGCGCCAACGTGTGAACGCGTCGCATGTGCTTGCCGCAAGCGCCCTCTGATCTGTGTCCAAAAACCGACACTAGACCAGATCGAGTCCTGGCCAAGGATACAAATGCTTAACCCGATTGAATGATTAATAGAGTTAAAGCTTCTAATAGTTTCTATGTGAAAAACCAGTTTGGTCATTGTTAAATGGTTCAAAAATCATGTTTAGAGCTTGGCTTTATATTAAAACTCAGTTCCAAACATGTATCTGAAGTAAGCCCAATACTATACATTATCAACATACATTTGGTTAATGAGGGTTACTTCTGTAATTCCCATCATAATTATACCATAGGATACTCATATTATCTACCCACAGCTTTCTCATTTTCAGATCGAGATTGTGCTGTGTGTCTACAGATATGTCACCACCCCACACAACTCCCATGTGGACATATATTCTGTTTTCTGTGTGTTAAGGTATGAAAATTATATAAAATGTAACAAAATATTGTACATACATGAAGGAAAAAAGTAAATGTTTTTGTAGTATAATGTAAAATAAATTATTAAATCAATCATTCAAGTTCTACTTTGGGTCTTACATAAAAAGTATACAATTTCCTAACATCCTAAAACCTATGTAGTACTTTTTTACAGGGGGTAGCAATTCAAAGCAAGAAATGTGCAATGTGCAGAGCAGAAATACCTTCCAACTATTTGGACAACCCTATGTTGCTGGAAAAACTCTCACCTGTTCAAGTTAATCAAGCCCAGATTCAAGATGGATACCAGTGGTACTATGAGGGCAGAAATGGTAAAATTTGATAATGGTGTTGATTCTGTTGTACTAAATGACTAAACTAATTTGACTAAACAAATTGTTGCCAACATATTCTCACGTGAGGGGTTAAATAAAGATGGCAATACTTTAAGTCTTATTAAAATAGTTTAGTTTAATGATTTCGCACAACAGAATTAGCACCATTTTATAAATAAATAGCAACCCGCCCGGCTTCGCACGGCCAGCGTTACGGCTAATGGGGTCTGTGAGAACCAAGCGGTGTGTCATATTGCTTTCAATCTATGATAACACTTTTCATATTGTTTACAACAGGTTGGTGGAAATACGATGAGCGCAGTAATATTGAATTGGAATCGGCATTCAGTGAGGGTGAAATAGATTGCACCCTTCTGCTTGCTGGAGCTCTATATGTCATACACTTTCAGAGCATGATGCAGGTGTGCAGGAATGATCATACCAGGCGGCGCAGAGTGCGGAGAGATACTCCTCTGTTCCCTGCTAAAGGTATAATAATATATTTATGTGTAAATGTATCTCGCATTGCAATAAATGTATGAAGTATCTATCGATCGGCGTGTTTCTAGCTATTATGCTTTCAATTATTTATAATAAACGGACAGATAATATCGTCGAATTCATCGGTGCTTGTTAAAATTTGCGAATCCGATACATATTTCTCATATACAAAACTAGCTGTTACCCGTGACCTCGTCTGCATTTGCTTTAAGACAAAAGTAGCCTATGTCCTCCTCGAGGATATAATCTATCTCCGTTCAATTTAATTACGATCAGTTTAGCCGTTAAGTCCTGAAAGGGTAGCAAACAAACAGAGTTCCTTTCGCATTTATAATATTAGTATTGATTGAAACATCTTACTGAAAGATTTATTTTTGTACAGCACTAAGTGGGAGTTTTTTTCTTTATCGGATTTTCTTATTAAGTGCAAACAAAACCTTATCTTGTACCTACCCGTCATTTAAGAATGGTATTCATTGAGTTATGTACATACATGTTCACCAATGTGACTATCGAGTTAGTTCCAGTGTTAGCTTACGTAGCAAAAGAAAGCGATTGAGGGTAGATCGTTTTGTTTGCACTTAATCGTACACCGCACCTACCGCAGTTCGTTTCGTGATCATGGTGATTGCAAAAAAAATGAAATATCGGGCATCTAATTAAATAAAAATACCGTGGTAAGAACCCGTCAAAATGAATTTTAAACATTTAGACCATACCCACGAATGTTTAAAATAATATATTACATGTTCACAATTCAGCACTTGTTACAGGGATAGCTGGAATAAAGACTGAAAAAAGACTGGTAGATCAAACTAAGAGTGAAGATCAAAATAATACAAACGATGTCCAACATGTAGAAACCGCCACTATAGAAATTGTCGATGAAGATGCAATTGTTTTAGACAGTATTCCTGAACCAGCTCCGAGAGTGGATCATGCAGTAGCTGACATAGCTGAGAGGCTTGGGTATTGTTTCGCTTTAAATTACGAGTTCCTACCTACATAATATATGTGTATTGTTTTTTTAAATTGAACCCCATGTGTAATTTTTAAAATACAAATTTCATTTTATTTTCAGTGTCATAAACCTGGACGCGTCAGATTCTCCAGGCAGCTAAGATACCTCTTCATATCTCATATCATAAAGCTTATATTGAAATACAGTAGAATTCAGATATAGCAACATTAAAAGGAATGTCGTCAATGATATAACTGTCGACATTACGTCGCACTAACTCAGTGATGAATGCACTACCTAGCTAGGTTATCTAACCTCATCAAGCTGAATAATATGACCGATTTTCCCCCCGAAGGGATAAAAACGGATATTTCGAGTGTTGTCAGTACCGGTTTTAGTGCCGGCAAGGTATTTAAACGTTGGTGGGTCCTTGACCTTGGCTGGACGCGAAATATCCGTTTTTATTCGTTCGGGGGAAAAATGGTCATATTTAGGGGACCGAGCCTTCGCTTGACCCACCTTGAGATTTGTTTGTATTCTGCCGACATTTTGACTGTTGTGTACTTTGACGGGTTCCTAAGTAAAAGCGCTTTTGCGAATTATAAGCTTTATTCATGAAGGAGTAGTAATCAGCCAAAGTGGAGAGTATTATAATGCATGATCATGCAGTGTGAAAGTATGTTGATGGTCGGTCAATATTTACAATGTCTCGATCTCTGATAGGTTTATAATAGTATTTGAAAAACGTTTCTTTCGATCTCCAGTTCCCTTTTATCAAGACTTCCTTGATATCGAGGGCGCAGTTCATAAAGTTGTCGCTTTGTCGCGTTGTCGCGCACGAATAGACCCAGGAGGGGCGTCGATACCAATTTCTTTGAAGCAGTTCTTGATCCAACCGGCAATTATGGCTCTGCTTGCTTCCTTTACTTGACCCCTTGTGGTAATGAATAACTTGTGCAGGGATTGTCCTGTCTTTCGTCGGGATGACGAGAGTTTGATCCGCTGGTGGATCCAGTATATGGAGTTTAAGTTCTTGACGTTATTAGCTTTAAAGAACCACCCTGATTGGTTGTATTTAGCACAGTCAATTTTTGATCCGAAATTTAGGTAGAATGGTGCTGAATGATCGTTTATTTGAAGGCTTTCAGGTGATATATCCAAAAGAGTTATACGCTGTTCACTTTGAGAGCCGTGATGACTGCCCACCGTTCTTTTTTGTTGCAGTGCCATTTTATTTGTTTCCATCCTAGGTCCGACGCTTTGTAGGTATCTGAAATGCAGCCTTCCGTACGGGATAACAAACCTAGCAGCCGTTTCGCTTCCAACCAAACATTTTCGTTCTTTCAGTATTTTCAAGTGTACTTTCACTTCTTTCCGTGTCTGCGCCTTTTTTGAATCGCTTGTATTTTACCTGTTCACACTTGTGTTCCAGATTATTCCAAGGTGTTTGTGTTGGGATGTAGTTTGTTTTTTTTATTCAAATGCCGACCTAGGTATTGCAGTATCTGGCGAGCTTGCTGGCCCTGTTTCAGGAGTTTTGTTGGGTTCTGCCCCGCCAGAAGAAAATCGTCCAGCTATACAGTCACTTGGATTCCCCTGTCTTTTAGGATGTTTGCTACCCAGGTAGTTAGTTTGGCGAATGTCTGAGGTGCGTTCCTAGATCAAATGGCAAAAATGACATTTGTAATAGGGTGTTTCTTAGTTTTAGCATTAGAGTCGTCTGTGCCCTTTGTCTATAGGCACATGGAAATATGCTTTTGAAATGTCTATTTTCAGCATGTAATCTCCTGGTTGCAGAAATTGTTAGATATTCTCGCAATTTATTAATCTGAATTTTTTGCTTTTATGTTGAAAATTTGGTTAAGTTAAGGTTTTGTCCGCCATCTATTTCATGAACATTGCTAATCCGATCCTCCCCGTCTGAGTCTATATCGATATCGGACACTGCGGTGTCCGCTTCTGCGATGACTACAGGTTCAGGAGCCATTGGTTGGGCTTCGACCCGGGTCTCCCAGATGGCATTCACAGCTTGAACCATTTTGTTCACTGAAGATGCTGATGTTGCCATCATTTGTTCCATCATGGCTTAGAACATCTGGGTTTGCTTCTCCAAAGTCGCAGCGATAGGATCAGGCTGCGCCTCTACACCAGGTTGGGTCGGTGTTTTGAGTCTCCTGGTTCTTGTAGTTGTCCAGATCAGGGTGGTAGAGGCCCTTTTTCGGGGAGGTGCTGAGCCTTTCAGAAGACGATCTGCTTCTTCTCTCGAGAGAACTTCAGGTTTCGTCGCCCGCACTGCATTCAAAAAATTTTAGGACTACGATGTAAACACTTGTTAAAGAAATAATTACTTTAAAGTATATCAAAAGTATTCGCTTTGCGAACGATCACACGTCGTTACTGGGGGAAAATTCAAAGCCTACTGACGAACAACTAGGCGGCCCAATCAGTGCTGCCAACAGTTAGGACCTAATTTTCCTGAAATTAGTGCTTCTGGGGCTCTTTGCCTGGGAAAAAATCCAAATGTATTCTCAAGGTGGGTCAAGCAAAAGCTCAACACTCTAAATAATGTAATATCTATCTATTTCGATTATTATTCAGCGACTGTCGACATTACGTCGCACTAACCCGGTGATGCACTACCTAGCTAGGTTATCTAACCTCATCAAGCTGAATGATAATCTAATATCTTATCTATTTCGATTATTATTCATCTATTAATAACATTACTTTTGGTAGGAACAGTCAGTGTGAACAACCTGAGTGATTGAGCCGAAGTCTATTATTTATGAGTCTATAACTAGTTAACTCTAATGAAAGTATTACTGTACAGTATACATAATGCGATAAGATGAGAATAAGGCCTATTTTATTGGCACGTTGACATGTACGCACATACCAACAACCCCGTGCAATACTCCAATACCTGCAGAACCTGTTTTTTTCGTGTCAACGTTTTTGGCTATGTACTACGTAAGTGTAGTAGAAATGCTCCCTGAACGGGTGTTCAGGTGGTTCATCTCATCCAAGGTTCAGTGGGGATCTACTGAACCTTGGATGAGGCGCCTTTATGACTCCTCAATCAAAAGATGAATCACTGAGTTGTTGTAGATGATTTTTTCTGTACTTACCTAATTGAAATTATATTGTTTTTCTAAATATACTTGTTTTAATGTAGACTAATTCTAACATAAATATTTAAAAGGAAACGTTTAAGGGGTTTTTTGGGTTAAGTGCCCGATGGGTAATCCTTATATTCTGTACATTTTGTGTCACAGACCTTGGTATTGCCCTACTAATACGATAAGTTCATCGAATTTTTTAAACAATGAAATAGACAGACAATAAAGTGATCTACTGTCGCAGTAACGCGTCGTACTTCTGGGTTCACACTCTTGTGTCGCTACAGATCCCCTGTCGAGCTATTTTACTGCGACACAACACAACACAACCTACAAGTGTGAATTATAGTCATAGTAATGTAAACCTACCCGATTGCATTAAGCGAGCTACACAGTTGCACATCTTCCGTTTTAACTGTACAGTTGAACTGACGGTCGTAATACTCGTAATCGAATATGTGTAGACACCAGGGGCGTCAGTTATAACTGCACAGTTCGACTGTATAGTTAAAACTGAAAGTGTGTAGCCCGCTTTATGGTGCGACACGAGTGACACGATACAAAAGTGTGAACCTAGCATTAGTCGCAGTATATTATCTACTCTGAGTGTGTCAGTGTTAATATTTATTCTCATGGTATTAGCAGTATTAGGTACCTAGACAGTTGAAATTTTCACAGAATGTATTTGTTAGTATATAAGTTAAAAGGTTAAACACAAAATACATCACGTTTCTAAAAGGTGAGCCTTTAAGAAAAGTGTTGTACCTCTATTTTTTTTATTCTCGATTTTTTGCGGTTGATGCACAAATCACTGCGTTTTAGCAATAGTCGCGTAGCGGTTGTATTCTCCTGGGTCTAGGGAATCCGTAGACACGACTATTGCGAATTAGATTCCTAGTAGGGATCGAACTCGCGCTTGGACGATTTTCACTTGGTACAATGTGTGCCAAGTAGATTGTAATTATCTATACATATAAATTAAAATGTCTGTTTGTAATGTAAAAATAACAGTTTTTTACAAAATGCGAAAGTAAACACGTTTCTATTTTTTATTGTCTCTCTATCTATTTGTTTGGGGTACGGCTGCTAATATACTGGCCACATTGTTCAAGTGTAGATAAAATCAAATAAGTTGAGGGTAGATTAATATTACACTCGTTATTTTGTTCAACCAGTTCGATTGTTGCAGTGGCGGAGCGGTGCGCGGTGGTTTGTCGTAGGTCAGTGAAGGTAATTGTGATGCAGCTAGCCGTTAACAAAACTAACGAAATACCTAATATGTTTTTGGGAATATTGGATAAAGGGTTTCACTATTGCAATCCTGGTTTTTCGCACTTGAAATTGGTACTAAGGACTATAAAGTGACAAAGTTTTTGAATTCGAAATTGAGTAAAATTATGGACAAAAGTAAAACGTGTATGCTCCGAACCGAGCCATCCTGCAATCTTATTTATCTAACTTCTATTTATTACTAGCTCAGTGAGCTATGCGGACACTTAAAAAAAACCTTCTATCTTTATCCATAGATTTTTCAGTACTTTATCAACCTCTACAGTCTACACAGAAGTATATTATCTACTCTGAGCTATATATATATATAGAGATATATCATAGGATTCATAGGTCACCATGGCGGACCGCGGTCCGGATCGCGGACTTTTTTTATATACTATTAAGGTGGCAAAAACAAGCATACGGCCCACCTGATGGTAAGCGGTCACCGTAGCCTTTGAACGCTTGCAACACCAGGGGTATCACTCGCGCTTTGCAGACCCTTAAAAAATCTTTTCACACCCTTCTTGAGGAACCTCATGCTGTACTCCTTTGGGAAATGCTTATGCGAGCCTTATGTACACAGTACAATCTAACAGAAACATAATCTTGTAACATTCAGCATCAATTATAAATTAACTTGTATAATTCAGGTAATTCAGTATGTCATTTAAATTTGCCCTCCATATTTAGGGGTAGCTCACATGATTGGACCACCCCTAATTGTCTTCCAAATGGCAGTCCATTTCATTTTCATTAATGGACCCCAAATGAAACTAATCAGTGATCCCTGCTCTACATAGAGGTTTCTTATTGGACTTTCAAAACACAATTGCACACCACTACTTTTCGAGAGGGTTAAGCATGGGGGTCTGCAACAGTGCCTCTATTAGAGAAGGACACAACTTACATGGTGCTTAATAGGGGAGTTATCTTGATGCTCGTTATTTTGCTTTTGTAAAACTTGTTTCTTTAATTGTTTGAAAGTGCTCATTATTTTATCAATCATCTCAACCTGTACTCATAGAAGACAAGAAAAATATCAACTTATATGATTGTAAAATGTAGAAAATATACATTACAAACAACAAAAATCAACCAAAAGTTATTTGATAGAATTATATATACCTAATTATAATAAAATATTTATTTCATGAAAGCAGTGACAAAACCAACTTGGTAGCTTTCATTTTGATATTTGTAATTTCCTACTAATGTGAATATTGTTACAAATTGTTATATCATGATTGTTCCAAAAAAAAAAGGTAGAGCACTGAGGTTCTCACGTGGCTTTTTTCTCGAGCCGGTGGTAATTTAGACCTTCATAAGTGCCTTATTAGGGCCTAAACTGAATAAATTATTTTAGAATTTGATTTTGTTTTGAAATAAAAACTATAGAATTTAGTTTAAGAACAATTTACTAAAGTATTATATTACAACAGATGCTAACACTAAAACAATATATGTATTTTATTCCTATTCCCTACCTACATTACCATGGCCTAACCTTACTCTGGCTCGCATGTGTCAGTACATATGTGGTGAGAGGTTTTGCTTTCATTGCCATCTGCTTGTGACGAGGATGTTCAGGACATATGACATACAATCTTTCATCTCTTACAACAAAGTAACAGGACTTGCAGCGTCTCCTTACGCGGCCTTTTACTTTGAAACCACAAGACTGATTCATCATAGGAATGCTTGATGATAATAACTTGTCTTTTGAAACAATATTTTGGAATACACTAAAACATCTATGAGGTGTTACATATCTGGCAGATAAGCCTGCTATTGCCGACGCAGTTTTAAATAAACTCATCATTTTTTCCATTCCTGAAAACAACACATTTATTTTAAAGAACGTATCGTAATTAATACTATGAAGAGATTGGAAATGATATGATATAATAATATAAAAAAACATACCTTTCTATTCAGTTAGAACCAAAACAAGGCGAGAATACTTTATTCAATGCAATGTATTTTATACAATGTTAATAAATGTGTAGGTATTGATTTTATTTAAAAATAAAGACCATTAGCGAGAAATGTGATCTGACATCTAGTTGACAGGACAGAGTACATTATCTATGACCTAGCGTAAGCGAACTGCGAAGCGAAATCCATAATCTTGCGTATTCTCTTGGACGGACACTTTGACAGGCATGACAGCCAATGTAATGTATGTGATAATTTTTTTGGCGGGAATCAGTGTGGCCATTGTGGTTGCGGTTGAGATTTTTTCCAGTCTCGTAAATTGTGTTATAGTGTTCTTTAGTATTTATTTCAGTTTCATTATGTGCAGTAAAAATTCATTTTGTGACTGATTTATTGGAAAATTTAAAAGAATTCTGTAGTATAGCTTTTTTGGGTTATGTGATCTGTAATTTTGGTCAATTAGATGTTACCGACATGTTTATGATTATCCAGAAAGTAAAATGATTTAGAAACTTTATAATAAAATAATTGTGAATATCTGCTTGGTGGTGTATATTTGGATTTGTCCGAAATAAAGTTTTTTTATTATATTGTTATTAATTCTCTAACACGACACTGGTTATAATAGTCCTTGGAGATTGATTGCCATAGTTAGGAAAAAGATGTTACAAAGAGAGAGACAAGTTATTCATATACATGTATTCTTCTTCCTTTTTAGTAGCAGATCGTTACATGTATTTAGGTCAGAGTTAACCTATTGACCAAAATGATACATCACTTAACCCATAAGTCATATTATAATACTGGCCAGAGTGGAGCGAGAGAGCTATGTATGGTGGAAGTGCTCAATATGCGTAATAGCGGGGAAACCCGCTCCGGGGACTGCTCTATGCCAGTACCCGCGACGGTGTAACCGGTGCACACCCCTCTACACCCTTCAGCCGCCTGCGCCGGTGTTGCCCCTCAGCGGCATCTTATACGCCGCACTTAAGGGGGGACCATCTGTGGTGGCGAGTCACCGTCTGCCAAATTTTATCCAATATTGAGACATATTGCATGGACGCCCGTAGTCTCATCCCTTAGCCCGGATATCCCAATCCATTAACAGCTCATCACAATAACTATATACCCATTGAAATAGTCTCTCCACTGGGCGAGGATCATGGGGTGCATCACTATGCGTTCTGGGGATGATATTCGCCACGTGTAACCCTTACCAATTATTAAAATTCTTGAACGGGCCTCTACGTGTTGGATATATTTCCCCCCGGAAGCCTAGATAAAGGACCGGACCTTATGAGTATTGCTTATGAGCCTCAGTGAATGTCAGAGATAATAATAATGTTTGGATATTATCACACAACTCCATCTGGCCCCAAACTAATCAAAGCTTGTACTATGGGAACCTATTACAGCATTATTTCCAATGTTCCTACAAATCATTCACTAAATAAAACGTTACTGCAGATAACGACTGACACCAAATATACACATTAAATATCCCCATACTATAACACAATTTACGAGACACTGGATAAAATCACAACCGCTCCGCCTGATACCCGCCAAATACGAAAACTCAGCTAATTATAAGTGTCGTATATTCTTTCATAGAATGTGTTCGATTATGTGTCGCAAAATAGTCTTGAGTGAATTTCGATGAATTTAGTTATGAGCCAGGTTTAATGTCGAGTGCCGTGGCTTGATCACCTTCTCACACATTTTCTATGGCTGATGTCCGACGAACTTGATTACACATTCATTGATTTAAAATTATAGATCGTTGAACATATTAAAGAGAAGAGCCAATAGAATACAACCGCTATGTGAGAAGAGAATAAACAATGTCTACAGCTATCTTGTCTACCTATCCATAGTGAACAATTTTATTTCTATCATTTCTAAGGACTTCAAATAGTTCAAATACCATCACTTCGCAATGTCACAATCCAAGAGTACAACCGCTACGCTAGAGTCACAATAACGAAGTGGTTATGTACTCTGTGACAATAACTGTCGTTTATTTAAAGCGAAGAACACGTGAAGAACATTACTATTTTTACATTTCGACGTTATTTTTATTTAATTGAATAATCTCTGGTAGAAATATCAAAAGTTACCAAACCAAAGTTACCAGGTATCAAAAGGTATTATTTTAGATCATCACAACATTTTGTTAGTTTTATCATTATCGTCCACGTCCACTAAATGATCTTTGACCCCGTGGTGAAGCAATCGCCTATTATAAACATCCAATTTATTCAAAATGAGTACAGAAGCTGAAGCACCTAACAAAACTAAGGCCGACTTGTTATCCAAAATGAACGTAAAGCCAACTGAGCCGTCTGCGGTCAACATTCACAAAGTGACCAAGACTATCGTCACCTCGCCTGATATCTATAAGCCTGTTGGTCCCTACAGGTACGTGCCCCTTATGCGCCATAAGTTATGACCCTTATGTATTTATTTATTGGTAAGTAGTTAGGTAATATAAATAAAATAAAATTACAAACTATATAGAAACTGAAAGCATGTTCATACCTCCGCGTTTTACATCCTACCATTTGACCTCATACCATAAGTAGGTAACAACAATGTAAGTAAAGTAAACGAGTAGTAATCTTAGGTTCTTGGGGTTACATACCTTGATATAATATAGTCGGTTATGTAGTGTAGTGTAGCTATTTAATAAAAGCTATCAATATCTTGATGAGGCAGCACTCGGCAGAAGCGTAGCGTAGCCATACCATCAATCAGTATTCACCATTTTTCATACGTGTGTGGTGAGCTGGTGAGCAAGATCATGAATTGACATGGTATGGTAGTATGGTTCTTGTTCTGGGATCTCCCGTGGGAATTCCCATTAATATCGGAGCCGCCGCCCGACTGGGGACTATACCTCCGCCTTACAGAAGACCGCAGTGAAATAACACTACTTTGATGAAGTGTCGTGTTTCTGCGGTAAGTAAGATTGCCAGTGCTCCACGAGGATACACTGGGCTAGAAATGCTGTTAGCATAGTGAGTCCTCATAAACAACAAGGATGGCAACTCGTTAGTGATACTTCTGGTATTGCTATAGGCTACGGTGACTTCTTACCGTCAGGTGGGCCGTATGCTTGTGTACCACCTTAGTGGTAAAAAAAAAAGGAACCCCTTTCGATAATAGTGCTAGAGCTCGCTGGTGCTCGTGCCCGACCCGATCTGTAGTTTTTTTTTTTTTTTGTCATTATCACACAGCGCCATCTGGCCCCAAACTAAGCAAAGCTTGTACTATGGGAACCAGCAGCTGATTTAATACTTATATACTTTTTGTTTGTAAATACATACTTATAATAGATACTTAACACCCAGACGCAAGGCAAACATATTTGTCACATAAAGTTTGCCCCGACGGGAATCGAACCCGCGACCCCTAGCGCAGCAGTCAGGTATACTAACCACTAGACCAGCGGTCTCGTCAAAGAGTTCGGGGTAGACAGAGAGAGAAAATTCAATATTATTAAGATTAAGAGAAAAGAGTGGTGTGCAAGAACGGAATCAGGTCAAAAGTGTTGGTTAGGTTGTGTGAAGTAAGTTATGCAAGAAAGTTGTAAATATCGACAATCCTCTTTCCAACAAAGAATGGAAGCAACGAACCATTTTACGACATTTAATATAAGTTTGTCTTTTTATACCGTATCTATGTATCTTTTAACGTGGTTAATTATTATGCAGCCATGCGATATTAGCAGACAAGACGCTTTACGTTTCCGGCGTGCTCGGCATGGACGCGGAGGCGCAACTGGTGTGCGGCGGCGCGGAGGCCGAGACGCGGCAGGCGCTCGAGAACATGAAGCATGTGCTGGAAGCCGGCGGTGCCTCGCTCGACTCCGTCGTCAAGACAACCATCCTCCTTCTTAACATGGACGATTTCCAAGTCGTTAACCAGGTTTATGCGGAATGTAAGTTTATTACTATTTATGCGTAAGTATTCGAAAATGTGAAATGTGAAAGGGATTTTTAGTGTGTATTACAAGGTAGTGGGTATTATAAGCAAATTAAAAGTGATTAAAATTGAACAAAAGTCACGTGACTCAAAACGCTCCAAGACCGGCCTTCTGGCTCGTGACGTCATTACTGTTCTCAGAGAGCTCCACCCCAGTACACGGTCGACGACGGTTTCTTTGTGTGTAGTTAAGTAGGTATTGATAAATAATATCCAAAATTTTGTGCAAAAAAATTGATTTTGATAGTAAATTTCATCGAGTGTTTTTCATCGAAATTTCATTGAATTAATGTATGATAAAGTATTTATTAAAATAAAGTCTAATGTGGATATATTTATGGTACCTAATGGATAAACTCAAAAAATATGGTCCGTTAAATTTTGCTGAAGTAAGAGGTACTAAAGCATCAATGTAAGTTTCAATTATTGTAAATATTAGTAAATCTAGATTCTATCTATCTATCGTCCACCCTCTATGTAAATATCTAATTATATATATAAAGAGTCGTCATGTCTGCCAAAAACTGATGGCGGGTGATGAAAGGGAGTGTGGTGTAACACAATCAAGAGGCATTTAGGTAAGCACAGTCGCTTCAACCACACGGCCACTACAGCTCTTTATCGATCTCTATACATCACGCTACAAATAAAATGCTGTCTGTGAATCTGTCTCTAGACTAGGCCGTGGTAGCTGTATGTTTGACGTAACCGCCGGGCATTTTATGGGACTGGGCACAAACCCCGGTGTCCTGAACCAATAAGTTTTTATAAACTTATCACACAGACGGTGCGAGCGAAATGGGATTACCCCGTACCCGTAGAATTGCACATGCACCGGGGACTGCACCACCACCTATCTAAATATCGCAGTCAACTACTTCAATGTAGTGTTGTGTTGCAGCATTATAATAGGTTCCCAGAGATCCACAAGGATACACTGTATGCTGGCAGTAACCTGCTAGCACAGTTAGGCCTCTCAACAACAATTGAATTTGGCAGCATCCTCATAGCAAATCAAATTTGATATCGTTTTAGGATTTATTCGGCGCACTGCTTGAAACCATTGGTTTCAACGCTTAGCATTTAGTGGCACTTTTTATTATTATTATTATTATTATTTTTTGTACCTATGCGTCCATAATTTTATTTTATTTTATTTTATTTTTGTTTATTGGAAAACCAACAGCTAACTTAACATGACATAAGTAATGGATTGTTAACATAAAGCCAATTAAAGGTTCTCACTTATAATAATAGTATGAAATGAGCACGACAACTGTTAGCATTCGACATTTTGGTCACATTTATCATTAGATTGAAGATACTAACAAAATTGTCTTGATTAATAGTCAAAACACTGAATAAAATATATGCAACGATGACCATATAAGCGGTGCCGTCACGCGCGCATCGGGCTCGTTCGGGAGCTGAGCTGTCGGTGCGTTTTTGGCTCTGAGTTCACGAATATATTTTTAATGTGTTACTTGTAGCTTTTTAATTAAAGCGAAAAAAGAAACTAAACATAGTTTTGTATGAAAACTTAGATATGATCTTTCGAAATATGACAAGTTTTTTTTTCAATAACTCAATTCATTGTTACCTTTAACAGTACAGTACTACTACCAGCGCACAAACATACCTAACTAGCCTCCTCTATATTTTTGTAAGTGATAATATCATCTTGATTTGATATATCTGTACCGTTATCCGATTACATTTGTTTTAGATTTTCCCAAGGACTGTCCGGCGCGCGCCACGTACCAGGTGGCGAAGTTACCGCGAGGGGCGGCGGTGGAGATCGAGGCCATAGCGTTGAGTGGAGACCTCGTCGTGGCAGAAGCAGGCCCGTGCCCCTGTGCGCGCACATAGTACCCATCTAATCAACTTTACTCATCTGCTCGTCTAACTTGCATCTACCACTTATGCTAGTATACCTTAATTTAGATATTTAAAAATTGCAATGTAGACATTTGCATAGTTAATTACGGTCGCTGTTTATCAACATTTTGAATAATTGAGCGTGCAGCAATGTACCGCCAAGGACATGAGGGAGTCATGTGCATTTGGTCTGGTGACCTTAAACTTTTTAATTGTGTTAATGCCTCATTTCTGTAAATTGCGAGTGACTGTTACGTCAGCAGGAAGGTAGGTACTAGGCATTTTATTACTAATTTAACATTGTGTGTAATTCATAAAATACTGACTTCAACGACATAAGATACCTTTAAAATTTACCATTTATTTGTGTACTTATATACATAATAACTGTATAATATTCATTTGTGAACTTTCACAAAAACAACTGTGTTTTTATTTGGTGTATGAATTTATAATTCATTAAATACATTGCTCGCTAATTTGAATCAATCTATCTTCTATACATATGTATAAAAGGCTTTGTCCTGAATGACTGATTGACGGATGACCGCACAACCTAAACCACTGGATCGTAGAGATCCTGAAACTTGGAGGGTGTTCTTTGTATCACGTAGGCATCCGATAAGAAAGGATTTTCCGAAATTCGGGTAGGATTTGGGGGGTGAAAAAAGGGGCAAAGTTTGTATGGGACAACGTGATTCCTTGGGCCAATCTACTTAAAAAAAAACAGACCCCTTTTTTAACAAAATTGATGGAAGACGTGTTATAAAAGGGGTAGAAAGTTATTTTGGCGTTGATTGCTCGGAAGTTGATATCTCTTTAGAGCTTTTGATTTAAATTACATTTTATTTTGACACATGTTTGAAAACTCCATCCGATTTTATTCAAAAAGGCTGAACTCACTTAAAAACTTAAGCGAATACTCTTTTAAATTGGACTGTAGATATATTCTTGGGTATATCTAAAGCGAGCTACACACGTTCAGTTTTAACTGCACAGTTTTAACTGTACAGTCGAACTGTGTAGTTATAACTGACGCCCCTAGTGTCTAAACACGTTCAGTTTAGAACTGCACAGTTGTCAGTTTTGCCTACACACCTTCAGTTTTAACTGCACAGTTCGACTGTACAGTTAAAACTGAAGATTTGTAGCACGCTTAAAAGAAGAAACTGACTGACTGACATATCAACTCATAGCCCCAAGAGAATAAAACCGCTACGCTAGCACAGCCTAAACGACCATCAGATGACAGGCCGTTGCTTTAACCACAAGGCCACCACGGCGATAATTCTCATCTGATTTATTTTAATGTATTTAATAATATTCATAGTGATTTTCAGAGGGTAGCCGTGGACGTATGCCACTTTGCCCTATAGGTTATGATCGTTTCGGTACTACTGTTAGAGTGGTTTTGTTAGGGTAGGTGGCATACGACCGGCGCAATGCCACCGTTGCGGGAGTGACCGGGATTCCACACAGCACACGCTCGGGGAGTGTCCGGCGTGGAGCTCGGAAAGGCAGACCCTGCCGCATCAATCAATCAAATCAATCAATAAGACCCAATAAGCTAGGGTCGCTAAGAATTTGGCTATGGTATCCCCTGCCTGTCGTAAAAGGCGACTAAAAGGGGGCTGACGGGCCCGTGGGCAGCCAGAGTAGGGGTAGTTCGGAACTGACTTAATATAAAAAGCCCTCGGAGGATCTTACACGCGAAAAGGATTTGATTGAGGCCTTGCCGTACCTCCAAAGAGTTCAATCCCAGCATCCTCAAGAGAAAGTTGGTAGGATACATGTAAGGGCAGCAGTGGTGCATCTTTTTATATAGAAATCAGAGAAAGGTTTTTTGTACCTTCTCAAGCTCTAGT
Organism: Falcaria lacertinaria; assembly: GCA_951449985.1. Lineage (NCBI taxonomy): Eukaryota > Metazoa > Arthropoda > Insecta > Lepidoptera > Drepanidae > Falcaria > Falcaria lacertinaria. The sequence continues at coordinate 5,628,059 of OX602120.1, read as the reverse complement.
ATTTGAGACTCCGCGTAGGGGTTCCAGCCACAGCTACTTGCCTCTTACTTACCTACTGCGAACCAGGGAAGTAAACAAGAGCTTTATAATAAGAGGGTCTTGAAAGTCCCGTAGGTACCTTACGTTACGTAAAACCAGTAAAACCAAGCCTAAGCATTAAAGAGTCAAAATCAGAATCATTTATTCAGTTTAGGCCCTAATAAGGCAGTTATGCCTCTACCCTAGGGCCCGCCGCTGTGCGAAGTTATTATAATAAAACAGCACAGTTTTATGAGTTTTACCAAATATCGTTAAAACACTCTGGAATAAATGAGTACACCTACCTATTAGATGAAGTACTTTCCGGATTCATGTTATTATAAAAACCCAACCTTTCACAAAAGTTCATATGAATTGTAGTACTACCTACCTAAGCATGTTTGCAAGGTATGCAAATATATCGCGACTGGTGGTTGCAAATATGGTAGCGAATGGAGTTCTCATAAATTAAAACTAAACAAAAAGTGGCACGCCTAAGCAAGGGTAAGGTAAGGTTAAAGTTTACCACGAGGAAACACCTACTTACAGTTTTGTTATAGTGGGTACCTACTACACTACCTATCCATCCTACATAGGTTGTACGTAGTACGTTCAAAAAATTATAGGTACATTTTATAAATCAACTTATTAACTAAATGTATACCCATTTAGTTATATGTTTGTTGAACAAATAAATAAGACACTATTTTTATAACGGTGACCTAGAGGGGGTGGTCGTGAAAGCGGAGGGTAAGTCCAACAACCGGCGAGGCAGGCGGGGACAGCATAATTTATACTAAGCCAGCTAACTAACTGGCCGATGGCCGTACGTTGCGTGAATTGTATAAAGAACGTTTGTCGAAAATCACGCAGTAGGTACCCTGGCATGTTTTATTTTTGTTCACGTCGAGCCTCGTGCGTACTTTACTTCGATAAAAGTAACTTACCTATTAACTACAACAATTAATAAGGTTATTACAGAAATAGCTTTTAAAAGTTAATTTCAAATAAAATATCAAAGGGTGTTTAAATCTGGGTTGGTTAATTAGTAGCAAGCAGTGCACGTACTGGTGGTGTGGTAGCGATAAGCAAGCGAGAATTGCGTCCCTTGAAGTCCAAATTATTTTCATAAAAGTAAATTGTAGAACCTCAGCACTATGCGTGTTTTTTATTACGAATGTAAACACTTTTTTCAGAGGCCAGGTTTTTATATTGTTTCCCTAGAACATTTACTTACTGTCTTAATACAAAACACATAGTTTACCCTGGCGTTATTATAATCCGCTATTGCTTCCTATTGTGTCCAGAAACTACTAAGCGCAAGAAAAAACTAAAAGAACAATAGGTACTAAAAGTATCGTTTTGAGTTTGACTTTTCCGTATCATAGCAAGGTTTCTTTAAATATAAACTGCTTATTCCCGATTATCTCGGTAGTAAACAATTCATAATATTAGATGATTTCAGATGCATTTGTTTATAATCGACAATTTGGCCAGTTTTGTGAAAAATACTTCTTTATACATAATATGCCAAATTAGTCAATTGGGTGTTTGCCAAACACCCAATTGACCAAACTTTGGTCAATCGATCACTTCAGATTCTTCAGAATCTTGTGTCATGTAATAAAACTATAAGTTTAGCATACCTATTTGATCAGTAATTGCTTAAAAAATTAAGCACGCTGCGGTATTCAATCAAGTGTCTAACCACGATTCCAAATAGGTACCTAAAGTTCCGAGTACCTACCTAACTAATCTTTATAAAAAAAACTGTAGTGTCATTTTTAACCACTCAACTTAATTTTGATATTTTGTTGTATTGCATATGTTATATTGCACGTCTCGTTCGCACGATTCGTGAACACTGTGGCACTGAAAGACTTAAATATTTTTTTTGTTTTCCTTTAGCGACCGACGTCAGGCGTTAATCCTATGCAGTCGCTTTTTATTTCCATTCCAAATAGTAAGGATCATCGTACTACTAGTAGGACTACAAAGATGAATGGCTATATATATACCTACTATGTCTGTTTCTTTAAGTCTGGGTGTCGAAACTAAAACCACTAAAACTAAGTACTCAGTAGTTCAACCAACAACAAAAGTATTTAGGTTTTTCTTTAAGAAATATCCAAGGATTCTATATTCTGTCTGAAAATGTAATAAAATTTCAGTATAATAAATTTACAAGTTGTAAAAACATGCGTTTAATTTTTTTTGTGTCCGTGTGATTGCTTCCCTCGATTATCTCCGTAACGGCTGAACTGACTTTGACAGAACTTTCATACTCAAGTAGAGGAGCATTCAGATGTTCAAGACAACATTTTGTTAGAGAAATGATAGGTCTCCACGAGATTCAAATGATCATTTTTTTATTACCATGAGGGAAATGTCAGTAAACATTGCGGGTCTATGTAAAAGAATGTACAACGTTAATTGGAAAAACACGAAAGGGGTGCGAGGTCAGTTTAGTGGGCTCCCTCCTCCCATAACTGGCAGGTGCTACGATACGATCTGTGTAGTATGGGCGGGCGGCACGTCCACGTCGGGCATCGGGCAGTCGAGCGGCGTTGTTGCGGCCGGCTGGTCAGGCGTCAGGCACCCCGGCCCGGCCCGACGACCATTGTACTTACCACGATCGTAACACATGGCAGCCTACTCGCAACATGGGTTGTACCAGCAGTGCTCAAAAGATGCCCACATCGGCCACAAACAGCCCTGGTACCTACCTACCCTCGACATCACTTTGTATTAATATCATAAAACGAGTCTTTTTATAGACTCGTGTTGAATAACTACATTTCACTTAATTGACTCTATAAAATTGTTATACCTACTGTACATTTAGATTTACGGATTGTATTTGTAGCTGTTTAATTGGCTACGAACTACGAAGCAGTTTATTCTCCCAATAATCTTTATTACATATAAGTACATACACATAAATATGATTGTTTTGAGATATAACTTTAAAACTTTTATAAGTTAAATAGTGCCATGACAGTAAATTAGTTCTTTTCCAGAAAAAAACGTGAAGTTTGTTCAAGAAGCGAAAGTTGAAGTAATTTATACAAAAGATGATAATGAAGGAAATGAAATAAACGTGCTTCCTACGTGTGATACTTTACATTTAGCTAGAAATAATATACCTTTCGGTGAAGCATCTTCTTTAGGAACTGAAAAAGGTCAGTAAATATTTTAAGTATATTATCACGTTTACATTATTTGACATACCCCAAGAGAATACCTACAATATTCCGTTCAGGTTCAACTTTCCTAATTAAATTTCTTACCGTACAATACCCCGGTAAAGGTTTACTTTTGTAAACGACTTAACACGCTAATGCTGAACAAAGGCAAGGTATTTGAAGGTATTTTTGTTTACGCATATGTTCGACGGAAATAATGCTACGTGTACTACCGTTTTGTGTGAACTTATGAACTAGCATATTGACTTAGAACTGGCTGATTTTTACTTACTTCTACTATTATCCTTTATACACCTGAACTCATAATCCCATTACAGGTTTTCAAGAGAAAAGTAATAAAGAAAAACATAATAATCAAGAAGATACGGAAAATGAAGAGAACGCCCCAAAAGAGCGCGACGAAACGATATCTTCACTAGAAGCAGCTGTTGAAAAAGTAGTTGAGTTTTACGTAACTGGCCATACTCCAAACCACGGAAAGGGTTTTACCAGCTTCGAAGAGACTCTTGATGACAATTCGACTAGGAATGACACTGCACTCGAGCTTCCCGCACTTACTGCAGACACTGTGGGCGACGTAGAGCAATCGTAAGTACCTATATGTTAGGGATGGATCCCTATGTGGACATAATATGGATGGATATGATACGAATACACATTTATTTTGTCTATATGGCAGAGGTCAGTGGTTCTAACATCTTAGTGTAAGAGGGACCATTTGACAATATTTCTGGCTATTATTATATCATACATTAAAAATAATATATTTTATAATAAATGCATGTATATTACCATACTATAACTATTGTATCTTCCAGGGAGGAGGCAGCAGAGGTAGTAAGTGAACGAAGCAGCCCCAGTCAATCGGAGAGTAGCCGCGCAACGCGCTGGGAGGCTTTGGCGGACATCGCTGCAGAGCTGCCACCCTCGCTCGCTGTCGATCCTATCACTGGGCAAATCTATGCCTTATCTAAATAAACTTCAATACTCATAATAATCTATTTTCAATACTTATTCAGTGGAGTTTTTATTCATACCAAAGTATGATTTAACTAGTTACTTGATCTGTTTAGAATTCTCTGTGTGATTAATAAACCTTTATAATTTTATGTAGACTGAAAATATTGAATGTTTGTGTTGAATTAATCTCTATCAGGACTTTAAATTGAAAAATACCTTGATTAACAATAACACATTGTATAATAATTCAAATTACAAGCCAATTTGCCATGCATGCTATAAATTGTTCTTTATTTTTACCATAGCCATACCATTATCAGTAGTTGTTCCACCAAACACTACAGCACACAAAGATGACTCTGCAAGGCTATTCCAAACAGTTCCAATCCATTGATCAATCTTTTTTATTTGATCCAATTCATTATCATCATTTATTGTCAGCTTCAAGTGTGCCATTGTAAAGTTGTATGAACCAAGTGCTTGGGTGAGTTCTGAAATCACTTCGTCTGCTCCATCAACAGTGCTTAGTTTCACTTTATTTGGTTTCCGTTTCTTAAGTTGGGAAGAGATACAGTCCTTTGCCTTAGTTAAATATGTGTGATAATCCCCTGTGATATCATCACAACCAATGATCAAAGATGATTTTTTTTGTTCTATGATGTGATTAAATATAGAGAAAGCATAATGCGGTGACGTTTGCATCTTGATAACATTTTCCTTATATTTCTGTCTATTTGTGTGCACTGCATCGCCAAATTCAACAGTATTGCTTAGTTTCAGTTGAACAAGTTTTAAGGATGCAAGAGAATCTTCAACAGAACAGTGTCCATTCTTCCCAGACTGGATATCCTCATTGAGAAACTCCCTAGCCAGAGCTTTCAGTTTGGGCTTGCGGGTTCTTTCTCCAGTAAAGTTATATATCAAACTAGTATCTATTACATAGGGATGCATCATCTTTAATGCATGTAAATCTGTGTTTAAAGATTGGCCCACTAATATAGCATCAGGAGGTAGAAATTCTCTCAAATCTTTTTGCACATCCTCAAGCCGTTTTGATACATCACTTAACATTGATTTAGTGATACCGGAGAATCGGGTTAAATAATCTGTTATATTATTGTATGGCTTAACCAATGCTTCATATACAGTTTCATGCTTCTCATTAACTAAAGACACCCGGGTTAGCTCAGAGCCTGCATTTGTCATGCACATCTCACAATCCAGCCCAAACAAGGGTGATTTTGATGTTACTGGTGCATATTCAACTTTAGTCATTACATAATCTGAGTATGCATTCTTTAATTTGCCTTTCAATGGAAGTGGATAATTCTCTTCTATTAATTGCCAAGCAGACAATATTAACTGAGTTCTAGGGAATTTGTCCTCAGCATTATAATCAATTTCAATTTCTTCATTGCAGCCATTCCCTATTGGAAATACAGCTTTCATCATAACCATCAAATCTTTCCTTGCTTCCAGAGCCAAGTTCATGCTCCCATACTTATGTATAATGGCTTCTTTTTCTACTTCTGATAATGATACTAGAGCCAGTTCCTGCACTAATGAGCCATTGTAGATTGATGGTGTTAATGTTTCTACAAAATGTTCAAATACCTTATTTGCCTGCACACATTGAACAGAATATTTCTCCCAATGCTTTATGGAGACTCCTTCTAGTATCAGACATGTAGTTTGGCATATTCTATCACATTTATCCAGCACATACCACCTTGGAGGCTGTGACAAGTTGAGGTTGCCGAGCAGAGAGTGTAGCAATAAATACTGTATATCTGTAAGTACCAAGGGTACCCTATCAGAAGCCGGAGTTGTTAAACTAGCACTTTCTCCTGCAGTTTTGAAGCGAAATTTGGGAAAATGCTTTTTATGTCGCTTTGGTGTAAAATAATTTTCATCTGATTTAGGATTTATGGTCTTTATATCTTCATTCGTACTCCGTTCACCTGCACATAAAAATTCAAGAAATGAAATGCAAATTAAATTATTAACATGCGAATTCAAATGTGAACAATAAGTTAAATTTAAGCTAAAAACACATGTGCTTACTTCGTTCAAATCCATCACAAGCACGACGCTTTTTACTTTGAGGAATATCAGGAATTGAACTCATTATAACCCAAGGAATATTGGTATTTTGCTTTATTCTCGGCACACGTTGTATTATCTATCTTAAGTTGAAAGATACATACTACAATTGGAAAATAAATACTACCTACAACAATACGTATGGATTTGTTAACACAGAGTACATAACAACTACGTTTTCTTCTTCTTCTTTAAGTTAATGGCGACGAGCTTATATACAGCTATTCCGCCAATGTCAAGTGGTGTGATAGGTACAGAGTACATAAGTACTAAACGTAGTGGACGTTTATTAGTGGTAGGTGAAGATAAACGATGGAGACGTTTTATTTGTGAATTGATTGGGACAAGTTATTTGTCAACTGTCAAGTAATGACCGTCATATTCTTCTTCCTCCTATCTTAACTATGGCAATCAATCCGATTGAAGGACTGTTTTTGCCAGGGTCGTGTTCGACAATTTTCAAGTTTCTCAAATTTTCGTCTTTGTTGTATTAAAATGCTTAGTGTCATGCATATAATACCGTGTATTGTTTCGAAACAATACACGGTAGTAGCAAATCAAAACACGCTTTTAGGTCAAGCTAACCTATTGACCAAAATGATAAGTGAGTCTAACCCAAAAGTCATATTAGGTATAGCATTATTTTTATTTCCAATGTTCCCATAAATCAGTCACTACAGGAAACGTTACTGCACATAGTGACACCGAAAATACACATTAAATATCGCTATAACACAATTTACTGTAATATATGAAGTATTTATTTCACACTGGAAAATATCTCAACAGCTCCGCCTGATTCCCGCCAAAAACCTCCTGTAAAACGTAGTGATTATGTACCCTGTGACCTCCTGTACTTGACTTGGTCCATGAAGTCACTATGAAATATGGATTATATTTGATATATACACGATATATGATTTATTGCCGCCAAAGAAAAGTACGGTCTTATAAAAGAGTACGGTAGGGTAGTTACTGTAATAACTGAGTTGTAGAAAAATTAAACAAGTAGTATGGTAATGGACTTTTATTTATAATATCGTTTGAATCTTAAAATAGCATTGTAAAAAGAACATAATTTACAATAGTTAATACGTTTATCGCACGTAGATTGAACAGGTACATTTTTAAAACAGCAACAAGATTATGAAATACCTAATTAAATTGAAATCTTCTGCGACTATGTTTTTACATCTAAAGAGTGTTCATTTCAATTGGAATCAACTTGTACCGGCAATAATATAATTGCGCTTTTTTTTTGCTCCGACAGTGCTTGTTATAAGTTTAGTATGAGGATATGATATCTGCCACCAATGACTTCTTTTTTATACCACTCATGAGGCACACAAGCATACGGTCCACCTGATGGTAAGTAGTCACCGTAGCCTATAGCCGCTAGCAATACCAGGGGTATCACTAACGGGTTGCCGACCTTGTTGTTGATGAGGACTCACTGTTGCAATGGTCTTCTGTAAGGTGGAGGTACAGTCCCCAGTCGGGGGGCACCAATTTAAATGGGATAACCCACGGGAAATCCCAATCGCCCTACCTCTCTTTTTAAAAGCTCATGGTGTGATTAATTACTATACATAAGCTTAGAAAAACTGATTGGTACAGGCTGGGATTCGAATCTGGGCCCATCAGATGACAGGCCGTTACTTCAACCACAAAGCCACCACGGCTTCAAAAATTCTGATATATGTAAAAAGGGTCAACCACACACTTTATTAGATAGGTAGGAATAAGACATAATACCTACACGCTCAAATGAAATACACGTGTAACCTCGTTTCATGACATATTCTGACACTTTATAAAGTAAGTAATGTTATATTATCATCAAATACGAAGATGAGTTGACAGATTTTTGAATTAAGTTGGCAAGTGGGCGTAAGGCCGGCCGTCTGATCCAAGAGCTGCCAAGAGCCCAGAGAATACAACCGCTACGTAAAATGGCCAACAACATCCAGAAATAATATATTTTTTCGATTAATCCGCATACAAAAAAAAACTACGCGTCTTCTCGAGCGAAGAGCGTTATAATAGAGAAGAGTAAACTAAACCGTGACTGAATCCCTGAAATTCGTGGGTCCCAATTCTAATACCAAAACAGGCCAGACATGTTTAAAAAAATGGGGATAATGTCTCCACTATCAAATTGTATCGTACAACGTATAATTCATTAACCATAAAGAAGAATGTGAGACGAGAGTTAATCTATGGTAGACAAAAAAATATATTTCTTTTTAATGTTATACTTAATGATGATATAATGTATGCTATAGCCAAATAAATTAAAATACTAAAAGTGATTAACATTATTTTTGGCAGTGCTAACGAAAACTATTATAGAATGTACCTAGTTATGTGTTATCTGAGGAAATGTTTCACCTCGATTTAAGTTGAACTGCAAACTAAAACCTCACGTCATGAGTACATATCAGTGAAATGACATACATAATGATCTAAAGGGGGCAATGTACCATTACTAATCAACAAATTACATATTTCTCGGGATTTTATTGATAAGAAATAAATGGGCAACGGCATCGCAACTACAGCCCCCTGTAGCAGTATGATAGCCCGGAAATCATAAGTAAGAATCCATATATTATAATTATATACATATATTATGTCTAAGACTGTGACCAAAGCTGATGAAATCAACCAACATGATTACGAGAAGCAACAAATATGCATTGGAATAGATTTGCATAATGTTAAACCTACTGAACATTCAATATAATATTTCATAGGAATATGAAGAAGTATCAATATCTATTCTGTGTATTAATTGTACTGTTTTCCTGTTAAATAGCTAGGTCCACTCTCAAATAAAATTTACTTATTCGCAGGTAGAGTTTTTTCTATAAAGACTTTCATATCTTTGAGCTCTGCCTCTGAAGAACTATGAGATAGGCCTTGGTAAGTTGTGAACTCGATATTCTTCATAAAAGTTTTGAGAAATGATGCAGTCATTTGCCCCCACTTGAACGGTACGACAGGGTCGCAATCACCGTGAGCTTGGAATATCTGAAATTGAAAGCATAAACTTAAATAAAATCTATAATTTTAGCACCAGGAACTAAATTTAAATTGCAAACACAAGTCCAACGTTAATTAACCTCTTCTTTCAATGTTAATCCAGTAAATTCAAACAGCCTATTTTAACTACAATCTAAATAATGGCATATTTGAATCAATTGGTACACTTTAAATGTATTTATGCTTTAGATTGTACTTCTTTGGAGCATGAATGGCAATTCAGGACGTATTTGCAGTTAGTATCTGATGAAAAGATTGTCTTGAATAAGGAACATATTTTATTTATTTGCATAACAGATTATTTAGCAAAACAGCTTTGATTATTCTATTCTCTCCAAATCTACAAATGTATTTTTTTTAAAGTAGGTAGCTTGTTTATTATATAGAGGTATATGTTGTAAAATAAGAATATGCATTCATGGTCAGAAATGTGGATAACATTTTGGTATTTCAGGCACTGTGGTTTTGTTTATAATACTTATTTTGTTATGTCTGACTGAATACAAAAACACAGATGTGGATGAAAGGAACAAACATTTCAGAACATTGAGTTTCTTAGGAATTCACATACCGGTAAATCCATAGGTGCTTTGACTGCATCGGGGAAGTGAGCGTGTCTCGGCAGCCAACAGGACAGCGACATCACGCCGGCTAGCCGCTCGGGGTATGTGAGGGCGGCGTGAAGGGCCAGGGCGCCGCCTTGGGAGAACCCACCCAATAGAACTCGACTAGCCGGAATTCCAGTCTGCAAAAATTCACTATTAATTTTAAAAAATAATTCTGAGATGAATGTGATAACATAATTGCAGACTACTAACTAACATAATTGTGTTTCTGCGGTAAGTAAGGTTGCCTGTGCTCTACGAGGATACCCTGGGCTAGTGGTAATGCTGCTAGCACAGTGAGTCCTCATCAACAAAATGGTTGGCAACCCGTGAAAAGTGTGAAACAACACTACATCAAGTAGTGTTATTTCACTGTGGTCTTCTGAAAGATGGAGGTACAGTCCCCAGTCAGGCGGCTCCAATTTAAATGGGATAACCCACGGGAAATCCCAAATCGCCCTACCTCTCTTTTTAAAAGCTCATGGTGTGATTAATCACTGTACTTAAGCTTGGAAAAACTCATTGGTACAGTCCGGGACTCGAACCTGGGCCCATCAGATGACAGGCCTGTTGCTTCAACCACAAGGCTGCCATGGCTTTAAACTAAAAATTATAAAGACTTACTACAGTTATGTAGTTCCTTTTTGTTTTTATCTATGAACTATACTGGATCATGAATAAGTTTAATTAATTGATTGTAAAAAATAATGTGACAATGCTGTGACCTAGTATTTTATTTTGGTCAGCTAGTGCGGGTTTGTGACAAAGCCATTTCAGTAATGCTGCTTTAAACCGCTTGGATTAACAAACTTTTACACCTCAAACACTTTTAAAGCATTTTCTTATGACATCTAACTAAACTGAACTAAATTAAAGCAAGATCTGTAGTAAATGCTCAAGAATGAACATCTGTCATTTGCCATAAAAAAATAAAATTTATAATGATATTTTTTTAGAGCAGTATCACATTCATAAAAAGTTTTCTAATTGTAATTATTATTACACTAAAACATTATTTTACATTAGTTCCAGTAACTTAATTATTTTCGACTATAAGTAAGTTGTTACCATATTATGAAGCTAACTACTAAAACAAACAATCTGTGACCATCTAAATTCCCTAAACAATGGTTTGCCATTGTTCTTCACTCTTTCAAATAAATTGTGTGCATGCTCAGGAAAATGTATGCACAAAATATTTATTTGAAATATGTTCTGGTATCTATAGCAGATAGATGCTGTGCCTAGTTTGGGATCAGTTAACATTGTGTTATTGTTATAATATAAGTCTGAAATACATACAAGTGCATAAGGTAAACATTGCCTACAACTTACTTTAATTTCATCGGCTATCAATTCATGTATCAGAGTTGTGGCTCTCATAATTCCCTCTTCATCTTCTGGAGCAGTAGCATCCAGGGTTCTGAGGTCGAACCAAGATGGCATTCGAAAACCCGCATTAAGTGTAACTGGGATAGTGGCTGCGGTTGGACAAATCACCTTAACGTGAGGGCCTCTTATAGCTGCTATAGTACTGGCCCAGCCATGTCTGTAACATCCAGCGTTTAATCAAAGTAATAATTCCTTGCCCTCTAAATACCTACATTGTCAGAAAAATAAATACTAACCCAGTATCGCCAAGTCCATGAAGAAATATCAGCTGTAATGTAAGTAACAACATTTTACTTTAGTAATTTCCATGACATTCATTCGAAAAATAAGAAAAAATTAGGGAAATAACTCACAGACGCCGTTTGTCTTGCTGTGGCAGCAATAATTACAGGATTTGGTTCCATTATAAGACGTAACTAAAATCAATAATCGCTCGCTCGCTACTCAACTCCAAACTTCAACTTCTGAAATCTGAATGGCTTCTGCGGGGTTGCCAGTTTGCCACAATTTCATAAATGTCGCCGCTCGCTATGTAAGTGTATTATCTATGCGCTCGCTACTCTCACAGAGTAACCAGAGTACCACTAGGACTAGAGATGTCTAATAAATTAAGTAGCCGTTAAAATAAACGAATAATTAAAATTAATCATCTTATTCGATAAACAAAAATGTTTTTGCATAAAAATATCAATCAAATTTTATAACAGCTTCTACGAACTAAAATTATTTAATTTGAATGCATAACCCTTATGGGTTAAAGTCTAAATTATGATATAGGGAACATTTTCGAATGTTCATTACTTCATCATATCAACAGTCCCTATGTCTAACGGGTTAAAGTCCAAATTTCAATGCAAAATTGCAAATAGACCGGACTATCGGATTGAAGTTAGCCACGCCTTCCGGGCGTCTTGCTAATTAGCATAAATGCTAAGGGAACGTAGACACTACACATTGTGTATACTACGTGTCACGTTGGTCACGTGACACGTTTAAGGGATAAGGAAATTCTTCAAAATTGTCTTGTTAATTTAATCTATGTTTTTGTAAATAGTTTCTTCAAAATAACAGAGTTTTTCTTCATAATATTTAATTTTAGTAATTATAAGCATGCATATTATATGCAGTCCTATGCAATAAACGCCGTATTAATAAAAACGAATATGAGCTAAATTATTTTCATTCGTTTAACTGTCTGCCTGTGATTATATTCTGCCTTGTCAATACTACGTAAAAACTTTAAGGGTGTCTTCGACTTGGCATTAATTACGAGTGGTCACCAAGAGGAGGGAGACGTGGAAAAATAAAAAAAAATGGTCACGTAGTATGTGTGTGTAGTGTGTACGTTCCCTAACCTTGCTTGAGTCTCTCGTAGTTCGCGGCGAGCGCATTCAATGTAAGACTTTAAGACGTTAGAGGTATATAGGGTGCATTTTCGAACGTTCATTCATATATTAATATTCAAACGACCGGACTGAAGTCTGAAGTTAACCGCGCTTGCAGTGGTTTCGCGACGTTTCAATTCAAAACTTTCAAACTTTACCAACTTATCAACTGTACCGAAGTAACATAATTGAAATTGAATGCATTGTAATTTAGACTTTAACTCATTAGGTATATAATTCGTTTTCGAACGTTTCATATATTATTCAACGTTCGAATAATTCATTCGTTCCAACTACGCAATATTTTTATCGTTGACGTGATACAAGATATTTTTATGCCAATAATATTTTTATGCATGTGCTATTTTTATGCATCTGCTATTTTTATGCATGTGGTATTTCTATGCACGTGATTAACGATACGAATTAATATCAAACCCTGAATAAATTATTGGAGTTTTTGGCGGGAATCAGGCGGAGCGATTGAATTGGATTGTCTCTAGGAACTCCATTAAGCATTAGTCGACACTCGACACTGGCAAAAATAGTCCCTGAAGGGATTGATTGCCATACTTAGGAAGAAGAAGAAGAAGAATAAAATATTAAATAATATTTTCACCCATTATAAATATAGATTTTTTTTTATCAATTAACGTTTGTCTAATAAATAAAATCGGCTAATATTGACATCTCTAACTAGGACTGTTGATAAAATATCGATATAATATCAATATATTGATATTATTATTTCGAAATATCTTTCTCTATTCCCAGTTTAATTATTACCTTAAAACGAAATGAAATTTTGTATTGATATACCTATCCTATATGTTTTTGTCACTATCAGCTCATAGTAGATAATATACTACGTACTATCAGCGTTGAATAAAAGCTTAGCATCGTTAGCATAGCCAAATACGAATTATTATGCGAATGATGACGGAATTTCATACAAACTTTCATTCCCTATTTTACCCCTTTAGGGGAGAAATTTCCGAAAATACTGAAATACGTATTGTACAATTTACTTAAGTATTTTTATCACGGAAACAGTCAAGTCCTAACACGTGTTTGATAAATAAATTAAATAGCAAATTTTCTTTCATTTAATTAAATTTTCAATAATATATTTTGTATTCTATAAATAGTAAACTCCCTTGAAAAGTCAGTTTGCAGTTGCAACAGTATTCTTCCAAGGTACATACAGCGATCAGAGAGTACATAACCACTACGTTGGCAGCGATAGGCAGTCATCGGAATCCGTCGCACGTAGATCTACGCGACGGATTCCGATGACTTTTTTTTTTAACATTAATAGAAAAAGTTGAAGTTGAAGTTGACTTTTTTTAAGTACTCTGTGGACATGATGTCTAATACGTCTATGGAATGGACATTGACATGACATGACGCAAAGCTAGGAAATTAGAGTAAATCGTGTTATGGTCATAAATTCTAATGAGGTAGCAGAAAAGTATAAAAGATTTCTTTTCCGTGCATCAAATCGTAACATTTATTTCATAATTTGTACAGAAATTGCATTTCAAGGTTAGTTGGAAGTCTTATTTTCAAGCAAAATATTCGAGTTTCTGGTCTACCAGTGTTTGTGTGTATTATCAATTCAATAGTCATTCTGTGAATATTCGTTTTGTTATTCTACACGAAAACGATTCAAGATCATGTCCCACACACAAGTCTTGGACCCAAAAGAATTCTTCAGTGGACTTAGTTTTTTGTCTGATGTGTATGATGAGATTCATATAGCAAAATGATTAAACCAATGCATTAAATATTGTGAATTATAAGGTTTAATCCATTAAATACAATTAAATATCTTTGGGGATTTTCGTAGCTGCTTTTAATATTGTGAGGAGTGTAAACTTTTCCACTATTGTAACATTATTTCATTGAATTCTTTTCAGTATGATAATTATGTTCTTTCTTACAGTACCAATAAAATGGCAAAAGAAGATATTTTACTTGGGGTGGAAATGGGCCGGCTTGAGATAGAGCCTGCCAAACTCAAAAGCAGTAGAAAGGATGACAATCCATTTTTAAACTACACTCATCAGAAACATAATCTGTCAAAGAGACCCTTTATGAACAACTGTTCCTGTACCACTAGAAAGCAAAGCAAAACCTCTGGAATTGTTAAAAAAAAACACAATGGAGTACTTACAGAACCAGTACTTAAAATATTAAAACACAATGGAAAAAATAATACCTTAGATGTCACAGAATGTCCACATCCCCCTTTTATAAATAATTCACAGAATGTTACTCTGCCAACACACAATTTGAACACTGACACCTTAAACTTATGTACCCTTGTTCAGACTTGCACTCAGTTGAAGATATCTGGTAGAAATGAGTGTAGCACAGCAGCTACAGATTTGTCTAATGACAATAAGTGGTGGAGAAATGTATCTGAACCGAGGCCAGTTACAGAATACAAACAGAGCAGTCAAGCAGGATCTTGCTCTCAACAAGCCTTAAATCCTCCTTGCGACATTACTATTGATGAATTAGCAAGTTATTTTGAAACCCTGGTACACATACCTAAGAAGATGTCATCAATGGCGGAAATGATGTACATTTGAATTAATTCAAAATTAGAGTGGAATAAGCGGTCCTAACTCTGCTGTAGGTTTAAGTGTTTTATGGTGACACTCATACCATAGGTGTGTTATGAGATAGAATTTATCTGATGGATAATATTACTATTAAAAAAAGATTCATATTTTCTTTTATATTTTCATTCATATTTTTACTCATCTAAATATGAACATAATAGTCTCCATTTTGTGTATAATTTTGTCAAATCAGCATTTGATGTGTGTATGTTTTGATCTTGTCTTGAAGACTCTTTGCATAGATCTCCTTGAAGCTGGTGTCTCAATAACTCTTGTTTGTAACAGGCTATCTAATATCTAATTTTTTATATCAAGTAACTGTCATAATTTTGTGCAGTGATAATATGATAAGAACACTATCATGTGTGGTCAGTGTTTATTAATAGTTTATAGCATCCAACATCGTCACAAGGTACCTTGAGTATGTGATTTATTATAATGACTATTAATGTGATTATTTTCGTTTTATTTTTATGTAGTCTTATAAGCAAAGAGAAAACAATAGATTTTGGGTCGTTACCCGTCCACCCACCGCCTTTTAGGTTGGAATAAATTTTTAAAATGTCGATATTTTTTTATCGATACGTCGTTGAAATCCAAGAGAATACAACCGCTACGCTAGAAGAGACGGAACTTCTATATATTACAAGAAAATATGCAGACATCAGCAAAGTTTCCACAGTTAAATATACATTGCTAGCGGCCCGCCCCTGCTTCGCACGGATAGACTTTTATATCAAATATTTTGTCTACTCGTGCAAAGCCGGGGCGGGAAGCTATTATAATATATAGCCTATGTTACTCAGTGATTATGTAGCTTTCTAACGGTGAAGGAATTTTTGAAATCAGTCTATAAAAAAAATTAATAAAATTAGGGGTGGACTACCCCTAACATTTAGGGGGATGAAAAATAGATGTTGGCCGATTCTCATAGATACCGAATAAGCACAAAAAATTTCATCAAAATCGGTCAAGCCGTTTCGGAGGAGTATGGCAAGGAAAACTGTGACACGAGAATTTTATATATTAGATTGAGCAGTAAAAATAAAAATGTATGAAATTCCTTCCCCTCGTATGACCAATATGACGAACAAAATGACAGCTGTTGACACTAGTGACTTCCTTACATTTATCGATAACGATTCTGTCATAGTGGTATGAACTGTCGATGATTCTTCACTATCGATATCGATATCCAGCTTATTCCCACATTAAAATATTTGTTACTTCTACTTTGTGTAACCATAACTATTAAATAAAACATTGTTGTTGATAGTAAAGCTTATAATAGGAACATAAATTACATTCTCGTAAGAATTATTAATAGATAATACGTTCTTGCAATACAAAGATCCAAAGCCAAACGATAATATATTATATTAATATACAATACGATTAATTGGTTCAAATAGATTGCTACCTATCTAAATAAATAATTGGTATAAATAAATTAAAAAAAAAAGGTATTTTGTACCTAAAAGAGATCCCAAACGCTGTCACTTGCAATAATTGATTACAAAATCAACCATTGCAAGTTTTAATAAAGGAAGGATTATTATTTTTAGTAGTAAAATATAAACATCTATACAAATTTATAAAAATAAATAAATTGAAGTGTCTGTTTGAAATATAAAATACACAATACCATTACTAGTCTGCTCGGCTTTTTGATGTTGCTGAAACAGCAACTGAAATCATATATATAGTCAAGTATAGCCTATGAAACTTAAGAATAGTGTCTCCAGTCTGTCAAACTATTCCCAAAATTGGAACAGTAGTAGTTTCAACAAACATACATACAAATTTAATGCTTTATAATATTAGTGTTGATTGTTGGATTAGTGTAGGACATGAAAACTCACAGTTCTTTCTATAAGTTATGGAAATCCAACCAATTGAGCATCAGTAGGTGGCGTTGTAGTTAAATTTAAGATTGCGATTGCAAGATTTCCTTTCTTGGAAAATGATTGATACACATCATCAGAATTGAATATCTATGGTGGAAGCTTTTTTTCCTGTAATAGCATTCACATCTCTTGGCACTGTGGTGGAAGCTTAGTGGATGCCTACGTCTACGTCATAAAAGGTACGTAGGTACCGTCAAAATTTTAAGTCGCCTACCCCAGCCCTTTAAGCTATGCGCTTTTATAATCAAAGGCTGTGCGTTGATATGTCAGTCAGTCAGCTCAGCTTCTTCTTTTATATAAATACAGATATCTGGGGTCTGGGGGCACTGTTTATAAGTGTCTAAAAATTGTGTAGATAGGTACGTAACTTTTTACTAATATTATAAATGCGAAAGTATGTGGATGTTTGTTTATTTATTGCACCTTTCACTTCTAAACGGCTCAACCTTATCCTTGTCGAACTAAAATAAAATAATGATATCAAAGTATAGAAGAAACGTAAGCATTATATAAGAGTAATCAACCATGGCAGCACGCTTGGCCTGGACGACAGAGGGGCGTAACGACGCGACGTGAAGGGGGAAGTATCTATATAAATGGCGGCGTTTGAGGGCTCGGTCCAAGATTCCGTTCTACTGTGTTAATATATATTATATTCTAGCGTAGCGGTTGTATTCTCTTGGGATTATATCTCAGAGATACTATATGTAAATTATACCTCAGAGTAGATAATATACGATCAACCTAGTTCGGGTGTCTTGTCCAAGTAGGTACTATCATCATGTCAGCCATAGAGATAGAATATATTAGTGATTGATCGATCACTCAAAACTGATCCATTTTGGAATTTATTGCTATGCAGAGTTTTGCTGTTAATTGTTGGTATAATTTATTCCAGGATGCATATACATATTCCACAAATTATTTACTTTTCTCAGTCACAATAATTGTTACATCAATTTTAGTTTTATGGATTTACGAAAAACCTAAATTTTATAAGGTACTATTACCTACCCTGTTCTTAAAGTAAGTCTACGTAATGGAGTATTTTCTCAGGTCTAATTTATCAAAATAATAGCTATCTCACGCGACTTCGCCCGCGTAGCAATATATTAAATGTATAGTAATGCCAAAAATAAAACCCTGTAACCTAAGTTTACCCACTGAAAAGGTAAACATAAATTGTCAGTTAAGTGTAGGTATGGATGGGCTTGGATTAATATATATTTAGGTAGGTACCTACTACCTGCGTTCTACTACACTACCCACAATAGGTACCAATAACTTTTTAACAAAACCATTTTTACAGTTAATATTTAAAAGGAGTAAGCATTCAAATATTTTGAGTCCGGTACAAAGTGATATAATACTAGAAGAAAATGATAGCCGAAGTTGTGTTCAAGAGGTGTCAAGTAAAGACACAGATAAAAAGGATTACAAGGAAAATGCAGAGCTATTACGATTTGAAAATAGTGAATGCATTATGTAAACAACGTAAATATCTTGATGTTAAAAAATTGTGCACCTGGAACCAGTCATGTAGATTGTAGATAATTTGTTGTTACTATTTAAATAAGTAGGTATCTTCAATATGTTTGTAGGGATGAAAATTTTACCCAAGTTTTTCTTTAAACTATAGACAAAATGTAAACATAGGCATTGTTTATACAAATAATACAATTCCTGACGACCTTTTTTTGAAATAAATTAATATACCCTTTTTTTGTTCGGGTAAATAATATAAAATTCAGCTGCGGGGTACTATGATCCACGCAAAATTATTCTTTGAATAAAGGCTCTTCCACTATCCTCTGAAAGATCATTTTATTTTTAAGGCCTTAAACAGAGATTCTCCTAAATAAGTGTTGTTGCGTAGGTACAATCTACGCTAAATATGTAGGTAGGACATTGTCAGCCGTTGCAATAATAATAAATGTGGTTTTAAAATACATACTGAGATTTAAAGTTTTATTTATGTACACATAAATTAACCTCTTATGTTCATCCTTTGATTATATTATGATCAAAGTATTCATATTTATATACTCTATATCTCTATTTATACAGATACGTTATAAATGAGTAGAGAGTAGGAAAAAAGATCAACTGGAATTAATTAATCTAGCAATCGAATTTTACAGGATCATTTTCAAGGAAGCATATACACAAAACAACAACTTTTCAACTTTATTACATAAAGAAATAAGCGCATATTATCGATTTCATACGTCTATTATATTTTTGTCACACAAAAATTGCATATAAGCTGATTACAATTGAATGCGTTTAATGACACGATAGAGGTCGAAATAAATCTTATACAATGACAGTATACTTATCCCTAAAGCTTACAAAGATGGAGTTTTTTAAGCTCAATAATAATTAATAGCTAAAACGTGTTTCCTTGACCTCGACACTATAAAACACAAGTTAGCTATAACTGCATAATATAATAAGCGGTTGAAAGAACGAGTCTTCTTGTCAAGTATGTATGTGGCAGTTAAACAGAGTAACTGCAGTCATAGTTATTTGTATCATAACAAAACACGGTATCAATGAGTGAAACATTCTTCTAGTTGTAATGTGACTAACTAGGTAGGTATAATACTTATACTAGATTATATTTATTATAAATGAGCTAAGTGTCTGCCAGCGACTTTTCCCGCGATCCAGTTTGGGTATGAGACAAAGATTGTTTATATGGAACGACGCGTTATCGCCGTTGGCGATAAAAATTGAACGTCACAGACGAACATAGTCCGAAACACAATCAGAGACACTGGCAGGCGATCTGTAATTGAATCACTACAAAATATCTTACAAATTATTGTTTTTGTTAAACATAAAGTATTACTTGAGATGAATGTTTAGTATTATACAATATTAGTTTTCAGTATTTAAACATGAAACGTGCAGACAAAGAAATATAGTTGAATGTAAATGTGTCCACAGGCAGTAGTTTTTAAAGTAATCAACGTTGTAGTGAATAGTATATTTATCATAATATACATAATAATAAAGTATTTTCTGTTTCTGTGGATTGGAATAGGAATGGATATTCCTATTCGCACGGATAACTAGAATGATGTGCACGAAAGTTGCTGACCTGACCTGACGTAAATAATTTGATGGTGCAAGTATAGATATTTTTTCACAACTGTCTTTACCACTCATTATTTTATTGTTGAACAAATTTGTTATCACTCTTGAATTTTTGACCAGCAACATAGTTTCTACATTGATAACAATCACATCATTTTTGAGATTGAAAGAACCCTGCTTAGAAAGTATATATTATTATTAATTTGCATTGTAATTCTGTTTAACAATTAAGCCCATGGATTCAATGATTTACGAAACGAGTATTATTACACATGTAATTGGATTTTGTTCATAGACATTGTTACAATCAAATATTTCATTTATATCAAATTGATATACATATATACATTAAGGGTTTACACATTAACTTAGAATACCAAAATGAAAATAGCACTATAAAATAAATATAATTTTTAATCTAATATCAACTTTGATTTAGGTTGTTTTTAGGTGCATGTGCATGTGGAAATTTTGTTTTCGATTAGGGCTACTTACAGATAAAATTAATAAGTTATAATAACAATTCCTAATTTCAGCATTAAATTAATTTCTATGCATTGTGAAGCAATGTGTGTATAGCGGGGTCATGTTAAGTCTACCATATCTATAATGACGGTAGATCCGTAGATAGTTTAATTCACTGCTTTATTGGCATTATTATATATTATTATTAACTAATGATATCATTATCAAATATGGCTTCACAATTAACAAATATATAATGGGTAATCAATCTATCCAGATGATTTATAATATGTAGGGAACTACATAGTACTCTGCCTTGAATAAAAGCATTCTAAAATTGTGTGCGAAAATTAACGGGCCTGAAACTAAATATTAGACTTAAAAAACTTTCTATTTTGAATTAACATAACATAATAAAACATTATATCATATTATCCAAGCACTGCATGAAAAGTTCTTCAGCTGCTTTAACAACCGGAAACAAAATGTCCATGACACAAGGCAGGATAACCACAGCATTAGATTAAAACATTTGAAAGTATAATATGTAGCAATATAAATTTGGATTGTCTAAAACAAGCATAATGTTTTGTGCTCATGCAGTATTATCTGTATACAATTTTATACAAATAGATACATTTTATATAGTTTAACATGATTATTATACAGCACCCCGAATATTGTCCAGCAAACTGCTCCAATGAGGGTGTTCCTTAAAGTAATATACATTTCATACACAATTCCACAGCTCACATTGTGCACCATTACAAAAATAAATTATAGATGCTCCTAAGCTAGTATCTTCCGTTTATCTTGGCATGTGTTCGCTGCACACCTGCAAGAGGAGCAATTAGTGTATCTATTAGCTGCCAGCCTAAATAGCCAACCAATGCATAGTAAGAGTTTCACCCCACAAAGATTCTTACGAATGATTATCATGTTTATAAATTTGCACCAGTACTTTTATTCATTCTAGTTTTCATCATCATATTTTCTTCAAGTTTATAGAACCATTTTTGCAAGACCAGTAAAGGTTACTAAAATACGACTTAATGTTCCTGCCACATGACTTTTATGCATAGATACTGGCAAAAGTTTTTTATCCTGCAATCAAATGGATGAATAACTAAATTGACCTGTCTGAAAACTATTCTTATCGCCTTACTCAGTATAGTATGGTAACATAAGAAATATTGATACTCACAGCAGTTGAGCAGGAGAGTTGTGCATAGTTGTTTTGCGTATTTGGTGAGTTTGGGAACATGTTAATGTTGACGTGGGGTGGTGGCGGCGGGTGCGTGGCCAGCGGCGACACGGGCGGCACGGGGGGCGCTACACTGCTGCATCCTCCTGGACTGCTGCTGTTGCCTGTTGTCGACAGCCGGGAGAACGCCGCGAGCGCATCGGGGAAGTTGGGCGGCGTCGCTGGAGTGTTGCATGGCGTCATCAGTTGCTGAAAGACACAAGTCATCATACATCAATACCCATACACACACACAGGATCAGTTTGAAAGGTTAACTTGACACTTTGTTTATTTTATTTAACCGATTTGGAAAACAGGCATACCTTAAGCAGTTACTGAAGCCTATGGACCATTGTCGACCCTGCAGGCACTGTTTACACCCACCCAAAAATGTTTCATAGACAAATGTATGAGACACATGACAGGTAACTAAACAAAAATAAAATATTTACTTTTGATTTTGGATCTTTTGCATAAGATTATTTTAATAACAATACCTGGCGATAATGTGGTGCAGCAATTCCGTTTGCTCCTGCAGGAAGGGCTACTTCTTGGAAAAATATTGATAATGCTGTCTGGAAAGTATAAAATAAGCAGTTATGTACTTGTATAAATATAGACTTAAGCCTCAAAGGAATATGATGTTAGATGCAATTACAATAAGGTTGGTTTGCCACATTTGTGATAACTTTTTAATAAATATTAGTTGCTTGAGATTGCCGAATGATATATGAAGTTTTAGTTTGAAGTCTTCTGAGTAACTACTTGTAGATGTATTACATATGTTTTTATTAAAGTTATGCTTCTAAGCTTACTTAAAATCAAATCAAATGCATCAGTCTAAATGTTCAAATCATCAAGTAAATCATCATTCAGAACACAGAGGTAACATCCTATAATAGAACTTTTTAACCATTTGTAGATAGTTTTGCATATTAAACCAGTGCTCTGCAAACATTTGTGCCCAAGGTACATTTATTAATTCGGGAAAATTTGCAGGAATGGTAATGGTCAATTGGTAAGTGGTCGTGCACTTGCTTGATTTGCAGCTGTTGAGGTATTTTCTACAGTCTATGTATTTAACTTTCTGAGATAATCTTATTTTAAATAATGACCATGATACACCAGTGTGCTGCACCACACACTTTCCCGAACACAATCTTTTATTTTATGTTTATAGTAATATTGAGAGCCAATGTCGACAGCATATTTTATTTCCACGAAACAGATTAAACTATTTACACCAAAACAGAACTTAACCTCGTAAATAATAATATTGATATGGATCAGGCAAGGTTAACCATTGCTATTTGCTAGGTTCTTTTCTACATAGTAATACTACCCAGAAAAACCTTTGAAACACCCTTAAATCGAGCAAGAACTATTTGACATCATCTGGAAAGATCTGTGTTTATTATTGTTCTTCATTGTTCAACATTTTGAGATGGCAGCTACTGTGTGTATGTGTGAGTGTTCAGTATTTTTCCGCATTATTATAATCAATTTCCGCGAGCTAAACGGAAAACACAATATTGAGCTTAGCTATTTAGAGCTACAAGTTTAATTACGACATCGCTACAAAGTTTTGTTTGTAGATTTGCTCGTAAATTGCGTGATAATTTGTCAATAACAAAGTGCTTTCAAAACACACACATGCATAGATTGTAATCACTATCGTGAGGTAAATAACACCTAGGTAGTTCATAGCTTAGCATGACCTGAGTATTGCAATGATGAATGCAAAAAACCCCGGGTTACATATTAAATGATATTGTTTACTTAAAAAGTTCACGGGATTGCGACAAAATGATAATCAAAATTTAAAGCAGCCATTTCACGATTACCCAGTGTTTGTTTACTATTACGACATTTACCTCAAATTGCCAGTGAGCAGCCTGCAATAACTGTTTCGCTTGTTCTTGGGCGCATCCTGCAGCTAACACAAATTGGTTAATCATAACTTGTTCGCGTAGAGAAGAATCCATCGTAAATAATTAAACTAAATATCTAACTAATATTCGGCCGACTATGTAGCAGAATTATCAAGCAAAGAGAATAGAATTATTGAAAATTAGACAACGCGTATAAATTTATCAATGAGTTCTATTTATTGCCACAAGTGCGACAGAGAGATTCGATTCTATTCCACAAATTATCGCATAGACTTTACGTAATTACCATAGACATTTGGTGGATGATTTGAACAATATGTTTCATTAAAGTTTTATTTGTTCTGTGCTGTGATGTGACCAACTTTGAACTTCGGTTTCAGTTTCGAAACAAGTATTTCAACATTTATTTTAATAAGAGCGTGATCCGAGCAATCTATGGGCTGACTGACTGCTGAAGCTGTATCAGATATGACATAACTCGTAGACAGAACTCGTACAGTACCTTTCTTAAAATAGGGACCAAGTCCTTATTCTAAGGTACCTTACGTGTATCTTAGGTATTTACCGTAGTACCGTTAGGTTTAGTATTATCTACTCTGAGGTATTAGGTATTAGTATAATATCTGTGGTAGGTACCAACGGATTGCTTTGCTTGAATATTGTAAATTTTAATATTGTATTACTGTGCTTCATTTAAGATGTTGTTGTTCATTTATATTCATTCTTCATTTGTATCTAAATTGTAATAAGTATGCGACTGAAGGACTTGTTTCCATGTCATGAATAAATAAATATAAAAAAAAAGATTGCTTTGCATGCTCACATGCTACGTTTATATTGATCAACTATCAATAGTTTCGCTATCGATAGATGACCTTGAAAAATAGTAACAATATCGATAGTGCTTTCGATACTATCGATATCACAAATTAGCTAATACTATTGGTTGGAATTGGAACTGCTGGAAGCAATAGTATCGATGGGATCTATACTAACTATCACTAGTATTGATAGTATCATTTTTTATGTTAAAAAAAACGTTAAATACTATCGATACTAACGAAAATATCGCTTACACAATCGATTACTCGACTTGTTAAACGAGTGTTCAAGGTCGGGATAGCTCCTTACACGTGCCAGGCTGTGCATTTAAGCGCGCACGGCTCGAGCCCATTCGGCATGGTCAAAGGAGCCGCTCAGACCGCCAAATATAAAAAGCGGTCCGCCGACAAGGACAGTGTAAAGTGTGAAAAATTGCTCGATTTTGAGGAACTTGTTTTAGCTTGGTTACTTTCAACAAGGTATTAAAATTATTCGTATTCAATAATATTTTTTCATATTTTTTATGGTTATGTCATTGGGTCACCTATATGCCCCTTTCGGATACGACTTAGATTTACCTACATACTGTATAATAATATTAATAATACTAACTACGTGATTGATTCTTGGAAGGCAATACTATCACAGTTTATTAAACTATCGATAGTGCGAGCTGTCGATACTATCAATACTATCGATAGTATTACTTCTAAATCTTCAATAGAATCGATACTATCGGAGCGAATACATTCGATACTATTTTTGTATATCGATAGAATTGCTCTGTATCAAATATCGATAGTATCAATACAAAAGAAAGGCTATCGATACTATTGATATTACGTCATCTATCGATCGACTATCGATAGTTTAGCGATAGTCGACTATCGATGGGCTAGCCTAGTTGACATTGACAGTTGACTTGGAACTTGAATGGAAGGAAAGGAAAGGAAAGGTATTCGATTGCCTTCGATTACCTATGGAAACGTTGTGCGTGCACTGTTTTCGTGAAAGAAGTAAAATTATGTATTGATACACTAATTTGTTGTGTGTCCCACAATGTTTTACATTAAAAATAAAGTAATTTGGATCGGAATTACGTGTGTAATTAATATAACATACTGTCATAGTTCAGGTTTGAACTATGGTGGTGCCAAATCAGAAAGATTAGTGGCTAATTACAATAATATCGAGAATGTTCAAATATTATCAAGGCCAAAAAGGCAGGGTGACAATAACATATCAACTTCCAGTGAGACTAATGTTTTAAATCTGGTTGGTAACGTGATTACAAGCTCGTCAACTGAAAGTTCCAGCCTAGATGAAATAGGGAATGTTCCGGTAAACGTTTCGTCACCGGCCACTCAGAATTCCACTGTGGTGAGCCCTTCTGATGCTGCCCCTCTACCAGAAAAAAGTTCTGCTGAAGACGAACACAATAGTTCTATGGCGATTTTCTTTGTTCTATGTGTCTTAGCACTAGGCATACTTTTGATACACCTGATGTTGCAAACTGGGTTCTCCTATCTCCCTGAGAGTGTTGTCATCGTGTTCCTTGGAGCTTTAATTGGGATGATTATTAACTTGATGTCTATAAAGAATATAGCCAATTGGAGGAAGGAGGAAGCATTTTCGCCTACAGCTTTTTTCTTAGTACTATTGCCACCAATAATCTTTGAATCTGGTTATAATCTTCATAAGGGTAATTTCTTTCAAAATATTGGCTCTATATTGTTATTTGCCATTGTAGGAACAGCTATATCAGCATTTGTGATTGGAGCAGGTATATATCTGCTAGGTCTAGCACAAGTTGTTTATAGGTTGAGTTTTGTGGAGTCATTTGCTTTTGGTTCATTGATATCAGCTGTTGACCCTGTAGCTACTGTGGCTATCTTCCATGCATTAGATGTTGATCCTGTTTTAAATATGTTGGTGTTCGGTGAGAGTATTCTTAATGATGCTGTGGCTATTGTCCTAACCACTGCAGTATTAGGTTCCAATGATCCTATAATGTCTACTAGTGAAGCTATACTCTCAGCTATAAACCGATTCTGGCTTATGTTCTTTGCATCTGCTGGAATAGGAGTCTTGTTTGCACTGGTCAGTGCTCTCCTGCTTAAACATGTGGATCTTCGTAAGAATCCGTCTCTAGAGTTTGGCATGATGTTGGTGTTTACATATGCGCCGTATGTGCTTGCAGAGGGCATACACTTATCAGGTAATGTGTTCATTATTTTTCAATCTCTTGTGATATTCTAGAAGTAAAAGTTACAAAATGTAATAAATATAATAATTAAATAATTTTAACCCAATTAATGATGTGCAGTGAACATTTTTTATGGTTTTACATTGCTTGTTTTGTTTCAGGTATTATGGCAATACTGTTCTGTGGTATTGTCATGTCTCACTACACACACTTTAACTTGTCCACTGTAACCCAAGTGACCATGCAACAGACCATGAGAACACTAGCTTTCATTGCAGAAACCTGTGTGTTTGCCTATTTGGGATTGGCTATATTCAGGTAAATTATTTGCTTTGAAATTTCAAAGGTAAGGAACACTGGGATCTCCCATCTCTCATTTGAAATGTAATCACTCCATCAGGTGGCTGTATACATTTTCTGCCATGGGTACAATTTGGTAATGCCAGAAAAAAAATTGGTTGTAATTGTTTTTATTTATAACACTAAGGTGGCACTCCAGCCTACGGCCCACACGATGGTAAGCAGTCACCGTAACCAATAGCCACTAGCAATAACAGGGATATCACTAACATGTTGCCAACCCTGTTTTTGATGAAGAGTCACTGTTTTAGCAACTGGAAGAGACACTGTTTTAGGTTTAGCATTACTACTAGCCCAGTGTATCCTCATGGAGCACTGGCATCCTTACTTACTGCAGAAACACAACACTACATCAAAGAAGTGTTATTTCAATGCAGTTGTCTGTAAGGTGGAGGTACACTCCCCAGTCAGGCAGCTCCAATATTAATGGGAAAACCCATTGGAGATCCCAAATCGCCCAACCTCTCTTTTTTAGCTCATGGTGTGATTAATCACTGTATGTAAGCTTAGAAAAACTCATTGGTACAGGCCGGGACTTGAACCTGGGCCCAACAGCTTCAACCGCAAGACCACCATGGCTTGTAAAATTTTCTGACTTCAGGTAGAACATTAGATACAACTGGAGACTTAGTTTAATATTTTCAATTTGGTTTCGCTGTTCAATAAAAAGCAAATTAAATGCGTGTCTAAGTATCCAAATTGTATTTTTTATTTAACTGGTATATTTACAGTTTCAGACATCGTGTGGAACCAGCTTTTGTAACTTGGAGCATAGTGATGTGCTTGCTTGGCAGAGCAGCTAATATATTCCCCCTTGCATTACTCTGCAATAAGTTTCGTGAGCATAAAATTACTAAAAAGATGATGTTCATCATGTGGTTCAGTGGTGTGTATAGTTTTTTACACCCATATTCGTTAGCACAGACTTCAAAAAAGATAAACACATGTCTGAGAATATTTATTGATAGGTGGTTCACACAATTCTAATTTTTTTTCAGGATTGAGAGGAGCCATTTCATATGCTTTGTCACTACATCTAGGATTTTCTGATGAAACTCGTCATGTGATTATAACAACAACACTGATTATTGTGCTATTTACTACACTATTCTTTGGAGGATCAACTATGCCACTGTTGAAGTTCTTGCGGGTATATACCTATCAATGAGAAACAAATTATGTAAAATAATTACTTTAATTTCCTTCATAAGTCTTGACTCCTTTTTTTGTTGTGTTTTTAAGGCCAATAAGAAAACAAAGAGACCAAGGTCTTTAAGAAAACAGAAAGAAGTGAGCTTGTCTAAGACGAAAGAGTGGGGACAAACAATTGATTCTGAACATCTGTCCGAAATAACAGAAGAGGAGTTGGAGGTATTTGTAGTTTCTTGTTACTTGTTGCAGGTTTATAGTTAATTTTATCGTTACTTTAAAATATATCGAAATGGGCGAAATGCCACTTCCTCTTCAAAATATCTAAAAGTAGGTATTAAGCCATATGCATATAATGGAAATCCATATTTTTTAAGTTAGCGTAAAAACACCTTTGATTATATACTTTATATTATAAAGTATATAATCAACTTTATAATATATATATATATATATATAATCATAAGTATACTTTATATTATAAAGCAAAGGAAACACCTTAATTGACAGATTTCTATTAACTTTAGAAATACAATTCGACTATCTCGGACTTTTGGTACCTACTGGCGTAGTGTATTATCTACTCTGGGCTACTGGTATTCGTCAAAAGGATTTTTATATTCCTGATAGATAGATTGCTTGTATACGAAACTGGGGCGGATCGACTGGTGTCAAATCGATTGCCCAGTGGCAAAATGTGTTTGCTTTAAAGCAGAAACACAAATGTTTGATGTATTGATTTGTATATCTTTTAGGTAGGTATAGTATATATTTAAATTAAACTTATGTAAGTGAAAAGTAAAATATTAAAGTGCTACATTAAGAAGAGTCCCTCTCATTTGCCGTGCCCTACAGGGTGTGTATTTTAGCTTTAAGTACATTCTAATATAATAATATTTTGTCATTACATATTAAAAATAGTCTTAGTGTGGTGGTATTGATTGTTTGCACCTGCAGTACCATTACAAATGGTAATGGGGAATTCTGTTAATGTTTTTTTTTTCAGGTGAACTATTCTCACGCAACGCGTCTACGTGGCTTCGTCAGGCTTGACATGAAGTACTTAATACCATTCTTTACTAGGAGATTTACACATCAGGTATTATACTTTTCATTTAATTCAACATTGAATTATGTAATTCGTAAATAATATGTGTAATAATAACAGGTTACGCCTTATAATACTGTAAGGCAATTTATTATCGACTTTGAGTTATAATAATAATATGTTTCATATTTTTACAAGGAATTAAAGGATTGCAAGAGCCAAATGACAGATCTCACAAATCAGTGGTACCAAGCGATCCGCATAACAAATGACCGCGAAACGGATGAGGAGGAAAGCTTACAGCAAAGTTCACTATCTAACTCCCGCACTAGTCTGCAGAGAGGCGTGTGAAATTAGAATTTGTTGTTTTTTTTTTTATTATTTCCAATTGTTTCTTATAATTATTAGATAATTGTATTAACATTTCCAATATTTTTTATCAGTATTTTAGTCCTTTTTTGTAATAATTCTTTGTACATTTACGGTGTACTTGCTTTGACCTATTCAGTTAGTTTTTTAACAAACCTTACCAGTATATTGAACTTCAATGTTAACATATTTGATTGTAAAAACTGTAAAAAGAGAAATCCTGTTTAATGATAAGTGATTTTGGCACGAAAAAGTATATAGTACACAATTAGTACAAATTCAAACTTTAGCCGTATTGTTTAATTAACATATTGTGATAATTTATAGGTATTTTATTCCATCAAAAAGTAGATAATGTGTTATCAGGTGTATTAGTAGTTTAACAGGCAGTCAATAGAGTGAAACTAGCCATACAAAGGTCTTAGTGTTTGGAGCAATTGTGTTGCCATTGTAGTGATTCCTCCGTGGATTGGGAGGGATAACAGGGTCGGCAATACGCAAGTGTAACCCTATATTACTAGCGTTCATACGCTACGGTACCAGCTTACTATCAAGCAACAGAAAAAAATCAGATATGTTGCAACACTGCAGTTAAAGTAATGTAATCAGAGCTTCATAACGTTATAAAAAACAACGTTATCTAGTGTTAAATAACGTTATGAGTATTTCGTTATATTATTTCATTATAATTTTTAACGAAAAGACAAATAACATAATCAAAAATATCGTTAAAATACCGCTTAAATCAAAATATCGTTACTGTATCGGATTACTTGACCCGAGTGGCAAATAACGTTATTTAATATAATATCGTTATTTTGTAAATATTGTTAACTGATATAACGTTATTCTGATATATCAAATAACATATTGAAAACGTTATATTACGTATAACGTTACAGACACCAGCATTTGATAACGTTATGATTTTATAACGGTATTTGAAACTTGAATGTAATGCATATAATATTATTACCAAGACTCATCGTCCACGGGGTCATCCCCATTAGTAGTTATGTTTGGTTCGTGATTGTATTATTATTTTTTTGTTCCCAATGAAAACATAATTAAATAATTGATATATACACCAAAGAAATTAAATTCAAAAAGTATTTGACAAAGAGGTCCTTACAACCTATTGCTTAGTGTAACATTATGCTATTATTTATAATGACATTAAACGTGTGAATTATAATGTGATTTTAGGTATTTAGAATGGAATGACTTAGTGCAATGTACTTATAATATAGTATTTAACTTTATGTTTACTTGTAAATGTTGTTTATGTGATTTTATTGTCCATTAACTTGCTACTTTACCATTAATGTTGTGTTATAAACATAACAGTTAGGTAAAATACCATGGATAATGGTGCCAATTCCGTTGTACATAATCTCTAAATTAAACTAATTTGACAGTTCTAAAGGTATTGCTATCCTTATTTAACCCCACACGTGAGAAAGGGACAGCAAGACTTTAAGAACTGTCAAATTAGTTTAGTAATTTTGTACAACAAAATTAGCACCAATAAGTGTATAATTATTAAATGTATCATACTACAAAAAATGTTATAGCTTAATGAAATTGTAACAAATATTAAATATTATCCAGTGCATACAGTGGAATTTAATTACATTATTGTTAAATTTGCTTAAAACAACATTAAAAGTGTTCAGTGATGCTTTGATTATGCATTATGGAGCAGATTTCATCTCATGGTGATGTTTTATGGAATATTGCCTGCAGCAAAACAGTGATTATTTTCTGATTATGATAAAAATATATTTCATACTTTGTTTTTGTAAGTTGATAATAGATAATGGTAATAGACTGCCATATAATAGTGGTGCTAGCATTATTTTGTGTTATATTTTTATTTACATATAAAAACAAATGTGATTTTAAACTATGGGCCTGCACAAATCTGGTACCTACTGTCCCCTGGGTACTTTTTTGTCTACCAATATAGATCTCTTACAAATAGACTGTATGGGGTACTTTTAGTCCCTTGTGTGCATTAATTTCAATACAATTTTTAAGAGATCTATATAGATGGACAAAAAAGTACCCAGGGGACAGTACCTCATCTGTGCAGGCCCTATAAGTTATTGCTTTAAATAAAAAAATGCTTAATATAATCATGTGAATAAAACATATTTATGAATGAATTTTATTTATTATATCTTGTTAAGATGCAACATATTTAGTTAGTCTGGCAATTTGAACACCACATTTTATACTATTGCAAGTGGCAGAACATAAGAAAAAAAAATGTGTTTATTTAAGCATGTATCAGTCATGGTTCAATCTATGGTCATCTAATGGGAAATTAATCTTCTTCATTTTCAAGATTTATATGGCTGCCAAATTTGCCATATAAGTGTGCCTTTAGTTCACTCATCTGTGACCTGAGTTCCTGACATTTTAATTCCAGATCACTTATTTCATTTAGTTTCTTTGTTTTAGCTTCATCTAAGGATATCTGTAACATATTTAAATAAATAATATATGTATGTATTTTGAAACAATGTGATGCTGTAACAGGCGAACATTGTATCCACTTCTGTAAAGAATACTTACAAGTGTATCTTCCAGGCTTTGACAAATAAATACTTCACCAATGAGATAGGGTATTTTCTCGGTGTCGTCGGCGAGGCCAAGTTCTTCCACTGCTTCCTCTAGGTTTTTCATATCATTCTGTTTTACCTTGAGCTCATCTTTGTAATCCTCTACCTTCGCATTAAGACGAGCAAATTTATTAATTTTCTGCTGGTCTTCAAATGAAATATGTACATCTGAGTCCTAGAAGTAATACATCAATCAATAAACACATAACCTCTGAATGAATATAAAGTGGGTTTTATTTTTTTAACTCACAGGTTGGAAAGTGCCTTTGCCAGAGCTAGCCATATTCTATTCTTTTATATCAATTTTAATGATAATTAACGGTATTTCTAAACACTAATGTAAATACACTAAATAAAGTACGCCAGACGGTTTCTTTGGCAATCTTTTTTTACCTTCTCTTAACCACAGAGTACATAACCACTACCCTACGTTTTACTTGACAAGAAAGGAAATTCTGGTCAGCAGAGCTTGTCAGGGATTATTTTGTATATATGGCCACAGACTACATAACCCTAAGAATAAGGACTTATCGTAAGTCAATGATATTTGACGATGACGTCCGTAAATAATGACAGACGTCACGTAATATTCTTCTACTTCATAA
Source organism: Falcaria lacertinaria (assembly GCA_951449985.1). NCBI lineage: Eukaryota > Metazoa > Arthropoda > Insecta > Lepidoptera > Drepanidae > Falcaria > Falcaria lacertinaria. The sequence goes on along the minus strand of OX602120.1, from coordinate 5,594,919 downwards.
CATGGCAATCAATCCTCTTCAAGGCAATTTTTGCCAGCCAGCAGTAGCAGATCATAACATGCCTTTAGGTCAAAGGTAACCTATTGACAAAAATGGGAAACCCCTTCACCAAAAAGCAATATTACAGGATTATTTCCAAAGTTCCTGTAAATCAGTCAAACTTTATTCCACATGACACACCGAAAAGATTTATAAAAAACAACGTGATGAAATTGATCATTCTACAGTTTTGTGCCCAAAAATCCAAATCTTCATAGGTGCCAGAGCCTTCGAGTTTCAGTCCCTATATCAATTTATCTCTAAACTTTTAGTGGATAATTTTATAGTTTTATAGCCGTGGTGGCACTGGTGGCCTTGTGGTAAAACAACGGCCTGTCAATTGATGGGTCCAGGTTCAAACCCCGGTCTATACAAATGAGATTTGCTAAGCTTAAGTATAGTGATTAATCACACTTCTTATAAAGAGCTTAAAGAGAGAGGTAGGGCGAATAGGGATCACCCGTAAGATTTACCATTAAAATTGGAGACAGCCGACTGGGGATTGGGAACTGTACCTTACAGAAGAGCGTATTAAAATAAAATATCACTACTTTTATGTAGCATAGTTGTGTTTCCGCGGTAAGTAAGGTTGCCAGTGCCCCACGAGGATACGCTGCGCTAGTAGTATTGTTGCTAGCACAGTGAGTTTAGCAATGGATTTGACAACGTGTTAGTGATACTCACTGGTATTGCTAGCGGCTATAGGCTAGACCTTAGTGGTCGCGCGCAGTGTAGGGTTCCGTATTTGCCAGTCATAAGTAGGTAAGTAGCCCGTTTGTTTTTGTGTCATATTAGTATTACAATCGTGAACTCAATTAATATGTTTATAAATATTTAATTAAGTATACGATTTTACGGCTACTAGCGTCTAAAAACGGGCCCACATAAAGACGATGGTAACTGACGAAGGAGTTATAAAATCCAATTTCACAGGGGAAGTTATTAGTTACTAGTTAAATTGTAAAGTCTTCTCAGCTGTCATAGTTTTCCTATTAACTACGTTAAAATACTTCTACCGTGATTTTTCCATATATCCAAAAATAACCGTTACGCTGGCAAAGAGGAGCGGGGACACTTGACTCTAATAATAATAAAAATGCGCTTTAAAGCTTAATATTTCGCATACGGATCACTGAATCGAAAAATGGTTTTTCGTAAACTTTATGCTGTAATATTTTTGAATGATCTGTCCAACGACACTATGGGATAAACGAGAAAAAAATATCGCCACTTAACACTTTTTCGGCGTTTTTAATATGTAAACCCATGCCAAATTACAGCTTTCTAGTGCTATGATTCTCTGAGCTAAGCCGCGGACGGAGAGATAGACAGACGGACGGATATGGCGAAACTTTAAGGGTTCCTTTTTGTCTACGGAACCCTAAAAACGTATGGTTAAAAATAAATCAAATAATTTCAAATTGGTTTGAACTACTACTTACCTTAACCTTAACAGATGTCTTCTGAATACGAATGTAAATATGATACTAGTCTCTAAGTAACTAATAAAAAAAAATATACCGCCTTATATATAGCATAAGTTGCCTGCCAGTGAACAAATGTATCCCGATGTTCAGTTATATTATTCACAATTTCATGTGTTTATTTATTTGTAGTGCTCCCCTAATTATTATTGTCCCAACATAAATGTAGCCTAGGTTACGCCTTATAGAATAATGTTCAAGTAGGTCCAACCGTTCGGTTATTGTTCCCAATTTCACTGGTATTTTTATTTGCTGCGCGGCACCCTAAGTATTTTTACAAAATAAATGTACCTACCCCAAGTTATGTCTTATAGCATCAGCTACCTGTCAGTGAAAGTCATGTTCATATCGGTCCTGTCCATTATTTATAATGGTCCTGACGTTCTATTTCTTTGCACAGTTTCATGGGCTTTTATTTGCTGCGCGGAAGCCTAACTTTTACCAAAATAAGAGTTGCCTAAGTTACGCCCATTAAAATCAGCTATCTTCCTGTTTAAATCAAGAAACAGTCAAACAGACAAAAATAAAAATAATTACAGGTTTGGATTCAGTAACGTATAGGTTGCCCTCCAAAAAAAACTCAAAATTGTTTCAGTGTACAGAATTGGACTTGTTACAGTTTTATTAATAGTATAGATAATTTAGGGTTACGCGCAAAAAATATTTCACGCTTACGACGTCGCGGGCGCAGGTTTATCAATAAAAAATATGTTCCTAATTATTTGATGGATGTGGGTGAATACAAAACAAGAACTTATGAATTTTCGACGGTAATGATCTACGGAAAAAGCAATGACAGGACAGACAGACACGATCATATTCTAAATAAAAGTGGGCGCGGGGCTTTGTTCGTATTAATTCGTAGGTTTGCTTGTAAGTAGGCCACCATTGCCACCAAGTACCGTCCCAAATCAAGCAAAGAAGAAGTTTAGTTCAGGAACTTGAAAATACCTATCAAGATTTGTAACCAAAACCACATCTGCAAACGTAAGTAACGTTTGCAGATGTGGTTTTGATTAATCCTTGCTTTAGTTCCTAGTCGAAAGTCGAGATGATCAGATAGGTAGATGAGAGAGATAGGTAGATTTGAAGTCGAAGCCAATTATAAGATGTTTTGGTTGATGGAGCAGAAGGCGACATTGGTGACTCAGAGAGTTCTTTGTCAGAACAGTGTTGTTGGTTAACTTTCCAATATTGAATGAAAACATAAAAAATAAGTGCCACTGAATTTGGACGCTACTTTTGCTCTTGTTATTTCAGTGCCTGTAAAGACAGACAAGACAGTTATTGTCTATTAGTAAAAGCTATGTGTGTATGAATCTTGACCGTTAATTTTATGGTTTTCTAGTGTACCAGTTTCATAAGTTAGTGCTTACAGTCACCTCTATTCCATCTGTATGCGAGAGCGCAGCGGCGGCGGCGCGGCTGTTGCGCGGCCCCTCCACCATCGTGCGCCTACGCCTCGAGCCGCCGCTCACTCGGCCACACTTCTACTTGGATCGTCAGAACGAACACGCGCGTAGCACAAAGTACTAATTAAAAACATAATTGTGAAGATAATATCGTGATGGAGAAGGAGCACCAACCGGACTCCATGGCCACCATTACCATGAAACCGGAGTACCCGCCGTCTGAGGTCTACAGCACCTCGGAACCTCCACCGGTAAGACAATATCCGTTATTTCTTTTGAATACTTTAATGTTGAGCACGTAGTATGTAGGCTTTGATGCCCATTCTTATTCCATTCAAAGCTTAACTCTGTTCACTAGATTAGTATTCGTCACAGATCCGCCACATTAACATGAAGAATAAACTATACACTCAGATTTATATTATCTAAGAAATTGCATTCCAGAACTTTTTACGTGCAGCTGGTTGGTATGATATATGAAAGGTTTACAAAGTTGCCATTTATAGGCAAATGAATACAGGCAGCAATCAGGGTAATCGTAAATGTGAGATAAATGATGAAGTTAAGTGGGATATAAGTGCGGGAAAGCGCCTTTCTCTCAAACCTGGCAGCTGAGGCCGGTGACGCGCAGCAGCGTGTTTGTAAACACGGTTTTTAGTTTAGTCACCATTGACTCCCGGCCCCGTTCACCACTGCTGACCTAAGCTAATGATGGGACATTGTATGATCATAATCCAACTACTAGAATGCCTTCGATTTGTCACTAGTATATCTTAGTCCTCTGTACCAACGTTATTCGTATATTATAGTGGATTTAAAATTTAAAATTTAGGCTACACTGATGTTGAAATGTATATTTTAATAATCTGCTTTCATAATAATCTAGACCCCTTAAGATTATTTTAGAAGCTGGGAATAACAGACCTCCTTTACAATTAAAAAACTGTGTGTACTCCTACATAAAGCACTGATAATATCTCAAGTGTGTCATGTGACCTTCGAGAGGTGGATGTAGGTACTTCGTGTACGTGATTATCTGCCTTTTACAGGTTTAACGCTGCTTTGTTTAGGTCCTTATGTACAATCTGCTTCAATTACTTAAATAATAACAATAACAATTTTATTTAGTGGTAAAATATGTGTAAATTGTAGGACAAAGGTTTTGTAAAAAATTGCAGGTAAATAACGCAGTATCACTATTAGGTTAACACGAAGGTATTGTAATGTATTATGCAACTTTACTCAGGCTGTTCTTCTTATCTTGGATGCGTAGCCCCACGTTCAGTAGATGGCTATTTTTTATTCCATAGTCATCTCAATTCATCACCTGTGTATGGTTCAAATATTTTAGGTAAGATGTAGGTGTTTGCTGATGTCACTACTCTGCCTATCTCGTCGATGGCCCATTCTGGAAAACGTGAAAACAATGTTTTACTGTCTCCCTAGCTATAACATAATCTGTGTAAATTCTATAATTTATTTTGAGCTCTTGCTGGTGTTAGACAAATGTGTCAATGCAAAATTCTATTTTATTCGGTTCCCAAGACTAGCTTTATGGTATCCTAAGCATATTAGCATATTTTGTGTTAGGAACGTCCTTTTCTGAGTAACTTCTCGAGTCAACAATTATCGCCAGTGGTTGATTACGCTCATTTGTACAAGGAAGTAGGTATAAGCTAGGTTAGTTAGATGAACCAAAGATTGTCCTTTTCCGAGAATTGTGATATGTATATAGGTGGGAAATACATTGTTCTATTGTTTATGTGTATTAACATAGCCTTTGCCACTTATCATAGTTATCACGCAACCAAGTTTAGGTGTTTGCAATTCGCATCCCTTTATTTATGTATTGTTGATATCAATGCAAACAGTTTTTTCTTTAACCCAAAAGTAAAATATATCAATTCACAAATTTCTGAGTAGATTATTTTTAATGTTGCTTAGACCACAAAGCTATTATTTTAATTGTCGTTCAGTTTCGTTCGTAAAATAACAAAAAAAATACTAAGGGATAAACTGCAAAGAAGAAGCAACAATTTCGTGTTAAGTTACTAATTATAATAAACGCGAAAATTGGTATGCTTATCGTATCAAAATATAATCTATGACTATCCTAAAGAGATAGAGAATCCAATATTTTTAAACACTGCCAACTGACACCACTATGTATAGCAAATGAAATGCAATTGAAAGCGTGGGGCACAATACGCGACACAATCTAAGTGAAATCGTCAGTAGCCAGTTGACCAAGTGGACAATGGCACCGGCTTGCGTCATGGCTGGCTCGGTCACTTGGCAAACTAGACATTTGCACAAGCCGTCCCTCTGTTTTACGCCTTGGAAAAACATTCATTACCACAGAAAAAAAGTAATCTTCTTAAAAACCTCTATTCATACTAAAAAGTGGTTCTTTGTTAGATGTATCGCACTTCTTTTAAATGCTAGTAACAAAGGTGGAACGCCTCCGCCAGCTGATTGCACGGTTTGTATTACTTTACTTTATTTGGTATACTTGCGAACTCTAAATATAAGTTTTGTTCATTATTTTGCGAAGAATTATAATATCATTCATGGTTCATGTCGCCAGACGACAGAGAGTTGTACAGGGCGAGCGGAGAGGCTTTCGCCCTGCTGCAGGATTTATTGGTAGTAATAATAATTAACTACAATTTTCTAAAGTTTTTACTAGTCTTTATGACACCAACCTAAATTAACAAATACGAATGATTTTGAATTGAATTTAACTCTTGATGTGAACGAGACGAATGAGTATCTTCTAATTTAAAAATTAGCCAATGAGACGCCGTACCGGTTTATAACTGGAACCGGCACACATTTGCATGTTTCAAACATGCGTCTATGTTATGGCTCATGTGGAAATACTGAGAGTTTGACTGCTCTAAATTTTACATGTTTTTGTAAATTGTAGTTTATTTAATTTAAAAAAAAACAAATAAGTAACACAATAGAGGGTGTCTAAAATGCTGGCAGCATTGCCACTCTGGATTCCAGCGAGACTTATTTCAGTATGTTATGACTAGCTAACACCAGAACTATTTTAAAAGTCTTATTTTTAAATTTAAATGCTATCAGTTTATACGAAAAGATTCCAAACAAAGCGTAACACGTAAACTGTTGACGTCGCCACGCCACACACCGTCTGAATGCTAAATTAAGCTTTATTTTCGATAACCATAATAAAAATATGCCTATCAATAAAATAAACTATATGTAGCACTGGAGACACTAGTGAGTCCCTGACTCTAGTTGTGTCCTATCTGATTTTATTACACATCAAGCATTTGGCTTGCCTTAAAGAAATCCTACGAAGATGAAATTTACCCAAGTGAACTCCCAATCTAACGGATGTTCATGACGTTATGACGTGGTTTGTTTGTGTTAAACATCTTATATGTATCCCTATTTGGAGTTGAAATAAAATGATTGAACGGAATCTTATACAACAAGTCCAAATAAGGAAAGTATTACCTGAGGTATTACCAAATACGAGATCAAATAATTAAATGTTTTAAAAAGTCTTAAGCAAATTATGCAGAAGCGAGTCTGCTCAAACATAATATTTGAGTGAATAATATATATAGCGTTATCGATCTGCGATTAAATAAAAAGAAACAAAAACTGGACATTAATATAATATTGCAAACAGCAGTGATCACAAAACTTTCACCGTGGTCTTACGGCACAGGCGCCGGCCCCTGGCGCACTCTTGCTTGCTCTTGCGTAACTGTTAGTTACCATCTTTAGCTGAACTAAGGATAAACGCTCTTGACGCTATGTTGCAATCATGTCAATTTTCAGTCCTTGTAAATCTTGGAATAGACTTTCATGGTACAAAAGTTCATTTTTTAAAGGCCTCCATAAACCTTGTTCTTTATTCTGTTATCAGTGGGTTTTCCATAGTTCTATATTTAAGTGTTCCGTTGGTGCTCTTTAATTTTATTATCTCTGCCTTCTTAATGACATAAGCATTCGACTTTTACAGATATAATTTTAACGTAATTAAAAATACCTTTAAATATTACCAAATAAATAGAGATAAGGTTAATGAAATCAGTTACTTAAATCCTGCTTTGCATGTAAGAAGTAATTATTTTGCTTTCGAATATGTTATAACACTTGAAAATATAATAAACAACAGCTTGCACCGCCTCGGAGCGGAAGACATGTTATATAAACTATGCTGTTCTTTCGCAATTTTTATTGTTTGTTGACACGGAGGAAAGGAATGTGTTCTTTGCAGTGTATGTACCTACCATGGGTGTTGGCGTGGGTCGATGATACCGGCTGCAGTCGCTTAATATAATTACACGATAACCAATTCGTTAGCTGATGGCATGTAAATGTATTCAGCAATCACTAGAATAGCAAATCATAACAACGACCATTGGCAAGAGAGAACGACATAAATATTCTCTGTCTTGGTGTGCGGTTCCCGAACCTCAATTCAGTAGCACTAGCACTGAGTGCTTTTTTCAAACAGAGTTCGGTTTTTATAATACTGTAATGGTAATAAACACTGCCTAATTTTGTAATGTCGGGGGATACTTGCAAAGTTATTTCCTCTGTCACGCACGCGTTGCCGTCTTGCGACTCACAAAGTTGCAGTATTTGAATAGAGCGAGCTTATGGATCCCATTTCCCGTGTAACTGTATACTCAAAGCATCTGCAACTTGTTAAAATGCATAACCTGCATTAATTGGATTTATCTATGTCTTATATAATACTGAACTTCTTACAAGTCTACGTATGTTACTTGTTGCATTAGTGTTAACAGCAACCTGCTGAAGTTCAGAAACAATAAGGACTGCTTTGATTTAGGCCTTATGAGAATGGTACCTAGCCGTTTCTTGACAAGTCAGATTATGTTCCTCTTCGATTTGATTTAAGGGTATTTTTTAAATAAATAACTGATTGTACATAAGAATCTAACGGTACGCATGAAATAAAATTAGGTTAAAGTATTATTGTCTTAAAGAAAAATCACCTATTTATTGTCTTTATACGTGTGTAAGGTGTGACTTGTCAATAAGCAGTTTTTCATCGGAATAAAATAATAGGGTATTTATTGATTTATTGAATGTGGCAGGCGTACAGACAACGAGTGTCGTCGTCGGTGCAAATAGCGCGCATCGCGGCGCTAACGGTGGTGGCAGCATCCTTCATCCTGGGAGCCTTCATCCTGGCTTCCTCGTGGGTGGCCGCGCGCGCCTCCTGCCACCAGCTTGACCAGCTCGACGCTATGCTCGACAAAGAATTAGCTCTCGAGGGAAGGGCCTATGGAAACGACGGATTACTGCCTGTAAGTATTTAAAGGAATTAGAATAAGATATCACTTTATCATTCAATGATTTATTGAATATTAAAAATAAAAATTACTTGGGGTCCCATACAATAAACATATTTTTACTAACGTTTACTTTTGTCGTAAAATCAGCAATACATTCATAGAATGCTAGAAATGCCAAACTTGTTATGATTACATATTTAGTAAATATGTAATCATAAATCCTTAATATACAAAGCTTCATAAATCCACTGTTAGATAGCGTTTATATAAAAAATAAATTATTCTATGGAGGAAAATCTTGTAAGGAAATTGTCCAACTATTGCGCAGTAGAAGCGTGGGATGAATTCATAACAAACTAATTTGTATCATCCGTCATGTAGGTATTGTTGCATAGATAATGTTTACTTGTGCAAATTATGTAATCGCTAACGAGGCTCAGTGTAGCCTTTTATAGGTAAGTGTTGTCCATATGAAGTTTGCGTAGAGTTGTAGGCAAAGTATAAGACTAGATGCATGGATACAATACTGGCTATAATTGAGGTTGATGTCTGTAATCTGTTTGTTATGATGACCTGTATTCATAAAATAAAACATATAATACACATGAGTTACATACCTAAAATATAATAAGCATGGGTACAGTAACTTAATGGTATTCCATCTCATTTGGTTAAATGATGTAACTACATAAATTAAATATTACCAAGTCTATTTTTTTCGATGCGAAGTGTGTTGTTATTGTTCCTCTTCAAGTATGCTGTGGTTAATAAAGTTCTTTAACTTATTAACAACTATACAACTTTGTGTTTTGAATGATGTTCCTATAACACAATGTTGTGAATGCAACCTGAATGCGGTGTGTGGAGCGCTGAGGACAAGCCACGTCGCGCTGCGACCGGCTCACCTTGAATCTCCACAAATTCAACAATAAACTAACAGCCAACTCTGTCATTTTAATCTAACGTTGTCTACTTAACTGTACTCGGCTCATCTTATTCATGTCTTCAAACAGAAACAGATTTGGTAAAATGAAATAGTTATTGTTGGAGTTTACTCATTTTATAAACACATAGGTTCCCGGTATGGAAATGTAATGAGGAGTGAAATTATGTTGTCTGCACAGGAATATCGTACTTTCTGCAACCCAGTCGTGCGTCGGAGCTGATCATCTGACACACAAACTTTTTAATAGCGAAATCGTTTAAGGTCTTGCGGCCTTGTGTTGTCATACATTTCCCACGTCTCTCAATTGTTGGCTTTGTTCGTAAACATTTTTTTACAAATGTTTGTTTTTCTAGCGTGCATAGTTAGTAAACTATTGATGACCCCACAATTTGGTTCGTGAGCCGTGAGCCTCGGCCTTCTAGATTCATTTCGCAGGAGAGTAAACCATTCTTGCGTTCTATTCCATTTTGCGTCTGATGGATGTTATAGGCTACGTGAGCGACATTCTTACTCACAACGACGCATGTAACTAATAAACCTAATGAACGTATGTGATGGGAATTCTCTTTACAAGTCAAATAAGTAAGTATAGGAGGCGTCAGACACGCAGTACACTTGTTGATCTACAGTTAAGTACAGTACAGTACAGTTAAAGTACAGCACAGCAGCGTGGAAACAGTCAGCTTAGAGATATTCTTCTCGTTGCAGTCTTTAAAAATAATATTTATACAGGGCTGGTTGAGAAATGTATTTGCCTTGTATTTGCAGAGAAAGTGATGGTTCGCTTGCAGATGCGGTCATTGCCCTCGTACGGGTGCATCTCATCGTGACACATGGAAATTCACGTGGTTTTCGAATGTAGCACTTACCTACTAGTTTCTTTGCCGTTTAACAACTTGGAAAGTGCAGCGATAGCACCCTTACATAAGTATTTACTATTTACTATTTACTTGCACATGATAACTTCATTGTTTTTGTCCAAATTGTAGATATCTTCGATGAGTGTAATGACACCGAGAAAATTATCACCTGTAATTTTAGTACCTTACTTCAAAAAACTACAGCCTGCAAAATGTTCCTCATTGATAGTGCCTTTGTCAAAGAAGTAACATACCTTGTTGTATTTACACCCGAATGAATGTAGCTGTCACACGTTCGTACTGTTATCCATTAAGTTAGGTTCAATATTGTTTAGCCGTTTCTAAAACACAGGACTTTCTTTTCCTTTTGTCTCTTATTGTGCTCTGGTATTCTAAGCATTATTTCAACAGTCTGTGAGAATATGTTCGTTTTCCTATCCATTGTCATGTAAAAATATTTAGGAACTAATAAGCGTTTTTCACTTTGGCCGGTTCATATTTATAGCATGAACGAGTTTTAGCAATATTAAAATGATTGTAAATTGAGTAAACTAAAGTTGTGACCATAATAGTGGTGTTCTGGGCTTGTGAAAGTTTATACGTGAGGCTATTGGGCTAGAAGCTAATATCTCAGAGTAGGTAGATAATATACTACGTACAACTAATATGCACTTATTCATTTTCAGAGTACGATATAGCTAACTTTTAGGGAATTTTGAGTCACTAGTGTGTTACGCGACTGTGTACCTAATTCTGTGATTGACAGACCAATGTGGACTGTTTAGTCGATAACCAAAGTACAGATTTTGGGATTTCACTGAAATTTCATTCCAGTCAACACAATAAACTTTTTCAATATCCCATGATGAATCGAATTAGTAGACAATCAAAAGATATACATGGAACAGATTGGGGCTATAATGATAGCACTGGAAGACATTTTTTAAAACATATTAAAGCTTCTCTATTTGACTTTGTGTCTTTTCCCAGGATCCCAGAGTACAAAATGATTATTGATATAATCATCATGATTACAAAATAATTTGTATGGTTTATCTGTATTGTTGTAGTGTAAGTTTTGCATTATAATCCAAGGCTGACTTAAAGGCAGACAATAGTGATGGTAGCAATTGTTTCTACGTAATATAAAGTGCACAGACGAGCAATGCAGTGTCAAAGATTATGATCTCCGTCCAAGACCTCGATTTCTACTACATCATTGTCGTCTCCGCTTGACAAGATTCGGGAGGAATTTGTGTAATTTTATAATATTTTATTAACTTTCATTGACATAATTTTAATACAAAGTTTTTAGTATTTTGAGCTATTCTTAGTCTACACTAATATTATAAAGAGGAAAGATTTGTATTTTTGTGGGTTTGTATTGAATAGGCTCCGAAACACCTGGACCGATTTCAAAAATTCTTTCACCGTTAGAAAGCTAAATTATCACTGAGTAACACAAACACAATTATACTAGCTGCCCGTCCCGGCTTCGCACGGGTGGACTAAATATTTGGCAAATGTCTATGCTCCGAAACTAATGTCACCCGTGCGAAGCTAGTAATGATATATAATTTATCTTTACACGTAATATATATGGGACAATAATAATACAATCTAAAACTGAAGGAAAACTAACCTAATATATAAAAAAAAACATTTGTCCGAAATTGTTGTCACGCGGGAGGGTGCCAAGAAGGCTGGCAGCATTGCCCCGCTGTATGGCAATATTGGCCATGCTGATCCTTAGCGCGAAACATGTTCCAGCCTTCTTGTCTTAGGAGAAACTTGTAAGTCAATATGAAGAAAAGATATGACCATTTATGTCGCCAATTTTCGCATATTTTGTGACTTCACAAGGGAATCAAAGCCTATAGGGTACTTCCCGTTGACCTAGAATCATGAAATTAGGCAAGAAGCAGTGTAAACAGCACAAGTAAAGGAAAAATCTGAAAAACCGTAAATATGTATTAAATTTTCTTTAAATGCGAATTGACTAAAAAATATCGTGAATCGCGCTGTTACCGACGAATGATGACCTCATTTTAAGTTTGCCAATTTTTTACCTACAAGTGTGAACGGATGCGCGAGTCCGACTCGCACTTGGCCGGTTTTATCCTAATAATTATATACCTTCACCCCTTCTCACACATCCCGAAGAAGCCGGTGGTAAGTGCCTTATTAGGGCCCAAACTTAATATATTTTTTAATTTGAAGCAATACAAATGTAACCAGGAGTTGCAGATACATAAAGTTCTACCAATAATATATAAACGTAAAGAGTGATAATGAGTAATAAAACTTAACTCATAATATTTTCGGCAACACCAGCCAGTCAGAATATAAACATTCAAAGGGCGTGAAGTCCTTGAATCATCCGCCGCGCCGTGACCGATTGTATTGAAATGAACACGTACTTGGCCTGCTGAATATTACAATGACATTTTATACCTCCCAGTAATTAAGAACTAGTCTCTATTAAGAACTAGTGTTCCACTTGCTATTCAGTAGTCAATCGTCATTTCAACTTAAACAATCTACAATAACGCAGTCAGTGAAAACCATTACATTGTCCTCCATGATACATTATATGATGATAGATATGTACTCTATTGATAGTTTTAATAAAAATCTAAGCATGCAACTATTCAAATGGAAATAGCCAATGAGAGATCAGTATCTCAGAGTAGATAATATACTACATACAATCAGTATCATATGATTTAAATGTCAATCAAAGTTGTCTGTTGCACTTTTACTTGCAAAATAATTGGTTCCAATGAATGGCTAATATAGCAGTGAGCCATTGCGGACACTGGACAGTGTGACGGAGTATCCGCCTCTCATCTTTGGGTCTGGTTACACAAGCAATAATGGAACTACCAGACGGACGAAAACCCACTTCATTGTACATATAATACATGCATAGTGTTACATACAAGTTATCATTCGGTTTATCTATTAACACACTATTCAGGAGCACATACCGTTTAAATACATTTAATATGTGTCATTATGAAACAGTTTAGTCGTTTTCTCTACGTAAATTATAGATTGTACTATAAGATCAACGCACATACATCTATAACGCTTCCTTTTATTTGTTACCCAGTGATAAGAACTTTCAGTTTCGTGCCCTCTTTCCCTTTTACATTTGCATGCAGAAACAAAAATGAAAAACTTACAACTGTCTATATTTTCGGATAACTGATGAAAAAACAATGGGTACCTACTTATCTCAATCTAAAAAGTATTCAACAAATGATATGTAACATTAACAGTTACATATATGTAATACCTACTATGCAATGTACTCGTATAATGAGGAAGATAATATCCAAGCATATAGAAGGAAGCTTTCTCTAACGTAATCTTTACTCTGTCAAACATTAATCGTAGTGAGTAAGTCATATCAATTACCATGAATGTGTCTGAATAATGAAAATTTATTGCTACACAGGCACTTTCTTTTCAGTTTTATCTCAGAGTAGATAATATACGACGTACATGTTCTATGAAAGTATCTTTTGTAACCTTAATCAAAGGCTGTAACAATCTGTAACCGGTTTATCACCGATATGTATCAATGTTTTGGTCAAAACGTTATGGCCATTTATGTAGGCGCTTCTTTAAGTACTTTTTGGGGGAGTAAGGGGGGAGAATGGCTATAGCATCCTTGCCGACCCCAACTGTCAACCTCTCCTGCAAGTGGCGCTCCCTGCTAGATAACGGACGAGGCTCTGTCGACCGAGCAAAGGCGGTATAACCTTACACCCAGCCGGACAACCGGCTGGAAGAGGGAGTCAGCGACCTTGGGGGCCAAATACCCCGAAAACGCCTGGTGCAGAAGGCAACGGGAAACCACTGCACTATTTTCCCAAGAAAACCACAATGAAAAGTTCACCTACGAAGAATGCGTTGTTATGCGATCCGACTGACCCTCGGCGCCACCGCGATTCCGGGTCGCATGGTGTGAAGAATGTTACCGGCCACTTCACTGTGAACCACCAGGCGGGAAGTGGAAGCAATGCCACTGGTCAAGGTACAGGATCACAAAAAACCCCATTACGGAAACAGCTGAGCATGGGGACTTGGAATGTGAGAGGGTTGCTAAAAGTAGGGAAATTGGACGTTGTTGAACGAGAGATGGCGAGAAACAAAATAGATATACTTGGGATCAGTGAGACGCATTACAAAGGAAACGGTCATTTTGTTACAGACAATGGCAACATCATGTACTTTTCAAGCGGAGATAATAGCGAAAATGGAGTTGCCTTCATAATACCAAAAACACTACGGAATAACGTCAAAGGATATCAGACTCCGAATGATAGAATGATCGCAATAAAACTGGATGCTAGTCCTGTACCCATCAACATCATACAAGTATATGCACCCACATCTAAATGCAAAGAGGAAGTCTCCGATGAGTTTTATGCCAATTTGGATGCGCTGCTACGCACTATACCATCCAGGGAAATTATGGTTGTGCTGGGAGATTGGAATGCTAAAGTAGGCGATACCAAGGGAAGCTCACTTAAAGGCACTCTGGTGGGCAAATGGGGCCTCAGTGTACAGTATGACAGGGGTGAAAAATTTCTTCAATACTGTATTGAAAATCAGCTCACTGTATGAACACCTGGTTTGACCAGCATCCAAGAAGACTGTACACTTGGACTTCACCAATAGGCCACCGAAACCAGATTGACTACATTACGATAAAGTCCAGATGGCGGTCGTCAGTCATCAACGCCAAGACGCTTCCTGGTGCTGATTGCGGCAGTGACCATGAGCTGCTCATTGCAGACTTTAGACTGCGCTTGAAGAAAATCCGTCCAAAAACTCCGAAGGCAGTCACACTGAATGGACCGGCTTTAATCCACTTCCACAACACAATTGACTCAAAGATCAAGTCCATAGAATGTGAACCATTTGACTCTAGCGAAGCAGACTGGAGTAACCTGAAAAGGGAGATTCTGCTCACGGCCAAAGAGAGTGTGGCACTTCACAAATCTATCAGGAAAAGAGAAGAGTGGATAAGTCAAGAGTCGTGGGACTTGATAGAAGAGAGACGAGAATTAAAAAGCGCTGGTTTAAGTAATCACAGCGACCGCGAGCGTTACAATCTTCTACACAAGGAGGTGCAAAAATCTACACGGAGGGACCGAGACATGTACATTAACGGACTGTGCGATGAGATTGAAGGACATGCTGAAAAATGCCAAGCGAAGGATCTTTTTATGAAAGTCAAACAACTGACCGGCACCTTCAAACCGAAAAGTTGGATTGTGGATGACAGTAAAGGTAACACTTTAACAGAACTGGAACAAGTTCTAGAAAGATGGAGAAGTTACTGTTATGAACTGTATCGGGATGAAAAGGGACAACTAACGGAACGAAGATGGTATGAACACCCGGAAGAGCCCGCCATTTTGCTTTCTGAAGTGCAGGATGCCATACAGAAACTTAAACACAAAGCGGTTGGTCCTGATGGAGTGTCGGCTGCAATGCTACAACACCTAGGTGAAGAGGGTACTAAGTTCTTACACCAGATATGCAACAAGATCTGGAAAACTGGCCAGTGGCCAGAAGACTGGATCGAATCTGCCGTCGTGCCACTTCACAAAAAGGGATCCACTAGAAAGTGTGAAAACTATCGCACGCTGTCACTGATGTCTCACGCTAGTAAAATCATGGTCCGTTTCATAAATACCAGGATGTCAACATACACAGACCACCAGATACCCAATGAACAATCAGGCTTCGTTGCTGGAAAAGGAACTAGGGAACAGATCATTGAACGTACGAGTACTCATTGAGAAATGCAGAGAGTTCAATAAACCGTTGGTCTTGTGCTTCATTGATTACGCCAAAGCATTTGACTGCGTTCAGTGGAGTACTATGTTTGATGTGCTTGCGGAAATGGGAGTCCCCCCCCACCTCATATTCCTGATACAGAATCTGTACCTAGATGGCACTAGCTTTGTGAAACTGGAAGACCAGCAGTCGAAGTCCTTCCACACTGAACGAGGCGTGCGTCAAGGCTGTATTTTGTCGTCTGTCCATAACGGGTAGTAATATGCAACGCCACTGAACCCTTGTCTTAATTACACATCTTTCGTTTCCTAATGTTTTAAAATTTAAATTGCCATGTGTTTGAATGACGGTACACATTATGAGCAGAATATGCATGGCTTCTACTATAGGTATGTATTTAACATGCGGCGGGCGGAAGCTGTCAATTTTCCGCGCACGCGCACCACAATCACAACGATGCTCCTTCGCATCCGTCCACCACTGCTGCTGTCATCGGCTAATTGTGGTCTCGGCAGTCGGGATGATAGTTTAATTAACGTTCTTCATGCTTTGATGCTCTCAACTAGTTGCACGAGAGATACCTAATAACTACTGAACAGATTTAAATATAGGTTATACTAATTTGCTCAGTAAATCATTCCACTGTTAGAGATTCTGATAGAAGTGGCTTATTCGGAACGGGTTACTATGATCTATAACTAGTAGCGCAGAAAAGTTATTTCATTATGAAATATAAATTGTAAATTAACAGTAAGTTTTTCTTTTTTCGCTTTCATGCTGTGCGCGGGAAAAATTAAGACCGTGTTTTCAAACTCATATTGTGTTGATAACAAACAGTACCTTATATATTTTACAATCATAGTAGCATGTACCACATGCAAACATATACTTGTATTGTAAGTAAAATAATAAAATATTCACACGTTTTCCGTAGGTTTTCCATAGAAATAACGAGGCTGTAGCTGTCTTAAGTACCCATTATGGCTCGCACATATAGTTGAGTAACATTTATGCTATTATTAATGACGTAGCAAACAGTGTTCTAGTGCTTGGATCCTTGGGATCAGTTGCCAATTTAAGCTAAAAATTACCTTGTACTGGGAACTTCAAAAGTCCATGAGATGCAATTTAAGCGTATTAAGCTTTGAACTTCTCCATGAATTCTGTAACAACCTACTCATAGATAGATACACTTCATAGGATCTTAGGAATGGTGTGGGCATGCCCGAATGGCGTAAAACTACCGACAACATACCTACCTACTGGTATAACCCGTTGCGGTGTGATGTGTACAATGTTGATCACGTATATCCAGTTACACACCGCTATATATATATGTATTGTATGTATTTTAATTTAAGTGAACATGGTTCGTCAGGAGTCAAGTATTCAGTGTCCAATTCTATACATTTAATAGCTGTCCCGACAGACGTTGTCCTGTCTTAGCTATTAATTCATATGACAAATAAAACATAGAACAAAGGTCCTTTAGTTTATCCCCACATTTAAAAAAAATTACCGATTCTGTTTTCAAATTTTATTTTCATGCCGTGACCAAGGGAAATAAGGATTCATTTTAATATTTATAGAGATTTAATTAACAATATAGTTTCATAGAAAATATATTATTTCAAGATACACATGTTAGTAACTTTTTATTTTTTTATTAATTACGGGTCAGCGATTGTCCACAATTTCACCTGATGGTAAGTGAAGATGTGGTCGAAGGTGGTGCTCGCTCGGCCGTTAGTAGCCTATTCACTAGAATCACAGGTTGTAGGATTCAGGGAACACTGTCGAGAGGAGAGAATTCCAGTCCTTTGCTGTAACGGTTTATGAAAGATGATGCAAAACACTTAGTGCGTATTGTTGGTATGTCCACAACGTAAGGGTGAAAGCTCTCCCCACGCCTTTATGTATGTAGTTCCGTTAAGTCAATTCACTCGTTTCCGAAATTAGTACGGACAAATAAACAGACAGATAGACATATGTAAACAGCTTTTTTGCCATTCATCACTGTATGCTTTAAGGAACTTGGAGTTCCCTACGACTTAATAAACTTGTGTCTACGCTTCCTACATTTTAATATGCTCAGTGCCGCATACAATATTTGCCAATTGTTTCGCTAAGCCTGCTACATATTAATATCATGTATTGTTTTTATTTATAAGTATGAATATCATTGAACTTGCCTTAGGGGTTTTACCAGTGTGTGCCTTACGTAGAGCATGGTTATAAATTCACTTCTGTCTACAGCACATGCCATTGCAATTTGTCAATATAACAGTGGATTTAAAAATAAAATCCTTTAAATAAAATAAGCGACAAAGAAATGTAACAATTTGAAAGTTGCTTTTGTTTAATTGCTTTTCGTTTGAACTTTTTTTTACCACTATGCTTTGCCTACTTGTAACCTATACCTACCTAACTACATAGATGATTGCTTTCTACGCAATGAGGTACAATTGCCTCGTTATCATGCAACGTTTGACGTAGATAGCAAAGACAACTGTTAAACGTTAAAATGTTTCGTAAATCCAGTAAAAGTGCTGGTAGGCGTACAGCACAATGCGACAGTAATAGTGTGCGACGTAATCGCCGTTTTCTATCAGTTGCGGTCGCGAACACTTCGCGCTCGGCTGCACGCTGTCAATCTCTCACTGAGGACTTCGTCGTTTGCACATTTCTGGCTGGCAACTCTGGCAACAGATGAATTAAATCCATTCGTTAGCATGCAAACATATTGGAATTTAGAAATAGATTGGGTAGTCGATAAGTGGTCCGAGGTGCACTGAATGAGCCGAAAGTGTTGGTAGGCCATGGATAGCAATTTAAACCTTTGTTGTCATTTGTGTACACTGTACGTGTACAGTATGGGGATAATGGCAGTAATCTTATCAATAATTACAGTTTTATACTATCGTTCAGTATACCTATGCAATTATAGGATTGTTATTGATATCTATTATTACAAAGAATTGTAAGCGATAGCAGTAACCTTGTACCATTCCTACAAAAGTTTTTTCGTTGGTTTTCATGAGTGTTCTCGCACCAACACAGTTATTATTCAATGAGAAGGGAATAATTGATACGAACAATGCCAGCCTGTGTCCGCTTCGGCCCTCGGCAGCACTAAACACCGAGCTTAGCCTACGCAGGCGCAGGTTATGTAAGAATGGCTGCACGCAAAAAGCATCCGCCATCTTGCGATGAGCACTTTGATGGTTTTTGCGCTTAAAGTGAGCGGCGCGTTTGGTTATGTTTTTATCGTGTATCAATTACTACATACATATTTTGTAAATTATTTTTGAAAGCATATTTATAGCAAGCAATGTTAAATCAACAAAAACGATTTAACTAGTTACTAAACCTAATGCATTTTAGGTACCTAGGTGGAGACGCGTTCTAAACTTAGGTATAATTTTCAATTTAATTCTTTGTCTGTTTATTTACTTTTTTTAGAAGGATGACGAGGATGATGTGTGAACTAAGAACCTAACGATACCGTGCTAAATACATAAATATTTATTCAGGACGAGCCTTTGCCCTTGGCTAACGCTCATGCCCTGCACGGAGTGCCGCCGCCCGGACTAGGTCTGTCGGCCAGCAGTCAGTCAGCCAGCGCAGCGGCCCCGACGCCTGCTAACCAACTCAAGGACGACGCCCTCAACCATGCAGAGTCTAATATTGACGAGGATAAACTACAGGTATACTACTTAATGATTTCTTGTTTATTACGCGGCAGAAGGGCAACCATAATGTAAAACACCATAAAGCATCATTTTACTCACGTCTTACACCGTACCACATTCATCGTAGTTTATTAACTGAGAGTCAGTGCTCAGAGCGCTCGAGCGTTCATTCACGGCACTAATATGACCCCTACCCTGGTTTCCAATTCAACATTGTTTTAATTAAACTCCAATGAATACGTATTTAAATATCACAAAACCTCAACGCGTGCACTTTCAAGTTAATTTATTAATAAAATAAGTTATTAATTACCCATAAGCAAGTTTCATGTTTCGAGTACAATCCCTTTCAATTTCAATTCAAAGCTGCAAATGCAATTTTTCGAAATCTCTACAACCATGTGGCGTATTACGACTGACGGACTAATTTTTGCCGTGCACCGTATTCTAAATTAATATGTGTCTAAATAGGTAGGCCAATATATTTCTACACTCATAGTAAAGTTACACATGTGCAGTCCACATGCTACATAGATAATGGTAGGTAGATAGGCACCTCCAGTCCATTGGTGCAAGCGGTGATATCACGTATAGCTTTCACTCGAACTCAGTCTTTGCCATGTGCAACACGAGAAAGCTAAAATGAAACTTTTTATTCAAAGCAACCGATATTTTTTATTTATACTTACATCACAAATTAAATCGTTATATATATATATTAAAAACAAGTACTCTTTAATTAATTATGTTTTCACTGTTTTCGAATGTTTCTAAACTACAATAAAATTTATATATCTCCGTATGTTTTTAGTCAGTGGTGGTTGATAAAATTAAATTCATCCAGATTTATTGAAAAAGAAACGGCAAAATGTTTATGAAATTAAGAAACGAACGTTAATCATGTTAGTGGGTTGCATTGCGTTTGTTACGATCGATCTAGATTTGATCTGATATGCAACCATCGGCGTACTTTTGACATTATGAAAATTTGTGCATAGATAGATAGAGGCGTATTAATGATGAGCTATCTATCCAAATGTTGGTATTATTAACAAACGGGGAGCTGTGGAACAATGGTGCGCGGGCGCATTGTCTCGCACAGGATGTCCGAGACCATTGTACCACGCAAACAGCACACAACGGGATAAATAACGCTCTTGTTTCACGTATTGCAATACTATTTAATGGTATATTCAAATTCACGCACTATTTTTGACCGCCAACCTTTTAATGGCAATAGTGTAAATTGGGCCATACGTGCCAGATTTCGTCTTCACATTAGATGTGTGTGATGCATCGACGGTGCACATTAGGCTACCATATTTGTTGATATTGATCTCCGAAGCGTTCTTTATTGTATTCAACAGCCCTGTTACCGTCATGAAAGTTTTGAAAATATCCAGACACAAAGTATTGTATCAATGTGAAACAAGGACGACAATAATACAATAGTGTGTAATAGTTTCATAACTCATAATGGATGTTATTATGTCGCTCTGTCTCAAATAATTTATCAATAGCTCTTTCACATTGCAATGATAATAAAATAAACAAAATATTGTTGCATTAAAGGAAATGGTTTCACACATCATGTCCATATTGTCTATAGACGGATTAATCATTAATGAGATTAGGTATAGGAGAAATTATAGCCGGTATAGCTTCAGGGGACCTTTCCATAGAGCTCTGGGTCGATGGGGATCGCGGTGAAATGTCGGCAAATTCTGAAACAAGTGAGGTAACCGAACTTAATATGAACTACTGTAATCCATATAAGTTTGTAATACCTAAGTTTAAGTACCTATGTACGGAGGAAATTTCTCTCGCTATGGATGGCCCTGCGTAAAAATATCTTTAAAGTTGAACCATTTAGTTATAATAGTTCTGTAATATGACGGTGGGTTGATAATTGTATACATCTATAATTTATTCAATCTGTGTATGTATTAAAAAATACCGATCGATGATTTCAACCGATTCAAGATTAACAGTTCCTCCTGTTCGGCTGTTCTCAATTCGACATGAGAAAAGTGTCTCTGTTTGTCAGTTCGTTTTGTTGTTGTAAACAGGCATAACATTGCTTTTATATCACGAATTCTTTATTATGAGTTCTAAAAGTTACAAAAAACATAGGATTAGTTAAGTAAGTTAAGAGTTTAACTTCGATTTAGGTATTTAGTCACACGAAAGCAGGTGCTGAAACACGGGATTGGAATGATAAATGTTTGCAATACCTATCTCAATTACAAACCTTTTTATGTTTAATATAGGTAAAATAGGTATACAATACGTAATAAGATAATAGATATATTATAGGTATGTGGTAACAAAGGTGGACGAGAAGCTGATGTCTGAGATTGGGATCATCAGGGGTAACGATAGCTACACAGTAATAGAAATCAACCTCTAAATGATTCCTTCGTAAGGAACCGTGCGACACCAAAACCCGTGCTGAATTAATACACAACTTATACAATTTTGTAACTCTCAACTAGGTCGTTTACTTTACAATAATTTTAAATATTTGTTTGCGTAAAGTTCCAAATCATCCAACTAAAGAGAAAGTTAGGTACCTTATCTAAACTGCTGTAATTGAAATCCGATTTGGTCAAAACTTTTACGTAATTACGAGAAATTTAATTTCTTCGGGTACTTGTTGTGGACAGTCATATATTTAGTTGTGATGGAAACTTTTGCTGAGCTATTGCTATGTTGACAAAAATCACAGTGATTTTCTAATCCGACAGCAAACTGCACAATTTGTACGTAGATAATGCATATCATTTATCGCATTTCAATCAAAGTGGAAAAACCTCATTTCATCACCGCATAATATATTTCACTTTGAAATGTCAATGATATTATTTGAGGTGATATATTATTATGTAATAGGCAATATGTAATGGACTGTGACGACCAGACTGCTCTAGAATATTCCACGCCAATATAAATGTGAATGTGTTTTTGTTTGGAAGTGTGTTGCTCGCTCGAGGTAACTGCCCCAAGAGAGAGTCTCGTTGATGTTGATCTCTTCGCCTTAAATGTTCAGTCGTCATTATCATCTGTATTGTTAAATATATTATGCTTTCTCAATGTCCCACGCAGCCATATGGGTGAAAGTGCTCCAAATGTCGATTGAAGGAGTTGATTTGTCAAATAATGACAGAGGGACATCTTTGTCATTTAGTTTTAAGAACTGTGTCTTACTTTATTAATTGAATTCGAATTGTCGTTCATGTTATTCAAAAGTAATGCGATCGAATCCATAAAAAATATAGTGTAATTAAATATACATCAATTTGATGTAGGAATATCTATAGGTGAAAATACATCTTATGCTTCCCATTATGACTGATGATAATTTTGATATAATCTAATCTAATATTGGGATAAATGTTACGACGATATTGACAGAAAGATGAAATGATACGAGACATAGAGGCCCGTAGAGATTTTTGGAATGTAATGTAAGGTAATTAATATATCGAAAGGATTAATATTTTTTTTTATGAATTTACAGAAAATCGATGATGTCAGAGCCGACTCACCGACCGCGGGCAGCGACGAGAGCTCCGAATCAGACAGCTCGGCGGAGGAGGAAGACGAGCTGGACGCGGCGCGCCCAATGTTCAAGCTGCCTATCCAGTTCGACCTCGACGAACTCGCTGGGGCTTTCCTGGCGAACAACCAGAAGTGAGTACATTGCTGGCTATAGCTTAGATTACTACGATGTACCTCCAATGTTTCAAGAGTGTAATGGCGCCCTATACTCTAGGCCTACCTGAAATGGATATTGCGTAATGATGGATATGCATAGGCTAAAGCTAGATCAGATATAGCTCTTTAAGTCGCAAGAAATTTTATTATGTGTAGAGATTCATCTGACTTTTATATTGAAGGTAATAAATTCTATCGTTATTTAACAATGCAAACTTTTCTTGTCATAGTTTGCCTTGCATGGTTGGATAGATTATTAAAATTTATTATTTCATTTACTATTGACAAGTACTGTATTTAATTCCTCACTCTCTCAAAACACTTCCTGTTAGTCTTACTCAAGACTCTTAATAAATGAAAGTTATCTTGTGTTTAGTTGTATTTTACTTTATGTATTTAATTGTTTCCTATTGCTCGTATGTTGACTGAATGTCTATACACTACCTGTCATTAAGCACTTTAATAGACAGTTATGACTTAAATATGCCTTTAATGTTATGTAAATGTGTTGGTTAATGCAGCATCACTCAGTGAAATCTGTTGGACAACGTAGTTTAAGAAGATTACTACCTACGTTTTATACCAGCATTATTAACTGCCTGCTATAAAATAGTTTTAGAAATTCATGAAATAGTTACCAAGGTGCATAGTTTAATATTTCATTGTACATTTGAAAACTTGTTTATATCTATAGCGGTACATGTAATCCCTAGGAGATTTGAATACAATAGGGCTGGCGAATATCAGGCCCAATCGGGTTATAAACTAAAACAAAAATGCCGTCCCAACCGACGTTTTATCTTAAGTTAAAAACGTATATGTTAGTCATAATATGATACACATAAACACTTTCGTTATAGTATTGATAGCTGCTTGGTATATAATTACTATAGTTTAGCTAAGCTTCACTGATGTATGTTAGGTTATTGCCGTGGGAGAGTGACTATATGATAATGATCAATTGTTCCTGTTGCAGGGGCCGCATGAACTGCGTGGTGGAGCGTCGTCGTGAGGACCCCATGGAGAGAAGGTTCCCCTTCAACATCCTTGGCGCCTTCGCCCCTCGCAGCGCGCATGCCGAGCGCATCGCCATTATCTGCCACGGTGGAGACGAGCCTAGGTACTTCATTATTTATTCACACTAACAAGTAGCAATCATTCGTTTTAATTTAACACAATGCGAGATACTGGAATTCAACAGTCTGCCTTATCTAACCCAGTATCATTTAAAAAGCAATTTAGCAATGTAAACGTTTATTAATCATTCGATTGGATAAAAAGATAATATCTAACATTATTCAACATAATAAGTACCTACTTAGCCCTCTATTGCGGAGCGAAAAAGTATTGGAGAGTAAAGTAAATACTACACTGACCTTTTTAATATGCGTCGTATTGTGTGAAAACATCAAGAAGGTCGTCACAGCACTATCAGGCCACAACGCCATAACTTCATACAATTCCTCTCTTGGTTTACTAATTATTTATATATTCGACATATGTATTTACTATTTGTTGGCGTGTTCATGCCCTAGACTGGCGATTCATTAGTGGCGCTCTAAGGGAGAAACACATATAACTCATCACACGGATTTTATATCCATGCCCGATTATTGTACCTATGAGTAGCTAGTCTTTAGCATTCACCGTTTATCTTACTTAGACCGTGCTGTTTCTTGACTTTTTCTTCTTCTTACATTCCCATTAGGGATTGCAATCCAGCACCATTTGCAAAATCACAGCAAGCACATCAAACCCATTGGTAAAATCACAGCGGGGAGCACATTTCATAGCCTGTGCGTTTACGGAAGGAATCGTTTTCTATGAAACCACATAGTTCGAGACCAATTTGGTTCCAATGTGCGTGGGGTTGCATTGCATTACACAATTCCTATGGTCAACTTCCGGCTTTATAATGAGATCAGCTCATCATCATAATTGGTAACCGCTTATCATCAGTCAGCTCGTTTGCCAACTTAGTACTACAGAAAACAGTATAGAGGAGGGCAATATTTTTGTGACGAATTTACTTTGTGACGAATGTAAAACAACCCGTTGGACAGTGCATAGTATTTCATTTACACGTGCGTATTGACACATTTAACATAAAAATAAAACCGCAATTCTTCACAACTGTAGTAGCTGTTACAATAAATGTATGACAGTTTCACGAAGCGTTAAGTTTGTACTAATCAATTCAATATACTAGAATTTCCAGCAGATAAGGAGTATTTGAATACAATGTATGAATAATCAACTATTACGTGACTATTGCTTATGATTTTGGCAAAGAATCATCTCTTACGTTATAATATTGATCCAGTCGGTGCTTCAAGTTTGATATCTCTACGTTCGCGAAAATGAGGTTAAAATAAAATTTATTCCGAGAAATTCATTCCGACGATCGTACTGTGCCCTAGAAACGAATACCTACTACTTCACTTTACGAGGAGTCTGGGCAAGTTGAATGCTATCAATGTTTATAAAATAGAAATTATAAACTGGTATAAAATCGAAGTATCGCCTGCTAGGATACGTGATAAACTCGTTCGTCATATATAAAAGGAACTTCTGTGGGTCTTACATACTTATATACATAATAAGTAATATGCACACTAATGAGATACCTATATGTATTTAAATTGCATGGTTTGTAGCATTGTATCATATCTCGCTTGCACGTAATAGTAATTATTTTAACATTAGGTAACAGGAACAGATTTAGCCGTTGTCTGATTAGATAATCGTAGGTTGATAGTTCATAGGTTACACCAAGTTCTATCTTGGTTTAACTTTGTACCGGCTTCATTGACTTTTACGTAGACCTTTTTTCTCCTGTGACATTAACCATGCTCTATTTTTATTGTATGACAGGCCCATGAACGGGTTCCCTGAGCCCCAGTCGCAGGTGTTCGCATTCCCGCTGACAGGCCCCGTGCGTCTGCCGCTGCGTCCCCAGCCAGAGCGTCCAGCGCCTCCACAGATCGCGCCAGAACAAAGAATGCCCTTCGCTCCCATGTCACACCGCTCTGCCCCCTTCCCACTATCGGTAAGTTCCTTATTAATATGACAGAGCATCAGACAACACCGCAGACGATCATGACGACGGAGTTGGGGCTATGTTTATAGTTTTATGCGAAATATATATTCTACTACTAACAGCTTTTCCCACGATGCTTTTCGCTCGCGTAGGTATCTAATAAGTCATACCTATTAATATATTAAAAAAATGATCTCAGCGCCACTTATTAACCGGTTCAACTATAGGCTCTATAGCTACCATCAAAAATATCGAAACAAATATATATTAATCAAAATTTGTCAAACCAAACCGCTTAGGAGGACTATAATGAACACACATACCGGAATTGTATATATGTATAAAAAACATTTAGGGCTATAGTGTCATCTACAATATTTATACCAATTTCTTAAAGGAATAATCGGAATTTGGTATCCCACATGGGATATTTTTTATACCGTGATATTTTTTATGTCAAATGTTTACGGTAAAACCCAGCTGCGGGGATGCTTGTATTATGGTATTTGGTGTTAGGTGAGATTAGGTGATGAGGCTTATATTCATCATTCTCCTGCCCTTATCCCATATTATTTGGGGTCGGCGCAATATGTGATGAGGCTTATATTATGGTGTTATTATTTGAAGGCACTATGCAATCCTCCCAAGTGCTACGCGACGCGTTTCAGTTTGAACAAGTATTTAATTATGATAATCGGACTAATAACCTGTCTTTCAGCCATAATATTATTATATTGAAGAGGATTTATCATAAATCCAGCCCCCCGGTCTTAGTCAAAGGCGTCTCGTAGCGCGGTTAGTTAAAAAACTGAAAAAGGTTTTCTGAACAGAAAAAACACTTCGGAGGAACACTTGTAAAGAATGCAGATAACAAGACTTGTATACTTACGTGAATAGGTAAAGAGTCCATAAGAAGGATTATCCTTTGTGTTGACAAACATTGATGTAAACTATAGTTGGATGTGGTCCCGTAAGTACAAGGTATTTATACATAAATCGGTTGAACATTAAAGTTATAAAACTAATATTATAGATTTAGTACACTTTAATATTATGACCTGGTCCCTTATCACAACAGATTTTTAGTCTGTACGTTTTTTTAGGAACGGCATCTATACCTTTAATAAAACTGTAACTGGTCCAATTCTGTACATTGAAGAATTTTTTTTTGTAGGCCCTATATTCTATACTGAACCCAAAACTGTATTTTTTTCTATCCGTCTGTCTGACGTTTCACGGCCGCGCATGACGCCAAAACTATTTAATGAATTCAAAAGAAACTTAGCACAATTTGAGTTGATACTATACGAGGTGAAGTAATTTAAGTAACTTTTTATCCCGAAATTCAGCACGGTTCCCTTGGAATAGGGGATAAAAGTCGAAATTGGTACTTGGCTGCAACTCCGAAACGACTATACCGATTTGACCAGGACTTTCACTGGCAGGTAGCTGATGCTTTAACTCGTAATTAAAGCTTAACTCATTTAAAAAAAAAAATAGAACCGATGAAATTTATACAAAATCTGAACGGCTTAACTTTCACTGGTAGATAGCTGATGCTAAAAGGCTGAACTAAGGCTACATTTATTTTGGTAAAAATAATTAGTACCAGTAAATCTATAAATTCGAGCTATGACCTTTGCTGACAATATCCGCCTTCCATGTACTAAGAGCAACGTGTTATAATACAATCAAGTGGAAAATATTTTTCCTAGAAGGGAGTAGCCTATGTTGGCCTTATGCCTTAACTCACTTACTTGTGTCTATACTAACATTATACAGAGGAAAGATTTGTATTTTTGTGTGTGTGTATGTTTGTGTTGAATGGGCTCCGAAACTACTGGACCTATTTCGAAAATTCTTCCACCGTTAGAAAGCTACATTATCACTGAGAGTAATATAGGAAACAGAAATAAGGAGAAACAGCTAGTATCTAATATAAGGTTAGTTATTACTTACTCCCTTTTACTGGAGTCACCCCGAGGAAGTTAAATTAAATACATCCATATTTATACATAGATACGGCTCAAATGATTCGTATAATTGATGGACTTACTGTGCGTGGGAGTAATTTACTAAAGTTATATGAATAGACAGAATGATTTTTGAGGAAGGTTTTTTTTATATATTTTTTTTTTCTTATAGTACACGCATATTATAGTTAACAAAATCCCACTCGAGATACACCCGTGGGAAGCCGGGCGGGTCGTAAGTATTATGATAAATGCGAAACTTTAGACATTTGTTTGGTTTTTCAATTACGCCTAACCGGTGAAATTTGAAAAACCGAAAAGAAAGTATTAACAGTAAACACAGTATTATTTTCAAATTTGTATTATTTACAAAATTTTCAATCCCACGCTGACGTAGTCGCGGGAAAAAACTTGTATAATAATAATATAATGATTCACGCATTAAATTACAATGCAGGATCGACATTAGAATAAAATAATGAGAAAGAGGTTTATTACTCGAGTATGCCATGTATGTCCCAAACGTAATTGCTTCCGTATCAGAATAAACGATACATCTATATAATAACTTACCTTACTATATATATATACTTACTAACTCTCATTCTACATCCTATGGCACTAGCAAATATTCTAGAAGTCCAACTTTTCTTTTCTTGCCATGTTTGATTATTATAGCTATATTATTATATATAGCATCAATTCACTTTTGTGTTGTATACATATTTCGTCTTTTAATCTCATCTCCGATAAGCTCAGAGTAGAAAATATACTGCGTACAATCAAAGCTTCGAACATGACTATTGATTTCTAGTCATCCTCTAGCTAGAAAAGTGATCGGTTTATTTGCTTGAACCACACAATATTTCGAATAATTTGGACGCAAAAAAGGAAGCACAGTAAGAACCTATTATTAATGAAGTGAAGTCTTCAGAAACAAAACATAGCTTTACATAAAGTAACTAATTGTTGAGAAATTTGCATTCACGAACATTTGTTGCCTATTGCCAGCCATTTTCATAATTTCGTTCAAGGTGATTTAAACCTTTCCACTCATAAAGTCTCGTCTTCCCTCATAACAAAACGCTCGGCATTCCGATATCGATTGAATATTTTACCTGCGAAAAATAAGTTTCAGTTATTTCTATTAAAAACGTAATAAATAAATCAGCGCCCTCATTTAAAATTACGCTCTGTGAAATCTTGAACATAGTACAAAAATTAAACTTAAATTATTTATTGATGAGAAAGAATCCAGTATTGGAAGCCAACTATTGAAACTTAAGGTCGATTGAGTAAACACAAATACAACGTTAAATGTGTTCTATTCCATTTTCCGAATAGAAAAGAATACTAAATGGAGCTGGGGGAATCTGTTAAATACTTATGTTTGGTAAAACGATACGAACTACTTACATCGAGGAAGGCAAGGAGCCGAGCAGCAATTTTCCAATCCATAAACAGGCCGCCTGGGCACAGCGTTAACATTCACCATGCTCCAATTCACAACTGACAGGGTCAACGCTTCGTAAAATTTTACTATTATTAACGCACTCAGGATTTTAATTTACATGTGCGGGGTCAAGCAAAATATTATAACCTCAGTCTAGCTTAAAAGGATTTAATTGGATATTTGCTATGATTTCGACTAGTTTATTCAAGAGGAAAAGCACAATACCTGAATTAGGTAGGTACCGTAGGATCGCCCGGCTGGGGACTATCGTCTAATCTAAAGTTTACTTTGTATGGTAGGTTGGAATATCTTAATTCTACGTGGAGTTTCATTATACGAATCAGTTTATTTGTGTGCAAGTGGATACATCCACGTGTACAGCTCGTACGTTATATTTTATCTTGTGACAGGTAAGGGCAACGTTCTTACTAAATTGCAGCAAGTAATTGCAACAAATGAAATCCTACCGCGTATGTATAATCTAGATGAAGCTGGTGATCTCTCAAACTGATTCTGCAAAGCAGGTATTATTAAGTACCTATGTTTAGCTTACGTAATAATAGTGTGTGTGTATAGTTCTTAGAAATTGTAAATTGGCAAATTAATATCGCGTGGAATATCTTCTAAATATCATTCATCTAACAACATAGCATACTGATAAACTGGAAAATAAATATCCAGAAATATATTGTATATTAAATCGCAAGTTAAATTCAGGGAGATGAACATAATTACTCCTGGCTTAAGTTTATATTCGTAATTAAGGTACCGAGCAGTACCTCACTACAATAGACTAAAGGTGATATAGGTACTTCATTCATCTAAACTGAGCTTAATTAGTTTTTGTCAGTATATTATTATACTACTCTGAGCTATTGTCTTTCCATCGTTAACTCATCCGATGGGTTAACTATCGGCTCCGCTCAACGGTACTACGAAGCGTAAAATTTTAGGGCTTCACATAGGAATTAAACATTTTATTCACTCTGTTCTTGGATAGCGAGCGGCCATTAGCGGTATAATTTATTAATGCTAACATGGATAAAAGACAGACACTTTACTACTCTGCCAATTCTTCTTAGCTTTTTCGCAACCGACGGTTTATTAGGACATTTATAGGTGCCTTACTAGCGACTAAACTCAATAATTTTCTGAAAGGTAATTCATCATCATTATTCGTATTAGAACCTAACGTTATAGATTGAATATTTTAAAATTTAACAATCACTAAACCTTTAGTTAAATTTAGTTTATGGCGATAACTTACTCTGTCATGTTATATGCATGACTCGTATCTCGTATCGCCACTATAATTTGTAATAAGTGGTTTCAAAGATCGTTATTATTTCAGCGCGGTGAAATAATTATTT
The DNA here is from genome assembly GCA_951449985.1 of Falcaria lacertinaria. Classification (NCBI taxonomy): domain Eukaryota; kingdom Metazoa; phylum Arthropoda; class Insecta; order Lepidoptera; family Drepanidae; genus Falcaria; species Falcaria lacertinaria. The sequence continues at coordinate 5,563,804 of OX602120.1, read as the reverse complement.
TTATAAATTACCTTATAAATTTGGGTTGCGCATTACAAGTGTCTTTTTTTATAATACGAGTATAATAAATTTCTATAGTGTCGTGTTCTTTTAGTACGAGGAGCAGTTACATAAAGGTTACGAATGTATGATTAGCACTGATTAAACATTATGATGAACGTGTACGAAGCCTCACATTCGGCAAAAGGGAATTTTAGGAGATGTGTCGGTCGACTTTACGGGACTTTGAGCTTCTTATCGAAATTGAGTTTCTTATCAGGATTAATTAAAAAGCACATGCGATAAATCATCGTTATTTAGTCCAGCAAATCTTATTTGAAGCGTGGTTAGATTTCAGGTCACTTAACGACTTACGAGATGCTGTGCTGGATGCTTATTCCTTACATGTATATTGGATCTATGTAATAGTTTTACAGGGAACGATTAATTATCATTGGTAATCCAACCAGGTCTTCCATTTCCTGTATCGTAATTTATTATAGAAAGCTCTAAGGATTCATGCTTTAATGTGACTTCATCGTATTTAGCAATTTAAAATTCTCCTCTCGAGAAATTAGTAAAAATCAGGGTCGATCGGTCATTGTCCCCGGCGTGTGACAGGCTCCTGCTGCCGCACATGGTTATGCAATAACGTTCCGGTTTCATACAACGCTTATTTACTTATTTCATCCTTTCTTTTATGCAGTGCAAGGACCAGAGAAGATAAACAAACACACTTGCTTATTACAGAACGCCCTATTTATTTATTATCGTTATTATATATAATGCTAGTAGGTAGGTAGAGGCAAGCTGTGTTCAAATATTAGAATCAGGTTCGCTTTCGTTCGGTTAACATTTTATGGGCTCATTAAATTAGTAATCCCCTCATTTCTATAAGAAGGCCAACGTTGGGATATTTTGAAGGTCTACAAGGTACATTAAAACTGACACACGATCAATTTAACTGTAAATTATTCGATTGGTGTTGATTCGTCTAGAGATAACAGCTCATACACATACTTACATTAATGATTACTTTCAATGGCAAATACATTTCAAAAATACTTGATGAACATAACTTTTACTATTAGATATTTTTTATTTTATTTTTAGAAGCTTTTAATTAACTTATAATGTTTGTTTGTATGCTCGTTGAAATCAAATACTGCAAGCTGTTTTAGAACCGCTTCCTATTATCCATACGGAGTTCGAATTTAGATGTTGGTTCAGATTTTTCAGCATGTGTGGATGGTGGATGTATTTATAATTAGGTACATGACATTACTTAGACATATATAATGCTGCCATGTTACGTAAACAATCAACTGTGTTCGAATGGAAAGTTAAGAATAAAGAATATGACATTTTATATTGAGCTTTGAGCAGGCAATAGTCTCGTTGTCATTAACAATAAACATATAACTAAACATTTCATGCATTTTATTTATTAAATTTAAATTATAGAATTATAAGTAACAAATATGTGTTGTAACATGAAATAAGTACTAAAATTACAATTATTTATTTTAATTTAAGTTATGATTGCTTAAGTCTTTAATAGTTGACAAAATTTACAAAGTAATATTTAAAAAGAATAAATCGTCTCAAAAGACAAATTTCCATGTTAGTAAAATATTTAGAATATCGATATTAAAATTACTAGACAACGTACTGCAGCATCTGAGCATGTTGAACTATCATGTATCTAATTGAAATTTAGACTTTAATTGGATTAGTATATACGATATTTTCTTTTCGATAAACTTTGGTTTCCTATGCGGTCTTTAAATAATAAAGTTGGTAGGTATTTCAAGGATCATTTAGAAGCGAGCCGGAAGGTCTTTCCATAGCGGACATAAACATGAATTCTCTGTAGTTATAATAGTAATACAACAGACCTAGGAATTCCTGAAGCTCGGTTTGGTTTTTTCCGGCATCTAGAGCATATCATTATATGACTAATGTTTCAGCAAGCATTTCCATGAACGCGCAATCAAAACTTGAGCGAGAGCGTGGAAATATAAATTAACTGTAAACAAGCCTCCACAAATTATGCATGTCTTTGATATTGAAACTGAAGTTTTTGGGGTGGCAGTGGCTGTGTCGATGGTATCTAGCTGTCAAATATGTGTGTGTTAAATATTGTAGTTAAGCAGGTACAGTGAGCTAGTTCTTCCATAGCATATATATTATGCGTTTTCAAAATCAGGTATTTTTCCTCTTCTACTACTATTGTTTGACTATTTATATAGTCCTATGATGTTAGCAGTTTCAATTTCAAAATTATTCAAGACAAACTTTTATAAAATTACTAAGTTTAATACGTATTCATTTCGATTCGCCTAATCCATACAAAATGACTACATTGAGGTGTGGTTAAAAGTAGGGTTGCGTTTGAGGTTACACCTGTTTGATATGTGATGGCGGAAAATGAACTATGTGATTACAGACTTAAAACAAGAAATATAGTTTATTTATTAACTAAGGTATTCAATAAATGCTGTTCTCCAGTCTCTTTTCATACATAAACTGGGTTTTTATAAATATTTATACTTACTACCTACATGCTTATATTAGAAGCCAAATGCTGTACGTAAAATATATATAACCATAAATTTAGAGCAATGTGAAATACTTTCAGACAGCCATGTCAACTTTTACAGATTCGATTCGATTACAATTTTCGCGACGACCCCATCTAGGTATGGTAAACATCTTGTTTGGCGGGCGGCTTTGGGTGGTAGGTAGTAGGTGTGGGGTTGGATCGGAGGCATTCGGAGGCTTCGGAGTTTGGACGACGGCCGCGAGAGAGGGAACATAAGTGTAAACGTTCCCGGAAAAAAGTAGTTTAATATTGGTTCCCGATCACAACAAACAACTGGTGACTAAGCCGCGCTACGCCTCTGACCTCGCTCCGTATGCGGTTATGTTTTGAACATTATATAAAAATTGCAACGAATTCTTACATTTATGTTTTTTAACACACAACACATTTTCTTAGTGGGTTTTCAAATTTTCAACACACGATCTCTAATAAACAGCTTAATAAAATCATCAATCATGTTGTCCACCCTCAGTCAATCAATTCAGCTGAATATTGCCTGCATAAACACAGATACGTATTTTGGCTTATTATATTCGGTTCCGTACCCCACAAAACGTAAAGTTTTTCTTTCATTTAGTTCAGGATTATTAACGGTGACTTCGAGTCACATACCTACAACGGATTTGTTTGATTACTAATAGATTTAGTCCGTATTTGGCACATTAAAATACAATTGACTGTAATTAATTATTAGTAATATATTAAAAAAAAAAAATGTTCTGACCTATTACATACTATCTATACTTATAATATTAGGTCCTTACATATGAAATTGGCGTTTTGTATGGGAGGAACAAAAAGTCGAATATTTTTTAATATAATATATTTAATTAATCAAAGTATGAACCATTATTTTCTATGCACTTTTGCCATCTCATAGGTAGTTCATTGATCCCTTTACTAAAAAAACCAGTCGGACGGGAATCAATAAAATCTTTGAAGGCGATTTGGACTGCCCCATCGGAGTTGAATTTTTTCCCTTGCAAGAAGTTATCCAAATTTCGAAAAAAATGGTAATCTGTTGGAGCAAGGTCCGGGGAGTACGGAGGATGTCTTAGACTTTCCAATTGAAGCTCTTCTAATTTAGTAGCCGTCTGTAGCGCAGTGTGTGGTCTAGCGTTGTCGTGAAGCAGCAGTGGCGTGGAGCGATTGACCAGCCTAGGTTGTTTAGCCGCTAGCTTTTCCATCATGGTTTGCAATTCCTGACAATAGACATCAGCCGTAATAGTCTGGCCAGATTTGAAAAAACTGTAATGAACAATACCGGCACTAGTCCACCAAACGCTTACAAGTAACTTTTTTGGGGTTAATTTTCGCTTGGGGCAGGATTTGGCTGGCTGGCCAGGATCTAACCATTGCGCTGAGCGCTTCCGATTACCGTAAAGAACCCATTTTTCATCACAGGTAATGATTCGGTTTAAAATACCTTCATTACCACGCCACGCCAATTTCATATGTAAGGACCTAATATTATAATAAAACTGTAACAGGTCCAATTCTGTACATTGATGATATTTTGAAATACTATTTTGCAGGGGTCTATATATTCGATACTGAACCCAAATCAGTATTTTTTTTCATTTTTGTCTGTCCGTTTCTAGGCCGCGCATCACGCCGAAACTACTAAACGGATTCAAATGAAACTTGGCACGATATGAGTTGATACGGCGAGGTATAACATAGGATACTTTTTATCCCGAAATTCAACACGGTTTCCCTGGGATAGGGGATAAAAGTCAAAATGTGTACTTGGCTGTAACTCCAAAACAGCTAACCGATTTGAAAGGGACTTTCACTGGCAGATAGCTGATTTTACTGGGCATCACTTGAGAAAGTTTTATTCTGGAAAAATAATTAGGTTTCCGCGCAACATATAAAAACCCATGATATTTTGAACAAAATCTGAACGGTAGGACCAATATGAACATGACTTTGACTGACAGGTAGCTCATGCTATAAGACGTTGCTTAGGGTACACTTATTTTCGAAAAATAATTAGGGTTCCGCGTAACACATAAAAACCATCAAATTGTGAACAAAATCTGAATGGTTGAACTTTTTTTTTGTATTCCGTTCCTTAGAAGGAACCCTTATAGGATCACTTTGTTGTCCGTCCGTCTGTCTGTCTGTCAATATTTTTTATCTCAAGAACGCGTGGAGCTATCTTTCTGTTATAAGATAATCAAACCTGTAACTCAATATAAAGAAAAGATATTACCGTATATTTTGCGATTTCACAAGGGGATCAAAACCTACAGGGTAATTCCCGTTGACCTAGAACTATGAAATTTGGCAGGAAGAAGTGTCTTACAGCACAAGTAAAGGAAAAAATCTAAAAACCGTAAATGTATAGTTTTTTTTAATGCGAATTTACTAATGAATATCCTGTTTCGCGCTGTTGAGAGTCACCGACGAATAATGACCTCATTTGAAGTTAGCCGACTTTTAACGTTACCTACCAGTATGTACGGAACCCTCGGTGTGCGAGATGGACTCGCACTTGGCCGGTGTTTTTTTATACCACTAAGGTGGCACCCAAGCATACGGCCCATCTGATGGTAAGCAGTCACCGTAGCCTATAGCCGCTAGCAATACCAGGGGTATCACTAACAGAGTACCAACCATGTTGTTTATGAGGAATCACTGTGCTAGCAGCAAAGCTACTAGCCCAGCGTAATCCTCGTGGAGCACTGGCAACCTTACTTACCCCAGAAACACAACACTACATCAAGTAGTGTTATTTCACTGCGGTCTTCAGTAAGGTGGAGGTACTGTCCCCAGTCGGGTGGCTCCAATTTAAATGGGAAAACCCACGGGAAATCCCCAATCGCCCTACCTCTTTTTTGAAAAGATCATGGTGTGATTAATCACTGTACTTAAGCTTAGAAAAACTCATTGGTACAGGCCGGGGTTTGAACCTGGGCCCATCAGATGATATGCCGTTGCTTCAACCACAAGGCCACCACGGCTGTGAACTTTCAGAGCTGATGCTAAAATGCGTAAAATAGGATAACTACTTCTGTTTTGAAAAAATATTTAGGGTTCCGCACCACAAAAAAAGCCCATTACCTAAATTGCGAACAAAATCCGAATGGTTCAACAGATTTAAACAGAACCTTCACTGGTAGATAACTGATGCTATAAGGTGGCATTCGGTGACTTATAGTTTAGAAAAAAGATTAGGGTACAGCGCCAAAAACATTAAACGCATGAAAAAAATTCAATCCACTCGTACGAAGTCGCGGTAACAGCTAGTACTATTATATAACAAAAAGCCTTAAACCATTCGCAGTTCTTTGCATTCCCGTGGAAAAATTGTTTAGCAGCCTCGTTACCAAGGTTAACATAACATACAAACATACAAGTATATTGTTCTTATGATGATACATTTTATTCGGTTGCTGCCTACAAGACAAGTGTCATGACAAGTTTTTCAGGGTTCGTCGACCCGTCCATTTCATATCATTCGAAAGCTTTTAAGATGTTGAGTAATTAGTTAATTTGAAGTTCTTGATCAGTTATAGATTCATATCTAGCTACTTTATTTTGTAGTCCAAGTGTTACGCTTCTTAAATTGCTCTCAGGGTTCAATTATTAAAATCTTTCGCTATGCTCGTATAGCTACGGCGACGTGACTAACAACTGATTTTACACTGAGGTACGATTATGAAAATTTATGTTTAGTAGTAAAAGTTGGACGTCAAGGTAGCCCTATCGAACGCAATTTACGTGTGATAAATAGTTCCTGTAAGGTTTAAACCGAACATTAATAGATAATGTTCGGTATTCATAGATAATGTGGTGGCGACATTGTACGTACAGGACTCCATCCATAGGACATAAATATAATATATTATCTATAACAAGGTCACGGACCTACGTAGCCGCGCACTGATTCTTCCACGAAACATTTTATTGCTTATTGGCAGTGTCAATAACAGTATTTTACTTGTTAATGTTAAAGACATATTGTATGTGCAGATTGTTTGTATTCTTCACCTGACTCATCCACTTTTGAAACATTGCATAAATAACAGTTTTGCATGCAATTATACATGTCTACTCCTACCAGTTCCGCGTCGAATTTAACCCTCTATTTTTTCGGATGTCTAGTATTTTAGCGGCTTAGAGCTAGGTATTCAAGGTTTCCAGAACCGACGAAGTTTTAATAAAACGAAATCTATTTTGAATCACCTGCAAAAGTTTCCTCTTGATTGGCACAGCTGTTGCAAATACCAACCCGAAAAACAGGCGGCTAAATTTGAGGTGGATAGTAATTTCGCAATCACAAGTAATTTCTTTCTTATTTACATGTACCATAATATATTTGATTATAAAAGTATATAATCCAAGCATAATATATATTTTAAAAAGAAGCACAGATAATGAAGGCGGTGCCTGGCAGGCAAGTGAATAATTGAGAGCATGTCAGTCAGGGCTCACCCGTACCGATTGAGAGTACCGCATGGTAACGGTATGAGCTATGAAGGAACAAGACAATTAGGTGTCAGTGGGCCAGACAACAAAATGATCACTCATCCCATACAGAAACTAACTGTTTGTGACTTTTTACACTTCTGACAGTTCAAATCTATTTACACTGTACAACGAAAACCAATTTGCGTTTGTATAGTGTGGGGTTTGTGAGTTATAAATAGACCTTTACGATGAACGTCAAGGTGGAACTTGTGAAAGCGGTTAGAATATTTTCTATAAAATGTATTCTCAAGAAAGTAAGCTATTGCTAGGTATGAAATCTAATTGCTAAATTTAAATCCAGGAAAGCTTGCACTACGAGTATATACAATGTGTGTGTTTACCTTCTCTTGAAATACAGAGATTTAGTGTTCTCGAATGCTCACCCGCGCTCTCTCCTTCATGACAACTTTCATTTTGGTACTAAAATGTGAAGTGCAACTTTTCTCGGCACCAACACATTTCGTATTCAGCATACTTGATGTAGGTAGAGCACTGCAATATTATACTTCATTAATTTAGCTTTTGTTTACTAACTTTAGGAGGTATTTAATTGTTTATCATTTTATAATTGTTCGTTTTAGAACACTTATACGCATGAATTAGATTGATACAAAAATCGTGAGAGAGCAACATATTTATTGATTGATTAAGATGAAAGTTATTATTTTTTATTCTGTAAATATACTAATGAATATAACTTTATCCCTTACCGACTAACAAGCGACCTAGCATTTTTTATTATCCGGCATTTTTTATGTAATGTGAAGGACGGTGTAGGCTTTACCAGTATGCAGACGCAAGACTGCAGAAGATATTCCAAGAGATGTCAACGATGAATAATTGTCATTATCTTAGTTCAACTAGGAAAACTGATTATTTATATTATTATAACCCAATTGGCAAAGGCGTTGTGAGAGTGTGGAAAGTTCTCTGACTTTGCACTCTTAACGAGCGCTAACTGCATTCTGTCGACAATCTGTCAATTTGCGATATTGTCGCCTCCACGGTATATTTTCCCCTTCAACAAGTCAACACGCCACAAACAACGAGTCTATAACTGTTCAATATGTGGCTCAATCTACGTTCCTTTTCCCAATGGACGCCTTGTTTTTTAGGCAAGACGCAATGTCGATAACTTATTTTTTGTAAAGCTTGTTGTATCCGAACCAGTTTTTGCCTGCGACTTGAGCACGCAATTTCAAATGGAATAAAAATCTTGTATACATAAATATAGGTAGGTATACCAACGTAAGTACAACATACTTGTGCGAAATGGAAGATTATAAGCTTTTTAGGATATTTATTTTGAAACCAATAATTTTATGGAGGTATTTCTTCGAAAAAAAAGATGCACAAGTACAAATTGATAAATTACAATTGTAGGTTGGTATCTATTATGGACTATGACAGAGACAGAGACGACCGGAAAAAAGGATGGATATAAAGTCTTAAATCTACCATATTGAGCTTATATTTGAATTATTGGCCAGGAAGTAAGAATTTAAACAAAAGTAAAAGAAAGCCTACCTTTAGAACGAGCTGTCACCGTGACTCACTACCACAATTTATTCAGATAAATCTTACGACTTTTCTATGTTAAAGTCTATCATGCTATTCATAAATAAATGGTTGTAGAGCGTGCTAAAGTAATAGACATAGATAAAGTTTAGATTATAGAAATCTTAATGAAGCATGTTCTCTATACATCAAGATGTATGTATCTTAGAGCCTGTAATTTATTTACAAGAACAGAAAGATAGGGTTCGATTGAAGCATTTTTCGATTGAATTAATTAACAAAATTATATTTATTTCACATATTATTCACAAATAAAATAAATTTGTCCTAGACAACAGAATGTCTATTGTAGTAAATTATGTATGATAATTTTGAATTTCGATAACACTAAAGTAAAAATTTGAGAAATACATATTTTACACCGTTTTCAACTGCTATTAAAATGAGTACGTTCAATACATATATGTACTTCAAAAATATAGACATAAACATTATATTTAAATACCTTCACCTTGGGGTGATCACGTACTTTTCGTGTATCGTATCACCAGCAAGCTAGGTGTAGGTAGATGTTGTTGACGTAATACGACGATACACGATAAGATTTTCGCGGAGAGAGCGTAATATACTTCGTTTATTAATTGGCTGAATGACTGGATATGTATTTTTTTTCATAATCTACTAGAAAGACCATGGGTCTAAAGTGACTCTATGCAGCCGACCAGACTATGCTTACGCCACCGGGTATCACTGACGCACGCGGTGCAATACAACCTTATTTATGGAATCGTTGCGCGCGCCCGGGCACCGTAGAAACCAAACTCCCTTATAGCCTGTAGCCTAGCCCGCTCACAAGTCAAGGCTTAGAATAAATAGTATAGCTGCTACGTATTCAAGGTGTCTGGAAACCTAAGCACTTTTGTGAGCTTTCATGTGGCTATTTCGTAGCACCCCTTTGATGATTTAAATACATTAATGTATTATTATCACCATCATGGATGGATGTATATACTATTAACTATGATATGTTATGTTAGTCAGCTACGCTTGGTATTTGTCTGTTGCACATGATTATTTTATTTTATTTGAACAATTTAAAATAGCGAACAATATAAATCCTTAATTGGCCTTCTACATAAGTGGAGTGCAGTCACCTCTTAAATAAATTTAATATGTTCACTTTCGTATTATATACTGAAGTACATATAAGTAATAGGAAAGTTAATATTTAATTAACGGCTGTAGAGCGCTCAAGTCGAAAGTAATGAATAACGGTAGTGTTCATCAAGACATCAACGAATAGAGTATTGTTGATAACATTTGGATGATGTTTTTTATTATCATCGAATATCATTTGATACTTTAATATCAGTTATCAGACTTAAAAGATATTCAATACTGGAGGAAGAAGTTAGATCTCATACAACAAGTCTGTGCTAGTCTCTGCTTATGAGAAGTATATTGTTTTATTAAGATTTCATAATATAAGCCTATGGAATAATACTTATTAACTAATATTTCGAAATGAAACGGTGCCTGAGTTATTAGCAGGTTAAATTACTCGGGGCGATTTTCGCCGATCACCTTCATAGGTGAAATCAGGATTTGCACTAACGCACCAATTGATTGTCGGCTGAAACTGACGAATTAGCTCGTTACTTAACTATGTTTGGCAGCCACACTGGCCCATGTGACACAGATTTAGCTCACTGCATTTTAAAGTCGCATAAATTATACTTCACTGTTCCCATTTCTTCATTATAGCGTCTAATTACTGTAATATTGTCTAAGTGCAAGACTGGTCGTGCGCTCACGCATACCCACGCGCTTGTGGCTCGCTCGATTATTAACTATTCCGATGATATATATCTGGAGGAATATTTTATTTCTGTTAAAGTTTTAAGAGATAATATTGTACGTGTTTTTTATTAAGTGTCTCACACTTTATACACATTGAGTACGAAATAGACATAAGTTGACAAAAGCCGAATTCTTTCGATTTGTTTGCTGACTGGGGCATGTGTGCCTCTGTGTCGAATATAATGGAGTAATTAAGTTAAATGAACAAATTCATATTTATATAGGGCTTTAAATACTGAATCACTTTGTTGTTCCCAAAGATCCATTTACCTTTTTATTTAATCTAAGTTATTAGTACTTCGTTTTTCATATTAACGTTTTATCACAATTTTTCCAACAAATCTTTATATTTAGTAGATGACTATTTTTACGTCGTACCGGTATTGAACGAGTTTTCACAGCAAAAATAACACAAAATTTTTCAATAATATTATTGTAAGTATATTTGCGTAATCTTACATTACTACATAAATTAAATTAAATTCACTAAAATTTCTTAAATTAATACTTATTGGTAATAAATCAGTTACTCTCTCAAATACATCGATGCGGACGGAATGCGGTCCGTTCACGTAACGGCACATGTTGCGTGTTCAATCACAGCCACTTCGCATTAAAACAACATAACGTGTAAATACTAAGTAGTAGTCCTTCGGGCATGCACTCGTGCGGGATGCGCCCGCGTCGCGGCTGTGGCGCTGTGGCGCACCGGCCGCGGCGTGTAGCCTTGACATTTGTTGGAGACGCGCGCCTTGCGCTCGTTAACCCCACCGACGGAACCGATTGTAGTTCGGTACAGGCAAGTACGGGTATCGAGATGGTACTCTTACGTTTTCCAGGTTATACCCTCGGCGCCTTCTCACTAACTCCTCTCCAGTCTCGCTTGCTACGTCCATCTTAGCCGGTTTCAGCACTTTTAATATATTTGACACTAGAATTACGTTGTCGGCTGCGATCGTCTCATCCGGTCGGGGTAAGGTAATGAGATTCACTGTATTCTTCTGAGCAGCCACGTAGTCGTCGTTAAGGATGAACTTGAGATGAGGCACCTGGTTGTACCTGGAGGCATCTATCTCCCTATCGTAGCCGAGGCGCTCGCGCGCTGTGGCAAGCGCGGTCGCTGCGAGTGCGAGGGCGAGCGCGAAGTACGCGTGCATGATACGGCGTGTGATGTCTGTTTGAGCCGCGCGCCTCCAACACACATTTTTATATATGCGAGCGATCGATTACCATTCGTTCCCAATTTGAGTGGTAATTTTTTTGTGAGAGACCCGGTGAGACCGTCTTGAACTTGAATATGACTAATGGCAGTTTATGAGCCGAGTGATGCTGGTGGCACTGCGCCTATTAATGACATAGAGAAGAATACCAGCCGGCTGCAGACGTAACTTGTACAATTGTTATGCATCGGCACCACAAACGCTCATATGAACCTTGTTCCACTTACATTAGCCAACATACCCGGCACTTCTCTCGACGCTACTTTACAAGGTGACCATCACACTGCTGGAGATCATTAACACGTCGTCGTGCCTGTAACATCCATTATTATTATAACAGCTTATTTGAACATGATCAGCTCATTTGAAAATTGAACTAAGATACAATCAAAGATCTCTAAGATACCTACCGTCCTTTCATTTGTAATGTACGATTATGTTTGTAGGGGTGACCCTAAGCGTGAATCTATTTAATTAGCGAATATATAATATTTTTTAAGGAAAGTATTCAGGAATGATAAATCAGAACAAAATATAGGTATGACTAAATATGTCTGCAGGGCTTTTCCTGTAGCCAACCATTATACCTGTACCTATAGTGGTTCACTTCAGTTTATTGGAGAAAGCTTAAACTATTTCAAACCGGAATTAACAATCGGAGGTCATCTACGAATATACATAGAATCCAAGAATAGGAAGCAAACGGAGCTGACCTTCCAAGACCGGCATTAACGTTGATTACATATTACCGAATGTAACTATATGAGCTAATGAGATTCAATGGTAACTAGTGCGGGCATACAACCACCATAGACCACATCAGCCGGGTGATGCAGCGATCACTGCTGCGCTACTAACAAACATAATATTTGAAATTAAATGCCAGAAAATGTTTCACCGAAAGTGGAAGGACCAGTCAGTTTTATCTAACATTTATTTAAATGTGAATAGAAAACATACGAATTTGTATATAAACCTGTTCAAAGTTGACAAATATAAACAATCAATACTTTCTGCCTGTTTTATGGATACATGAACCACGTGCGGAGGAATGCAGGAAATTCAGAAACTTAGTGTTGTGTTAATGATTCTCGATACGTTTACATGAGTTAATTGATCAAAATAACATTTAGGTTAACAAGCACGGAAGTGGATGGACGGCCAACGGAAGTACTCTAATAGAGCAGCTTACAGTACATTACAGCCAGTGGAAGGAGCCAAGGCGACGAGCGAATGTAGTTTTAGTACGTGCAAAAGGCACCTTTAATCGTCCACTGCCTATAATTTTTTTTTTCTTCAGTGTGGTGTTCAACGTCGAAAAATTTTTTTTTACTATTTAATCAAGTACTTGCATTCAAACAATATGGACAAAATTTCTAATCATATATATTAGAAAAGTAACTTATAATTTACTAATTCAATGAGCTGATGCATGACTTTAGCATACGAAGGCGGTCCTCCATATTCATTGAAATTCGCTATTTTATCAATCTGTAAACAATAGGTTACATCGAGAGATGTAACGTATATGGTTTAAGTTGAGCATGTGTTCTACACGAGGCATACTAATCCAGCCCAAGGATAGTGGACAATACGAGGAGCGTCACTTCTTCCGTGTATTTGTTTGTTTCTTTCCGCATCTATCGTGCATTGTAGAATATTAATAATCGTTAACCAAATCCGACTCATGCATTCACGATAGAAATCATTGTTTAGATATCGAACGGGTTTTTGTCAATCTTTTTGTAAAACATTATATTGAGACTGGACTAGACCGGTACGATACCGGTTCAGAGTTCATCATAATAGTTCTGATCTGACTAGCTCGAAGCTCTAGCGGGGGCCAAGGTCTCTGTATTATGTAATAATATTATTGGCAGCCATCGATGTGGTGCTACTGGCTTTGTGTGAGGGGGAGCATTATATTCGATTGACACACCACCGGTACCCAGCCCGGTGCCTATGCTACGAAGAGAGTTCGTCGGCTTTATTTGTCCTCGGGTGTCCGCGGTCATTGCTTCCTCATCGCCGGTGTTTATCTCGTGCGATGTGATGCTCTCGCTGTTTGCGCAACATGCGAGCATGCATTATTCATGACCGTCATGATCGAACCTCTATTATCCTTTGTTCTCTTGTTATTTCGAATTACAAAGCTAATTCTCTAGTCATTAATAGCACGCGTCTATTTGTCGTTATATCAAAGCATTATTTATATTATAGTGTGTTAATGTGCTATGAAGTGTCCCACCTATTTCTATATTAACACAATGCCGAATAAGGTAGACCTTATTTTATTGCTTTGATTGTTTTGTTTGTCGTAGATGCCATGGGATTCGTCAGAGGAGCAGATGGGAGGTCCGCGTGAGATGCGCATTCACGTGCAGCGCGTGATTGCCATCCCGGCTCCCCACAACATGCCTCCTCCTCCTGAGGGAGTCAACGCATTTGGACCCCCACCGCCACCACCACCCCAGAATCAAGAACAAAACGAGGCAAGTACCTAGATTGGGCCAAATTCCACAAGTTCTATCCAGGGAAAAACTAGCATATTATACCAGATTAGGTCCATAAACTGGATGACACAAACAACAGTTAACTGTACATGACTAGTACATAGTTATGTATTTATTACGATACACACATATTTCGTGACACAGCATTGATCTCTTATAACAATGGTATGATCATAAAGTTCATAAATAAAATAAAGAACAACTACAGGAAAATAACAATGCGATGTCAAAGTAGTATTTAATACGTTGGGAAATAATTATCAAGCTGTTTGATATACGAGCCAAAATGAAGATGATGCTACACGGAAGCTTGTGCAGCAATAAATAATATAATGACACCTGCCAATATTAAATAACACATTGGAATATACATCATACATCATGCGAAGGAACTGAGCTCGTTACAAAAATAGTCATGGTCAATATAACTTGTAATCTTTTAGTTGGTTTCAAAGTAATAAACGTTCCAAAACTATTTAAACACACACGGCCTTATTTTTAATTATTATTAATAACATTAGTAGATATAGTTTATTTTAATCCAAACTAGTTACATGGAGAGGTCATTGTTCATCTAACTACGAATTCAGCTAAGACAGGAAGTTTATCTTCATTTATCTCTATTTAATTTATTTTTCTATAATGCGTTAATGTTTGAATCTCTTAGATTTATTACACTACAAATGTAGTAAAAAAATGATATTGGGTTATAGTTATCCATAGAAAGGAATAGAGGTTTTCCTGCTGCGGAGAACACAGTACATTAGTTCCAATATTTTTTCACTCTGCATTGATCAGATAGATACTTGTTTTATTTGCTCTTGTTATAAAATTTTGTAAAATTGACTGTAGTAGATTCCACGTTTTGATGTATTCATAAAAAATAAGCGCACACATGTTGTACGAGTTGGTTTAATTTGACTTGTAATGTGAATAGATCGTAGTTTGTAAGCAAATATGCTCTAGTGAATATTTGCTATTGTATTTAGTTTATTGAAAGATTGGAGACTATCCGGGAAAAAAAACTTAACTTTTAGATGTGGTTCTTTAGTAATTTAAATAAGCAGGTTATAATTTTAACCGATATTTTACCTGGTTAGCATGATTATAAAATTTAAGTGTCATGACTTGCTTCAGACGCAGATATAGTTTGAATTGAAAAGACACTATTATTTATATCTATATAAACGTGGTTCTGATTCTGTAAAATTCTTGGGTCTAACTCGATATCAACAGCTTTTAGGTAAATATTTTAATGGTAAATTACATGCTTCTTATTACATTCAATAACGTATGCTGTTGTCTGAGTCAGTTAGTGTTCGATTTTTATTTCGAAATTATTATTTTTTAAACATGATAAATTAAAATTTACTTGTGTAATCTAAGTTTTTTATATCTGATCGTTGGCGCTGTTAGCGAACTTGCTACGCTAGGGAGCAGCTGGGTTCATCACAGAGTTTTTGCAGTAATTATGCATAGAGCGATGAAATCAAACAAGGATTCACTGAGACTTTAGAAAGCTTTTGTAATCACGCTTGGGTTGGGATGACTCAGAGTGAAAGAAATTATCTTTCAAAGACTGAAAACAAAATATATATAATCTAGGATAATATGTCCCTTGCTAAAATCAATACAATAATTTGCTTTCTAGAGGTTAAAGGACTTGGTTACTCGTTAGCATACCGGTGCGACAAACTGTGTAGTTCTTTTTTACAAATGTAGGTACAGCGACGTACCTACATACTAATGACTCATAAGGTATAAAGTAATATTTTTCGCACACAAACGAAACCTACGCATCTGTTGCATGGCCCTAATTTTTAAGAAGAAAGGGTTTTTATACTCAAAATGAGATCTATGTACACTACAATTAATTGGCCAACTTACGATGTACCTACATAAGTTTATAATTAAGAAATTTGTGCTTCCATTTTAGCAATCGACCGTTATGCACCAATTCGTGCCGCAGCCAGCTCCCACACAAGAAATGGAGCAACCTGAAGTAAGTCCTCAACTACTATGATATTAGCGTCTGCCTTCAGTGCCTACGGTAACCGCTTACCATCAGGCGGGCCGTATGCTTGTTTGGCACCTTAGTGGTATAAAAAGAAAAAAAAAGATAATTACATGTAATTAATATCTAGAAAATAGTTCCAATAGCTTTAGTACCCTGAAGGACACTGAACTACTAAGTATCGGAAATTGTGGGCAAATATCTATTGATGATATCGAATGATATTACCAGTGGTGGTAGTACTCATCTACCCGATCTATTATATTACCAGTTACACAAGATGTATAAATTGTTATATTCTATTATATTTGAAGAATGGGTGTGAATTTGGATCCCTTTTATCTATGACTTACTGTTTTCCCCGCGACTTCGTGCGCGTATCAATATAATATATAGCCTATGCTACTCAGTGATAATGTAGCTTTCTAACGGCAAAAGAAATTTAGAAATCAGTCCAGTAGTTTTGGAGCCTATTCAATACAAAAATCAATCAAATCCCACAAGCAAACTTTCCTTTCACCTGTAACTCACATAATCGGGGTATGTAAGCCCAGCACATGTATTAATTTAATTACTTAAGGATTTACGTTTAAAATTATTAAATAGCATACGTATTTTTATAACTTATGACTGCATATTATTATGATGTTATTTATACATTTTTATTTAACTATCGTGTAGCCATGTGATTAGTCACGTTTGCGGTTTCCGTAGCTTATGGACCCTTGCATCTTTTCACAGTCACAACCTTTTTGAGAAATCCACGCCGTATCATCACGGCTGTGAGTATGATAATGTTGGTAACATGAGTGGTCTGTGCGTCAGGTGCAGAAGATGCAGATGGAAGGTACTCCGGTGCACATGAACCTGCCCTGGGGCCTCACCCCCGAGGACCTGCACGTCATCCACCGCACCGCGCAGGACGCCGCCGCCTCACAACGCCGCGAACACCAGATCGATAATGACATGGATGAGGTATGAACACTCACAACAAAATTGTCTTAGCATTGTAAATTAGCGGTTGCCGTGCTTTCGCCCGCGTAGAATTATGGTTACACATAACCTTATGTTCAGGTATAGCCTATACATATAAGACAGGGATAGACTACCTTCTTTTATTACATATTATATTGAAAGAATGTTTAATCTAAGTCCAACATGTATCTGTCCAAGTCGCCAAATTACCCCAAACATACACATAACATAACCAATTTTCATCAATCAATGTTCGTATTTTAACCATTGTAACCGGAATTGAAAGGAAATTTGACGAACATTTACGAGCACATTCAGTGTCCAGTACGAAATGTTTTGAGCTTGCCCGTAGATCATAGCTTCTTTTTCAGACGAGATAAATAAAAAATGATTATTTTAGGTGAAAACCATAGTGAACACGCTAGCAGCAGCTGCCGAGGCTGAAGCAGAGGCAGAAGCGCAGGCGCAGGCGCAAGCGGAGGAGCAGAGACACCAGGAGGAGCGCGCACCAGCACAAGAACGCGTCGAGCAGGCCCCGCGCGCGCCACGCACCTTGCTGCTGCCTCAAGACATGGACGAGAGGCCGCACTGTGAGTACACTATGTATATCGGCTAGCTGGGTTTAACCAGCTGAGAAAATTTTTGCTCCTGACTCGACTTCTATTATCGAAGTCGCTTAACATTACAGCAGCACTTCAAATAAGAATCGAAAGAAAAAACGAGGTAGAGGCTTTGATAGGACATTCAGTAAGACTTAAAAAGCGTAGAAAGCTTTTGAAGATGAACGGAATCATCATCTTACATCCATAATCCATAGTGATTATAAAATCGATTGTTACATTCTGACGTACATACATTTTTAGGAAGGTTTCATATTCGCATACAGATTAAAATAGGTGAATAGTTACTAAGTAGGTATCATAAAAATAAATTTTGTCGAATATCTCTCTTTATCGAATTTATAGAGGTGCTGCGTCAGTCTTGTCTGGAAGAAAGAGATTGCTTTCACGTTAAGATCCTCAGCTTAGTAATTATGACAGTTTGTGTCGT
Source organism: Falcaria lacertinaria (assembly GCA_951449985.1). Classification (NCBI taxonomy): domain Eukaryota; kingdom Metazoa; phylum Arthropoda; class Insecta; order Lepidoptera; family Drepanidae; genus Falcaria; species Falcaria lacertinaria. The sequence goes on along the minus strand of OX602120.1, from coordinate 5,545,591 downwards.
ATCGTGCTTTAGGGATAACTAGAGATAAGCTGGTGGTGTTAATTGAAGTGTCGCAGCAGCTTGTGGAGTTACCTTCGTTAGCGGTTATTGGCTTTGCCATAATTATCAGAGCAGCGGAATTGTTGTTCAACTTGAAGCAGAGCTTCGCAGGTCATGTTACGAGGACCAATAATAAGGTCATTGTTCATACATTGGATTACACTAAATAATTGCGTATGACTACGCTAAAAGGGGGGCTTGTGGGTTTATCCTAAGCGTTGTTTATATTAAAAAGTCGTCATTGAATTCCTGTAATAATGAATTCAGGACAGATACAGGTTACTCATGTTTACTATACATATAAGTTGGTTGCGTATAGTTACTATATTTTGCACGCGATATCACATACATTGTGGCAGTAACTGAAAGCGAATTATATTCAGCGTTTTGTGAATTATATTGTGAAAACCTGTTAGAAGACTGCTCTCTGAACAATCCGAACTCATGACACTGAAACCTCAGAGTAGATAATGATACGTACAACTGAAACCTTTAAAAGTGGTAACTAAATAGAGACTACTAGGGCTAGGAACAGAAGTTTCTGTAATGTGTGACCTAACCATTTTCTCAAAGAAAGTTTTCCTACACTGGCAGGCTATCAGCCACCGGTCAACAGCACAGCGTCTTTAGAGAAGTGTTGTCGGTCGGTGCATGGGTAGCAAATGAGGAGGTTGCCGTTGCCATTTGTACCTACATACTGCTTGATGGTGAAAAATATAATATGGAATTGCATTACGACTAGGTTCTACAGTTAATTACTGCTCTGATTGTACGAAATCATAAATTCGTTTTACAGACATGCAGCCTCGTTCTGTGCGCAGCGTGGATACACCGACGCCGTTTTCTAACGAAAAGCGCGTTAAACGCTGCGCATGCAACTGCGCCTAGGTGGAGTAAGAATTTTGCTCCACGTTTCTGCCGCTGCATTCAGCGGCTATCTCCGTCCATTCAATCATTCTCATAGCACACGTTGTTAACCTAAACAACTTATCTTCCTAACATTTCTGTAAATAAAGTTGTTAAACCATGAGCTTTGAGTGGTCCTTTTTAATTACCTGTTAAATAAATATTTATTGGAAAGTTTATTTGTTAAGCGACCAGAATTTTATGTATCGTTTGAAATGTATGTATAGAGGTCACGCCCGTGGCTGGAACATAGGTGCCTACAGACGTACCTTAATATATGTAAAATGTTACGTCACGCGGAATTTCAGAAATGTACCTAATATCCGTCAGCGAATTAGACCAGCATTTCTATGGATCTTGGGTTGGATATAAAATATTTCATTGATAACGCTAGCCCCATTTTGGTGTATAGATTGTCTTGTTGAATAAAATAAAATGTCAAATGCATTTACATCCATTTGTTTTGGCGTGGTTCTAATTAGTGATATGGTATCTAGTAATAAAAATAACCTAAAATTCTAATTGTGATCCTAAATTAAATTTTATTAGTTTTAATTGGTTGTTAGTTTCATTTCAAGCCTGAATGTATGTTTTTATAAATCTTTTTACAGACTATTGCATAGCCTATGGAATCTCAGAATATGTATATTGATGACAAAGAGATCTTCAAACAAACACTGGTTTCTTTCCTTATTGCTAACTTTCCTATTTAGTCACCATTCCAAGTATTCATTTCAAATGAATAACACAACTAACTTCCTTTTTCTATTTATTGGCAGCTGTACTGCGGCTGATATGATGCATTACTGTTAAGCTGATAACAACGCAATATCCGTTGTAATAAATACCTACATATACTAATATCTCAGAGTATGTCTAGGTAGTAGGTAATATACAGCTAATATTATAAACAGGTAACATATATTTGTTTGTACGTAAGTTATTTCTGTGTTACTACTCTGTGGTGTGCAATAAAGAGTATTTGTATTTTATCGTAATGTATTGAATTGCAAGGGGTATTTTCGAGAATTACTGAAACGGCGATAGATTTTTCTAAAACTTTAAGATAATATGTGCATATATCACGTTTACTACATATTTACTTAAATTGTTTATTTTGTATGGAGAAAGAAGAGATATATATTTATATTATGTATTGTTTGCATAGTCCGGCTGTCTCTTTGTTATTCTGAGATATGCATCAAGACTTATTAAACAAGATAAATTAAACTCCGCTATTCGTAGTGCGTAGGCGATGCCTCCTACGGGTAAGACGGCAAAATCTTTCTTTATGGTATTTTCTAATTTCATGCAAAGCTTCAGGTTATTTACTCCTTTTAAAAGCTGCTTTTATAATCCATGTCGGTAAAAACATTCTCACTCTTATTTTTGATGTACGTGTATATATCGCAGCGATTCCTTGAAATTATTTCAAGACGAAATAATACAAAATTGGTCTGCCCATTAAATTTAATAAGTTATCTTAAATGTCTATGATTCTCTATACATTTGAATGTACAGTCTTAGTGTCACTTTACGTATTAAATAGTTATTATATTGCTATGCTTTGGTCGGGAAAAGAGTTTGAATGGTGAGTGCTGTTGTGGCTGAAGTTGAGTGAGATCAAAATTACGTAGAATGTTAGTATAAGCAAATTCATCAGGAACCCCGATATGTAGCTTAAGAGTATGACGCTGGATTCCAAACACAATATTTTAATTATGTCTGTGGATAATAAATAGAAGTTGATCATGAAACACAGTAAAAATGTGACTAGAGTTAGACTTCTGGCGAATTTTCTTATTTTGTCAGTCATTACTCTGTACACAATAGTTATGTAGACAATGGTGCCAAGGAACATGAGGGGCCACCGGAATATGCAGCAGATGAGCAGATACACTCGCCACTGGGCGAGGAGCCCGAACAGCGAGACCGCCGTCCACACCGCACACAGCGGCACCGGCAGACACCAAGACCAGACCAGCACTTTTACTAAAGTATTCCTATTTATTTTAACCAGCACTGTAATCAAACTGTCGTACATATGTTTGATAAGAAAGAACACAAGAACCACGATTACAAAGTCTATGTAAAGTTGAAAGCTACCTAATACTGAGTCTAGATTTTCCGAAGGTGTTATGATATTGGACTGTTGGAAAAATGTAAATAAAAATATAACTCGTTTCACAAATCTTGCAACAGTTAACTGCATGAGCATTTGATTTCTGTAGTTCCTTCTCCACCGTGGTAGCTTGATAACTGCTGTAATTGATATGGCCAGCTCCAACGCTGTCATAATAATTTCAATTACAATAAAGGTTCGGTATAAGTTTACAGGGGTTTCGCTGTCGAACATTAGTTTGTGGTTGCATGTGTTTTGAACACTTCCTTGTATTGGGATCCCATCAGTTACGGTATTCACTGTTGCAAGTTCACTTTCATTATTCCACGTGGAGCTGGCAACAGCTTCAGTTGTCATGTCACTCACACCACTGTCTGTAATCGATGAAATCGAAGTCACAGTTTCCGTAGTAGACATTTCGTCCACATGTACCGTCTCTTGTATATACTTCAAACAGCCAGCTGATTGGAGCCACCAAGCAGACTGGAGTTCGAGACGGCAAATACGACTGGTAATAACGACATCATTTATTGCGCGTAGAGGTAAATGATACAACATTGTTGGAATTTGCGGTTACCAGACGTCATAATAGTAGGTAAATTATACCCGATACCTACTATACAGTTTGCAACTGAAAAAGTCTTAGAATGAGGAGTTTTTATCACTGAGTTTATTTTTTTATGCCACTAAGGTGGCACACAAGCATACGGCCCACCTGATGGTAAGCAGTCACTGTAGCCTATAGCCGCTAGCAATACCAGGGATATCACTAACGAGTTGCCATCCTTGTTGTTGATGAGGACTCACTATGCTAGGAGCATTGCTGTAGGTACTCCTCTGAGAATGTTGTATTGGAAACTGAAACTAGGGTATTCAATGCGTATAACTAGTATATACTACTTATGTAATGCTTAATAATTTTATCAATATTGTTTAGGGTTCCGCATCTGAAGGGTAACCAAAGGAACCGACAAAAACTAAGGGTCCTCCTCGACTAGAAACGGTTTTTGTGTTTATGTGTCCAATTCGCACTGGGCCAATTTTTATTATATGTATGGATGATGATATACAATCGAGAATAAATAATTTGTATGGTAGGTAATGCATTATATTACAATACTAGCTGTGCCCACGACTTCGTACGCGTGGATTGATATTTTTTCATGGGTTTAATGTTATTTACGCGGAGTCCTAATTATTTTTCGAATGCTGCCTTATAGCATCAGTTATCTACCGGTGAAAGTTCTGTTTAAATCTGTCCAACCATTCCGATTTTGTTCGCAATTTAGGTAATGGACTTTTTTGCTGCGCTCTAATTAATTTTTCAAAAAAAGAAGTAGGTGTCCTATTTTATGCCTTTTAGCATCAGCTCTGAAAATTCAACCATTCAGATTTGGTTCACAATTTCATGGTTTTTATGTGTTATGCGGAACCCTAATTTTTGGAAAAATACCAAAATAAATTAAGCCTAAATTACGAATTATAGCATCAGCTACCAGCCAGTAAACAAATTGGTCCCGTCGTTCGGTTATTGTTTACAATTTCATGGGTTTATTAAAATGTCGCGCGGAACCCTATTTTTTTTTCGTAAATAAATGTACCCTCAGCAACGACTTATAGCATGAGCTACCTGCCAGTAAAAGCCCTGTTCATATTGGTCCTGCCGTTCAGATTTTGATGAGTTGTGTATTTGATGTGCGGAACCCTAATATTTTTTCCAAAATAAATGTTGCTCAAGTTAAGCCCAGTAAAATCAGCTATCTGCTAGAGAATGTCCCTTTCAAATCGGATAAGCTGTTTCGGAGTTACAACCAAGTACACATTTTGACTTTAATCCCCTATCCCAGGGGAACCGTGTTGAATTTCGGGATAAAAAGTATCCTATGTTATACCTCCTATCCAAGTTTCATTTGAACCGTTCAGTAGTTTCGGCGTGATGCGCGGCCTAGAAACAGACAGTCAGACAGACGGACAAAAATGAAAAAAAAATAGAGAAGTTTTGGGATCAGAATCGAATATAGAGGCCGCTCCAAAAAAAATTACAAAATATTCAGTGTACAGAATTGGACCTGTTACAGTTTTATTATAAGTATAGATTGGAGCCTCCCAGGCTAGAACAGGACAAAAAGCTATGCTTTGTGTGACGCAAATTAATGAATGAGGTCTACTCGATTATGGGTATTCGCCTAATTCGCTATCCGCGGCGCTCCATTAGTAAGTTGTTTTCATGCGCATTTGTTACTATACTTACCGGATAATATAGGAAAACCGATTCACAAAACATATACCCAGACTTTATAAATACATACTAATGACAAAGAAAGAATGATTTTTTTTATCTCGCCATGTATACTGCCCTTAGAGAATAAATTTAGGAATGTATACTCTGAGGTAGAAAGTATAAAAAGTAGGAATGAAGATTAAGAAATTATTACTAAGCAATGAAAAATTATCAACGTAACGTATCTATTATTTTCTTATTCTGTCAAAATGTATCTGCTGTAGTGATGAGAGCCGGGGCTAATTAAAAAAAAAAACCGGCCAGGTTCAAATCGGACTCGCGCACCGAGGGTTCCGAACACACTTGTAGGTAAGATTAAAAGTAGGCCAACTTAAAATGAGGTCTTTATTCTCAACAGCGCGCTTCAGGAATATTTTTTTGTAAATTGGCATTAAAAAACAACTACATATTTACAGTATTCAGATTTGTTCCTTAATAACTCCACTTAATAACACCACGGTGTTCTTGTATAACTTAACTATACTTAATCCCTTAATATTAACTAACATCCCAAGAAACATAGGAGGGTCTTAGCGAATGGGACGCTATCAATATAGGCTTGAAAATACAGGTCAAGCGCTAAGGCGCTTGACCGCGCTCGGGTAAGCCCGAGACGTAACTGCATTTTCTGCGAACAGGTGAGTCAGGGTACGTGAACTTGTTGTTAATATTACGATTCACAGATTCACGGCGTCACCATCGCCAAGTCGTCTACATCCAATCACACTAGATATTGGGTGCTGAGAATACCGTAACTTAAAGTAGATGTCGGTCGCCGATGTTTTACTACATATAATTTGATGATAAATGTAGTGTTTATATAAGAGTTTAGATTATTATTGCTAGGTTATCAGATCCCTCAGATACGAAATAAATAATTAAAAAATTCAAAATTTTATTTCCGAAGACGTATATAATACGATTAACAGACACCTACGACTGGTAACGATACAGTTTTATCAAAGTTAAAACTTCTATAAACATTGATGTTGTACAATTATATATTTAATATATAAATATAACTATATTTGGTTTATATGGAAGGTTACAGAGGTCATCTTACTTTTACTAAACCCATAATCTTGGCCCCAGTAGCTGCACATCACTAATAACTACTGAAATAACCTTTAGCTTTGAACTGAAGCTTTCTTTCAAACAGGAAATGAGTTCCTCAAGCAACGGAATTACGTCTGTGAGAGATGAATTGCCTCAGCTCAGTGGTTCAGCTACTGAGTAAAGGCTATTCATGTTAATTTTCACATACAAATGATACCAGTTCGATTCTTTATGGATAAAAATAATTATTTTAAACTAGTAAAATGTTGTCACACACCAGTTATACTAAGACAAGTTGTACTAATTTATGTGCGAAATTAGCCTATATCTGTTGGTATGCCCATAAAATAAATAAATAAATAGTAGTGAACATTGGTAGACAGATAAACTTATAGACCCGGATAAACAGAGAGACTGACGGACATGGTGAAAAATTTGAAACTCATAGGACTCACATCCATTTCATTAAGTAGAATTTTATTTAACATACTTTTCAGTCTGATTGAGCAATTAAATCTTGCAGCTATGAAAAATACACGTAGAATAGCTCTTTATAATGTTACGTAAGTAATGAATATTGATAACGTGGTACAGTATTAATATTAAGTGCCATTTACATAGCGTTAATTTTCTTAAAGCGCCGTTTTAATGGCGCGCCCTGGGTAGCTACAAAACCTGAACATCCCGCTCAAGGACCAGTGGAGTGGCCGTCGGTCGCCACGTTCATTTCCTCTCACCAATCGATAAAAACAGCCCTTGATGTGCACCGTGCTCAGATTGGTTCTGACCTACTAGTACTGCGAGGACGCAGCACCGAGACGCTAATTATTACTTGAACTATTAGTTTTAAATAAATATTATAACTTACGTCTGTCTAGCATACAAAATAACCAACATTACCACAGACCTAGGATTAACATTACTCTATAATCGTTTGGCAGTTCATTGAATTGCTAAGGAATTAATTATAAATTTAAATACATATGACAAAACTTCTTAATACAAAAACCTCGTTTCGCTAAAACTTTATAATCTCTTCCTCTAATCGAGCGGAAGTTTGAATATATCCATGAAATATCTATACCAGATAGAATACTAAAAAAATTCGTCACATTAATATGTGACATCGCAAGGTTTTCGATCATGTGAATAATTCTGAACCCTGCGGGGCGCTTAGGAGTTTAGACGAATTTCGGTCACGTTACACAGGACCCGTAGGTACGTATACCCTGAAAATAAAATCGTTTGATATCTATTAAATATATGTTGAGTGCCAAATTTTTCTGTACGAATCTAGTAGAAAATCGTATTTTCTGCAAATAATTTGGAAAGGAGAATTCCATGTTGTGTGGTTTCGTATCTTTTTTGTTAATAGTCATGGTCATGACAGACATACATTTAGTGTCAAATTCGTCAGTGATTATAATGCACATATTCGTAATTTTAGGAAGGTAAAATGTTAATTAATGAAGCCCTTTTTGACAGCAACGGATGCAATACCTACTATATAAGTCGGACGTAACCGTCTTACGCTGAGAGAATTTTTCCTGCTTAAACCATTCAATGTATATTGGTATTATGGATATGAAGAGTCGTCAAGGTTAAACCTAAGAACATGAGTAGCATCAAACCCAAGCCCGCCTTATCCGGAAAGAGCTGACTACTGAAAACTACATGTTAGAAATGTGTTTGCTGCAATATTTTGTAAGGCGAAATAACTGGCCTAACCAGATAGTACCCTCCAATTTATAGCAGAAGCAATCTGTTGCGCCCTGCAGCTTTTAAGTCTACAATTGTGTAAAAGGATCGCTCACACTGTTTCCCTAACATGGTATCAGTGCTTACGTCGAGTACGTACGTGTTATCGCGCGTCATGTTTGACGGGTGATAACATTCAATAAGTGCTTTTATCGCTGAACTGTAATAAAACCCCAATGTAAAACCCCATGATATCGTCCTTGTTTGCGCGCCTCCTCTATTAAAATTTATTGCGCGCAATAATCGTTCCTGTCGTTACTACTGACGGTAATGGTTTATGTCAATATAACAAAAGTCAAGTAATTGAAGCCAAAGTTTATGGTTGATTAATATTTTTATATACTTATATGCAGATCCTACTAATATTATAAATGCGAAAGTTTCTGAGTATGGATGGATGGATGGATGTTTGTTACTCTTTCACGCAAAAACTACTTAACGGCTTTGGATGAAATTTGGAACACAGATAATTTATAACCTGGATTACACATATTTTTTGTCCCGGGAAAATTTTAGGTTCCTCTGAGATTCTAATCTCAGCGCGGACGTAGTCGCGGGCAGAAGCTAGTAGATTATAAAGGTACGCCTCATTCTATCTTACGTATCAGAACTACGTTTTTACATATACCTACCAGAATTTTAGTCATGTGAATTTCAACAGGTACGAAGGTTGTTGTTAGTCTAGAATTTTGATATTTTCTATACTTAGATTATATTTTTTCTATAATTGCGACAGCTACCAGCGCAGCTACGATGTTATAGAAATAATTGTTTCTATAAATAGATTATGTATTTATAATTATGCGGTGACTGAGTATAATTAATGCAACGAAGTGTTTGTCGATACTGAACTAGTAATGAATCGTCTCGTCTGCGGCTTGAAGCAGCCGACTTTTAAGGCTCACATTCAAACGACTCTACAACCTTGCCTTGAGGCACCTTTTTGAAGGAAAATCTGAACTTTGAAAACACGATTCTTGATGTAAACGTATAAATAGTCGCCTGTAATCGATCTGAAAGGATAAAGTAATAGCGCCCGAGGGTGATTGACTAATTGGATCTTCCACTCAGTCCCTACCAGAGAAAACGTACAGCACTTTCTTAAGTGCCATGCTACACTCTCCTTATAATGAAAGGAGAAAAACAATATTCAAGTAGATTCAGATTTTCATTTTATCTTTATAAAGATTTTATTAAATTAGACATGCATAAATATTTGAGTGTTTGATTTATAGGAACTACTTGTTGCAATGAATATAATCAAATAGGTGTATAATAAACATACGTATTGATACGCCAAGACGAAGAAACAGTCAAACTTGGCTAATCACTGTTCGAACGGCCACTCGTTTAAGAATAAATTACAGCTAGAAAGTTTCACGGAAAGTAATTAAGGTACCGAAGCAAAGTCGCCACTTTCCAAACGTATACGTGCTGAAAATCAGGTTAACTCAGCAACGTCAGCGGCCAAAGCGCTCAATTTTAAGGACGCACAATGTTTCAGCACTTGAAAGCGCAATATTTAAAGAAAAGTTCAAATACTTACCTAAATTCACTATATGGAAATCGATTTATAACTATATCCTAAATTTGTATACCGAAATGGGATTATTAATTTATATGCTGTAATAATTATACATGGAATACGTTCTGAAAACCGAAATTTGATGTGAGTTTGGTTGAAAAGTTAGGAACTTAAAGAGGTTGAGAGCACCTGTCGAGTACATGATCAACAGGAAGGGTCCGGGCGAGGCTCGAGGAGAGCACGGAGCCCGCAGGAGGCCGCCAGTCGACGCCCAGCCGCCCTGCGCGCCGCCGCCCGCCCAGAGATCGCTGTGCCGCGCCACATCTCGCTTAAGCGCTCCACTCACATTTTACCACCAAATTATTAACTACCCTACGGTTAATAAATTGCGTTACAAAGAACTAAGTCGGGTTGAAGTTTGCACAGTGCACAGGTTTCCGAATTTTTCGTCGGTCTTTTGCGATTCGCCAGGCGCGAGGTAAGTTTAAAATTATGTTTTGTGGCCTATTTTTAAATTTCATGTTCATTTTTCGAATCCTGTATTTTGTTATCGATTTATTTGCACGGTTTATTTCTGTTTTGTAATATTATATAAATTAGTAGCTACCTTCCTTTGTTGACACTTATTAGATTTTCACATTTATGTTAATTCCGATTTTAATTCAAAATCGAAGCATTGAGTTCAATTGAGAATGTTTTTAATATTTGAATTCATGACGCATATATTTCTTTGCTTGCGGAGCCAAAACATTAGACACGAAGATACGGCGAAGATAAGTCCAGGGCCAAGTTTATTATCTTCACCCCTAGAATTTATTAAGGGCATCGTAATAAAAATATGCGCACTTGAGTAAGTTGGGATAAACTGATATTGTAACCTGAATAATTTACTACATTATTATGTTTGAAAGGATTTTTTATTTGATTGTAGTCAGTTAGGTACACTGAATTGGCTGCAAATATTTACTGATCGTGTCCATATCTAATAGTTGATGAAGTCCTGGATTACCGTACAGTTTTGTTTATCAGAAAGGCAGAAATCGCAGAAGCTGAAATCTATACATCTTGTCCATATGATACTTTTTCCGCTCCACTAAATAAGTATATGTATGTTTACTTGACAATAATGCTGGCATTTTTAGTGTTAGCAATTGATGGTATTACATTAATTGCTTAGCCAATTTTGCCGGTAGATTTTTCAATTTTCTTCTATCGCATTGGTAGAAATCTCAGTCTTATCTGTTTCTTGTTTCTCTGTTTTTAGTTACACTAATGATGTCCAATGCGGTTGTAATGTTCTATGAGAATCATCTCAGTAAATACAAGTTAAATTGAAATCGAAGCAGGAGTTCGACTCAATATTTGAGGGTTTGTAGTGGACACGGACTTCCGTAAAGAAGGTTGGAGTAGCGGTCCGCTTCGCTAACAAGCTTTTCGAGTCAACAGTCTATCTATACGTATAGACTCCATACGTGTTTGTTACAAACAAACAAATTATTCGCAAATGTGTTTCACAAGTTGCCTGCTTTTTAAGCTAGTGTAGTTATAACAGATTTATTTATTAACTAGGCATTGTATATATCGAATTTGTAAATATATATTAATATATTCTCCAATTCGAAATTTATATGAATCTTATGGCAATCTTATATCTATGTAAAATACTGATTTTAGTAGTAAGAGTGTGATTTTTACTTTGATTTTCTCATCTGTTCCGAATGTTCTTTAATATTTTGTTATTAATCCATCTGTATGCTGTAATCACCTCCAAGACTGGATACAGACCTTGTGGTAAAATCTGTGTTTTTCCTTCCCTGTTCACTGTTTTCAACAAGGTATGTCGTACTATATTGTCATGTTTATCATTTAGCAATGTATTAAGCGGTGTAATTAATATTGTTGCCGAAAAAAAACAATTCAGGTCCTAATAAAGCGTAATAAAGATGTTATGAACGTCACAATGTCTAACCATTGGTTCAGTAAAAAGGATTTAATGTAACTTCTACAGATATATGGTTAGTTACATTTATGGCGATATAGTTAGTTAAAAGAAAACTATTAATACATAAATTTTAGTCCACAGGTAGTCTACCTTTTTTATGTCATGTGTCATAAATTAATCTAAAATGTGATCAAGTAAAATGTAAATTAAAATTAAAAATTTAATAAATTAATCAGTGACGACCGGGATGCCATCTGGAGAGACAATGGGTTCATATTGCTGGGGATAGGGGGATATGGAGGGAATTGGGGGAGGCTTTTGCTTAGCCTATACTGTATAGGCTAGAAAAAAAACAGTGGTAATAATTGCAGACGGGAATTTTACTTATATTACAAAAGTAATACTCAATTACCGCCCAATCAGTGCATTAGGTGTAATTAGTCTTCGTATTTCAAAAGAGCTTAAGTTTATTGTACAGAGTAAACCTACTTGTCTAAAATTAATCAGTTCCTCCAAGTTATCAAAAGTTTAAAATTACTGAAGAGTTTTGAGTTACGAAGTACGGAAGTAGTAACACAGTTCTTCATAACTTGGAGATATGCTTCCACAACGAAGCGATATGTTCAATGCAGATTCTTGTCGAATGCTTATGATGACACATTAACTAATCTTACCTATTCCATTCAAACAGAGTGAATCTTTGAGTCTAATCACCTACTACGATTTGTGTCCTATTTGCTTCGCACGGTACTGTCCGGTTTTGAATTTGTCGGAATCAGCTCCGGATGCCGCCGTTGTTTTTTGAAGAGTAACATTAAACATTAACCTCACGTATTCATTTTGTTATCATTACTTGTGTGTGTTTAGTTTAAGTGGTACATGCATTAGACTATACTCCTAAAACTATAATTTCTGTCATCTTTCAATGTATGCAACTGTTGGTGTGCCTTAATAAAATAAATAAAGTAATAATATCTGATAGAAGATGATAATTTATGTGAGATTAATCTAAAAATTAAATCCTAAAGCACAAACCGGATAATATTGGTTGATCAACCAAACTGAATCCTCTAGAACATTTACATTATGCCCACAGGCATCGCTTGTGAAGGTGGTAGGAAATCTTTTATAAAAATAGCTTATTTCGATTATGAATCTTACTCACTATTGGAACAGAATACGTAATAGGACGTTATTGGGTGTTTTATCCGCAGAACGGTGTGTAACGATGCCATCCGTCCGGATAAATCTAGACAGTGTTAGGCTTTTTGAACTCTTGTCCGGCCAAATTTGACTGCGTCCGGCCCGTTCGGCCTTTGTTAGACTTTTTATACTATAGTTCATTTCAATCCCTTTAGTCAGTAGGGAACGAGAGAGATTCGCTGAAACCGTGTCTCTTCAACTCTTGAGAAGTATATAGATGATGATGTTTATAAAAATAAACTTATATAATATGTACCTTATGCTTTTTTAGCGTACTGCTTTGGAATTCAAAATTCCGGCTTATAAATATGTGTTTTATTCAATGCTTTTGTCAAAACTCATTATATTTCTTAATGTCCGGCTTTGGGACCCAAAACTCGGGCTTTTTTGAGGGGTAAGTCTAGCTTTTTTAGTTTTAGATATGGCAACGCTAGTCCGATATATAATGACCAGCCGGGCCGAGCCAGAAGCTCTAATCAAAAATAAGCTTTTGTATCTCGCTGTGCCTTATGTACAACCTACTCGAGTCTACGTACAAACAACCAAAATATATCTTTGGCGTCTTCAAATTATCGCTGTAACGCACTGACACAATCATGAAAATTATTTTTAAAATAAAATTAAACCAAGACAAGACAAGAGAGTAGACAAAGGTAACTTTATTGTCGATCAGTCTTGGGGGTCATGAGCCCTCCTTGGGCTGGGTCTACCTACCAATTTACGTGTTTTTATCGAATGGAAGCCTGGCCCAGATGGACAGGCTTCTAGACCACGACTGTATGACCCCCTTTCACCTAAAAGCTGGATCCGCCCTTGCTGTTAACACAATTTTTGAAGTTGTACAGCTATTAATCAATAAAATAAAGATTTTCCATATTTCTGTAAGAACTCTTCGCTAAACTCAAACACAAACTAAAATAATCTTTATTTGACTTCACTTTACAATAAGTACTTTCAAATCGTCAGAATCTACAACTAGATTCGGAAGGTCGTTTTTTGCTGAGAAGAATCCGGTAAGAAACTCAGCAATTACTCTTTTCATATAAAATATATAATTTACATTTACTTTACTTACATAACAAGGATATATCACAAAAAAAAATTACATAAATAAGGATATTATGCTTGAATTAGAAATCTAAGCTAGCAGTTAATAAATAAAAAGGCTTCATGACCAGCCTCCACAAGCAGTACCTGTTCACAAGTATGACGCGAATGCAGCCATCGCCCTCTTCAACCATTATGGAGGGAAGTGAGCGACCCGTCTTACGGACGCCGCCGCAAGCAAAGGCAGTTTAGTGAGCATAACATGCATATATGTAGTATATACTTACAGACAAATAAATAAAAATTGAGATGTCTGGAATAATATATGTATATCTAAGACGAGAATCTAGGTTGGTTCACAATATTATCGGAGGAATCTCTAGTCAATATTTTTAGCGAGCGCTCAACACAACAAAGCCAGGTTGCGTTACGAATTAAAGGGTCCAATTATTTAAATGTATGGAAAATTACTCCCGATTATAAGATAAGCATCTTATATCTGAATGCATGCTGACTCAGTTAAGTAATATTTTCCAATTATGGAACTCATGGCTGAGAGGACAAGGTGAAATTATACGAGAGAGATAACTCAACATCACATTACCTTTCAGTAGGTATAAATCCACCATGCCTGAGGAAAATTCCAATTTAATAGGATTTACTTGCTTATATCATACTTCCATTACACACATTTAAGACCAATTTGTGAGGTGGCTACAGCGAGATAATGATGTATGTCGCGTACGCGATATCTAGGTACAATACTCAACAGTTGGGGAGAGTCTGTGAGTTAATTTACGAAGTAAGTAGTAATTAACGTAATTGCTATTGAAGGGACTGTATTTCTCGACAATTATCGCATAAAAATTGCGAAATGGCAAATATATGTATAAAATCGTATATTTTACAATCAAACAGGTGCTTACTAGTCTAGGAAACGATATCTCGAAATCCAATTTCATGTTGAAAGTAAAATAAAAGCTGAATACGAAAGCGCGTAGGGAAAATGAGGCGCGGACGTTACAATTTAGATTCAACTTTATTTGCCGACGCTGTGCCAGACACGGGGTAGAGATTTAATTAAATGAGCCGCAGGCTGCCTCTTGTCTCGAAATTACTTTGTAATTTATATTATTACAATAATATAATAGCTTAACCCATGAGATGAGTCATGTTCATAATCATTTAATTCATTATTTTTGCACACTACGCATACCATCTTTGTCCTAGAAGGGAACTTTTATCTTCATAAATTTGATTTCACACATTCACATACATAATAACAAGGAAAGGAAAGCAAAATAACAATAGATTTAGAACAAGACAAAGTTTGTGATTTATTTTATTAGACAACATTCAAATGTAAAACGATGGTTGTGGTGATCCGTTTCCTCTTTTGTTAACAAAAGGGGGCTTAGTGGAGGGTTACGCAGTCTTGCTCCTCACCCGCACCTCACCTATTTATATGTAATTGTTTTCATCTCCATCTCTCAAGACGGTAGAATTATAGCCTCTTTAGGTCAAGCCAATTCACTAGCAATTTGTTGTTTCACAATTACCTACCAGAATTTCACATAACCTTCTGGCAGCTGACCAGCGCAACCCAATATCCGAAGCCAATCCTTTACGTTTTTATAAGTATTGATACACCTGTTGATAAGTTGTAATGTTATTATTTTAGCAAAGTATAAAACTTTATATATTCATTTTTTATTTAAAAGGTTCGTAATCGCATACTGTAGTGCAACTACTATTCACTTACGTCATGTCAATAGCCTATTTGAGCGCGACAAAAAATACGAAATGTAAAAAAAAAATAGCATAAGAACCGTTCTTATGTTGGTATCTATTTAGATCGCGAAAGATTAAAATATAATATTTATAGCAAAAGTAGTAATTTCCAATTTATTGATTATGTCCTATCTCGCTCGCACGTCATAAGTTTTTCTTAAAGTAGCGGATTGGCGGAAATAGCAGCAGATTCCGCCGTGGTTTCTTTAGGGCAGGGCCGTCGGATCGAACAAAATAGTAAGAGTAATTTGATAATAGGGTAATCATTTCATACTATTGTAATATATCAACACAATGAGCAAATCCAAATATTTTATTGACTGATGTTTTTATTTCAGCGGCAATAAAGCTAATGTCAAATAAGGCGGCAATAAAATTACGTATCGACAGACGAGTTTGTCCCTTTCCAAATGATTTAATTAGATATTTCCTCTGGAATTTTTCATAGCATGATCTAATTTAAAGCCGAACACAAAGAAATGGAGTAACCTACAATTATTCCTAATGGCAACCGAACCCGTTATTAAGTCGAAGGTAAAAAGAATTGCTAGTATTATAATAATCTGCGTACTAAAATGCATTTCTATTTAGTTAAAACTTTAAGAATCATATCTAGCTCAATCAAATACGACATTAATTTTGATCCTAAGTATATAACTACATACATAATATACTCGAGGAATCCATTTGTCTTTTCCTGTTGAGTATCCTTATAATGAAAGTAAATATATTTTTTTGTCGTATATTGTAATATTATTTAATTGACTAAACTTAAACATATGTTTACTCATTTGGAAAGACATAAAAGCTAAGGCAAGTGAGCGTGGATTGCTACTTGTAACTTATAAGCTTAACAACTAAGGTAGGTAATTTCGTAAATTGTGTCGGAAACCTACCCACGTGGGACGTGGAATATTATTACTGAGAGGTGCCTTAGTATATTATATCCCTCATACTTAACCGCATCAATAAAAACAAAAAAATATGATATGTCTATTGGTACTACGATTGTATTGTATCGTATTCGTACCAATACAGTTAGGTACTTACACTGATAAATGATATATGATAGACTAAATTCATCACTTAACAAACTTCACACTTTATGTCAAAAGTTTTCAAATACTCTCGACCAAACAAAAACCTGCGATGTGTAGAAATGATAACAAAGTATCTGCGGTGTGCTAAAGAAGATTAAGATTGATTTATTTTGTTAATTAGAACGGCTTCAAGCCACTTATACTAATGAACAATGAAACCACAGTCATACACTCTTCTCACAATACTTCAAACATGCCGAAATTATCATCTGCCATCCATCCGCGAATACGTCACAATCAGGGTTTGACTCCAAGAGGGCGTTCGAGCAAAGAGAGTGCGAAGGACAGGAGAGTTAGCGCGCGATACTGTGCGACTAATGGATTCTGCAAATAATTTGTGCCTCCTGCCGCGTAGATAGTTGTATGGAACAAATATTCTAGACAACTCGTCATGCAGTTCAGGAGCGTCTGATTTACCACGTAGAACCTTTGACCTTGCACATGGTTAAAATTTGGTCAAGTTTCCTCCTAACCTCAAGGGAATTGTAATCCAAAGAGCCTAGGAGGAATTTCGTGGGCTACATGAATGGATAATAGCCGTATATATATAATAGCTTCGTTTATAACTATATTAGAACTGGTATCATTCATGACGAATATGTATAACGAAATAGAAAAGAAAACAAAGACATTATTACGCGCGCGTAATGCTACATTGATGCCGTCATTAATGACTCGATTCATAATAAAGATTAAACAGGATCTTAATTATTATTAATGTTACGAAAACAAAAAACCTCTATAAATTGTTTGAAGGCATGTTTTTTTTAATATATATGTTACGGTAAGAGTGAATAATTGAAGATTATTAATAATTATCTATTATTATTAATAATTACCGAAAGTCGAGGTTAAAGTGATAAATTAATCACATTTGTCGGTTTTTATTAATAATTTTACCCTAGTAATGATAAATGTAATAAGTGGCCAAGGGTTGCGGGGCGGGCGGTGTAAAAAAACAACCAACGTCGGCTAAGGCGGGTGCTCCGCTACGCTTCGCACCCGCCTTAGCCTTCTAACCTATCACGGCCATGTCGGACTACAATGTTACAAACAATGTAACTTTTACCAATATGTGTCGTAAATTACTAATAATTATTACTAAAAGTAATAAATTTCGATCGTTTATTCACATTTACCAAAACATGTGGTTATTATTAATAATTTTGTAAAAATATTAATAATTTTCATTTAATCAGATTTACCGTAACATATATATCCGAACTTTAAGCCTGCAACTTTGCTCGTGTAGATTGAGGGTAATACTTGGTTAAAAGTACGATCAAGGCGGAGCTAGAATGCAAAGTTTTAGTTCGTAACGGACTAACAATCATGTTCGTGCCTGAATTCCTATATTCTTGGTTATGTTATGTTGTAAAGCCGACTATTATCCAAATTCTGAACTAAAATCCGTAAAAAGTTTGAACAGTGAAACATACGGAAAAATCAACAATATATAGAGAGAGGGAAAGACAGGTGAACAGAAAGGCTGAAAATTCTACGACATTTCTATTTTGGTTTGTATTCCATATAGGTACAATAGTTAAGAATTAACTCCTTAGTGTTTGTGTGGAAAAGAAAGAAAGAAACGTTACACGTAGTAATTTTGTTTTATACAGACTTACAGTTAGCGAGCTTTAGTTATTATTCTGAGGACTTCATATATTTATTTGACAAGTCCATAGATACGACGACGGCACGCGGTATACAATTTGATCGTCACGTTGCCGTTGGTGAGAATGACGGTTACATGAATTCTCATTACCGTTATCAAGGTGACCGTTCTTGACACGTTATTCATCCACTTTATCTGCCATGATTTATTGCCTCACCTTTTAACTAATATAACCTTAATCTATTCGCTTCCTTCCTTATCATGAAAGAAATGGCAAAGTGACATGCACCTGTGCCTAAAGTTATATGAAGCGAGACCGACCATCTAAGGATTATTCCATATTTTTCACCACAACTCGCCTATTTAAAAGGTTTTCTACCCAAATTCACTTTCGTATTTTTTTACATAAATGCACGGCAACGCATCTTATTTTAATTAAATTCATATTCAATTAACAAGTAGTTTTACTAATATAAAAGTACATGCACTTTTGATACTTATGTTACGTTGCTCTATAGAGGCCGGCCAATATTCAATGAAATACTTCAGTATTACATCGAGACTAACGTTCTCTCCAAATATTCCGCCATCAGCGGCGAGGTGAGAGTATTTATATTGCAATCTTTCCATTCCTTTTATAAGCTCAACTACGCTTTTATTCGTAGTGCCTTCTTCATAGCTTCTTATTATATATCTGCTATGTCATATAATGTATTATCATTTCAAACGAGACGCAAAAAATGTTTTGCGTTCATCCGTACGATATCATTTTATAAGGCATGTATTCTGTGGTAAAATTGATAGCTTAAATAATTATAATGAATTAATGTTTTTTTTCTAATGTTTAATAAATGCATTTTTCGAGTAGTAGAAACCTGACCTACATAGGAGTAGGTTAAAAGTTCCTTTCGGAGTTTTAAAGTTTTTAAAGTTCCTTCTCGGTAGTCTGCTCAAATGATTACATACTTTTACATCATAGCTAATGTTATTAGAAAACTTAATGAAAAAAAACTATCCATATGCATTACAGACCACACATACTATCGGTTTCCTAAGCTAAAGCTTAAAATCTACGATAAGTAAGTCATTCAGATTTTATTAACTTTAATCCAAGAACGGGTTCTTCGGGAATCTAATGCGGGCATTAGATTGCATTATATTATTAAACCTGCTACTAGCGTTTCCTGCGAGTTTGCCGGCGGCGTGGATATGGTAACACATAGGTGGCCTTATGATAAAAAAATCAGGAAGAAATTTGATTTATTTCGTCAAAAATAGTTAAATGTTTTCAAAATCGGTTCGGTAGTCCAGAGATAATACAAGTAAATACCTCTTTATAATATTATGTGGATAGAAGTTTAGTTGAAGAAGAGCATCATAGCCTGTGGACTAGCTTAACAATTAATATACGTACACAAAGCTGTGCCTAATCAAATCCCGGAGGGCTCCCGGGCCGATGTTGTCCCCGGCCGTGGTGGCGGGTTAATTCCCAATATTCAAACTGGGAGACGGGATTATATGTTAGAACATCAGGCTCACAGCTTAATGGATTTACCTACTGTTAGTTTCCATCCCCAAATAGACTCAGAGGCCAACACAAGTGTTTGCGAACACAAGTGCCATGATAATTACTGTGTTGTTCTCTTGAGCACTGTTGAAACGACTAATAAATAGGTCATTTGGTGACAGGTTAACGAAATCCTTATAGGGTAAATGTATAAATGTTCAATGGATTTTTTCTGAGTGGTATTCAAAATCTTCATTTAAAATTGTTTAGAAAATTCATTCGATTCGCTATTTTAATAAAGAAATAAAGAAAAAATTCACTTACAATAATTGTTAAATTAAATCTTCATATTATTTACTAAGCACTTATTAAAAATCTGAGGGTTTTTAATAACATTACTTAGTATTTACATCATTGTTTAATGCTACAAATATATATATATATAATACAAACTGTCGTAAACTAAAACAGACACACCTAATACATAGCAAATGCACAGTAACATCACCATACACTACAGACATGACTGTGAGAACGAGTATGTACCTATCTATAATATTTCAACTTGTGTTTTCTGCACGCGTAGTGGTGACATCAAGATGAGTGTGGAACCCCAAATATTATGCGTGGTCCGACAAGTTCTTCACTACATTTTACCTTTTGGTATTTGAATGACACCCAAAAAGACCTATAAAAATATTCTCTTACAAAATATTAAAAGTGATGTAAGTAATTTATTCTTAGACGTAAAATTAATTACCGTGCCCACAGAGAGCTCCGACGTTTCTGTAATTTTTTAACCATCGCTATTGTTCTCAAATTGAGATAGAATGTAACGATTAAAAGGAAATTGTTGGGCATTAAGCCTCTATAAGCAATAATTATTGTCGTGAACACTGTCTACGCTCTAACCTTTTAAGGATAAATGAATATAAATAGTCCAAAGACGACAGATGACCTTATGTTAGAAATAAGTAATGTTGAAAAAGTAAGTAAGATAAAAATATAGAAACACACAATACCTACAGCAATTTGTTTCGGCCTTCTTCTTCTTCTTTCTTCTTCTTCGAACTTCCTTTCGCTACTGAAAATTTACCAGGGAAATACTGGTTTAACTTTAACCTTCGTAAAAAGGTGCCAGTTTTTAAGTATATCACGTTAAAAAAGACATAAACTGAAAATAATTTAAATGATGGTCTGAGCGACACTGTAGCTAATAACATTTCTAGTCGTAAGGTTAAGTAATAGTTCTTGTTTCTACTGCTTGGACAACGAATTACCCTCTTTATAAAGGCGAGCAGTCCCATAATCCACCAGCGGGCTCAATGAGGATTGGTGGCCTCCAAAAAAGTCTGAATTTCTTCTCAGACGTAAATGTGACCCCAAGCCTTTTTCTCATACTAAAAAGCTCGTGGTGTAGCATAAATTACTGTAAAAGTTATTGGTAAAGGCCTTTTAACCCCTCGTCTGGGAGGCAGCTACTGAATCTTTTATGGCTGCTGGCAATACCAGGAGTAACTAATCATGGGTTGCCAACCATGTTGCTGATGAGGACTCTCTGTGCTAGCAGCATTACTACTAGCGCAGCGTGTCCTTGTGGAGCACTGACAACCTTACTTACCGCAGAAACACAACACTACATCAAAGTAGTATTATTTGACTGCGGTCTTCTGTAAGATGTGCAGTCCCCAGTCGGGCGGTTCCAATTTTAATGGGAAAACCCACAGGAGATACCAAATCGCCCAACCTCTCTATCTAAAAGGTGTTTGTTTTATTATAATAAATATTTTGTAGGTACATTACCTCGTGATGATAATATATATGTATATTTCATATTTCTAAAAGAGGTGATTAAAAATCTTATAAATCTCTAACAGTGAAGCAATAATACTTCTGAGAAAATATCAAAAGATCATAAAATGTTTATTGTTTTCACTTGAAGAAAGTATTATGTGCGACCATCCCAAAGCCTGACCTTAATTTTTTAATAGCCCCCAGCATTCCTCACATAACAGCGAGATCCTACTTTATTGCTAAAATATTTTTATCACATTTTTATATTTTGTAGGCAAAATAAGTTAACCTTATTCGAAGAAAATGTAAATACGAGTACGTTATCTTAAGGCATACATAAGGCGCGAGACTTTCAGTAAGGGAAAAGTTAGCTTGGCAATTTCCCTCTGGTACCGAACTAAATTTTAATTTTCTCAGCATCTCATCGAAAAAATTAAAAGGTTTTGTCTTTATTTTCAGGTAACAACAACAGAGTGTAAAAGATAAGGCCGTGTAGTTTTCGTAAATGATTAATTGTTGGTGCTTGTGAATTGATAAATCTGTGTACATTACGCGTTGTGTTTTTTGCAAATGAAAAGTATATTGCACTAAGCGGCGGTAGTGGTGTGTGGCAATGAGTTTCCTAACGTCACTGGGGCAGTACGTGGCGGGCGTGGCGGACAGCGTCGCAGGGCTGGCGCTGTCGCCGCGCCGCGCGCCGCCCTCGCGGCACCGCTCCGCAGAGGAGTCACAATCTCATCAGCCGCAGCCATCCACTGCTTCAATGAGAGGTAAGCCATCTAATTGCTTCATAAATAAGCCTTAAGGTTTCTTAAAATAAAGGTAGTTACCCAGCTCACGGTCTGCCTGATGGTAAGTGGTTATCGCAGGCTACGGACGCTTGCAAAACGTGGGATATCACTAGCTAAGAGGTGTTCTTTGAGGAACTCTGGAATTCTGTGTCCTCTCCGAAACACTAAGAAACTATATCAGAGTAGTGTTATTGGAATGCGGTCTTCTGTAAGCTACTACGACTCCGTCGGTCGACTCCATTTTTAACAGGAAATCCCATTGTGGTAGGAACCACTTCTAGTCACTCGCGCGTTGCACCACCTATGGGCTTTCGCAGCTTTGGTTTTTATATCGACGGCGGGCCGTGGTCTAAGTAAAGTTTGCTTTTTACGTCTAGATTCTTTGCAGGGCCGATTAAACCACGGCCATATTCTCACCCCTGCGGCCACTAGCGGATGAGGAATGCAACACTCCATTAAATTCCATACCCGCTAGTATAGCCTCAGTGACAGCGGCCGCACAGGTGACGAGGTTATCTGTGGACGAGGCAGTGGTCTGATGAGCCGAGAACCGAGCGCATCCACTGCAACTGTATATAATGTATATCCGTCTTATAGAATAGGCCTACGGCCGTGAATTGAAACAGATCAAGTGGCCCAAATCGATATATTTTAATATGAAACACATATTATTTGATAAAATTTTAAAGTGATTTTTCATATTTAACCATAGTATGTACCTAGTATGCAAAAATTTTAATATAACTTAGCGGCCGAAATTTGGGAGAATATCGAATAAAATAGAGTGGTTGGGATTTTATTCAAGTATGATACCTGAGACGTGCCCAAATAATTTAGTAGCTACCTAAGTGCTATTATAGCGATAAGGTATCCATTCATCCTTGAGAACCATTATTAGTTACCTCGGCTATCTGGAATATTCCGCAAACCACATTACATTTGGAAGCCAATATTAAAGTCTCGTATTATTCAGACATTGATCGAGCAAGATATTCATTTATATAAGTACGTATCTGCACGTCATGTTCATTTCGGTAAAGGCAGTGCAATGTTGCTGCATAGTTTCGCCATTCATTGATTCTGCATGTAGATATTCGGTTTGGTAGTTCGTGTTTCATACTGGAAAAGTACTTACAATTTACAATTATAACCCATTTTACAATTACTATAACTGTCTTAATTAAATTAATGGTATCTCAGACTATAGTTTCTGTTAAAGTTTTAACCTTTCGTGGCAATCAATACTTGTCAGTATTGAAAAATATACTTTAATATCAAGATAAGAAAATAAAAAAATATGACATAAGTTTTTTTATAATTACATTTAAAGAATGAAGAGAAGGCCAAGGTATACATGGCAACTGGCGATCGAATTGGCCATAGTTCCCTACTGCTTAGCCCAACTAGGGATGAAGTTGATCTGGTAACCCGTTGTCTATAATTTTCGGTTAAAAGATAAAGGTAAATAATGCGACATTGTGAAACATTTTAAAACCTTCAGGAGTACGACTAGCTCGTCTCATTGAATAAAGTCACTACTATTAAATTAGCAAATAACGTTGGTGCAACCTAATTAAAGAAAATGAAAATGTTACCAAATAAAATGAAATACACAATACCCATCAAATTGAAGCGAAGTGGCCCAGCCACCGCAGCCGTGGAGCGAATCACATTTCAGGGCGGGAGATAGACCTTTAGATTAAACATAAATTAGAATGTCAGCGGAACCGAGTACCAGGTGGTTTATGTGCCTACCCTCTACAGATATTATGTGCTTAATCCATTTAGTAGAAAATGTCGTACCCTCTGAACCGCTGCGAGAAATATAACGACCAAATAACTGCTCGTAGTTTCAAACTACATTCTTTACAGTACGTTTGCTTTAGTTCGGAATTCAAATTCTATTATGTTGTACTTTTTTTTTTACAAAAAAGGTTTGTTTGATGCCACCATTCCTAGAAGATCAACAACTCGAAAAACTCTTGATGGATTTTCCTAGACCAGAATTGATCCTGAAGCTATTGAAATCATGAAACACAATATTCCAATCGTATGAGAGGATTTAAGCTAGCTACTTCTTGGAATCCGGTTCTATGAATGTTCGCATCGCTATTTATTTCATATCGTATCCGCTGATGTTGTGAGTGTTGTCTACCTACTGAGACAGGTAGTTTTTTTTTATAAAACCAAATGTAGGTAGATAATAATGTTTGTCCTACCCGTGAATCAAGATGGAGAATACGAACACACCTACAAACAGTCAGCTCGAGACCACGTCCTATGGAAATTGGTCGAATTTTGAGGTAATATATAAAAGCTATGTTGCACTAATACGGCCGAATACATAATCTTAATTAAGAAACAAGATATTTCCAAGCAAGAAAGAAGTGTAATATTTACTTTGTGCAACAGACAAAAATACCAATGCCAAGTGTCAGAAGGTTGGTCTTGTCAGATTATATAGAAGACTGGCGGCAACCGTTATTTTTAAGTCGAACGCTTCAACTGTGTTACTTGAATGTATAAATAAAGAACAAACCACTTTCAACCATGCATCATCGAGGATGACACTGCGTTCTATAACTTGGGCTTTCATGATTTACTTGTGTTTAGATTTATAACGTGGTAGGATACCTGATTGTTACTTTGTAAGTACTGGATAGTTGTATTGTGTAGTTATATTAGTTGGTACAAACCTAATATCGCATTGATATATCAGCATCAGATAAAAACTATTCCAGGTACTACTTACATTTGCATATTACCTATAATTCCGGGTAGAATATTTACTCAGTGTTTTATTTGTTACGCATAAAAAGGCAATATGAATTTTGTTCAAAACCGGCTTGATCTTAGACCACCGTAGTCCAGTGAAGATTTCCTTTCTTAGGCTAATAGGCCTAGTAAATGTCGTGCAGCAATAATTTACTGTGTACACATTTTGTAAGCGAAGGCTTAAAAAGCTTTCGAAGGCACGTAGGTGACTCGGTATGGTACGAGTGACCCATCCAACCTAGTATGGGTGACCCAACCATGGGCATAGTGAAAGAAACATACTCAAATTTGTAGTTCGGTAGATATGCGCAAAGATAATTTTGCTAAGATAATCTCTATACAAATCTCGCTAACTCACCTAACACCGTTTAATCAATGTACCAATCAATTAAAAGCAGGGTTCCCTCGAGTGGTGCCCACGGAAGGTGCGTCAGCGCTCAGTTCCCGGCGCCGCACGCTGGATTGCCTGGCGCCCGCGCCCCCGCCGCGGCGAGGGGGCTCACTGCGCGTGCCGCGCATTCAACCACCGGCACCGCCAGAGAAACCTGCTATGGCATTCTGCAAGAGGCGCCTCTCATGGCCTGAGGTCGACAACTCCGCAAATTCGGGGTAAGGAAGTGTCATCCATATAATGTATAGATAGGTACTATAACTACTTTTGCCCTCATAGATCGAGACCTTTGGCCCACGACGTGATCAGCGTGGAT
Organism: Falcaria lacertinaria; assembly: GCA_951449985.1. Taxonomy (NCBI): domain Eukaryota; kingdom Metazoa; phylum Arthropoda; class Insecta; order Lepidoptera; family Drepanidae; genus Falcaria; species Falcaria lacertinaria. The sequence continues at coordinate 5,519,632 of OX602120.1, read as the reverse complement.
TGTGATTAAAAATAGTATAAAAGTGAAAACCCAGATTACCCTCTGGAAAGTTTTTTTTTATACCAATAATATACCACACAAGCACACAGCCCACCTGATGGTATATAGTCGCTAGTAATGCCAGGGGTATCACAAACGGGTTGCCAAAATTATGAGCTGTGCTAGTAGCCTTACTACTAGCCCAGCGTATCCTCGTGGAGCACTGGCAGCGTTACTTACAGAAACACAACACTGCATCAAGTAGTGTTATTTCACAGCGGTCTTCTGTAAGGTGGAGGAACCCACGGGAAATCTGCTATGTATGTGGTAGCATTGTGTGTCAGCTTCAGTAATAAACCTGCTACGGAGCAAGACGCATAGTTTCATTTACTCCCGTACCTACCTACATATCTATCAATTGGCAACGAGTCGGTTCAAACTACCTGCGCGTGTTAAAGAAAAACAAAATGACCAGTTTTATTGGAAATTTAGGCGTTTTCGATCACCAAAGTCAGGAATGGGACGTTTTTTTCGGCAGACTAACCCAATTTATAAAATTAAATGGCATACCGGCCACTAACCAAAGTGCTTTGTTATTGACAAATTTATCGGATGAATCATATCGTCTGATTCGGAACCTTGTACACCCGAATAAGCTCGAGGATAAAACGTATGCAGAGTTGGTTGAAGTACTCAATCAGCATTTTACTCCCAAAAGATCCACATTTGCTGACAGAGCGAAGTTCTACGAAGCGAATAAATCCGACGGTGAAAGCATCGAGGAGTGGGCAGCACGGCTGAGAGGATTAGCCGTGTATTGTGACTTTGGCACGGAGCTGGATACGCTGCTACGCGACCGCTTTGTGCTTGGCTTTAGAGCCGGACCTGAGCGGGATCGGCTTTTTGAGTGTGACTCTAATAAGCTGTCTTTCGGGCAAGCCGTGGAGGTGGCTCAGCGAGCGGCATGCGCGCGGCAGTCGCGCGCCTCCATCGTCCAGATCAAGGAGGAACCGATGTTCCGCGTCAGCGAGCGTCCGCCGCGGGCCAGCAGCGCCCGGGAGATCTTATCGTTTCGGTGTACAGTTTGTGGAATGAAAAACCATAGTGCAGCTAAATGTAGGTTCAAGAACTACAAGTGCCAAATATGCGGTGATAAGGGCCATCTTAAAAAACTGTGTCGTTCAAAAAAGTCTCACTTGCATAATATTGACACAGAATCAGACAGCATTTCACACGACGGTAATTGCAAGGAATGTCACCTTTTTAATATGAGGTATGTCAACTATAGTCCAATTAAACTTAATGTTTGTGTAAATGATGTTCAAGTGTGCATGTAACTGGATACTGGCTCGGGGACTACTGTTATATCTAAAGATTTGTATTCACAGAGTTTTTCCAATTCGAGATTATACGATTGTGATATCAAAATGTGTCTGTACACTGGTCATAAAATTACTCCATTGGGCTATTTTATAGCTAATGTTTTATATTCTGGTTTTTCGAATGCTATTAAAATATATGTTATAGAAAATGGAGGTCTGCCATTACTGGGGCGTGACTTCATGACTAAATTCAATATCTATTTTTCTACGCCCAACCACAATATTATCAGTAGAAATAAGAATAAGTCCACTGAACAGGTGCAGCGCTTACTAAGCCAATACCCCGAGGTATGGAGTGATGAACTTGGTTGTTTTAATAAATTCGATGTTGATTTACAATTGAAAAATAATACTATTCCTAGATTTTTTAAACCTCGGCCGGTTCCTTTTGCTCTTAAAGAAAAAGTAAGTGCAGAGCTCGATAGACTTGTTGAGCTTGGAATTTTAGTACCAGTGACTCATTCAAAGTACGCAACGCCGATAATTCCTGTTTTAAAGGGCAACGGCAAATTGAAAATTGCCGGTGACTACTCTTGTACCTTAAACAAGGACTTAAAAATAGATAAGTATCCTTTACCGCGTATTAAGGAGGTATTTTCTAAGATAGGTGGAGGAGAGTGCTACTCGAAAATAGATTTAAGCAATGCATACAATCAGATTAGGCTTACAAAGCAATCCCAGATCCTTACTACCATAAATACTCACAAAGGTCTATTTGCATACACTCGCTTAGTGTACGGCCTAGCTAACGCGCCAGCAATCTTTCAGAGAGCAATGGAGACTCTGTTATCAGGCATAGAGGGAGTCAGCATATGGCTCGATGATGTGTGTATTAGTGGAGCAACAAAAAAAATCCATTTGTTAAGGTTACACGAAGTTTTAAGGAGATTACAAGATGCAGGGCTGAGACTACAAAAAGAAAAGTGTGTATTTTTCCAGGATAGCGTTACTTATTTGGGCTACGTTATTGATAAGAACGGTTTGAGGACTTGTCCTACTAAGGTGGAGGCAATCCTCAATGCCCCTCCGCCTACTAACGTGTTAGGTGTCAAAAGATTCCTAGGTATCGTAAATTACTACAGAAATTTTATTCCTAATGCGTCGGCCGTGTTGAGTCCATTACACGAGTTACTACGCGCTGGCGCAGAGTGGGGGTGGGGCGATCGACAGCAAGCCGCGTTCGAATCCATTAAGCGCGAGCTGGCCGGCTCGCGAGTGCTAGCGCATTTCGAGCCGAAGGCGGCGCTGATACTCACAGTAGACGCGAGCCCATGCGGACTAGGTGCTGTACTCGCGCATCGTAATATCGATGGTATCGAACGCCCAATAGCTTTCGCATCACGTTCACTAACGGTCAGTGAAAAGAATTACAGTCAATTGCAAAAAGAGGCAACTGCTATAGTATTCGGTGTTAAACATTTTCACCAATATTTATACGGACGGGAAGATCCATTTATTTTGAAAACAGACCACAGGCCATTACTGTCAATTCTAGGGAAAAAGAATGGCATTTCAGTAACAGCTGCTTTACGTCTCCAGAGATATGCAATTATTCTATCTGCGTATAATTATACCGTGCAATATATTGACGGCAAAAATAATCAAATCGCAGACTATTTCTCTCGATCACAATCTGTTATTTTGATATATACAGACACCACTTCAATTTTATTTATTTGTATAGATAGTATTCCCAGTCTGCTTACCAGGCATTCCCAGTGTAGATGTTACGTCATATTGTCTACGTGAGGGAACAACATGCATCACTGCTCACACTAATTACTGGCCTTTGAGGAAATTCTTGTGTTTACCGAAACTTGGGCTTAAATACCCGTAAAATTGAACAATATTTAATGCCTGTAATCGTCCATGTCATATGTACTGCCAGTTTTATTGATTATTATAAGTTTTCATACTCCGATTGCTTTAGAATTAAAAGTAACACCTACAAGCATGTAGTAAAACCATTCAACATGTCTATATATTTTAACGACGATTGATATTCTACACTTGTATGTATATGTACATAATGCACAATACGTTATTTTATTTTGTTTTGTTTGAAACAAGTCTTATTGAATGTCATGTTAAAGTTTATAAATTTCAAATTATAGTTCTAATGTTCGAATTTCGAAAAGTAGGCGACCGCAATTTTTATTTCTTTGGTATACGACATAAACCACATCACAAACAGCTTGCAGTTTTTGCTAAGGATAAATTACGAGGAATTCTCTGAAGTGTCGCTGAATAGATCCAATTTCAAAGTTGTCTCAACAAAGGCACTTCAGGCAAATAATGATATTGGGGAAATCACAGCCCTCAAAGGATATTAACGTGTTTCCACGGAAGGGGGAGTTGTAAATTAGCAGTAACTCCAATCCGTACAGATTCGGAACGTGACACATCGCCGATGGAAAATACTTAGATTTCAATGACTGCAATAAATAGTTGTGAAATTATTTTGACGGCGGTAATCTAGTTTTAGTACGTTACTAGAATACGTGTGGGTAAGCCAGAATACCTTCACTATGAGCAACAATGTGGCACAAACAATACGTGGGCCAATAGCCTGGAACTGCCAGTCTACTGAAATTCATTCTAATCCTTTCATAAATAAAAAATTCGTTGCCTTACAGCTTTGTAATATGTTTTCTAGAGCAAAGATGATCTTTATGCTATAAGCATATATTAATTGATTAACAATTCATTTCATACGAGTATGTCTATGGGACGCTGTCCAAATGCCGCTCTGAAAACTAAAACCCATCTGTTTTGCTCTCTAAGCAGCGACCCGTCGTCGTCAGAATAAAAGTTAGCGTGCGTTACATAAGGACAAATGTAATAGTCTACGGATGCTCAATAAAATGTACAGTTCCCTGGCCGGTACGTGGGTAGAAAGACGCCTCCTATAGTAAAAAAAATGGACTACCGTAAAATATCGCTACGTAGAGCTAGAAAATTATGAGAGGGTGGATACTCATCACATCTAAACAATAATGACTGTAAAGGAGATTTATCATGAAGAAGCCAGCACCTAACCGCAACACTGTGAAAACTTAAATCCAAACTAAGTTTTAAGTACCTAATTAACTACTTTAGCAATATTACTTTATAATTATGGGCCAAACAACGAAAATGCAATTTTTGTTTATAGCAAGGTTTATGTCGTCGATCCCTTGGATTTATTATATTTTGTTTTATTGATTGAAGATAAAATAAAAAGCACGTTGAACAGCGGGGGATTGAGATACATAAAAAATAATAAGACAATTCGAACGAAATTCCTTTCTGATAGGGAACAATTTTATTGAGCTCAATAGGAATGAGTTTAATTTCGGTGGGTAATGAATATCAATAAAAAAGTCGATAGATGCGATATAACGGGTGGTCTCCCATCGCTAGATGAATCGATTTATCGGCGGGGGACCCATTTGGTCCAAAAGAAAATTTAATTAAAAGTAGTGGGCGCGCTTTCGTCATTATTTGTATTGCTGCTATGTGAATTAGTAATATTTATTAACTTTGTGGGGCACAAGCTGTAGCGGTATAGAAAAATATACGTTTTATTAGATACATCAAAAATATGGAAAAAAAAATCCATATTTTTTAAGGTCAGCTGGGGTTCTAAATCTGAGTTAGGAGGTTTTGGAGTGAGTAGTCATTTTGCTTTGACGATATCATGTTTTCTAACACCTTTTGTAATTAAATTTACCCACGAGACTCTAATCTGTATGTATTTGGGTCATAGGTCACATATTCATACCTGTCCGTAGCCGGAGATTCCTTATAATCACGGCACATCCTTTTTAGGAGCAAATTACAGGGTATAATAGGGTAGGGTGATTAACCTATATTCTGCTCACGAATTTAATTAATTTAATACGTTCCTGATTATATTTATCAACTAACTTACGTTCAATTTATAATAAATAAAGCTATTCCCTAGATAATGGAGTTCGTTCGTTAAAAGGTTTGTTCAGTGAAGTCGTGGCGTGATAGTTGACATAAGTTGATGTAAGAGTTTTTCAATTAGATAAAAACAGGCAATATAGGTTGGATGATTGTGAAGTGAAAGCTTGGGATGAGGGTAAGTAATGTGGGCTAGTGGTGCGGGTGGGAGGGGTGCGCGGGGCCCTCCCCGGAGGGCGGGGGGGGGGGGGGGGGGGAAAGCGTGGCAGGGCGCGTGCAAGGACGTGCAACAAGTCGCCCGATGACCTACTTAATCATAACATAATTCATTACCTTATTTTTCTGATAACATCGAACGCCCATGAGCTCAAATTATTGTGATTGATGAGCACCAGATTAGATTTTTCAATATATTAAGATGATGAGGCGGATATTTAGAAGTGAAGAGATCAATAACTGTGGAAAAGCAGAATAGGTTTTAGGGTAAAAAATAATGAAAATAAAAATTAAGGACAAACAGATATCTGTACTACCAAACTTACCATGTGATCCTCGAGCAGTACTTAAATTATGTAAAATGCAGAATTTTATATAACAGTAGCAATAATTGTTTGCAATCTTATTTAATGTCCAAGTCGGGCGGCTAAACATTGGAAAAGGAAATCCCATTGCTCTCTCTACCTTCCTTGCACCACCCAGGGTGGGTCACGTGCAGGGTCTCATGGGGTTAGCCATGGACGTGAGTGGCATCTATCTCCACATTCAAACGAGGCGGGAGTGTTTTAAATATAAAGCAAATATTCTATTATATATATAACGTTGATCACACATACAAGTGAAATACATTCATTATATTACACACATACATACATTTATATATTTCACCACACCGAGAATCTATCGGGGTAGGTGAGACAGTGAGTCAAATATATAATTTAATGCTTCAATAAACTTGCCATAAAAGCTCGTGACGGCATTACTGGTGCACTTCCTTCCGTTTGTAGTACACGTACAGTGCAATCTCAACTCAAAGCGATATATACTGGATTTTTAATAAAAATTCACTTAGGTATTTATTAAATAAAAGCATTCACTTACAAATATTGCTGTAACTACTGAATGGCTGTCGTGGCACGAAACAAATATGTTGATCGTTTTATCTTCGTGAAAATTGCATTGGCTGATGGTAGATGATATTGGAACAAAATGGTCGTAGTCGGGGTATGCCGCGTCGATACATATAGTTATACGCATCATAGGACATAGAACAGAGCGTCCGAAATTTTCTTTTTCATTGCATACCTACATAGTCTGCTGACCGATACCTATATATAAACGCCGTATTGAAACATCTGATGCTATATTTTTCATAGATACATCTCATCTCTCTCATCGCCTTTAAGTCCCTTACGGGGTAGGCAGATAGTGTAGAGAGTTATTCCAATCTCGACTACCTCTATCGTTCCTTTTACGTTCATCAATCTTTTTATACATGCCCACCGGTTCCGAGTACTCTCAAACTGATGGATATTTGGGCGTTTAAATAAAGATTCAGATATAAACTTACGGATGTAAAAAAATTAGTACAGAAGTATACGACTTATATTTTTCAAGTGTCAATCTATACGAGTACAATAAACTAAGAGAGTAAACCATAGATACGATAACAGATCATAGATATTTCATTTCGTTTACAAAACTATAACAGAAACTACCTCTTATTTTTGTTGTGTTTAGACACTGCATTATTAAAGGAGTTATTATATTCACTAAATTTTAAACATGTTATGAGAAATGCTCCGATGAATCTTTGAGTCCATGCAATACACTAATTAAAGCTTGATTAATTTAACGAAACATTCTAAAAGTTGGAACTGAGTTTGCGTACATTTTGTGAAATTCCAATATACATTCGTGAATTACCGTAAAAACATATAAGAAAATATATGTTTTTTTGCATTCTTTATTCTTGTGAAAACGGTGCAAGAAGTTGCAATTCTTTTGTTCGTATTTCAAGGTCGTAGTCTTTTCCTTTTATTTAATTTATATATAACTGTCTGTATATTTATTGTTACGCTCAGGCATATCTTTGAACAAGCCGTCATGGACGCACGTCACCCGCTTCCGACATGTCCTATTGTCCCTGCCTTTATGCCATTACCACGAGCACCACTATTGTAGGTTCAAATACGGCCGCTGTACATAGTATTGGCCATTTGGAGAAAGAATTCTCTGTCCCTTCATAATGTCCGGTCATCGCGACACGGGATCCTTTCTATATTTTAGTGAACCTAGCCCTAAATGCTCCGTCGTGTTGAATGTATCTATACCTTCTTCTGTCTCGTCGTGAACCCATTGTGCAAACATATTATTATAGCTTTGCTCATTTTTGCGCCCAGGACCTGAACACCAATAACCTTCAGTTCCCAGGACTCGCATAAATAAGGTGGAGAGAAAGTAATTTAAAAATTTGTACATCATTCGTTGCGTAGCGAAGAAACATATTAGAACAAATGTGGCAACAAAACGATTTGTATTATCAAAGCATCTTCGCACACTTGTAAACATTACAAAATATATTCTGGCGAATATTGTTCGTGAAATGATAACAATTTATACGACTAACAATTTTTATCAAAGCATAACATTTATATATAATATATCGACGCCCCCAAGTAATCTGCTATTATGGACTTTTTATTGTTATGTCAAATTCAGCACCTATAAGTTCGAATACATCTTAATAAAAAAAATAAAGAACCTGGTGATATTTCCGAGGTACGCTGCGCTAGTAGTAATGCTGCCAGCACAGTGAGTCCACAGTGAGCACTCCTCATGAACAAAAGGGATTGCACCGGTTACATAAAATTAGTTTAATATTTTTCTCCAAGATCAAGGTTAAGCCACTACGCTGTTCACTGCTTCTCTATAAAGTTACCACAATAACATCGTAAACATATTGCGTCTAGTGATTAAGATAAAAATAACGCTGTAAAAATGTAATGTTACGTATAAATATTTTTGACCAATTTACTGCAATAAGTGCGTAAGTGCCTACTATTGAAACTATTTAACTATCACATTTTTGTAATATTTATTTTCTTTAATTGCAGGCTTTATCATATGTATAATATCTTATGTTAAATGTATAATATATAAATCGTATTTAACTTGCATAAAAATTTGTAATCTTTCGATTGATGTATCAATGGGCTCAATACTCCAATTCGTTGAAAAGATATTCCACAAAAGTTGAAAAACCGTTCCTCCTGTAAACTGTAAGTTTTACGATTACCGACGTATTGCCCGGGGGCGGCGGGGGCATCGATATGTCATAACTAACTGATCATCGACTATTATCACAGAGTACAAGAAACAGATGGATCGTACTTCGAGAGCTTCACGGCACTTTCGTGGCGGCAGGAGAATCGTAGACTTGCAGCGCTGCGGCTGGCGGAGGCCCGGGCGGAGCGCCCGCCGCCCGCGCCCCAAGACCTCGGCCTGCCTAGTGTGTCCGCACAACTCTCTCACAAGGAGCACGATCACTTGTATACCGAGGTGAGAGCATCTTGTGTCAGCAAACCTAGGGTCTTAGGATTAAATGACTTTGCTCAGACTTAACTTAGGACTTTTTATCGAAATAACATGTATGCTCTGACGTTGGTTGGCACAAGACAATGTTTTGCATTCGTTTGCGTTCATATATTGTTTAACATAATGTATTTAAGACTTATTATCTACATAAAAATACTTTACAATGTATTTAACATTGTATGATTTTTTAAATTGAGGATGTACGAGTAATATAATACAATGCCTAGAAGAACGATAGCAGTATCGTAACGTTTATTATGATTTTATTCAGAGGATGAATTAGGTTACACCTGTTATGATTTCAAAATCTCTTTGCTGCGCAAACACTGAGCAAGGCATAAGACTTTATAAAGTCTAAGCTTTGTTAAATCTCACCGAAGACTGTTTACATTACGAATAGCACATGCACATATATTTCACAAAGAGGTGATGGATCAGAATTATACACTTGCAATTGATATACGATCATATATTATTTATTTTGTATTTATTATTTACCTGCGATAAAGAAATCCAGGCGATCTTAAGAGTAGGGAAAAATTCCATCGCAGTATCGGTTGGCAAACACCCTATATCTACCATAACTAGAAACGTTATACTTTTCTATCAATCGGTACTAAAGGCTGTATTCAACCATAGCCTTTAATAACGATTGAATACCAACAGAACCTATTCTGTATCGAAATCGGATTATGATATGGATTTTATTGCTATGGGCAAAGCTTATCTTAATCCTACAGGAAAAATCGTTCAATTAACTAGATTATGCTTAGATGAGACAAACCATACGGAGAAAAATAGACTATTTATACCTTTAATAATATGATGCTGGGATTATTATCGATATAGTAACAAGATTTATTACTTAGTAAGTAAAATGGGCTATATCAAAGGTGATTTGGCTATACGGATTCAGCAGACAATAGTGTTCTAGATAAATGTATATTTCTGTTTATGTATGTGAATATAATTGACGTGGGGATAAATCCATTAGGGTGGTATTAAGTTCACAATTGTTCCAACATCCGCTCAGCGCCGCGTTGGCGCCGCCCGCGGTGTAGTCAGTGTGTGGAAACCAAGGGAAATCATGACGCCGCACTTATGTCATTACGCTGTAAAATATTATTTTTAAATTAAAATTTATATAAATTGTTAAGTAACAAGCATTTTTATGTCTTATCACTTTTTGTTTCGACCTTAATCGCCTTATTCTCTGTAACAGCTATAAACATCTTTTCTTTTAAGCTCTAAGGCATGTAGGCCACGCAGTATGGATTCATAACCGCAACCACATTTGCCTAATTTAATAGATTGCTCGACAGAATTCAAAACTGGGCCACGACTCCCTCAAATATATATTATAATGTATTTACATTCGGAAACAACATATCTAAAACAAATTTACAATAAATAAAAGCTTATTCCCAAATTGGTGTCCCGTGGGAGGGTGAGGTCTTTGATATGCTGATACGCCGGGATTTCTTTGGGTCGTGTTGTGTATTTTTTTTTCTTAATACACGTCGTAATGTAAAATATGGTCCCAAAATATTGTTTACTCTTGTTATAAGTCATGGAGTTTGAAATTGGTGAATAGTGAAAGTAACCAACAGACATTGAAAATTATAAGCCATCTTTATTTTAATTCCACTAAGGTAGCACAGAACCATACGCCCCGCCTGATGGTAAGCGGTTACCGTATCCTATGGACGCTTGCAACACCAGGGTTATCACTCGTGCTTTGCTGACGCTGCAAAAAACTCTTCACACCCTTCTTGAAGAGCCCCACAATTAAAAGGCTGTTAGCTTATTTTTTACTTCCGATAATATAGTTCATTAATGTCAATCAAGATAGTTTCGCAGTTTCACTATGCTTGAGGATGAATCAGTGTGTAAGTAAACCCTAAATACGACGAGAAATAGTTCCGTCTAAGCGCCGTGAAGACAGCGCTGTTTGGGCGAGCTTTTCCGCTGGATACATAATATTAATGTGTATTAACCTCAACAGGTACTTTATTGTATTGAGAATGCAGTGGGAGCACCGGCACCGGACGGGCAGTTCGGCTCCTACAAGGAAGAAGTGATAGATTACGCCATGCGTGCGTTCGGCGTAACATCTGAAGCTCACTCTCGAGCGATGCGCGCCGCTGGTAGCGAGCGTCCTCCTACCGTAGTCCTCGGCTGCTGCGTCTTAGAGGCCGATGGCCTTGAAGCTAAAGATGCCAATGGTATGTATTTTCAAACCCAGTTGCTGTTTCCCTCTCATTTCGCCTGCCATTAGGATGTAAAATAGGTAGGCGAAATTAATTTTGGAGAGAATTGTGTAAAAATCTGTTCGTAGAGGATGTTCGAGTTCGAGAATGAAATAACTAGGCCAAATTCCGAAATCTTATTTTAGAAATATCTTGATGAGCGAGTGAGTGGTATTTCGCTTATATAAATAGAAGATATTTATTATATCCTGTATAGTGCATTTACAGTTTTTTACATACACAGAGACACGTTCACGCTCTTTAGATATCTAGAAACGACATCAAATGTATGTATGAAAATCGGGTTTCAGTTGGAAATAGAAAATGTGTTTGGAATACGATAAAGACCACCGGGGCTGCGAATGGCTGTACCCTACACGTAGTACACCCCGTGCACCCTGGGTTCTAGCTGTAAAAACTTCCTATAACTGGATCATATTGTTTATGCGTGGTCTGTCAACTACTCTCACCTGACAGAACATTAATTTATTAGTACGAAACTCGATCATACCGACAAAAATAAATTAATATCCCGAGAGTATTTTAGTAGAGACAAAGAGTGTTTAATCGATTCCGAGCAATTATTCCACATGACCCTACGCAGCACCTGCCTAAACTCTTTGTATATACATAATATAGTTTCTAAAACACGTTCATTCAATAGGTACCGTGCTACCGTGCAACTTTAGTAAACATTTGCAAAACCGTCGAAACAAACTTTTGTTTTGAATTTAAATTAATTCGAAACATTCTGTAGTTGTAGTTGTTTTAGTAGAATTGCGCTTTAAAGGAAAAAGGTTTCCATCGGAGTAAATCGATGAAAGCTTGCATTCAGTCATGTCAGCAGGCGATCACTCGGCGTATCTCGTTTGTAATTCAATAACATACCCGTTGCTGCGCCCCACTATGCACCGACGTCATTCTCGCTTGTTCTGCTAAGCTTAGCTACACAATTTTCTAGACACATTGAGTTATTGATGTTAAAAGGAAATATCGGTCTAACAATACCTGAGCCTAAAGATTCCTTAACATATACATAGCATGGTCTCTTTTTCATATCTGAGAAATTCAAATGCAAGTTGTACCATTATTTCTAGAATTTGATATTATATAAATCCACTAAGCGCTCATCTAAAACGAAATTTCCTTAAATGTAATATTGAATAGCAAATAAGTCTGATAAAAATATAACTCCCAACAAATTAAATCTTTTTTTGGAACGGATGTTCCCATTATATTTAATCAAACAATATATTCTTGATTTTCATGAGCTCACATCTTGACCTCAAAAAATCAAGTAAGAGAAAATGGTCAATATATCCACGACAACACCGCATGTATATGAATATGATTGAGCATATAAAAGGAGCGACGCGACGGTGTGAGCAACAAGCGCGCTCTATCAGGAGGATCTACCCACATATTACACTTAGAGGGGGAAGTGGTAAAAGGAAAACTTTGTACTGATAACTTATTCCTACCCACACTTCCACGAGCCGAATTATTATTTACGTTTCAAATGATATGTAGGTACTTTCATGGAGCAAGTTCTTAATAAAATATAACTTTGTTGCTTTATTTTAGTAGAAAGGTTTATGAAATAAAACACGAAATTTTTCTTCTAGTGATAAAATAAAATTGTTTTCCGTAAAAAATATCCGCGCCATTAGGCACGGCCGTCATGATCAAGTGTCAAAGGTTATTGTCGCGAAGTCCGGAACACGGCAATTTTCGCGTTTTCCGCATTTATACTCGAAGTCGATGGAAATTGAATTTCATAGGTATTATTCCTTATAACGCATAAAAAAATATTCGTGGGAATAGCTCACGAAACAGACAAACACAACTATTTTTTATTGCTGCGGCATTGTAGTGCGTATAGAATGTTGGTGAAATGTGAGGCTTTACTGCATTACATGTTCTGTGGAGGAGGTGCTGTCTGACGGTTCCATGTCGTCATCAGCAACAGACTATTTTATTACACAGAGAGTACGCGGTGGTCACTATAACAATAATAATATTAATAAAATAATAACTAACACAGTCATAAAGTAGTCTGCCATATTGAATTAAAAATCGCGGCATGTTGGAAAGTGGGTCAAATTTAACTTGTAAGATTTGATTATACCGGGCAGGTAAAACTAAACAAACGCTTGTAAATAAGCTCTTAAAACTGACAAACAAACTGCTCTTACTTTGAATTTCTTCATGAAGCTTATGTCGTTTTTGCAATAGGGTGATATTTACCTCATTGTAAGGAAAGACACGGACAATTATCTCTCAAGTCGGTTCAACATTACTAATGATCGTGGTCACTTTGTGTGTTCGATTAGACGATCGACAATATAATATATTTCAAGCACACTTGAAACTAGGTATTAATTTTATATAAAACTGTAGGAGAAATAGATGGATTTTTCTAGCAATAGGGTAAAGTTGGTTAATTAAAAGCCTTCACAAAGCCTTAAGTCAATACGGTCTTTATTTTTTTTCCTAAACAGGGTACAGCGACCCGTACTGCATGCTGGGCATCCAGCCTGCTTCGCTGCCGGCGTCACCTCGCTCTTCAGAGGACGAGGGCCGGAAGCACGGTTTCAGGCTCAGCTTTAAAAGGCGCGACGGACGACAGCAGCGCGACAGCCTCGGTCGGCTGCCAGCGCGCTACATACGAGCTACCAGCGTCAGACCGCACACGCTCACGCCTAAGTGGAATGAGACATTCAAATTGTGAGTTTCGATATAAAGCAAATTACAGCCTAAGGTACATCCCACCTGATGAAATACATCAATTAATATTATTTTTAATTAAAAATTCTTTCAGACATTGAACTTAATAAGTGGTTTCATCTATAGTTGGCGGTAGTGCCATGTACATAACCCCTTGTATCTCGCCATTCAATACGGTTTGTGAAATAATGTGTAATTATCGTGTAGCGATATCGATGACATTTCGTCGGACGTGCTTCACTTGGACATCTGGGACCACGATGATGAGAGCTCCGTGATGGACGCGGTGTCGCGGCTTAACGAGGTGCGGGGCGTTCGCGGGCTCGGCCGCTTCTTCAAGCAGGTCTGCCAGAGCGCGCGACAGGGCAGCCAGGACGACTTCCTTGGTAACTTGTTTGTGTTTATGCTTATCGTGATAAGGTATACGGACAATCACAATTTTACAATCGTATTACCTCTCTCGGATACAAGTCTGAAGACTTAAGGTACTTGATGGTACGGAACCCTAAAAAAGGAATCCTTATAGGATCACTTTGTTTTCCGTCTGTCAAGACCTTTTTTCTCAAGAACGCGTGGAGTTATAGAGTTATTTAAATTAATATCAAATACCCGGGTCTATGGTCTCTTTCGGCTGTCAAAACATCAAACATGTAGCGGCTGTATTCTCTTGGCCTGTAACCTGTAAGTCAACGTGACGAAAAGACATGACCATTTATGTCGCAAATTTTCGCATATTTTGTGATTCCACAAGGGAATCAAAACCTATAGGGTACTTCGTTCACCTAAAATCATGAAATTAAAAAACGTTTTACCCCGGGTAAATATTTTTATCCCCGGAAAATGTTTTTATCCCGGGAAAATTTTGATGTGAGATTTTTAGCTCAACGCGCAATTAGTCGCGGGTAGAAGCTAGTACTCTTAATAATTATATGTAAGCATACTGACTACACCAGGAACCATTTCTTATGGTATAACTATCAGCAGTTCGATTGTCACGACAGAAAAACTCCATTTCAATCTAAGTACCCCAATTTTTTAGTCAAAGCTTTATGTTATTGACTTTATCGAACAACTTATTTGACATTCAGTTTTCCGATCAGAGCGTTTATAATTAAAAAAAACCTCAGCTTGCTCTCAAACAAGTGCTTTCCTAAGATCTATTAATAACTCCTTATAGGGCCGAGTACATGCTTCAGCCAGCCGTTCTGAATTAATTTAGCATAACTTGATTTCCATTTCCATAATGACTTACTTAAACATACTATGCGATGGACGAATGTATTTACTTATATGTCATTTACATTATATATAATGCTTATTTTAAATATTTGATGTATTATGCTTTTATTTACCGCGTCTTTTGGTACCAAGGTATGCAAAATTTTGAACGATTGCTCCAGATAGCGGATAACTACCTATCTAAAATATTTTTTTTGCACAAACGTACAGCGATGTTCACAAAACGTTGGGGTTATAAGTGTGTATGATAACGGTAATACGAATACACACGGTAAGTATTGTTGTCGACACGGGCGAGTGGCGAAGTACGCCCCAGGGCCCTTACGGCCCGCCACGCTATTCAACTGAACGTACCTGAATGTCAAACCGGGAATATACAGAGCCTCCAACGATGTGACTTCCTGGAATCACTTGTATTTATCACCCATAAATTTAACATAACAACTTACGTTTTCTGTATGAATTAACTTCTGTCTGACAATACCATTAAAATATTTTTTTTAGTTAACGGCTCTTGAAATAGAATCTACGTTACTAGAAAAAGTTGTGCATGAAAAATTAATATATGTATATTAGCTATGCCTAGTGATAACAACGGCACATACAAACTTTAATCCACCATTTTACTCCTTTTGAACGCGGATACCTACATCCTGTAGGCTACATGTTATAAAGATTTAGGCGAATACACGTTGTACACGCATATCTATTGATGGTATGCCAACACAAGAACGTAGTTTGTGAAACTTACAATGTTTCTTTTCGTAATTAAGATATTGATAGAAGCCCGACGGAGTTACAACAATTAACATATTAACCTTTTCATTAACACTAGCTGTGACCGCGACTTCGTACGCGTGAAATGTTTTTTTTTCATAATTTTTTTTTTCCCGCTCCTCTAATAAATTTTTGCTAAATTAATTAAGTCTAAGTTACGTCATGTAGCACCAGCTACCTGCCAGTGAAAGTTCCTGTTCATATCGGTCCTGTCGTTCGGATTTTCTTCACTATTTCATTTTAGGTTTTTTATGTGCTGCGCGGAACCCTAATTGATTTGCTAAAATAAAAATTGCCCAAGTTTCGCCCAGTAAGAAAAAGTTCAAACCGGTCCAGTCGTTCCGGAGTTACAGCCAAGTACACATTTTGACTCTAATCGCCAATCTCAGGGGTACCGTGCTGAATTTCGGGATAAAAAGTATCCTTTGTTATACCTCGTAGTATGAACTCAAATTGTGCCAAGTTTCATTTGAATCCATTCAGTAGTTTCGGCGTGAGGCGCGGCAGACAAAAATGAAAAAAAAAGTTTTGGGTTAAGTATAGAACATAGAGTGACATCCAAAAAAAAAATTTCAATGTACAGAATTGGACCTGTTACAGATTTATTGTAAGTAGGTATAGATTATATCAATCAACCGCGCTTGACAGCTACGCGGTTTCGCTCGACTCAGTATTTTTAACTTATTGGAAATTGTTAGTGAAGTAGTATTTAATGTAGCGAAATAATCAAATAATGATTTATTCTACCTAGAAAATGGCATTACCGATTGTCCAGAACTCCTAAGCAAGTTAGGATTAGTTGCACATCCTACATTGTTACGTAAACCAGCCTTACTGCATGTACCACTTGCGAAAAGTACCTATAGACAAAACTCTTTTCTCGTTCGTGCAAGCAAGCTCTTCAATGATACCTCACGCACTGTTGATATCGACTTATTTCATACAAGCGTCTCTCATCTTAAACGGCTTTTGAGCTCGGAATTCTTCTGTGCGCATTTACGCGTTTAACTGTAACTTTAACCTAATATTATATACTATTATTTAGGAAGTTGTGTATGCACAAGTTACCGACTTATCATTATTACTTTGTACTTTAGCTATACGTGGAAACTTTTAAATTGCCTTCTTATTTTGTGTAACCCTTATATAATAATATTAGCTGTAAGTTTTCCTACAATGTTAAAATAAAAATAAAATAAATAAAAATAAAACATATTTAGTTACGGCTTTCAAAATATCACTCATAAAAAAAAAAACTTTCCGTTTGCGTCTGCCCGACGTATAAATATTTAGGGTCGGCAACGCGCGAGTGATACCCCTGGTGTTGCAAGCGTCCATTGGCTACGGTGACCGCTTACCACGGTGGGCCTTTTGCTTGTTTACCACCTTAGTGTTATAAAAAAAATTAAAAAAATAGGTAAACCCATAGCCTTAAGATATCTTATATCCTATGTTCAGCTCAGGGTAGTGTAGAAATTAATAAGTCAAGTTTTTTTTATTGGTTGTTGAATAATGGATATATATACTTTACACATAAAAAAACGTTTACCTGTT
The DNA here is from genome assembly GCA_951449985.1 of Falcaria lacertinaria. Classification (NCBI taxonomy): domain Eukaryota; kingdom Metazoa; phylum Arthropoda; class Insecta; order Lepidoptera; family Drepanidae; genus Falcaria; species Falcaria lacertinaria. Next base: position 5,502,222 of record OX602120.1, on the reverse strand, counting down.
TGTAATACTAATACTGCTACTTGTCAGCAGAACTACTAATGAAAATCCAACTGATAATGTTGTTCCGATTAACTTATAGGGAGTTAATCAGTAAATAGCAAAACGCAGTTCATTTAATCTAGCGCCAGGATAATAAAGGGGTTGTGTAATTGGTATTCAAATGAGAGGAGACGAGAGCAATGGCATCGGGCGCCGCGTGATGAGGTGAAGTGGCGGCGGCGCACTCTGTAGACAATGAACCAAGCCATATTCACGCCGGACGCCCTCCGACAATGTTTGTTCTACGTAATAACCACTCACGCGCTCATCCCTCATAAAATCTGTTTATAGCTCAGAGATAATCTGATAGTACGTTTGACTGAACCGGATTACAGTGTCGTAAATTAGGTACTCAGCCGTTCACTGTAATTAGATTGCTACGTTGTCATTTGGAGGTAGCTGAAGCTTTCAAGTAAGTAATGAAGAGCCTTACTCATAGGTGGTTGTTATTACCTACTCATAGTACTTATTCTGGGTAACACATTATAAATCAAGAGGTAAAACATGAACGACCTTACGGTATCTTACGATTAATCCATCTTAGTAGATTCCAAAGCTGTATAGAGCTGACTGACATTTGGAAATCCCTTCTCGGCAATAGGATGAAATGCGAGTTCGTGTTGAAAAATTGGGTATAATAAGATTGATGGATTCAATATTTATTTACCTGCGGCGGCATCACCGATGTATTTGATTTTGAGAGTCGACCCTCATGTCTTATGCTTACGTCATGAAACGCCGTCTATGAATGATTTGCCGAACGTTTCATGCAATTTCCATTATTGACCCCATATAACAGTTTCCTGACACAACCAGACTGCATTGCTGGTGTACCTAATTTAATTTGTAATGTACAAACAGGTTAATTGTGACATTGTATTTTTGCGATATAAAAAATATATTTTAATAAATAAATCCAACATAGCGGTGGCCAGCGAAATATGCTTTCCTGCCGCTTTTGTGATAGTACAATAAAATTATGGCAAAGTTTGGATAAACAGAATAAAATTGTCGATAAGTACATCAGCTTTGAAGAGCTTATTTTAATCAGTAATGAACAGGTCTCTTTCGAACGTTGTATGGATTAATTGAAACGATTGAATTTGCCATTCGACAGTAAATATATTTACGACTCGATTGATCTGGTGATTTGCTTTCTGCGTCTAGGGTCACCGGTTTCATTTTCGCACTGAACAATAATGTGCGTGTTCTAAAGGTTGTGGCTCGGGGTGTTTTATTTTATAAATTATATATGTGTGTGTATGCTTTTCTTATGACCCCGACGAAACCTTACAGTGGGTCCGTTCATAATGCGTATTACTGTGTTTTTGTTTGTAAGTAAGTACTTTGTCTTCACATTTGTGCCTGACCGTCTGGTAGAGTTGGCACGGGTTTGATGCCCAGTCAGTAAAAACATAAACATTTGTTATTTTTATGATTTTTTGGTTATAAGCCTCTGGCACCCAGTAGGCTCTGCCTAGTCTGGGGTCAGTTGGCATTGTGTGAAGATGCCTCAATTATTATTATTACTATTTATAAAAATCACTGAACCATGTGAATAATTAAGGTTGCGTAAACATCCCCCTGCGTGAGATCCCGTCTACAGGCGTGGAGGGCTGGTACAAGCTGGAGGCTCGCTCCCAGCGCTCGTCGGTGCAGGGCCGCATCCGGCTGAGGCTGTGGCTGTCAGCTCGCGAAGCCGGCCGCCACGACGATGACAACTGGCAGCAGGTACGTAACACTTATATAACGTTTTTCGATTACCACAATAGAACCATTTCCCGTCATCGTCATAAGAGAAAAACTGCACGACAACCTTTATTTTGGTCTTTTATATAAGTAGCAATTGGCTTGATTTATTTAATAAAATTTAAATTTAATTGATTACTGTATAATCCATGGTCATGTTTTGCTGTTAATATTTGCTGCTATTAATATTTTCATCAACTATTCAGTCTATTAGCTGCATCTCCTTGTACAGGAAAATGTCGACGCGGCATCTACGAAAAGACTCGTCAGTGCTACGCGACACGCGTAGACCTAATAGATAGACAACTATAGGATTTTTCTGTGCCACGGAAGGTTTTTGTGTAATAAATAGTTGATGGTTCTCGGTCCAAGCATTGCACCTACCTACGCGCATTTATAACGTGACCTTACCATTATGACCATGCTTGCTACGCGTTTGTAGCAAGTGAAACGTAATTAAGTGTAGCAATAATTAAATGTAATAAAATTAATCCTTAAATAATGCCTAAGATTGAAATTTTGAAGTTGAGTTTCGAATACTGAAGTACGATACGATAGTACAAGTTATTATCTTTTCAATATTCTGGGAATATCTGAACATTATAATAGATAGGTATATAGCGATCTTAAAAGTTATAATTAAATAGCCTTTCAGAATTAATTACTTAAAGCTACTTGTTACATACACACAATTACATTTACTTCGAATTTACTGAATTCCGGGAACCATTATGTTTAAGTTCTCTTGTAGTTACAGTATTTTTCTTATTTCGCTTGATAGTTAAATTAACATGATATTAATTCTTGAAGAAAATCTTTCGTCGGCATTTTATGCTTATTGCATGAAATTTGGAGTATGAATTAATGTTTATATGGTAAAGGAGTGCCGAAAGCTAATATTTTTATTAATAAACACTATAAATATATTATTTTAATAAATATACACACCCCATTACGCACAATACATTGCTTTTTACACATAATATTGAATAATGATTAAAGCTCGCTAACCTACATCGCAAACCGTAGGTAGAGGGTCGCTAACGCTAGAACCTGACAGACGTTGTCATGCTCAAATGTCACAATACAATACTATTTTATTTTTTAGCTCAAAGTGTGTTCGCTAGATTGTGGTTGAATTCGATCGATCCGCTTCATATTTTAGGCTCCATTATGATTCTTCACAATAGGAAAACCCAACAACATTTTTACTAATTACCTATGAAAATAATTTCCGCTTATTAGCCTGGACGATGATATAATAACAAAATTTAATTAAATAAAATATTGGTTCTAATCTACGTCCGTCCAAATTTATTCTAATTTCGTTGTCAAGTCGGCGAATGTGGTGGGCGATGGAACAATTTATTTTTATTAAATAAGTGGGTTTCGGCTTTGTTAAGACCCTTATTGTTTTCATCTATTCCAATCATTAATAAATAAATAAATACAGCGTGGAGTCAAGGTGTATTACCTTGACTCCACGCTGTATTGGATCGATTATTGTGGCTATTAAGAATTTAAGATATCCTTATCGCCCAATACAACGACTTTACGTTTATTACAAGATGAATTAAACGAAAGTAATATTGTTAATGAATTTGAAATATAGATGATGAGTAATGTTACGTGATGGTTATCATTGCACAATGCTGTCTACGTTGAGTGTAATATGTATGTCGCTTAAGATACCTACTACGTATTTGAGTACGACATTACTAACCTAAGTTAAGATGAAGACCTAGCAAGCAACCCACATGTACACGTAAACTATGTCAAAGCTGATGGCAAACAATTTATATAATAGTGTATTGCATTGTTTTGGTTCGTTGTTACTACCAAATGGGTCTCTGTGTTAACCGGTACCCTTGTAGGCGCATTTTGCAATCGTAAGAGAACTTATTTTAGACCGAGTCAAAGAAAGATTTAAATGATAGGGATATTCTAAAGAGACTTATTTCAGTCAATATTTGAAAAATATCCACTTCTTAAGTGGAATAAGTATGTCATCATCCTCTCTAAATCTCCAACGAAGCGGTGGAAAAAAGTAAAAAAAAAATATTATAAAATATGATATGGTAGTTGAGATATTCACGCTGTTGTGAGGCTAGCGAACGTATTTAAAACTATTTTTTCTCTGTGTCTTTGATAAATATAAACTTATTATTGCTCCCGATTGAATGATCTCAATTGTGTTCAGGGATACTAAAAAGGCTACGTAACCCAACAATATGTTGACACAATTGGTGGCTCTTTTACACTCAGCTTTTTTCCAAATCCGCTTGTCCTCATTGCCTATATGAACGCAGAGTCTCAGGCTCTCTCTCTGCATATCTCTCTTTGATCAAATTATCACGCAAGAAAAATAATAAATAATAATTAAGGTAAGTACATAACTATCTTATAAGGTATTTACTTAATATACTTAATATCATTTTTACCTTGCGTGACTCGCCCACGAATACAACTGAAAGTGCCATTACAAGAATACGACAGAATACATTTTATGTAAGTGGCTACGTCTAACTACACAATATTGTCCTTGCTAGATGAAAGAATACCTAATATAATTATAATTGTATACTTACTATTTGGTAACATCTTGAGATCTGAGGATATTGGCATCATACTACGGACTAAATAATACTACCCTACAAGTCACTTCAATCAATGTAGGTAAATGATCATTTACGATGCGTAGGCAGTGTGTAGGTAGTATTTTATACTACAAAGGTACATAAGGATACAACCCGTCTGATAGTAAACGTTACATGGAAACCTGCAAAACAAGGGCCATCACTGAAACTAAATTGTATAATTTGTAATAAGATTATTTCACTAAATTATAGAATAAATATAGCTTATCTATTATTGAGCTAATGCATCGTTCATAAGACAATTGACAAGTATTCATTGAACCATTAGCCACTACACTAGGTTCATTATGCCTTTGTGTTTCACGGCGCTATCGTCTGGCATAGCCGCTTGTAGCGCACGTTCCATCGCCCTTATTGTTGGATATTTATGGCTCATATCGCGTTTTTATTTGTTTAACAACCCATAACCGATAAAGGTTCGTTATTGACAATGTCACTCTATTTTTAACCGTAATTCCTTTGATAGTTCACCTTGTACCAGCGTTGGGATTATTTTAGAACACAGAGCTTCATTTTAATATAGATACCGAGAAATACCTTGAATTTGATTAAATAGGCGTGTTTCTAATACGAGTAAGCTGTGATCAAAGACAGCTATCCTTCTATAAATATTAAACTAAACTATTCAGATGTAGTTTTTGTATGGTGACTATATAGTTTCTCCACAACTACTTGATGACAATACGCTGTGCTGGCAGTAATATGCTGCTAGCATGTTGAGTCCTCTGTTAAAACAAATGATTCCCAACTTTGCGGTATAAAAAAATACAATTTAGTATGATCCTGGTTGATTTGATTAAAGGAAATAATAGTTCGTTGCAGTTTTGGAGCGATACCATAATACAAAGTCAGAGGACTACATCACAGCTTAAAATAAAGATAAACATAGATAATTGAGAAGATGAATAATGACATAACCTTAAGCCACACCGCCTGTGTAGCGGATATGGAATCGGTCTCCCAAATCAATAGGTCATGTCCCACGAAATAAACACAAAACAAATTCACCGTTTGAATAATCTTACGCTCTCGATCATGAATTTCGCCAGTATCTTTAACGTATTCCGTATACTTCTTAGGTAAGTAAATCTCTCTTTTAGCCTTGCGTAATCAAGTGAACGAGCTAGTGAAGCGAAATAGCGATTACGACATATCCAATTTATTCCCCGTAGGTGATCTTCCGATGTAACTCAGTGAGACTGGCTTTTTTTTTCACTTCATATGTTTTCAAATCCCAATTTTTTTATTATTCATGGCTTAGATTTACTTCAACACGTGGGAACTTTACTGAGTTTCGAAGGTCTCTTTCATGGTTTTGACTGAAAAATGTTTGTGGCACAGTAAATTGCTGAAAATTATTTTTACTCTATTTTATTTTCAGGATATATAGTTATTATGGATATTTTGTCTATTACAAAATGCGTAGCACCAAAACGGTAAAATTTAAATACGGAACTTATTGACGTAGAATTAGTTCGTCGAAATATTTAACATGCGCATGGACGGTTTCATATTAAGAAATTTAAATTTAAGCCCACTTAAACAATTATTCTAATCTCAAGCTTTCTGTCTGCGACTTCTTGTGACCCGTGTAATAAGGAATAACAAACACAATTAGTGCAATTTGAGATACACTCCGGAGAATATAATCTAGTAAGATAAAAGAAGCCATAACGAAATATTTATTTCATCATTGATACCTGTTACCCGAGTCTTAATGCGCATAGAATATGTATATGAAACGTGTGTATTCACAATTATAACAAGGTACGGCAACACGAGCGTCTTTTCGGCGTACTGTTGTCGCACGAAGTGGACACTGCGGGCATCCTGGCAGCGAGCGTGGCGGAGGGCGAGAGTGCGTCCTGGGAGGGCGAGCTGTGCGGGCCCGCGCAGACCCTGCTGCACCAGCACGCGATACAGGGCGACCTTAGTGCCCTTCAGGCAGCCATCGCGCGCTTCGCAGCCGCCTGCAAGCTTAACAGGGATGCACCGTTTGACCCGAAGTAAGAAACAATCAACGTATTTTTTTTTGTTACGCACAGTTGAAATGAGTTGTCTTGAAATGGTCCGCTAACATAATTTATTATTGCTAAGTTAAAACGTAAAATAATGTGTAGCTTAGCTCTTGTTAATAAGTTTTGAACAAGTTATCCCAACAGTACCGCAAGGTCCGTAGGTAGTATTCTTATTACATAATTGAATATCTCGGGCCAACCATCAGGTGAACTAAGCAAATCCAAATCCAGTGTAGTATCACAATTGTTAATCTGTACAAACGACTCACTTGTCTGAATCCTGAATATTTTGTGATGCGTAGGTATATGTATAAACTGCTAACGGAATTGGAGCGCGCTTGGTGCGCGAGCGAAGCTATCGCTGGAGGAGGTAGTGGCGACTCTGGCTCCGGGGCCTCGCGAGACGAAGAGCGATGGCTCGCAGACTGCTTCGGCGAATTCGTCGAGCGCGCGCTGCATCAAATGCGCCTCCACAGGGATTTGTATCCCGTACTCCACCACTACAGTCTGAACAAGTAAGTTCCGTTACAATTTGCTGGACTATATCAGACAAATATTATTGAAAAAATATTCAGTTTCAAAAAAGCTCTGCCGATGATTAAGATGGACTTAAAATATATATCTTATATTCAGTTTGTATACAAATAGTGTAATAGTAAGAAGACTGCTGATTCTGAAAAGCTCTTTCAAATGTGACTGATATATCGTTACTAGGTACATAAACAGCTTTGAAACCTTTAGTTAAATTTTAATTTAACTTCTACCAAGAATAATTTGCTCTCTAATTGTTTTACTCACCTTTATTAATTTTCTTTACATAAAGCGTCTACTAAATTCGCTCCAATACCAGAGTATTAAGTAGAGTTAGGCTTTATTTCTCCCTCAAATGTTAAAAAGGAAAATAACAAAGAAAACTAATTCCGACAAACTTGGACATTGGCTGCGAAGTAAAACTTGAGTTGTTACCTACTGCGGCACCCGGAATTGAGGTTAGAGTGGAGCGGATGATTCTGACCAGGATCATTAGGATAAATATAAATACATTTTGAAGCATTTAATTTTCATATTATTAAACAAGCAATGCATTTTTCTATAAATTTTCTACGCCCGGCGAAATCCCAAGAAATAGCTTGTTGATTATAATAATAATGAAACTTCTCCTTTGATACACTAGCTCCTTAATTCCATACTATGATTATCTTGCATTGCAGCCGGTTGATTGATGCGCCAAAACCTATGAATATTTGAAAAACTCGTTGAAAAGATTATTAAAATGTCTTACTGTCAATATCAATAATGCTTATCGTGAAAGAATCGTATTTTTATTTGGTAATATAATATAATATTTGGTTGTTTTATTACAATATTCATAGATGTTCTGACTTGCATACCTAATTAATTAAAAGCCGCTTTAGCATGACTTCCTTCTCGGCCTGAAAATAAAGTTTATTGAAAGTTGATGAATCATCAAAAAATTCTTTCTACTTTTTACTACTCCTTTAGTTATACTTCTGAAAGATTGAATTCTCCCATAAGTTTCAAGCATCAGATTTGAATTGCTTGACTGGCTCTGAGCTACGCGCGCAATTTGAACGCAAAAAATGTTATTATATAAACGTGGGTTTAATTTGATCAAAATGGTATTGCCTGTTACAATGGTCAATCTCAATACCGTTCATTTTTCATCAATTTCTTTTCTGCCTACACATTTCTTAAATTACTTTGTATTTGTTCAAAAGCAATTTCCAACAAATCGTGTTTTCGTGTCATTGTTTCACACCATCTTCCGTATTTTTATACAAATTGGAAGATCGAGTGAGATTAAGTTGGAGGCTACAAAATATTTTGTATATTAAGTAATGCCCATAAAATAAGTGTTACCTTAGGTTTGTGTGGTGTGGTGATAGGTGGTGACTGGAACTGTGGAACATAAACTGGTGCATCCATGTTGACCATATTATTATTTGGCAGACTTGAATTCCTGTTGCGCTGCTTGAGCCAGTTATCACAAATGAAAGCGTTCTGGCGATGCTGTCCTTTTAACAAAGAAATAAGGTAAATGGTAAATCTTTACTAAAATGCTCGATAAAACTTCAAAATGTAAAGACCTAAATTGAATATTTTATACCCGCATTAATTAAATCTACAAGCTCCTTGCGCTTCTTGTTTGTTCTTTGTTTTGTTCTAATCTTATGTAATGGAAGGTATTGGCTATTGTTTTATTGAAAACAAGCGTTTCAAGTTTGAAGGCATTCCGGACTTTTCTCTACTACAAGTCTTAATCTAGAAATCAGCATAGCTTAGAAATAAACATATACATCTATCTTATATAGGTACTATGAATATTGTATAGAAGTCTTGATTGAAGGACTTGTCATCACAGACGCGAAATTACATAACGAACAATAATTTTCCAAAATCCATAAATAGGTACCAATCACATTTTCTTTGCTGATTTCCTGAAACTTTGAACAAATTACCTTAACTTTTAACAAAAAAAGTTGAGCTGCTGTTGGAAAAGGGAGTCTGATACCATGGATTTACAAATTTGAAGCTAAATCAAATTACTCTACTATATATATAGCGGATTAAACACGTTCTTCATGGTAAATTTCAATCAAGAGAGTAATAAATTATTTGTGGCGAGGAAAAGTATTGTATACTCATGTATATCAATCGCCCATCCTCCAGAGGAATTGTTTGTCCACATAATACTGAATAGGTCAGGTAGTTAACAAACTATAGGATTAAAGAAAAATAATCTATATAACTGTGTGTTAGAATGCATATTGGGTGCGACGTACCTACACCTACACACAACTTTAGTAACGGCAAAAGGTCGGCAACGGGGTTGCTAGCTGATGCGATCATGCGAACTATTGTAGTTACTTTATTAACTAACTTTGTCCCACGTCGCTCGATATTGCCATTGGTACCTTCATATATTTGTTACAGAATTGCATTGAAAACAATGTTGCGTTGGTATTTGAAACTTGTTATTCTCGCAACTAAAATCTATAAAATGTAATAAGAGAAGTATATCAAAATAAGAAGTTGAAATTCTAAGTGCAATATGAATTTTGTATTAAAAGTAGTTACTCAAACAAACTACTTAATATTTATAAGGAATAAGGTTATCGCAGGTCATCTCTTGGCAGCGGAGTCGAGACGTAACGCTTGTTAAAAAGGATGCGGTCCTTAATATACCAAGGATCTACGAAATTCATAAGAACCCTTTTACCTGATGTAATTAAAAACATGCACAAATAGTATTATTATTTTAAATGATTATTTGTGTAGAAGCGAGATCGTAGGCTCGTTACGCAAAGGCACCGCCGAGTGGTACGAAGCGCTATGTGCGCAAGACACGGAGTCAGAACGCGGAGAAGACCTCGTCAACTTGATAACACTGGTGCAGATAGACTTGCAGCAGGGACTGACCTACTACCACCCTCTGTTTGAAATGTGAGTCTAACTTAAACACATAATTATATTCTTGTCGGACTGATCATTCTTTGTATTGATTATGATTAGTACTTTCAACGTTCATTTAATTCTGGTTATTTAACTATAAAAACAAAACATTAGCACATAGCGGGCCAATACTGCCAGCTTTCTTGGCACCTTCCCGCGTGACAACAATTTGGGACAAGTGTTTTATAATGAGGAGACTCTTGCGACTCAAGGGAGGCAATAGTTTCGTCACAAAATGACGTATTTAGACACGGAGGAATAAAGATTTAAACATAAATAATTTTGATATGCTCGCACATTTTATAGAAATTGATATTGCTATGTTAAAAGAAAATGATCTTTTTTAATACCACTAAGGTGACAAACAAGCATACGGCCCGCCTGATGGTAAGCGGTTACCGCAGCCTATGGACGCTTGCAACACCAGGGGTATCTCTCGCGCGTTGCCCACCCTAAAATTTCATAAACTCAATATGTACATCCCAAACACATTCTACAAATAACAACGTCAGTCAATAAACCGTATAAGGGTCGACTTAGTCCGTAACCACACTTGACAGAAGCATTAGACGCCGTATTTTTTTGTATTTTCCCTTAAGAACATTTCATATATCTAGATATTTTTTTATTTTTGGTGTGATATATATTTTAGGGAAACCTATTGTTAAGACACGTAAAGGAGCAAAAGCGGACTTGTGATGCTTACGTACTTTTCTCGTACATTTCTATGAGATATTGGGAATGACTTGGCTTAATCTTTCAGGACCAACAATGTGCCGTACTTCAATGTGGTATTCACACAAATAGACAAAATGGTGAGTCGAAAACATCCATCTTATGACGAAAGAAGGTATATTTATTTCGTGTATTTCCTTTTCAACGTTAGGTTTGTGAGTTCAGCTCAAGCGATTACATTACCTACAATATTTTTATAATCTCTAACATATTAGACAATAATATTTTTAGAACTTCCCCTAACACGTACTCGTTTAACGTTACTTCCTTAATCCCGCATAGCATTAGTTAGAGGTACAACATACATTATATTTATTTTTTGTTTATTTTTATACTATTAAGGTGGCAAACCAAACAAGAATACATCTCATCTGATGGTAAGGGGTTACCATAGCCCTTCCATAGCCTATAGACGCTTGCAACACCCCGGGGTATAAGCTCGCCCGTTGCCAACCCTCCTCTGTTTGCTACGTCTTCATGACCTGAATGGTCTCTATGAAATCCAGTAAGTAGTTCAAAAACAACCTCATTTAAATCATGATTGATGTCTTCTGGAAGCCACTTTAAAATATGTTTTAATGAATATTACGAGTATCATCACCGTACGAAATAATGAATATTATTTCACCCGGCATTAAAGCAATGTACCTACTTATATAGTTAAAAAATTAAAAATAATTTGAGTAAATAATGTAGATTGAACGATGATATTTAGCGACTATACCGTCCAATTATGTGTGCATCGTCGGCCTGTGCAGGTGCAACTTCTCATCGTAAATAAATAAGTTTCTTAGTGCATTCTATGTCAATTTCCTTTCGAATCTACTCACACACTGGCCTGTTAATATAAAAGCCTTTAAACAGCTCGGCCAAAGTGGGGTAGACCAATATAAATATGAAATAATAAGTACCAAGTATTATTAAGCACTAGATAAAACATTCATTCAAATCGATTTCATAATTGGGTCATGAAAACAACAACCAGAGAAGAAAGCATTCACATCTACAACTTATGTTCTATAAAAGCTGTTGCATTTATAATAGTCATTCTAGGCTTTGTGTTTAAAGGACAGTGTTGCTAATTAAATTACTGATCACCTGAGACGAAATAAATATTGTCACCCAGGGGAATTCTATGCAGCTATGCGTATCTCTTAAAAAATCCGCGGTGAAATCTGTTATAAGACAATTGAGACCTGAGAATTTGGAATACTTAACTACATGTGTCAATAATGCAAATAAATTAAGTTGTATTTTGCTATTATAGGAAAAAATATATCTATTTGACAGGTGTCAGAGGACGTACGACAATGCGTAGATCATTGGGTCGCTGAAGGCTGGTGCGGAGTTGCCGAAGAAGAAATTTTTGACGAAACAGGAAGTGGAGGTACCCAGCACCAAACTTAACAAAACTAATTTGATTTCAACCGCATGTTATCTAATCCTTTGTGCATATTCATTTGAGCTCCCGTACCATTGGATTTTATCATAACCAAATTTACTGAAATAATAATTCTCAACTTTAGGTATATACCATCCATACAGTCACTATCGCTTGTTTGTTCAGAATATTATCTGCGAAAGTTTGGATGATGTAGTACATTGTAAGTAACCTAAGCTATGGTAAAAAATATTTGGTGATATATTTTGTATCAAATACTTGAAAAACTGGAAATACTCGAAGTACGATGAAGTTTAGTTACATTTTAATCGAATAGCATGTTCGTCGCAACAGACTGATACTCTGCTTTTCTTGAGACACCGGGCGGGTCGCTAGAAAATAAATATTTGCGTTAATCATAATTAATTTGCCTTTAATGATAATTCAGTTATAAAATAAATACCCTACGGAGTAAAACAAATGCCTAGAGTGCACCACCTAATAATAAAATATAATACCAAGATACATTTTCAGTATCAGTCCGCGCTCTAAATAAAAATCGAGATCATTAGATGGTCTATTAGTATAAGGCGTGTTATTTTCTGGGTCGAAGCTAGCTGCGAAATTACAGAACCAATGTACAGCATAGCTGGGGCGTATATGAGACAGCTTTGTTACAGCTAGTGTTGAAATAAAAACGAGAAATTGCGACACGCACGCCAACGGTTCCACCTCTTCTAATCAACAACATTTTAATGAAATGTATTTTCTAAGTACGTTTACAATATTTGTATTATACTGTAGTATAATATTAAAAAAATTAAACCAAGTCAAATATATTACATTTTTTTTGTAACCTTCGGCCTCATAGTAGATAAGACTCTTCGGATATAGGGAGTTCATAACTCGTCAGATTCGAAGATAAGCAGTTGTAACAGAGAGGTTCATACAAACACCGAAGCGATACCATAAGGGTTCCTTGTGTACGGAACTCTGGGAGGGTGGGTGGTAAAGGTTACAATGGAAATCATCATTAACCTGAAATGTATGTCTCAATTAAATCGCCTTACATACGATGCGTATTAAGGCTGTGTTGTGTATTGTTGATAATTAATTTTACGTAAAGCGGCATATCATATACTTTGTAGGTAATCTCGTGAATTCAATCAAACGGACCTGAAAAAAGGTATTGGAAACCATAGAATATATATTTGAAATTAAAAATATATAATAATTAACTTGGTATACCTCATGTGCAAGAATTAATTTAGTAAAACTTTGAATTAAATCCATAAACATTACATACTCATGATAAAGATATGACAACCTAAAACGATGTTATGTTATACTCAATATGTCGTATTGTTGACAATTAGAATAGCTTTAAGCAATGCGGTTATCAGAAACTTGATGTTGTGATTGTAACGTTTTTTTAATTTCCAAATTAGTTTGCGTGGTGTCGGCCAAAACTCTACCGTTTGAAGTCCTATCAGCGGTGCGAGAGTTGTGCGCGGCGGCGGCTCCGCACCCCCATCCACATCCGCAGAACGACCCACCGCCCCAGCTACTGGAGGCCTATTTGTAAGTACACTGAAAAAAACAATCACTTCCACTTCCCTTACTCGCATATAGCGCTAGTGCTTTTTTATAGACATTTCATTAAAGCAAACTAACTGGGCCTAATAAACCATCATATTTGAGAAAATATTTTGGGATGGCACATTGGCCGTATATGACACACGTTGGAAAATATACTCATTAATTTTCGAATGTTTCATAAAAATACGATTAGGTACATATGTTCCCAATTTTTATGTGCAACTTTTTCATTTTCCATTGACGTAAATAAACTTACGACAGTTCTAAGCGATCCGCGAAATATCACTATGTTGGCTCGTTACATCCTTTATATTCTAATTGATGGGTCAAGAAGAGTAAATGTCTTAATTTAACGTCTAGTTGAATCAAACTGTAATCAGCTTTGAGGTTACAGCTTGAATCTAACGTCCCAAAATATTGCGATCTCAAAACTGTGTCGGGCCCGAACTAGCACATCACAGTTCATGAAGCAAATTAGAATCGAATTAATATTGCTCGGGTCCCTGACAACTTCTAGTCATTAATTCGGGTTAAGTTCATGAAGAATGAAATAAGATAAGAGATGAATGGTCGTAACAAGATACCTTTTTATATTTAGACTTAGTTCTAATTTTGAATTCGAAATATTAGTTTTTTCTTACCCTCTTCACTTGTTAGTCATATTAATCATCTTCAACTAACATAAAACATTACTTACACAGCATATAATCAATGTTTTATACAAGTACACAAGTATGTACACTATCATTATTAGCGACTTATAATTTCGCTTATGATAAGCGATTTATCAATGTTTTATGATAGGTAATCTACCTTATACAAGATAAATTAAAACATTGTGTTATTCACACATTACATCGTATGATTCATGTTATTGTATAGCAAAATGTTTTTTTATTGAACACATCTTTTTATGTTCGTAAATATGTTTATCTGGTAATAGATCTCTATTTACGTACGTAAATTATCTACTAGAACTGCGTGCGTAGGCAACTTTGATTCATTCTTAATAAATGAAATGAAGTCTTCAAAGCATATGGCATTGATTATTATCATTTTTGGTATCGGATGAATTATCTTTTTCGTTAGTAGCTGCTAGCCGACCCCGAAGTGAAAATATTTTCTTGAACTTAATTACGTATAGCGTGAGATTTAGTTCGTTACCTTTGTTCACAACAGTAATAAGTGCACCATTACTTCAAACTTTTTAATCTTTACTGCCTATTAAAGAGTCTTCAGGATATTTTATGTTCGTTAAAAGTTTAACAGTTGTAAGGAGTCAGGTCACGGTACTTTAACGTTAAAAAATAAGATTTGAACATAGAATGCCAATTAGCACGTGTTTAATTTAGCAGCAAATGGTAAACACTGTGATAAGCATATTGCCACCTACGTGTTTTGTTGTAGAGGTTGGTAATGTGTGCGTTTGTCGCAGGTGGTTCGAACCGCTAATCGATCGCTGGCTCGCCGTCACCAAAACAATGGCCCTACAAAGGGTGCGCGCCGCCGTTGAACTTGGTAAGATTGACTGCAGGATCACTGCATCAATTTTCATTTTTTTTTACAACTTTCAACAAGAATACGGTCAATATGATGGTAAGCAATACGGTAGCCCATGGATGCTTGTGAACAGCAGAGGTATCACTCGCTCGTGATTTATCACTTAATTTTCTTCTGAAGAACATTTAAAAACTTATTAAATAGTCAAACGTCCCTAGCTAAAACCCTTGTCAATTTGCGCAATCCGTGAAGTTAATGTACGGAACATTCGATTATGTATATTTGTAAATAAAAATTTGAACTACTAAAACTTCTCTAAACATCTCTTTATTCTGTTTGCTAAACGCTGTTTATGCTGAGCACTAAACCAGCTAGCTAAGGTTTATCTGCTTCCACTCATCCTGTAGTTATTTACAGAATTTATCTATGTTTGATTATCAGAGGTTAAAATATATTTTATGAACTCACAACCATTAAATCAAAGATCTACCATTTAATCGAAGGAAATATCCAAGTGAAACTATGCCACTAGATAGCTAGAAACCCCTGGAGAACTATTTGTTCGAAAACAACAAAGGAAATTGTACCAAAACATCAAATGAAAAGAAGTGATTTTCAAACGAAAAGACATAATTGGTGAGAGGGCAAAAGTCGAAGGTTCACACCCGCGCAAGGGCCGCCTACCATTTAGATAAGCATCGGCATCTAAACTGTACCGTAACACGAAACCTTTTATTGGCCTGAGACAAATAAAATATTGTTCGTCTTTTCTAGGAGACATCGTGTTCTAAGAAACTGAGTACTACCAACATTTATTAACTTCGACTGAATACTATTTAGGACTTTATCTAAGTGACTAAAGACTGACATGCTTTGTTATGCTATGAGTTTCAAATGCTCACAAAAAGTAATAACCAGTCTTTAATATACTACATCAGGAATTGTAACTTGACCGTTATCAGTACTAACATATCTTCAGCCTACCTATATGCGTGATGTATTTTGTTAGAACAAAGAGGAATTGTTAAGTAAGGTTGCTTTTGTTTGTTTTACTCGTTTTGGACGAAACTAACCGTAAATGAACGGCGGTAAAATAAATGATTAGTTATGTGACGAATGACGGTGTTACAGATCGCTTGGTAGAGGGCGAGCACCTCGTGAAACACAGTACCTCATCCGTAGACACGGCCGCTTGGTGAGTTTTTTTTAAGTAACAAAAAATACCTTCTGGTGGTGCTTTATTAATTAAAAATATTTTGCACATGGTAACGAGTACACATTTTTCGAAATAAATAACACGTGAAAGTGTAATTCATATTAAGTATGGCGTTCGGCGTAGCAGCTTTTGGAAGCGAATGTGGTTTTTAAGACTAAAGTGGCCCCTATTACATGGCGTATAGACTATAGATGTAATGTTACGTAATAAAAATGAGCATTGTACACTTAAACATGCACGTTCACTTGTACAGTGTACATTGGAACTATATATTTGTTTGTGGTAGTCTGTATCACATGCGTTTGGTATGGCGTGGTATCGGCGGCGCTGAGGAGGGGAAGGCGGGTGGCAGCGTGCGCCTGCTGGAGGCTGCTTGCGCCACAGCGCTGCACTACGCAGACTTGGTACACGGTGCGCTCGCTGATCAGGCCTACTATGAGAACCACGGTACAATCCTTATTTCATGTAATCAAAATCAGTCCTGCCAGACATTTGTTTTCAATGGCTGAGAGAGAGTTAGGCCTTTTTGACACAAATGGCACGCAAAATGCAGTTGGTTTATTAATTTTATGGTATATGATGGCAAGCTATAAGCTAGGGACGATTAAATGACCATATAGTAAAAAGAAGGTACGTAGAAATTAATACATTTCTACTTTCCACTTCAACTCTAATTTAATATCACATCAAAATCGTTATTTTTAAAATATTTGATATAATATATGTATCTAAACGTAGGTCAGACAGTATGTAATCCAGTAACGTAGCGAAAAAATCCTAGGTCTGTGCCAGTAACTCATCGCTAATTTGGACAATAACATGTCTTATTGTCGCAGGTCAAAATAAAACAACCGAGGAGATTTGTACTATTGTCAACAATTTGGAGTACGTACGACGATCTCTGACTGAATACGACGACGAGCATATGTAAGTATTCAGTAGGCGAGCACCAGCTTGTAACTCCTTCGACCGTGAATACTGCGCTCCACTGCCAAAATCATATTACGTGCTACAACTTGTATTACTTATCCAATGAAAATGCAACGTATTCCATTGGCATAAAGTCCTTGCCACTCGAGTCTGCCAACTGGAGAAATCGCGATTGATAGGATAGGGTATAAAACGCTTAACTGCACAGTGCACACGGAGGGCATCCAAGCGTGAAATAATAACAACTTGATCAGAACTTCGATAAGTTTGCGATTTTTTCATAATAATTTAAAATAAACTGTACATTCGACCTAAAAAAATATTACCTAAACTTGTACGTAGAATATCTTCTAGCTCTTCTCTTCTCTGTGAGCCTGTACATATTCAGTTAGGTAGCAGATCTGTGGTTTAATAGAAACCAATGTTTATCTATGACTTTTTCTTTATAAGCTCTTCTAATATAAGCTCTCTGACCGTGATTTCGTCTTCATAAGCATATTTCTAGACGTTGAAAAGTTGTTGTCAGAGTTTGAAGGACCTTGCTAACTTGTGAAAATTGCTTTGAGGGTTATCCCTCAAAGCACACTTTCGCATTTATAAATAATATATATCTAAACATAAATCACATTTATGTATATGAATAAGGTTCCACATTCACTATTCCATTACGAAAATACCTGGCCTAATAACATTGCGTAGGTTTCGAAGAAGTGCTTAGTCTAAGTGCCGCTATATTTTTGGGTAGACACCAAGGAATAAATAAACTAAGAGATATTACTTACATAATATTAAGAAAAAGTTCTTACTCTCATAATAACTTTATATCACATAGCAACTACTAGTAGTAATGTGTAGACATTTGAGTTTGAGACTGACTGACATAGTGATCTATCAACGCACAGTCCATACCACTGGACGGATCGGGCTGAAATTTGGCATGCAGGTAGATGTTATGACGTAGGCATCCGCTAAGGATTTTTGGAAATTACACCCCTAAAGGGCTAAAATAGGGGTTGAAAGTTTGTATGAAAATCCGTCATTTTTGAAGATTAAAGCATGAAAATTGGTATTTGTACTTTCAGTTAGTAATAAATAAATACGTATTTCAGGATTTTTGGAAATTCCACCCCTAAGGGATAAACTAGGGGATGAAATTTGTGTATAAAAATTCGTCATTTTTTAAGATTTTCGCATGACAATTGTTATTTGGCCTTTCAGTTAATACGTATTTCAGGATTATTGGAATTTCCACCCCTAAGGCATAAAATAAGGGGTGAAAGTTTGTATGAAAATCTAACATTTTTAAGATAAACGCATGAATTTTGTTAATTCCACCCCTAAGGGGGTAAAGTAGGGGTTGAATGAAAATCCATCATTTTTGAAGTTAAATCTATAAAACTAGGTAGCAGTGGGCAAAAGCTATCATTTTTAATTTTAGATATAGGTACATGTTGACTTATTTACCACGAGTGCGAAGCCGCGGGAAAAAGCTAGTTTGCTATAAAAATATTATAGAGCTCAGAATAATCAGCTGCAATCGTTCGTCTAAGAGCAAAAGCTCACCGACCACAGAGGGATATATAACGACCTTAACATGTTTGATCTAAGAGTCTCAGGGCGATGACTTGTGGAATTATCGTATAAACCCAATGACAATAAAACTGATAACCTCGCGCTCGGCCCAAAGGCTACCAAATGTGTTTCGATTGTTATCTTTGCCTTTACCGCTACACAGTGATCGCATTAAGCAGAACCATTAAAAGCTGACTGTTTTTTTTTTATAAACCTTAGCAATCGACAATATTACGTTGATAATCTTACACACTGATGATGTAGTACATATAATACTCGACGTAACCTGCACGTAACCACGTACCGCACATTTATGGGGAACGTTTATAATATTATCCAGAATGGAAGGTACATTTGTGAGGTTTCTTTAGGATTACATCGCTCTCCGCCCCACGCCGCACTAGAGTACCTACCCCCATTCCATGACTACCACATACCTACTTACATGTACATTAATTTACTTTATACTTTACTCTCAAACTCTGATCTAATTACTAAACTTTGTCGTTCTTTTCATACAATTTCCCTAGTCTGTGGTAAAGTGGCCTAAGTTGCTTTATTTTAACGCTACTTGATTCAACATTTGTTTTATTTTCGATCTAAGTAAGTGTTGTAGAATATATATACTGACTCGTATTCGATCGTTCTGGAATTATAACCGTGAATTAGAATTACAGATAAAGTATGTTAACGAATCTGTCATAGGTGAGACATGACTCGTTAATTCTTTGTATTTGTATCTTACAACAGCGCGAATGATGACAACGCCCGCCAGCTAGTGCGTGGTGCACTGAGCACACTAGACGCGCGTTCAAGCCGCGCGGCCGCGCCGCTCGCGGCTCGCGCTCGACCGCCGCTGCGTAAGGCGGTATTCCATCTTGCCTGGTCACCGGATACACTGCCCACACCACAAGTAAAGTACATCTTATCTAATACCTACTGAACAGACACCTTAATTAGGCCTTTTTCACAAAATTCTCTAATGTACATGTTCGTTGAACGAGTCGTGAAAATGACCATAGGCAGATACGCATTATAGTTCACAATATTTTAATTTATATTGGTGGCGGTGACGGGAACGACAACAGATTTAGCTGCGGTTTTTTAGAGAATCGCATAGCAATAGTATGATTTGTTTGAAAAGGCTATAACTCCACTGCTGGAGTTCCTGGACCAGCACCTGTCATCGTTGAACACGTGGCTGTTGCCGCGCGCCTTCACCCGCGCGTTGGCCGGCTGCTGGAGCGCGGTGCTGAAAGAAGTGTCCGCGCAGGCCGACACGGGCGGCGCCGAGCGGCCGCGCGTGTACCACCACCGACTACGAGAGGCGCTCGATTTACTCGCTGACTTCTTCCATGCTGAGGGGAAAGGTTTGACGCATTGTTATTGTTTTATTTTAATATTGACCAGACCACTGGCATAGTGGTTAGTAGTAGGGGAGCCGAAGCGGGGATTTTGGGATTTACACGAGCGCGTCAGATTAACATAAGGGGAGTACCCTGCACCCTGATGAGTACCTCCACCATATATGAGCCCTCCATATAGGTCCGCGCGTCTAGGGCACCTTTTTTTAGTTTTCAAACCATCAGTTTAAGAAATATCCTCTCTATCACCGTCAGATTATAGTGTCAGCATGACTGGGACATCAAGCTGAACCATTTGTAAAAAAATCTGACGCGCTCGAGTTTTCAAAATCGCTTTTTTTTTTTCATATTGTATTTTCAAAAATTCATCACGAGCTTGCGTCACGTCCGAATCGTCAGTCTTTCGAATAGTAGCTTTTGTCGGGTTCGCTTAACACCCCCTCTGAAAATCTGACGCGCTCGAGTATGTCCATGTGGCTGTTTCATCTACATTTTTTAAAAACTTGCAGGTAGGCGGTCTCCCCACCGGCTTAGGGGGGAATACATCATATAACCTTATTTTCTACCTACTATCTAACCTTCAAAAATAGGTCCCCATGACGCTCGAGTGAATCCCCATTTAGCATCGTGGGCTCCCCGACTATAGTGTACCTAATTGCTACGCTAGGGCTCGCGGGTTCGATTCCCGCCGAGGAAACCATTTCTTGGACAAAGATTTATTGCTTGCCTTGCTTGTCTGGGTGTTTGATACGTATTATAAGTGTGTATTTACAAACAAAAAGTACATAAGTATTATATCAGCTGTTGGTTCCCAAGTACAAGCTTTGTTAGCATTCTGTATTAATACGATGACCTGCAGGGCTGCCAATGTCCGAAGTGCACAACGCAGAGTGGACCCGAGTGGAACAGAGGATGCAGTACCACCAGGCGCCAACTGAAGAACTGTTAGAACTGTGGCTGGCTGCCCGACTCGTGGAGCAGGGCTGTACCCCACTTCCATCACCGTACGGGTCTATTTTGGTCAGGTAATTTTTTTGCGTTCTTATACGCGTACTATTTGAATTTTTTAAGCGGCTGTTTTATGTTCTTGTACCAAAATATCCTTTAGTCAACCTGTTTGCTGTAAAGTGAACTTTTTTATGACTTATTTGCGGACTTGGATTGTACTCCAGCGAATTAGATTATAAGTGGCGGCTAAGCGCACTAAGCTATATACATATTTCTGGCGTTAGTTATATTATTAATGTAAAATTTTGGCTTGTCATAAAAAAAAACGTATTTCCAGGGTGTATTTCAACCACGACTCGCTATGTGTAGAGGTGCTTTCTGCGCGTGATGTGATCCCACTCGATCCAAATGGCCTGAGCGATCCGTTCGTCGTACTTGAACTGCTCCCCAAACGACTCTTCCCTAAAGCCCATGAACAGATCACTAATGTGCAAAAGGTTAGTCCACTACTTAGCTGCTAGCCCATGCTTCTTAGGCTATCTGTTTTCAATATTCACATATCTAATATAAAGCAATATTTCGCTCATTGTTTTTTTCCATTGGACAGAAAACCCTCAACCCAGTATGGGATGAGTGTTTCGAGTTCGCCGTATCGCTAGAGGCGTGTCGGTCACCGCAAGCCGCGCTGGCCATTTCTGTGTGGGACCGAGATGTGCTCACCGCTGACGACTTCGCTGGGGAGGCTTTCGTGTCGCTTTCCCGCGTGCCTGGGGTCAACAGCCACGCCCCCCCAGACCCACTGCGCCCGCTTGAGCTACCGCTCATGCAGCTACATGACAAAAGTAAGTGTCCAGTTTTACTTATTAAGTCCTATTATTATATTTCTTTGACATGTTTATACATATGACCTTATTTGTACCAAGTTGTATTGACATAAGTAAAAATAGCTGTAAAAGCTACTAAAGGTAGAAAAGCTGGGCCATACCAACGAAGCTTGAAAATCTCACCAGAATAAATTACATACTGACTTTATCCACGTCATGTCAGTAAAAATAAGTAGGAAAATGTGCTCGAAATGTATATTTTGGCATACTGGTCATAACTTTCCCCTGCGAACATTTCTATAAAATAGCAGTAGTGAACAGCTGGACTCTGATCGCCCATTTCCCATATGGCCGTAAGCGTTGTTACACGCTGAAATTATTGCACCTTTTTAAACGAAGGCATACATTTCGTTATTGTATTTTAGTATTTAAAGGTATACAACTCATGCTCTAATCTCCATACTTGTGGGTTGTGCAATAAACGACCCCAAGGTGAAAACAAATTAATATTGCTTTGATGTGTGGGTGAAATTTTACTCAACGATATTAATTAGTAGATGAAAATCAAGTTATCACGCGTGAATTCCTGCAAATATTATGTAGTTGCCAAATATTTTCATTAACATGTCACTTTCAGGTCACCCGATCTTACAGATACTGGAATCACGCCCAAATGATAAACTTGCTATTGATTTCGTCAAAAAACAAAAATTAAGATTCGCCGAACAATAAATTTTATCTCCAAGATTCTATTTTAAAATTATTTATGTGTTTTCTATTTACGCACAACGTCCATTAAAAGGTCGACAATATTTTAATAAACATGTATTTTACAAACAGAGGGAATATTTGTAATATTCTCAGTTACCTATTTCATTAGTATTTTGTGTATTTCTATTGTTGTTAAGATGCAATGACACATCAGTATTACTGTATAATATACCTACTACAAAGACTGTTTAATTCTTCAACTCTCGAGAGAATATATATATTGTGAACTTGTAGGTACTTTAAATGCATTTCGTATGTGTATAGTAATGCACCCTTGGAGCTTATGTCCCTAGTTGTTAGAAATGTCTCTTAGAAATTCCCGACCAAGTACTTTAAGACTCGTTGTTGTTCATAACTTAATGGGTGGAGTAATCTATCTGCAACTTAGCTACCTACATTTTGAGATAGATTATACATGAATGAATACTTACTACTTGTCAAACTCTGAATAGTATTCGGTGTTTGTCATCCAAACGCGATACCAACCAATCAAAACTTCGTATCGCTTATACACGTGTTATCAATTAGAAACACACTGAGTATAAGATGGATTACTAAGGAATATACATCACTTATTCAATAACGACGTTACTCAGCTCATAGCTACTTGAAAACATTGCTCAAAACAGGTGGATGAATGAAAATACATATATTTAAAATAATTTAATTATACTTGCTTTTGATATATTTCCTTTATAAATCTTGGTCAACTCTCTTCTGAAATGTTATCTATAGAATAACCCTATACATATGCTAGATTAATACTCGCTATAGGTCGTGTAATACATGTCTACATAGCCTTTATCTGTATTGAAATGGAAGGGTACCTTTTCTTATTTGCTATTCCAACGAGCTTGTCCTTTGAATATATTTATACATGTTTGTACTAATTTTATGATTATCTTATATTATATAAAGTTAATACGCGCATATATCGAGCTTCGTGTCACCTGTCCGTCATATCTGTAGCATTGTGTGTGCACTTTGTCTTTTGACGACTGATTTTCATTGTTAGGCTTAAATGTATTGTATTGTATTGGAAATAAAGAATTTTATAACTCTAAATGGCAGATGGTAACTGTGTATACAAAATGTATTATTAAATATTACAATGTATATCATGTTTTAATTAGTGAGTGGAATATATTGTATTTATTGTGAAACAATTAGTGTATTAAGTATACATATTTAAATGGTGGAGCTATTTGTAAAACGAGGAAGAGTGCTGGAAGTGTGTTAGGTATGCGGGATCTGGATAAAATGTTGTGAATCTAGCCTGTATTTATGTGTTTCTTCTTAATATGGACGTAGAGAGTACCTTTTACAAAAATCAATAATATATCTTCAAGTGAAAAAATATAGACATATTTTGAATATATCATCACGCCTTTCTAAATGATACCCGAAGGGGAGGACACATAGGCTTGACATCAGTTATATAAGTAATATATGATATCATATCGAATATATATCCTAATATACTAGCGGGCATATATACAGATATTGATGAATGTAGAACTAACAATCAACAGTCCAGATGCATTTGGCGTGATGAAATTTGGCTTGTGAATAAATAAACAACAGAAATAGACACTTGGAAATCGAACGCAGGATCTCAACGTCTGTCCCAAACGCATTACCGCTGATCCTCGTAGGTGATTTTACATTATTCAAAATGAGAAAAGCTTAGTCAAGTTGTGATTCATAAAAATGATGGTGTTTTAAATATTAAAATTGCGACGCAAAAGACATCATTGTTGTTCCGATAATGATATACATACTATCGATATACAGATATCAGAGCTAGAATAGTCCATATCCAGTTGTATTCGGATCATATCGTTAAGTTTTACGCACAATATAAAAATATATTTATTTTTAAAATACTTTAAATATAACGTCGCCAACGAAACCCATATACTTTATAAATCTCATAAATAAATCATCAATCAAAAATGTTTGAGACTTTGGCTAAAATTATAACATTCCAAGAGTCAATTATTAAAAAAATAGGCTTTACAAACTAAAGTTATTCTATATTCAGTAACTACATATTTTGGGACGTATTGCTTTACAAAAACACTTATTTATCCAAGATGATTAAACATTATTTTATACGAAACTTTTATAAACTCTTGCTTTGACATAAAACGAAACTTATTTATTCAGCTTAAGCATTGGCTTAAGCCTAATAAGGCACTTTCAATATAAACGTCGTAGAGAATTACCGAAAACAGTACGTGGGCGGGCGTAATTGACGGTGAAACATGAATGTTCAGAGATCATTTAATATTTAACTCCACTATGAAAGCTGGAAGGATGTTACCTCAATAACAATAAATTTATATCGCCTCCTTGTGACTTATACCAGCTGTCAAATTCAATATAAGGCGTAACTTTTCTGTTAATTAAGATTGATGTTAACTCGGTGTACCAATCGTAGTCTAACCCTCCGAACGGTAGTGGAATTGACTTATATTATGTGTGTGATTTGTTTTATCGCTGTATCATTGTTGTATGACACCTTGTGTTCCTGGCTTTAATAAACTCTATAAAATTACATAGACCTTATTTTATTTTTCCCTGAACTTACAATAATGCGATAAAAATATCCTGTTAGTAATTAATAACACATCACGATGCAGTCGCCCAATCGAATAGGTTATGTGTCACCAAGAATTGTAAGGATTAGGAACTAACAGATTGCACTTGCATGAATGATCACTGGGAGCCCATAGATAGGTACCGTTTAATTAAAGCGTGGATACCCTTTCATGGCCGGGAGACGCTAAGCCCACCCCCGGCCCCGGCCCATTCATAATGATTTGTTTACCTCTGTTTTATATTTTTTAAAGTACAAAATGCTTTCAAATTGCAAAATAAAATAAAATTAGACTAATAACAAGAAGGAGTTTATCACCTTTTTTTATCTCTTTATAGCGTTTTCATTCTAAGAAAATGGTGTGTACGTTATATGAATATGACGCGATAGTATGTGACAAAAAAGACTAATTGGAAAAACTTAAATAGCGAGAAAATAAAAGGCGAAGTAATATCATAACAATGTGACAACAAACATTTAGTAAGTAACCTGACCGATCTTATTATTGCAAGAACTCTATAGTTCTCTATAGATGCGATAGTTATAAGACACTATATTAATAAAGGCACTTAGCGCTGCCTTTACTTTCCTCGTTAGCAAACTTCGAGGGCATTGAAAGCTATCAGCAATTGACACTGCTGCAATCCGAATTACGGAAATCTATTCACACTTTCAGTTGAGTTGTCACAAAGAGAAATTGATCGTAAAACACACCGAATCAAATCAATTGAAAATAACTTTCCGCAAACTGGCAAGCTACCTGAATTTTAAAATTAATAAACCCACTTTAAAAATAATGTGATATATTGCGGTATAAATAAAAAATATTAAGAAAAAGAGTAGAGTTATTGTTCCCGAACTGAGAATACTATTCTGAAGAAGAGAGTTTTTTGCTTAATATGTTGAGCAACCGAATGAAACCAACTACTATTTCTGCTATGACGTCGTAGCAATAGCTACGCCGTAGCGCGTGCAGCGTAGCATTGACGCGAGTGAAGCTCAAAACAAATAAAATTGATCAAAGACTGCTCGGAACAGATGCTAATAAAAGTACGTACATCGGTGGATACGACACCTGAAGTTGGTTCCGGGCTTAGCTAGTTAATAGGTATTTCAACAATCGTCGTTCCTTCAACATTTTGATATGAATCATTTTAGCGTGATTGAGTTAAAAGTTGTATTCTGAATGTGGCATGAACTGAGTTGTTTCATTAAAGATGCATTTTAATAAACCGAAACGAAATGAATTTTGAACACCTGATAAGCTGTACAAATTTCCATAAGCAGTCTTAAAAATATTATATGTAGCAGCTCTTATGAAATAAACATGAAAAAATATAAATGTATTAAAAAATATAAAAATAATTTATTCAATATTTATCAACTCCAATTGGCGTTAACATTTTCTGTCGCTATCTCCTATTCTAGATCGTTTCTATAGGGAGAGGCATGCTCACGCACAGATTACATACCAAACAGTGAGCATGAAATAGTAACGTTTCCTTTTTCTAACTATGGCAATCAATCCTATTCAAGAACAATTTTTGTCAGTGTCGAGTGTTAGAGAATTATCAAGATTCTCAATGTTTTCTGTTCTTTTGCATTAAAATGCCTAGTGTCTACATGAATGCATTCTAATGCTAATGGTAGTCTGGAGACAATACATGGCAGTAGCAGATCGCAACATGTCATTGAGTTAGAGGTAATCTATTACAGCATTATTTCCAATGATTCTGTAAATTTGTCACTGAATGCAACCTTATTCTGCACAAAATGACACCGGAAATTTGGGAGACTCTGGAAAAACGTTCAACCACTCTGCCCGATTTCTGCAAAAAACACTCCCATAGTGGGCGTCAATGTGGCAATACTTGCTGAAATTATAAATTTATAGTTAAGTTGCGGTCCCGTAATCGTCACATAGTGAGCTTAATTGTGGTTGGGGCGAGCGCAAATTGCATTAAGTTGCGTTAGCGTGGGCTGTGGGCTGAATTAGGTGTATTTCTTAATACACCTAACCACCATAGGTTGTAATCATTATAGAATATTTACGCTTCTTCTTCTAACGTGAAAGAAATGGTGAGCAAACATTTTCGGTGTTGAGGAAGCCGCTCACGTCTACAGGATGTAACAGGTAATATTTGTTGAGGCTGTTCAATTCAGCCGTATATCCTTAAATTGTATCCTTCGTAAATTTTAATAAGGCAAGTTAAATAAAGATATGAATACGTTTTCATACGTGGTCGTATGACCACTTTTCAACGAAACCCTTTTGTACATGACAGAGGTCCCTAGCTGTTACTTTTAACATTTTCATGTATCAAATGTCGTTAAAGACGGGAACCAGACTAATGAAGTTGGCTGAACAATTAACGTGATATCGAGCTTCTAATGTAAATATTCACAAAATATAATAACTAATTCATAAATTACTAACAAATTAAAACTTATCGGTCGTTTCAGACTTTTCCTTGCCATTAGCATGGATAAAATTAGGTAAAGTTAAGCAAAACTAACTTGGAGTTCGGTAACTTCTTTATAACTGAATATTGCTTCAGATTTTAGTTATATAAGGAAGGTTAAATATTCAAAGGACGTGCTATCGTGTTTTATTTCCGTCAGCAGCCAGTAACATCGAGAGCTCAACCGCTGCATCTGAAAGGTAATTTAATAAAAATTAGCTTAGAAACGTTTTATGTGTTTCTATTCTACTACTAAAAGAAAGGGTTGTTAGAAATATTTTATTGCAAGATTTTTTATATTTGTAAGTTTATTCCATTCTTAAATACTATAGTATTAATTAATTAAAAAAAAGTGATTTAATAAATAGTAATAAATTAATCTGTTTTGTGTAATTATGAACGCAGAAAAGGCTTACTAAACCCAAATTAGTATTCAATTATTTATTTGCAGGCTACATTTGGTTTGAGATTAGAGTACCTAATTGTAACGTCGCTTCGCTATTGATGTTAACCTATATTATATATACCTACCATCGGCGACTAACAAGCATGACGCCGGGCGCAATACATTTAATTATTCCCGTTTGATAACAAACATAGTAGTGGTTTGGTATATGTCGGGGTTCTTCGTGCCTTGAAAGCAGATCTCAGTTGTATTTTTTTACAAAACCGTTGGACGATTGGTTAGTATACTTGACTGCTATGTGTCAGGGCTTCTATGTACCCGGGAGTTTATATGATAAACGTATAATTATGTTTTACGTTTGGGTGTTTGGTACCTTTGATATGTATTTTCAAATATACATATACCTGTAAGTATTATATCACTCGTGGCGCTGTGTGATAATGTTGGAGCCTTTTATAATTATTTGAACATTTCTGGCTATTGTTAGAGTACTGATTTATATGTTAGCAATGCCTGGGATATGATATGTTAGTATATGACACATACTTAGCTTTTTAAAGTCACCCCAAAGCCTTGTAGCGGTTGCTTTCTGTTCTCCCACCGAGGTCGGGTCGTCATTGACCGAAGCGCGCGCCCTGAATCCCAATGACCCCCGATCAACTAAGTTTTCACCCGACGAACCAAAATACAGATTGAGCCATTCAAAATGTTTCTCGTATAATTTTACAATGATGCTATTGTTCACGAGCTTTGTAATAAAAACATGATTTGATATACATATTACTTTATGCTTGTGATCAGTGAATTTATTTAAATGTCATTACAGGAAAACCGACTACGTATGCTTATTGGCTTATTTTCTTAATTCACTTGTTTAATCTCCTCTGATGCGTCATGTTATATATAATTTTTACACTTTTATAATGATGTTTACGAATCAATATTATTTGGAAAATAATATGTATACTTTTTACACATAAATATTACCTGGCAAATATTTTACTATAATATGAAGGTATAATTTCTGACTAAGATGAAATACAAGTCTCTGTATCTAAAATTCGATGCAAGTTTTGTTGCTAAAAATGGTAAGACAAACTTCTAGTTATTTGTGACCTAGTTATATTTATTCCTGGAATATCGAGCTTATCAAACATCTTTTTTTTTTTAATGAATATATGTATGTAACAGTATTATTATTAATTGTTTAGATACCTACTGAAAATCCTGTCGAGGCGTAATCGTCGCATGCATAATATGCCATTCTAAGATTCTGTGGAAGTACTCAAATAAAATTGCATCAGTAATCAGTACTCATGCTTCTGCTAAAATCTCAGCCTGAAACAAGGCAAGGAATGATTTGTTGTAATCCTATGCATATCAGCATGGTAAAATTTTAGATTAAATTTTGACAATGTTTCTTTAGACCGTGATAAAGCCACCCACAATAATCTGACAACATGTTTGTGGTATGTTCTTTGTGTCCTCGGAACAAGCTCTCATATTTACCTTAGTTGTTATAAATAAGGGTTCTATAGATAACAAAACAGCACTTATATAATACTGTGTACTTTTACACTTACCTAACATATCCCTACTTTAAGCTCCGCGGACGGGTCCTATTCATTCTGCTCTTTGAACCTGCAAGCAGGGATTCTTTCAACCACCGCTCAACGTTTCCACTGAATAAAACCTTTATGAAATTGTGAAGCTTTCAACGTGCAATTTTTCCAAGAAGATTTATGACGGGTGTCCTTTATTACGGGAATAAAATTTTCAATTTGCACTAAAAGAGTGGAACTTGCAATAACTATTAATAAGAAAATATTATTACCTATCGAAATACCATAGCTATTATTAAACTCGAAGCGGGGAACTATGTAGGTAATTGGTAATATTAAACATTATTCAAGAATCTGTTGCGTATACTTATACACATATCTTCATGCCTTCCCACAGGGTGCCCGAACAGATAGGTAGTTGTTACAACACTCACTACTACTAATCACTGTACTTAAACTGTGTTAGAAATCTCATTTATCAGACCGGTGGGATTCAACCTTGCGTCTCTAGAATAGCAGGCAACAGGCACGCTTCATATCACCACGCCCCAATAATCACATACTCATATAATAGACATACATTATAGCTACTAGTAACTAGTAAAATAAGAATTGAGTCAGCTTAATTAGCAGATAAATTAACACAGATGGTTATAAGGCCAAGTTTCATTTATTTCAATTTGAACCGTCTCACAATTTGTGTTGTAGCGGGATCCATTCCTTTGCGTTCACACTGCGATGCTCTGAGAATATAAATTAGAATCAATTTTGGGTTCTCGTATATATTGTGCTAATATTGCCCTTCGCAATATGATGTTATCTAAGCATTAGGTGTCTGATATATACGTATGATTGCTATTTAGGGTTAATATTATAAACTTTAATACTGTGGTAATGGAACTGTATTTCTGTCGCCATCTTCTCGCGCTCTCGCACTCGCTCCTGACACAAAAAAGACAGTTCCATCTTGCCTTTCAAATTAATGCTTTCATAAAATAAAACAACCAATTTAATTAATTTTGGCATATATTTTTATTTGTAGTAGTTGAAAATTATTATTCATTAAACACTACAAATACAGTTTGGCATTTTTGGGAAAAACTGATAATTAAAGAATGCTTGTAGTTATAATGCTTCAGTCAATGAACAGATATAATATTAACAACGTATTTAATGAAATGCCATTATGGTACAAATACAGTACTGTATTCGGACATACTCAAATGTATAATACGTATATCCCAACTATTGTCGTCTTTATCAAAGCAGTAGGTAATTTGTTATATGTTATCTGATAGATATTAAAATATTAATTAACACTTTAAAGCAGTAATCATTTATAATGTTGTAGTCACACGCAATCATACAAGACGGAAACTAATACACTCGACATTCTGTTTTACTCAGTGCAATAAAATAACGCTAAAGCGGATCGCCATGTGACTGCTGCTCAGTTTTAAACAAAGTTGTAAGTCTAACCAAATAACCAAAGTTTAAATACCTACAGTCATGGAATCATGAACTGATCCATTAGTCAGGTGACTAACACTCCATTTTAGGTAATAGTTTTATAACGGACCTTTCGTTACTATAAACAATGTTGTTGTCTTTATCAAACGACAGTCCATAGCCATTTTCCAGCGATATTATTTTCACAAGCTGTTTGCTCTCCGTGTCGAGTCTATAAATTCCATCCTGTGCTATGAAATGAGCCACTCCATATGTATCAGTTGTTGCTCCGCGAAAATTTATGTCGCTACCCTCAGGCAATACCCGAGCCGGCTGGCCACCCTTCGCCACGAGGTACGCGCCCGACGTAGTGACGAAGATAATTTCATTGTTTCCATCTATTACAAAGTGGTAAATCAAATATTTCTGTACTTCTGGGACGACCGACTTCTTCTGATCCTTGTAAACGTATAGATTTTGATTGGATGTGTCTACGAAATAAAGATATTCCTTAAAATGCATATCAAATATGTCGATACCTTGAATGACCGGCGTTGGTTCTATGGTCCTTGTGCTATAACTATAAGTGTATATTCCATCGCTGCCACCGAGGTAAACAGTACTGGTACCGGGGTCCACGGCACTAGCAAATCCATTCCGGATATTGGGTATAATCGATGTGGAGCCTGTGTCCAGATTCAGCAAGACAGAATGAAAGCTTTGGTCCGAGTACTCGTCCCCATTTATACAAAAGAACAAACAGTTTGTGTTACGATCTATAGAAAATTTGTATGGAATGTTGACATCTGCTAGAATTCTGTGTTCCTTATAAGTTGTTCCATTAACTTCCATCACAATATTTGACCCGAGGCTACACATTTAAATAATCGTAAAAATACGAACGAGTATTCTAACCAAAACACATTTTTTTTATAAAGTTTAGTCCTCTAGTCAAACTGTTTACATTAACCAAAATTGAAGACCTGTCCAAGGGTGATAACTGTCTGAGCTATCGTGTCATTATTTATGGCAGCCGCAAAAGAGTACCGGGGCCTTTGAGTATTTAACCTTCATATCTGAGACAGTGGCAACCATAATAATTTTCAGTCCATTTTGTTATACCACTAACCTTAGTAAGCCTTTCATGGATTCAAAAGGATGAAAGTGATAATGAGAGGCGAGGACAACGGGGTATGATGTTGTTGTGAAGGAAATCTTTGATTATATACTTGCGCACAACACAATTTGTATTGTCTTGAAATCGCACTTAGGCATCTAGTTAACGACCAAAAATATAAAAACAAAAACGTACCTATGTAAAAAAATATTATTTTGAATTTGAATATAAAACCTCCTGTTGTCTCCAACAGTGGCAAATAAGCATACGACCCGCCTCGTGGTAAGTGGTTTCCTTTGGACGCTTGCAATATCACTTGCGCGTGTCCTAGCTTTAAGCGGAATTTGTTCACGATCACCGGTTTCCCTGTCATGCTTCGTATATTTACCTAGACATGAGTAATGTTCATTACATTATCCTCTTGTAAGATTCTATCTCAGAGTACATAATATACTACGTACAAGCTCAGATGTGTAAGTTTACAATAACATTTACTTATTAAAACTTATCAAAAATTACCCTGAGTCTATAACTCGCGCCTTGTTAATCGTTTAAAACTGTCGCAGCCTCCCTACCCTATGTACTGTAGATACATACCTGCCGTGCAGGGTTACACGTGTGAAAAATAAACATTTTTGCACGAGGATATCAACGAAATAGTTTATTACTACCATAAAATACAAATAAATTTATCACATAAATCAATAACACAAAATACTTGTAAAAGAGTAGCTAATAACCATTTGGTGCTATCCAATCAATTATTCAGATGTTTCCAAAGCATTGATAAGGTTAATAGTGCGGTGGTACAGCAGCGTTTTAGCATCAATTCCCCAAACAAAGTCCAAGTGGCTGAACTTTGTAAGAGGTACACGGAACTTGCCAATGGGTCTGCCGAGCTCCCGGAACAGTCGATCTACGTCGTTCACGTGAGCCAGAGGGTCATTATCCGAGTAGTGCAGGAATACTGGAGTTGTTATCTTGCCAAGGTCGTATTTAGGTGGGGTAAAAGATCCGTACACCCTGTAATTCCTCAGCCGGTTACCGTAATCGTAGCGGCGGAATTCTTTGCCAGCTATACCTTGCCCATAGTGGGCAAATTGCCTCACGGCGGCCCCAGCCGGGGAGTGACCTAGTATCACCGGCAACATTGTCTGCAACAAGAGAATCATAATCTCTTTACCACAAATATGAGCTGATCTCGTTTAGTTCTCAGTATTTTTTAAAAGTTTACGAAGAAAGGAAAACTTCGTTTCTTGACTTTATGTTAGGAACTGCGGAGTTACAGGCTCATATACAATATTTACTTCTATATTATGCCGACATCATATATTTAATTATATAACATACATGCAAAATATCATCACTCCGGCGCGATTCCTTGATAGCCAAGTATAGAGCGCCATGCTATTCCACTCGTTACTTCCTCTTTCAGCCAGCAAATAATTTTATTTAGGAAATCAAAATGTGAGCTTACAGCAAACTTTTTTGCATTAATTTATTTCAGTTGTAATATCATTTAATTTAATTAATTTCATTTATTTATTGTCAATTTTTATCGCGTAGGTTTGTTGTTACTTACCGCGTTATGTTGCTCCTCGTTCCATCCACCGACCAAGAACATGATGCTGCTGCAAAGAGGCTGGAATACGACCTCGTCTCTACACGCCGCCTGGCCCGCCCACGTCATAATGGCGTTGTTGGGCATGAATTCACCAATACCGACTAAAGATGCAACAGCCTGGAAAAACACAAATTATAAACATATAACAAGATAGTAATTTTACATTGACACATGCAATATTACGTTACGGCGAAGAAAATGTTAGATTATTGTTGGAAGATTTATCACCAATTAATTATGCAGCACTTTTTTCTTATCAAAAACACCCGCGAATAATTTAATCTTTAATTAATCTTTCAATATTTTTATAATTCACAGCGATTGTAATAGCGATATAACAGCGAAATACAAAAACTTAAATCGAACCAATTTCGCAATTTAGTACCTACTTTTCGCGGAAGTGTGTTATCTATCTACACAATAAAATTATATTGCACGGGAATAGCCTTCTTTACCTCGATGTTATTCGCGACCGGCGAAATAACTAGGAGAAGAGGGTTTCTGTTGTGTGCCATGTAGCCGACAGGAGCAAATGCGTGCATGGAAATGATCTTGTCATTATACTCCGGCCTGAGCGAGGCTAGCACCCAGAAGGCAGTGGTCCCTTGCGAATGCCCCACGTAGTGCAATCTCTGTCTACCAGTGAGAGTGAGAACGTACTCTATCATGGTAGGCAAGTCAATGTTGCCTATTTCATCCCACGAAAACTCCCAAAAGGCAGTATTCAAGAGTGCGTCGGGGTTCAGAGAGAGATGGCGGCGTGAGTAGTAGTTGCCACGGGCGTTGCCCATCCATACGTCGAAACCGGCTTCAGCGAGGATGTACCCTGAAATAGACCATGCCTAGAAAGTTAATTGGTATTGTTAGTTGCAATAGAAAATAGTACCAGTGTCATGCTTAGTAATTGGATGGGTAACTTTCCATGCCATACATGGCGTCCATGCCTCAAAAGTATGCTTAGAATGCACAAAATGTCAAATATGAATCTTAAGCATAAAACTCTATTTGAAGCCTAAAATATTTAACATATAAGAAATTTAACGTAAAATTCAGTTGCAAAACCGTTTGTTTCTCGAATGTTGCTTACCAAACCCGGAGTCTGGGCCCATAACAATCCAATCAGCTGACGAAGAGAGCAGTCCGTGCATCAAGAACACGATGGGCTTGTTTATGTTGCGCTGATTGTTAGCGTCACGGCCGTGGGGAATGCGATGCATGCGCAGGATGTACCCGTCTGGTGTCGTCACCTCGTGGACTTCCAACGGGTACCCATACTTATTAACCAGCTCGGGCTTGAAATTAAAAATTGAACTCATTTAAAGTAATGCTACGCACACCAACACTTTATTTTAATTAAACAGTACTCTTGAAATATTTATTTCGTTTATGTTATCTATTTATAATACATACCAAAATAGAATCACACTAAGCTAGCCAGTATTTAAAGATCATAGGTATTTGATCTCAGCAATCAAATTTCTTTTTAAATCAAACAAGTATATGTCTTGTCTGACGATAAACGGTTACCGTAGCCTATTCAGATGTATTTTAGTGACTCTTTTATTATTGAAATAGATTCTATAAGCTTATTTTAAAACATCCATTGACGGGCTACGGCTGTTAGGTTAGGAGTAACTTATATAGTAGGTACCTAATTGAAGACCATTATCAAGTACATACGAAAAGTTACCATGCATTTCGTTTCGTGTCTAATCTTTTATTCATGCTTTTATGTTAAAACATAATAATGTATCATTGATTATATACGTAAAACTATTATAACGTTTTGTTATCTTCGTGACAACAGATTGTCATCAAATCCCAATGCAATCAACTCATAAGCTGATTTCAGGAAAATATCGAATGACCCTATCTCACACGTCACTTATACAAAGAGATAAATAAATATTAGTCTTCTGTTTGGTTTGGAATATTTATAACTAGCAACAAAACCCGGCGGTGCACGGATCGCAAAATATTTTTGACACCCACACCCATCCACAAAGACCAAACTCCCTTACTCATAAATGTAGACCAAGGGCCACTACAACCATGATGGGTGGCATGAAGTGGTTATAGAGAAAAGGCTGGATAAACCCACAAATACATAAACATAAAATACATATACAAGCAGCCCGCCCCGGCTTCGCACGGGTAGACATTTATCAGATATTTTGTCTACCCATTTTAAGACCTTTTCAGGCAATTTTTATTGTTTTTTCTCTCCGTAGGAACCATCCTCGTACTTCAAGGAATATTCTAAAAAAAGAATTAGCAAAATCGGTTCAGCTGCACTGGAGATTTGCGCTAAGCAACACATTCAGCGATTCACTTTTAAATTATTAATGATCATATGATGTATCTAACGTACTCATAGTTGTTTTGTGTATTTTTTCTTAGCTTGTACCTACTACGTGGAGGGATGCTTAGAAAAGGCACCGAATATAAATTTTATTCTACACCGAATATGATCATGATTATGAAATTATTATGAAAAAAGGGCGTCAGTGCTCCACGAGGATACGCTGGGCTAGTAGTAATACTGCTGGCACAGTGAGTCCTCATCAACAACATGGTTGACAACCCGTTAGTGGTACCCCTGGTATTGCTAGCGGCTGTAGGCTACGGTGACTGCTTACCATCAGGTGGGCCGTATGCTTGTGTGCCACCGTAGTAGTATAAAGAAAATTACAGAATTGGACCTGTTACAGTTTTATTATAAGTATAGATAAGAAAAATAATAACAAATAAACCGTGATAACTTAAGCATCACGTACGCAGTATATATATTATCTACTCTGAGGCATCACTAAGATTACCATCGTAGTGCTTAAGTTCAAGACCGAAATAACCCTTTAACGGTTATTTTCAACGAGTCATTTTTGAGAGGTGCTATAAAAAAATCTTTCTTAATAATTAATTTCAATTTCCCAAGTCTGACAAGTACATTGGGATTAAGAATAAACTTACCACGTCTAAGTTGGCATCTTCTACAAGATCGTTGGAGTAACGATTGGATTTAGCAAATTGTTTGATAACATCTTCAACAGGAGAGGCCTTAATTCCGACGACACATGCACCGAGCACTACTAAGATAGCTCCACGAAACATCCTGCGAACTCGTGGTGTGAGCACCAGCTATTCCGTGCATTTATAACTTCTTAGCAGTTTTTATATTGAGATAAGCTACGATAAGCGGCACTGATATTAATCTCGCCACTTAGTGCTACTGTACATTGATAGGAACTTTGATTTGCTGTTAATCTCATGTACTTATTGATAACTACGTATGTATAACCGCGCCTCCCTCGTACTAATGGGGTTAACACAAAACCTGAATATAAAATTTAGCCTATGTTTATCATCCTTCCGGTTGCTTCCAGCACCAAGTAAAACTACATAGCCAAAAAACAAAGGTGTACCTTTTTAATAATAGGTATTACTTACTACCTTTTGTCCAAGACACAAGTCGGCAGGGGTGCTGTAAGCTGTAACACCTCTGCCTACTCCTTCGGGGAGCCTTGTAGGAAGGTGTGAAAATATATAGATAATAATTATTAAAATAACTAAATAGGGAGTGTTCATTTATTATGGTATTTTTTTTATTTAACACGTTAATCTCCGAAACTACTAGACAACGCGTACGAAGTCTTGGGCTCAGCTATTCTGTAATTTCTGAATTTCTGTTGTAAATAGTAGAATTCTGATTGTGTGCAATGTGAGATGTTTTTTTAAGCTACGAAGGTGCCATGCAAGCCTTTGTTTAAAGCAGTCGCGCACTAATCAATAAAATGTTGTTTTTTGCAGTGTCAAGTCTTGAGATATAACAGCTTTTGTTGCAGAAGGTACGTCCTACCTTTTCATATTAATTAATTTAGTGCCCCAGTTCTGTGTGCAGCAGTTCTACTAGCCTACATTAGTCATTTTAATTATTTAAGAATTATTATAACGAACAAATAAATAGGGCGTATTTCACGATAACGACATAGCCGACATTTATTTAGTGAAAAGGTACAGGAGTTATTGGTTAATCTTATATTCACACACACAATTTTATTTAAATTCTACCAAAAATTCATCACGTCCGAGAAAATGTCGTAGCGATAGATCGTGATCGTGTCGCAACATAGTGAAGTCGCTGTTGGCCAGTCTGAGCAAGTGTATAGTCGATCATGGTTGGCACTTGGCACATCGACGAGTGATTTACATTAGTGACATAGATTTCTTCCCATGAAAATTCCCAGAATGCGGTGTTCAGGATAGGGTCGGGATTTAATCTCACGTTTCGGCGAGAATAGTAGTAATAGTCAAAACCCTGTTCAGCAAGAATGTATGCTGAAATGGATTATAGTACATTGTCAGCTTAATCACTTACAACAGTACCTAGTAGCCGCCTTATAAAATCTCGGTATAACTTACCAAATCCTGAGCCTGGTCCCATTAATACTCAGCAGAAGAGCAGATCAGTCCGTGCATTAAGAAGACAACAGTCTTATTGTCGTTGGGCATATGGGTGTTTGGTATGTATTATAAGTATGTATTTACAAACAAAAAGTATATAAGTATTAAATCAGCTGCTGGTTCCCATAGTACAAGCTTTGCTTAGTTTGGGGCCAGATGGCGCTGTGTGATAATGTCCAAGCATTATTATTATATTGTGCGCATCGCGACCGCGAGGAATGGGGTGCATTTTTAGGATGTAGGTACCCATCAGAGGTCGTCACATCGTGAACTTCTATCGGGTAACCATACTTTGAGACCAATTCGGGCTGAAATTAATTCAAATTGTTGGGAATAAAGTAAGGCACAGTGAGATATTTGTTCATAGTCAGAACTGTCTGACTGGTATACTAGGTACTAGGTAGGTACCTTCACCATACTAATCAGTATTTTGTTTCAGCGATAATATTATGTAAAGTTGAGAAGTAAGAAGAGTTGACTGTGCTACAACTTACGACGTCTAAATTGGCATCTTCTATGATATTATTAGAATAACGGCCTCAAGGTTCTGGAGATCGAGGAAAGTGGACCCCCTCCCTGCCACTAGAGCGACGCACCCACAAATACTAAAAAGTTCTTTGAGCAGGCATCCTGAAACCAGCCGAGACTGAACTCCGCCAAACACAGTATATGTTTGCCTTTCATATATTGTTTCAGACATGATAAAAAAATATATTGATAACAGCCATAAATCCAGCAATCATATACATAAGTGCATCGTAGTATAGAATAGTGAACAGAGATCATTGAGATGTCCTTTACCTCTAGTCGATCGGTCGCGTGACTCGAGACATAAAGCCACAACGTAGGTCTTGAATAAATATCTGCTTATCACACTTATATTATAAATGCGAAAGATGGTGTGAGTATGTGTGTTTGTACCCTCTTCATCCGCAACGGATTTTAAGGAAATTTTGCAAGAAAGTAGCTTATAGGTTGGATTAACAATTTAACATAAAGGATATTTTTATTCCTGAAAATTGTGTGATAGTAGAACAAAGTGGACGAAGCCGCGAGTAATAGCAATTTAATAAATAATATGCAGACGTACTTACTTATTATACTTGAAAGTTTTCATTTATTTTCCTGTAATAATGTTAAAGCTAACTCGGACTAAAAAAGTTTGCAACGGTAGGTATTGCAAACCAAAAAGAACCCCATTTTAAATAAGTTGTATGTATTTATTGCAGGTAGCTAGGTAGGCATTATTGAGCGCATATAGATGAATGCGGAAATAAAAGAGGTGTGCAAATCAAGAGTGAAATGACGGTCAATCCTCTACCTACCCTAGCCTGTAAGCGACTTACAGTAAATAGGTAAGAATCACTTATAATTTTTTTTTTTTATTCATTAAAATTCATTGTTTACAGGTCAGTGTTAACCTCTGTATGTAATATGTAATAATTAGATATGTAATTTGACAGAATAATTTGTCTATCTGTTGATAGAATAACTTTATCGAGTAGGTAGGTAGGTATTAAGAGGGATTACTTATGTACTTACTGATTACAATTTATAATTCTACGCCTTCCTTATATTGTAGGTAAGTACTAGTTTATCACGATAA
Source organism: Falcaria lacertinaria (assembly GCA_951449985.1). Lineage (NCBI taxonomy): Eukaryota > Metazoa > Arthropoda > Insecta > Lepidoptera > Drepanidae > Falcaria > Falcaria lacertinaria. The sequence goes on along the minus strand of OX602120.1, from coordinate 5,462,156 downwards.
AATATTTCACTAATGAGGGGATCTAGTAATCACGTATCTATAGAGATTGGGGTCTAACAATCTTCTTTAACACTTGCGACTCGCCCCGGCTTCGCACGGATAGCAGCTTACTTTTTAGGGGTCCGTACCCGAAGGATAACCAACGGAACCCTATTACTAAGACTAAGTTGTTCGTCCATCCGTACGTCTGTCCGACTGTCTGTTAGCGGGCTGTATCTTATGATCCGTAATAGCATATATTATCTATTCTGAGGTAATGGGTAGGTAAACATATAAATAGGTAGACTGTTGGAATTTTCACAGAATGTGTACTTCTGTTGCTACTGCTGCTTAGAACAAATAAAAAAGAAAAGAAAACACTTAGTAGAAACTTGTATTTTCTTCTCTTCTCTCTCTCGTCCGTCTCTAGTCTCTCTATCTTAATAATGGAAATAAGAAGACGCTTGAAATGCTCAGTGTGTATATTTTCTTAATAAAAAATCTATTATTACAAACTTATTATTTGCGGTTGGTGCAATAGCCGTGCCTAGGGACCGAACGGCAAAATTAAGTTTATATTTAGTACGGATACCTCCTCGGTGTGCAAGTCAACTCGCACTTGGCCGATTTTTTTTCTGTCGTATAAGCCTGTTACTTCAAACAAGCATCTTGGTTAGAATTGGAATTAATTTGCATCCAACTTTGAGTATGTTAAATATATTTTATTTCCAATCCTGCAAATATTTCAAACAGTAAATAATATAGATAGATACTAAACTAAACAAACAAACTCAGTTGTCGGTGTGGGACCGCTGCAGCGCTGCGCTGCTGGCTCGCAGAGTTCTATCCGCGTGGCATGGGCGCCGCCAGGATTACTTCCACGGAGGTGCATACATTATGCATCTAGGTAGGTAAATTACTAATATCAGTATATTATGTACTCTGAGATAATATAGAATTATACATAAGTACAGGCACAACTTATGTAGATAAATGTAATGACAAAATCAAATCGCACGTGTATATCTTTGAATATATTACACTCATCTAAAACATACCTAAGCTGTGAAGTGGATAGTTGGCATTAACATATTTATCTGGGCAAGGTTTCATTGGAAAAATTTGCTTTGCTATCGTTTTTTTACTAATCTCTATAACGATATTAGAAAAAATATATTGGAAACTATCCTTTAGCCCGCCGGTCATACTAACCTATGGTGTTTTACTATATTAATTAATGGAGGTAAAGCAAAGTTGGTCAACATTAACCGAACTATTTCGAACGTCGGTAATAAGTCATATCTTATTCGGATAAATATTTATAAGAAAATGATAAATATGGACATTCACAACACAGTGACGAAACTCTCAAAAATTTCGTGGTATTGTATGAACACGATCTATTTCTACCATAGAATATTCATACCTTAAAGTGCTATTTTGAAATTAACTTTACAATTACTTAGTAACTTTTCCTTTAAATAAACGCTGTCACACTAGCGCCAACGCAAAACAGCCGTTCGAAACTAAGAGCGCCCTAAAGGAAGGGTTCTATTTGTGCCATTGGGTAAAGAAAACCCCAGTCTGTAGAGGAAGGTAGTCAACTATGGGAAACCAGACAAGACCTATAGTAATAAAGAAACTAAAAAGAATGAGGAGCCCTAAAAGAGTACTCAAAGGCTTAAATAATAAATTTATTAGATATCAAAAGCAAAGTATCAGCAATATGGTCAGTACAAAGTAAATAGGAATTAAAGAGATTACTATATTATATCTATTTTAAGATCATAACTATTTAATAATAAGAATATGTTTCTTAGGCCATTAAAAGCGTTCAATTTTGTGACAAAATCTGATTTTCATCCTCTGTAAGTCAATTTCCAAAAGCTATGAATGTGATATTATAAAAGAACAACCTTTTTATAGGTAAATAATAGAATTTAATTTATTTTTACTTTTAAGGCATAATTATTATTAATTGTTTCCAGTATTGTTAAAGAGAATAACATAAGACTTAAAATTAAGTAGCCTACTAGAAATCTTCATCATCAGAATCAAAGGCAGCCCTGCGTCTGTCAAATTTGACTGAGCTTGTTGACTTGGGCATCTGTTGGTTGAGTGACTCTAGCAATTGAATCAGTTCTTGTTCTGTAATCTTGTTGTGGACTTGACGCATCTGGACCATTCTACAGATCATATTCTCCACCATAGCACCTTTTTCTGGTTTGCTAAGCTTAATTATGTTCACTGAAAACAAAAACATTATATTATCATATTATGGTGTAAGGCTGAATTTTATATTGTACCCGAAGAATATTTGTCTCTTTTTTTCTCTAAATTTCAGTGAATTCATAACAATCTTATTTGTTGTAAATAAAGTATATTTTAATAGTATTGCAGGAATATTGCACCTAGTTACATTTATTCTAATAATAATTGTTTTATAGTAATGTCTTTAGTGCTTGATAAGTATTGAAAAAACACATCCTAAGATTAAGAAATGTATCAATAGTGAGAATAATAGTAAGGTTGCATATTATTTGCTCCTCAGGCTCATCATCTGCTGCCTCTATATACACTGCCTTTTTGGCTGTCATATTTTATACAATCTTTTCTTAGATACATCTTAGAGCCATCCACGATCATACTCAAGTTCAATCAAGTCAGGCATTCTCATTCCTCTTCATATCATGATACAATAAAATTACTCCTCATGTAATACAAGACAACCTATGGGAGCAAAATCGACAGTGACTTCTTATTTCAATAAAGTTGTGTAACACAAATATGTTGTATCACAATGCAATATATTACATCGGGCTCTAGCATCTTGGCTGAGTGCTTGGGTGAGTATTGAATGTTTTGCCTCCTCCATAGCCTGCATTCTTTCTTCTTGAGCTTTGCCATGATTTGGATCTCCAGTGCCCTGAAATGGAAAATAAACAAATGTATCAAAAAAATATTAAAAAATAATAATAAGGTCTAAAACTAGCAGAAATAATATGTTATTTACTGTCAAATGCTGTTCTTATAAAAAATACGGTCAAACTATGACGCATAGATATGTCTCTTTCGTCAAAAAATTAATCAAGCCCCAGAGAGACTTAACCTCTGTTTCGAGCTCATGATTCTCACCCCTTGCTGAGCTTGAAGCTGTGCCAGACGTTGCTTTCTTATTTGTTCCAATTCAGGATCATCCATTGCTTTTGTTCAAAGTTGATAGCAATAAAACAAATTATTAAATTGAGTAACAACAATGATGGATAATAATGATGGATGACAGGTTGTTGTGTAAGTTTATTATCTATGATTGGGATATTGACACAACAGAAACAGACAGCCTAAATGACACTGCAGTCATTAGGTATTCTTCTTCTTCCTAACTATGGCAATCAAACCTCTTCAATGACTATTTTTGCCAGTGTGAGAAGTATAAAGTATCTAATTTTTTTGTTTTTGTTGCATGAAAATGTCTAGTGTCATGCATTCTAATGCACATGGGAGTTTCTGGAGACATGGATAGTAACATTGGAAATAAATACATTTGGATGAAGTGATCTATCATTTTGTTTTTGTAGTTTTTTAACAGGTTTCTACTACTACGATTATGACGTGCGAGCGATATATCATGAGAACGAGGTAGGCAGCAGATAGGATCGTTTTCAGTCGGTATTCAGAATTGCACAGCACTGCATGTAATTTAACACATCGAAATATCAGAGATGGGATGGACCGTTCCGAATATTTTTATTCAACTAACAGTTTGAAACACCTTTTGTTATCTCCTAACCTCATAGATTCTTTATTTTACCTTATATTAACGTTTTAATTAATATAAGGTAAAATAAAGAACCTATGAGTACACATATCCTTAAAATACTATCCATTTACACCATCATGCCACTGCAATGTTTGATACTCAATTTTTCCATACATATTAGTAAAAGCCAGCACAGCTAATTTATTCACTGCAACAGATAATCGTCCAAATGCAACTAGAGATGTAGGATGAAATGTTTTATTTTGATCACACACACACCGCACCATATATTTTGCATGAAATCTAACAGGATCTCCTGTAAAAACAAAATTGCATTATTGGTATGGGTATTTTGTACAGTACAGACTATGTCAAAATGAAAATGAAAATCAACAATAGTTTATTCAGTTAAGGCCCTAATAAGTATATAATCAAAGGCCCTAGTATGGCACTTATGAACTGTTTTTGACTTAAATTAACTGTTTTAAATAGGTATTTAGGCCCTGAATAACATACTTTGTACAAGAAATAACAGTACCTGGGTAAACTAGATAATCTGACCCAAATTTTGTACCACTGGTTATACAGTGACCTTGTTCCCATAAATCCTTGAAAATTGAATACTTAATTGCTGCTTCTCCCTCAAACACATTAGGATTCAAATCTTCTATATTTACTTTCTGTTTCTCTGAAGTAGGAAAGAAGAAAGAACATATTAGGTAGGTATGTATAATTAGATCATAACTGGCAGTAAAATATGATATATGAAAAATGTAATATACCTAAGTCTATGAAAAATTACCTGTACTTAAAAAATGTTCTGTAGGCAAATGAACCAGTACATGTGCTGGAGCTATATTTGGTAATTTACTGATTACATCCTGCAGCAATGTTTGCTTGTCTAAATTGATATCTGTAACAATACACTGTGTTAATGGACCACACAAAATCTTCTTCCAAATTATTATAACTTACCTTTCTCGGTAACACCTTTTGATAATAATTTTTGCTTTTTTCCAGCTAGTATGATATCTACTTTTTGTGACATCTGCTCAATTTTTCTTTTCTTCAAAGCCTCTGTTTGTTCAAGCAGAACTCTGTAATTTAATCAATAGTAAGGAATTTTCTTATGCATATTGTGAATAGAAGTATTCAAAAAGAACCATCAATTACTTTTTCTCAGCTGTCTTTATTTTCAGTTTAACATCCTCAGGCACCCTCTCCTTAAGGTTGGTTGCTTCTAACAATTCACATATTCCTTTCTCCACCAGTAAGGCTGCTTCTTCAGACATGAGAGCCATTGGCAGTCCTATAGAAATGAAAAACATCACAACAAATAAATACAATGGCCCACAGGAAGGGACTAAAATTCATCTATAATATAATAGCAAGAACTTAAATTAAGTTTATGCGTATTATTTTCATTTAAAATATGTATCAATATAATTTATTATACCTACTGCCTATGTTCATAATTTGATGTACAAAAGCTTGAATATTATAAAAAATAAGCAAATTTAGTAAGTTGACTTATATATTTTGGAAGACAATAGTTTAAAGTATTAAATCATGCTATAAACGAGGCAAAGATATATTAGGTAATTACCAAGAAAATCATTTTGTCTAGGAAAAGATGGCAAAGACCCAACAAGAGCACCACATATTCGATGGTTTGAGCGAAGATTGTACCAATCTAGAAATAATAATAATTGTATTTATTAAAAAAATAAGAATAGACAACGTTATGATAAATAAAATATTTACCTTCAGAATTCCACACATATGCGACCCCTTTATCAAAATAAAGTGGTATCATGATTATTGTACAAGTAGATATATTTTGTAACTTTACTAATTTCTTTCATTCATACAAGTAAATGCATACTGTCAAAGGCATACTATAACTTTTATAAAACTTGAAGCCAATAAAAGATTGACTTAATTCCATTAAAATATTCCACCACCACTCTCAATTATGGCGAAATATTGTTGTAATAAAAAGTACAAGTTTATGACACATTTTGGCAGCACAAAAAGATAGGTATTCCCTCGATATTCTTTGGCAAACAAGCGTTTGTTTTCCCTCGGTTGGTAAAACAAGTTTTTTTTTTTTAAATTGGGAGGTTCAACATTACGTACTACCCACAGAGTACATAATCGTAGTGATTATTTAGTAATTAGTACTACCGTACTACTACCACCACAGTCAGAGACACTCAGAGTAGTTGAGAGTAGATAAAACCAACTAGCACAGAGGACATAATCACTATGAGATGACCACTATAATAGTTTTGTTTGACTGATTATTATGTAGTTATCAATGTGGAGTCCTAAGCGACCTAGTCCTTATTCTGAGTGTGCGTCCATTTGCGTAAGAGACAAAAAATAATATAGCTGTGTCCTTGTCTTCTTCTTCTACTTCCTCCTAAGTATGGCAATCAATCCCTTCAGGGACTATTTTTTGCCAGTGTCTTGTGTTAGAGACTTTTCAAGTTTAAAAATTTCTCAATGCCTAGTGTCAGGCTCCACCAAGGCAGTAGCAGATCATAACATGCCTCACAGAGTACATAACCACTAACATGCCTTATTGTAACCTATTGACCAAAATGATAAATCACTTAACCCAAAAGTCGTGTTATAGCATTATTTCCAATGTTCCTATAAATCAGTCACTATATGAAACTTGTGGGGCGAGCGAGGTGATCATGCTCAGCCACTACAAAGGGAAGATCTTCCAGCCAGGCGGGTGTTGTGCCTGGGGAACCGCGGCTCCGACTGTTCTAGTCGGAAACTTGTATATATGTTGAATTGCGTAGAAAACTTCGCTAGCGCGTGGCAGGATTGTGACGTCATTCGTTGAATGTTGTCCTGCTAGTTAGTCGATTTCTAACGTTGGTTTATGTAGCCGTGAGGTCGCTACATCACTCCCCCCCGAGACCGGAGGTCGATCCAGAGCTTGATTACAGTCAGTGCTTGAATGTTTGCAAGTGCCAGTGTGCTTCGAAGTCTGCGGTGAGTCGAGACTGAGCGTTAGATGCCGACTGAGTCCAGTATCTCAATGCAAGCGTACGACGTGGAGATAAGACGGTGAGCAATGCCGAATGGACTCCAGAAGTGGGCTGTGTGAGGCGGACGTATGTAGTCGGTGAAGAGGTGAGTGCCAGGACCAGTAGCGCGGTGAGTCGGCTGAGTTGGACCTGTTGATACTCGATGCTGGCTTGCTGTGTGACTGCTGCTGAAGAATTTGATGGGGGTGGAGAAGGTTGCTGATGTTCACGCCAATACTGACGCAACGGGGTCACCAGTGTGGGGCGAGCGAGGTGATCATGCTCAGCCACCGCAAAGGGAAGATCTTCCAGCCAGGCGGGTGTTTTGCCTGGGGAACCGCGGCTCCGACTGTTCTAGTCGGAAACTTGTATATATGTTGAATTGCGTAGAAAACTTCGCTAGCGCGTGGCAGGATTGTGACGTCATTCGTTGAATGTTGTCCTGCTAGTTAGTCGATTTCTAACGTTGGTTTATGTAGCCGTGAGGTCGCTACAAACTTTAATGCACATAACGACACCAAAAATACAGATATAAGATCACTAATACACAATTTCCGAGACACTGGATAAAATCTCAACCGCTCCACCTGAATCCCGCCAAAAACTCCTTAGATATAGTTAGTTCTGGCAGAGCGGGAACTCCTAGTACAGGCATTTATTTGCATTTATAAGATAAGGAGAGTCTGGTCACCACAAGTCTATTAATAAGTAATGTAACTTGTTTTTGAATTAAATTTATTATTATTTTTGTGTGTGAGTGACCAGTTATTAGTTACTCTCTCTATGTCGCACTGCGTAGAAGGAAGACGCTCAATTTGACTGAAATATTTGCGCTGTATCAAGAAAATCTCCTAATAAAAATCTGTCTATCAAACTGTCTGTCAAAAGTGTCAATTTGTAATCAGCTGTTGGTTGGAAAAAAAAATTTTGATCCAATTTTATTTTGAATTTTGATTTTGATGTTATTTATAAAATTCAATTAGTCCTTCTACAATTCTTAAAAATATCTTTCTGTAAAAAGTTTTTAATGAAAAATATATCTCACGTTGTTATATAATCAACAAAATAATGGCAGCGAGGAAAGTTGTTATTGGTGTGTAAGCAAACATTTTATTCAGTGTGTCCTAAGTTAGACTTATTTTGTGGGACTATTTTTATTGATCTCCTCTATCTTCTGTCTATCTTCATGAACTAATTATATTTTTCTTATTCTTATTTATAGGGTATTAGGCCAAAACAACTTGAACACGATAAAAAAAAATGTTTGTAACTTAGGGGCCCGCGTCTACTTGATACCCACAAAGCCGCACTAGCACGGTCGCTCGCTATGCGAGGTGGAGATTAGGATTGGTTTGAAATATGACAGGCTTTTGTGTCTCGTGTGAACTTACAGACAAAGTGTGAAGAGTGGCATACATTTCAGTCAATATTATTACGTACTTAAATTTCTTGTATTCAACAGGTGGAGGTACCGGTTTCATCGGGCGTCACTTGGGCGAGCTATTGATGGGCGATAATTACTATGTTATGAATGTGGCCCGTATGCCTGGTGCCAACAATATTTCCTGGTCCACTCTGGAAGTATCTGGCCTGCCAATGAAGACATGTGCTGTAGTTAACTGTGCTGGTCAGCAGTTCATGGACTTCACAAAATCTTGGACACCCGGGTACATAAAAATCAAATAACACATACAACATGTTACAAAATACCACATACATTTTTTATTAATTATAGTAAGCTGTCATTTCAAGGAACCAGATTATTTAACAGAAAGGCTTACATACCTATTTTACCTAATAATTGTCTACTATAATAGTTTTTATATTTTTCATTCATAAATGGTTGCTACCTAATTACTCATCTACTTTCTTCAAAAAATGTTGAGTTGGAAAATTTTTTTTTGTCAATTTCAAATCTTTTAATCAATATCCTACACTGTTTGGTTGTATCGAAGGTCTTTTAATATTTTTGTTGTTCCGCGAATTAGGTAGAGATGTAGGTACATTCTGTGTAGTTTACTCTTTAATTTTTCCCGAAATAGGGTTTGCACATCAGTGAAAATAATATTTTTTGGGGTATGTTATACAGCGTTACTATGGTTCTTAAATATTGTGAATGGGCTCATTATAAGGTAGTTTTGTAACACCGTGACTACCACCATAACAACCCAGGACTTTCTTGTGCAAATACCTCAATATAGTGCTGGAGGATATTATTCTCAAAGAATTAAAATTGCTATTCAATGTGAAAATCTTACTTATAATATTTTATAATTTCTGTTATCCCAAAAATGTGTGTGAATAATTCAATTAATTACATTTTCTTCATCTATCATATTTTTTGACTAGGTAGGAAATTATTTTTAAAAATAAGTACACATGTATCCATTTTCAAGCATTTACATTGTTTATGATTAAGAAGTCCATTTAGGAATTGTAAGAACCGGATGTGCCACATGTGAGTGTTCAAACTAGCTATATAAATGTTTCCAGGTTCAAACAGAATGTCCACAACTCGCGTGTGTACACAACTAAAGCTCTGGCTAAAGCTATTAATCAAGCTCAGGAGAAGCCCAAGGTGTTTGTGCTAGTTACTGGTGTTGGAGCCTACGAGCCTTCCGATTGCAACACATATGACGAGACCAGCCCCACCACAGGAAATGACTTCTTTTCTAGACTGGTTGTGCAGTGGGAGAAGGCAGCTTATGTTGATCCACCAGTTAGATTGGTACATATAAAATAATAACTTTTTTTATACCATTTCTTTATAAGATGGCAAACAAGCATACAACCTGCCTGATGGTAATTGGTTAACATAGCATCCATAGGCTATGTTAGCCTATAGACGCTTGCAACACCCTGCAGAAATCTCTTCACACCCTTCTTGAAGAACCCCATGCTGTTTTGTTAAAAACATGGTGGGGAGCTCATTCGAAAATCTTGTTGTAACTCTTCACCACAGCCTGTCTTATTTCAGACAACCTGTCAGCAGTCAGCACCCAATCTTAATGTGACCTGACCTCTTGGCTTAGATCAGACAGACTTGGCAGATTTCTATATTAAATAATAATTAAATCTGTATGATATTATAAATGACAAATATGTATTTGGTTTAATATTAATTGCGTCAGCGACAATACACTACAACGCAAGGATTTAAAAAGTATTCTTCTATTCTTTGCTCTAGTCCAATGAGGTGATTCTAAGGAACAGTTGTATCCTTCAGGTGATAATAAGGTCAGGAGCTGTGCTGGGCCGTTGGGGCGGCATGATAAAAAATATGTTCCTGCCATTTTACTTTGGCATGGGTGGGCGCATCGGGTCGGGCAAGCAGTACCTGCCCTGGATACACATAGATGACCTCACGAGACTGATTCGATTCGCTGTTGAGAACGAGAATGTGCATGGGGTTCTCAATGGCGTGGCCCCACATGTTATCACTAATGAAGACTTCACAAGGGTAAGTAGAATTACATAAACGAGATATTATGTCGAGACACGAACCGTTTTGTTTATATCAATAATTACTCCTAAATTGAGTAGTCTCAATATAAACGGTAGGATCTTTATACATACATACTACATTTTGCGCGATCAAATAAGACAAAAAAAATCTGTGTTAAAATGTAGCCTATTATTACCTATATAATAGGCTCCATCCAGGTCATCTTATCTGTGTGCAAAAAATCTATGAAATCCGTTCAGCCGTTTTGGCGTCATTGAATATCAAACAACCAAACTAGCATTTTTTATTTTAGTCAGATTGTGGGTTCAACGTAATATGTTAACAATATAACCACGTTTTTACAGTCGTTTGCGAAAGCGTTGCGGCGTCCAGCTATCGTCCCTATACCTGAAGCCGTCCTGAACTTCCTCCTCAATGAGGAGCGGGCCATGATCATGACGAAAGGCCAGCATGTCATGCCCAAGAGAGTTCTAGAATATGGCTTCAAGTACAATTACGCGGACATAGACGCTGCGTGTAAAGAATTCGCTCACCTGGTCCCTAAGAATCATCCCCTGAAATAGTTATGACAGATGAAAACAACCTCCGTCTCAAGACATCCATTTAATAAGTCAATGCAATTAGTTGGTAAGTAGGATTCAATTATTATTAATAAGTAACATTAGTCATGTTTTTGGTGATAAATAAATTATTGTCTATTAAAGTTTATTAACGAAATATTTAAACTGGATCTCTAAAAGACATGTTATGCGTCTTGTATAATTTATTAACGCTTGCGAATGACTAGATGCGTATATGTACGTAATGTTCTAATCACAAATAAATTATTTTATTATTGTTTGTGTGTATATTCATATTTTCGTATAAATGAAAAACGGGTCGAACCTTATCAACACATTGTATTTATAACTTATACACCTTTAAATATAGTCTATGTTGTACCTTATAAATATCCATTAAATTATGCTGCTAAATTTTAATGCTAATTCTTTGTCAAAGGTTCTAAAAGTACATCACGATAGAAGAAACCTAAGTTTTGTTTTATAAAGTAGGCACTTATTTAATAATTTACATTTAAAACATTTGTATGAGTAAGACACAAATAAGAAATAAATATTAAATTCAGTAATAATTAAATAAGCTTAACTGTAGAAATGTAGGTACTTATTGGAGATGCAACATGATCCATTAAAATAAAAAGTAATATTTGATGCAATTATGAATGTAGAATATCATTTACACAATGTGCAGAAATATTACCTTTTTTTACATACATACAAACAATTTGTCTGTACTGTGATCCTGCCATCATGTTGGCTAAAATATGTACATTGATGCCTTTGCATTATTGATCACTCTTAACGAATACATAATAATCTCTATTAAAACTTCCAAGAATTCACTGTTGAAATTATGTTCAAATCTAAATAATCTCTGCGGTGTAATAACGGACACGTGGAACAGATAATCAATACCTGTGGTGATCGATGTTTGAATGCCAACCGTTACGCAAAGGGATTTCATTTGGATGCGTTCTCAATTTGAGCGAATCTGTGGACGAGTAGCGATACGTATTTGCGAAGGATATCCTGCCTCATGCGACCCACGTCGAGGACTTCTTCGTGGTTCGCCTCGTCGGTGTTGTCGTAGCTCGTGACACACTCGTTCGTGATCAGGGACATGCCGAATACGTTCATATCGCAGTGGCGGGCGGTGATCACCTACAATAAAAAAAAACTAATAATGTGTCCGTTTGAATGATTGATTACTTGTATTTAACGAGTTACAGAGCAATTCTCAACAGTCTAAAACGTCTGCATATATAAAAATCAAACAAAAATATTCTTAACAAACTGCTACAGCATAGGATAGGAGGTTTCATGTACATAATTATGTTCTAACATTATGAGTAACTGAGCTGTTAGATAAATCTTACAGGATGAAATGGTTCTTCTCCTATTTAAGTTTTATTAGACTAAGTACTTGGATTTTTATACCGGGAACTATTCGTAGTTCTCTTTTTGTATGTATCTGAATTGAAAGTGTATCGTTAACCTTCAAGGCAAGCATGTTAAGTCTGTTCTGTATTTAAAAGTGGTAATTGCGTACCTCGTGGACAGTGGACATGCCCACTGCGTCCACGCCGAGCAACTTGAGCATGCTCAGCTCCGCTACGGTTTCGAAGTTGGGTCCTCCCAGGCAGGTATATACTCCTTCGCGTACTATATTATCAATGTCGAGCTCCTTCGCCAACTGAAAAATAAATATTACTGTATAAGAATACACTGGCGGTTCCCCACGACTTTGTCGGCGTGGAATTTGGGACAAAAATTCTGTATGCCTTAAATTTAAGCCTCCGTTTCTTTTAAACCCCGTGAAGCGTCCTTGTTTTTCCGGAATAGTATTCTGCCGTTCGCAAACTCTTCTTTCGACTGTCAGTGTCAGACAAACAAACATTTTAAAACACTATTTTGTATTTCAGTATACCAGACACCTTAGTTGCAAACCCAGACAGACTCCTCATTTTATTTACCTATGACGAGACCAACAAGTGGTTAGGTTAATATACCTGATTGCTACGATTTGGGTCGCGGGTACGATTCCCGCCGGCGCAAACACCTACGTGCAAAACATGTTTACCTAGCGTCTGGGTGTTTTTTTTATAGCACTACTACACATTAAGGTGGCACACAAGCATATGGCCCACCTGATGGTAAACAGTCACCGTAGCCTATAGCTCTAGCCGTACCAGCGGTATCACTAACGCGTTTCCAATCATGCTGTTGATGAGGTTGGTGCTAGCAGCATTTTCAACTTCTAGCGCAGCGTATCCTTGTGGAGCACTGGCAACCTTACTCACCGCAAAAATTAAACACTACATAATAGTAGTGTTACCTACTTGACTGCGGTCTTCTTAAGGTGGAGGTACAGTCCCCAGTCGGGCGGCCCCCATTTTAAATGGGAAAACCCACGGGAGATCCCATTCCGCCCTAACTCCCTTTTTAAGCTCATGGTGTGATTTAAGAAAATCTCAATGGTACAAGTCGGGGTTTGAACCTGGGCCTATCAGATGACAGGCCGTTGCTTCAACCATAAGGACACCACGGCTCGAAAATGTTTGGTATGTAGGCAAGGCAATACCTACGTACATTATACATAATAAGTATGTATTTTAAACAAGAATGTAAGCATTTAATGAACTGCTGGTTTCCATAATACAAGCTTAATTTGGGACCAGATGGTGCTGTATGATAATGTCCAAACATGATTATTACTATTTATTTGTACGTATGTTCGGTATGTATGTCTAGAATACATTATTCATAAAAAAACGGATAGCAACCATATAAAAACACTATATTCTCACACAGATAATAAAATTTGAATATGTAAAATACAACTCTTAATGAATTACATAAAATAAAAGCAAAATGTGTATAATGTCAACCTGCTTGAATATACTCAAAAGTTTTTATAAAGTCTATTATTAGATACGTAAAGGTTAAATGACTAGCCCCTTAGCATCACGGACAGAACATTCAACGACCAATTCATTAGTTCTCATTGTACGTCACGTTACTAGCCAATGATATTATAGCTAGTTACGTTCCAATGGGTACCTAATGAAGACAACGAACTAGAATTTACTACAAGAATTAAAGCATATTATTTATAAGGTGAAGGTTATATTGTGACCAAAATTATGACTTTCATACTTCGCACACGTTCTTAGGCAGAAGCCTAAGTTTCCCTTCTGGTACAGAAGTACCCGAAGGGAAACCAACGGAACCCTATTACTTAGACTCCGTTGTCCGTCCGTCGGTCTGTCTGTCTATCAGCGGGCTGTATCTCATGATCCGTAGCTACCTAATAGGTAGACATTTGGAATTTTCACTGAATGTGTATTTCTATTGCCGCTATAACTACAAATATTGAAAAAATAAAAAACTGAATAAAAAAACGTATTATTTGCGGTTGTTGTAATAGCCGTGTGTAGGGATCTAACCATAATATACGCTAATACTTACGAAGTTAATTATGTTGAGTAAAATTCGGTATTTGGTGATTGAGACATATACCTACATGTAGGTATATTCCCGAAATCATTCCAGATTATTGAAATGTGACTATTTTTTAATTATATATCTTTAACTGATTCAAAAATATTGTTATAGAATATGTCATTAATAAAAAGCTACATAATCCTATATTTACGAGGTCGAAGGCGTGGTGAAAAAAAGTGAGGGAGTGTATTGTGATGCATAGATGAGATGAAGATTGGGTTTTAAAAATCCTTTGTTATCGACATCTGTTTATCTTGGTTATGGTAATTTAGTTATTCAGTATATTTTTACAACACAATCACTTGTAGGTAGTGGTTGTTTGTAGCGTGTTGTAGCAGATCATTCTGCGACCCTCGATAACCTTGCCTTATAGACTTGGTAATGAATCTCAATACGCTAACTACGTATATTTTTTTTTAGATCGTCAATTTGTTTAAATAATATTTAAGGTAGGTATATCAAAAAAATGGGTTGTGGGATTATCCTACTATAAGACGAATTTAATTTCTGAACGAGAAAACAGTTTCAGAACTAAAAATTGTTGAACGGATTTTAAAGACAGTTGGGGAGTTTTTGGCGGGAATCAGGCGGAGCGGTTGAGATTTTTTCCAGTGTGTCGTAAATTGTGTTATAGTGATCTTTAATGTGTATTTTTGGTGTCGATATGTGCAGTAAAGTTTCATTTAGTGACTGATTTATAGGAGCATTGGAAATAATGCCATAATACGACTTTTGGGTTAAGTGATTTATCATTTTGGTCAATAGGTTACCTCTAATCTACAGGCGTGTTACGATCTGCTACTGCCGTGGGTTGTCTCCAGAAACTCCATTGGGCGTTAGAATGCATGACACTAGGCATTTTAATGCGGCAAACACGAGAAATTTTGCAACATGAAAATTCTCTAACACTCGACACTGGCAAAAATAGTCCCTGAAGGGATTGATTGCCATACTTAGGAAGAAGAAGAAGAAGAAAGACAGTTGGCCTACGTTGGCACACAGATAGACAGTATCAATCAAACAATGGTTCAAGACGGGACGAACACTGAAATGACAATATAATATTGATAAAAACTCACCTCCTTGGCAACTTTTCTAAACTCATAGTTGTATGCTTTGCTCATGGGGGGGAATCGCGGGCCAAACCTCTCATCATTAGGTCCGTGCAGCGGGTTATTGCCGGCAAAGCCCATCATGTTGATGTGGTCCTTCACTATCATCAGGTCTCCGACCTTGTAGGAGGGGTTCAGGCCACCCGCAGCGTTTGTTGCGATCAAAGTTTTCACTCCAATCAGTTTCATCACACGAACTGGCAGGCAGCACTGCGTGAAACAAAATCGTTACTTATTAATTAGTGATTGTATACGTTGTGACGCTCACTCTTAAGCGGGCTACACACCTTTTAACTGTACAGTTTTTACTGTTCGATTGTACGAACTGTGCAGTTTTAGCTGACGCCACTAGTGTCTACACACGTTCAGTTTAGATCGTCAGTTCAACTGCACAGTTATCAGTTTTGCCTACACACATACTATTTATAGAATACAAAATATATTATAATTTGCTTTGTCCGCTTAATGAGTGTGATACGGTCGAACGGCCTGCGCCCAGGTGAGCTCAGTCGTGGTTTCTTCCGACACGTGTTTCAGGACTTCCACGTCCCATCATCATCATTATAATATATTTTGTATTCTATAAATATGAATTTCCGCAAAGTAAAACCTGAATCAATTCAATACATACTATTTAACTGCACAGTTCGACTGTACAGTTAAAATTGAAGATGTGTAGCCCGCTTTAGATATTCTCGTCGCGTATTATTATTCGTCGAGTTGGATATAAAATCGGGAACAGAGAAGGGACTCACCGCATGAAGCAGTGTAACGTAACATAAATTTGTATTAACTATGAACTTGTGTTCATAGTTTAATTAGTTGCCGACAGTTTTATTAGCTCATAGCATACTCGTATGCATTTACTACGTAGTAAATATTGAGTGTTTGGATTACACGATGCTTCTCATCCGGCGATAAGCTAAGTTAATTGGTTCGGTTTATTATGATCTATTCTCTATCTATAGTATCCAATAAATAATAATAATCAGCATTGAATAGTTAGCTACAGTATTATCTAAGTGCGTCCTCTAGCCTCAATTGTGATGTTCACAATAAGAGATAACCTCCTTGCTGGGGGTCGAGATCGGCTTGCATCAGCCACAACGAGATCTTTCCAGTATATTTTCCGTTCCCACTTATCGAACTATCCGTTTTTAATTATATGTAAACAGATTAAATACAAATATGAAACTAAACAAATACGTCAGCGAATACTTTTAAGAAAGATTAAATGTTGCATCATAGTTTAATTTTTTTATTTTTTTTATACCACTAAGGTGGCAAACAAGCATACGGCCCGCCTGATGGTAAGCGGTTACCGCAGCCTATGGACGCTTGCAACACCAGGGGTATCGCTCGCGCGTTGCCGACCCTTCAAAAATCTCTTCACACCCTTCTTGAAGAACCCCATGCTGTACTCCTTTGGGAAAACCACGGCGGGGAGTTCATTCCACAGTTTAATTGTGCGCGGGAGGAAGCTCTTTTGGAACCGCGCAGTTCGGGACCATTTTCGTTCCAACTTGTGGGGATGAATTCCCCGCCGGTGGCGAGAAGTGCGATGGTAAAATGTTGCCGTGGGCATCATGTCAAACAATTCCTCGGAACACTGTCCGTTATACAAGCGGTAGAACACACACAGGGAGGCAAAATCTCTCCTAAGACTTAGTGGTTCTAAGCCGCTTGAGAGCTTGGGATCGTCGACAATTCTTACAGCGCGCCTTTGAACCGAGTCAAAAGGCGCAAGCTGGCATCCAGGTGCCCCCGCCCACAGATGACAGCAGTACTCCATATGGGGTCGGACTTGCGACTTGTAAAGTTGCAGTCTTTGCCCCGATGTGAAGTACTGCTTCGCTCTATTGAGCACACCGAGCTTTTTGGATGCCAGCTTGGCCTTGTCTTCCAAATGACTACGGAACTGAACGTCACTAGAAATGTCGACGCCAAGGATCCCAATGCTCTTCGAGATGTTGACGGACGTGTTCAGGAATTGTGGAGTTACAGCAAATGGAGTTTTCTTAGCGGTGAACGCGCAGACTTGTGTCTTAGTGGGGTTGAAGTGGACTAGGTTAAGTCGACCCCATTCGGAGACACTTCTTAGTGTACTCTCGATTTCGGACACAAGTCGTTCGCGGCTTTCCTCTACCACGGAACGAGGGATGTTTGTACGGCCCGTGTAATAAGCATCCCCGGTACTGTCATCAGCATAGCAATGAATACCGTCAATAGACAGCATATCATTGATATGCATCAGGAACAGTGTCGGGGATAGCACGGAGCCTTGCGGGACGCCGGCATTTATGTCCATGCTATCGGAGCAACTACCGTCGATGACAGCTCTTATGCATCTGCTGGACAGAAAGCTGGCGACCCATTTGCATAATCCCTCGGGAAGCCCGTATGATGGTAGCTTCGCGAGAAGACCACGGTGCCAGTCCCGATCGAACGCCTTCGCTACATCTAGGCTCACTGCCAAGGCCTCACCTTGACTCTCGATGGCGAGTGACCAACGGTGTGTGAGATACACTAAGAGGTCACCAGTCGAGCGACTGTGGCGGAAGCCATATTGTCGGTCGCTCAACAAGTCGTGAACCTCTAGGTACCTCAAAAGTTGTGTATTGATCACTCGCTCCATCAGTTTGGAGAGAAGGGAGGTAATAGCGATCGGCCTGTAACTCGTCGGGTCTGACCCGTCACCCTTTTTGGGCACTGGATGCACATGGGCAGTCTTCCACGAAGACGGGACTACACTTTTGGAGTAGGAAAGCGCGAAAAGGCGCGTCAGCACAGGACACAATTCGGGAGCACACTGCTTCAGCTCCACTGCCGGTATGCCGTCTGGCCCACTCGACTTATGGATGTCAAGAGAAAGTAGCTCCTGCCGGACCTCCCGTTGGGTTATACGAATCTCCGGCATGGAGCTGTCACACCGCGGGATGGTAGGCGGTATGGCACCCCTGTCATCCAAAGTCGAGTTCGAGGCAAAGAGAGACCCAAGTAGATCAGCCTTCTCTTTAGCACTGTGGGCCAAGTTGCCGTCCGGCTTCCGTAGTGGTGGCAGGGACGACTGGCAGAAGTTTCCTTCGGCAGCTTTAGCGAGAGACCAGAAAGCGCGGCTCCCAGAAGGGAGGCTCGCCAGCCTCTCGCCAATTCTGCCGACGAAATTGAATTTAGCCCTGGCAATCATTCCTTTACTGGACCTCGAGGCAGCATTCAGTTGACGTTTCGCAGCAGAGATGTTAGGATCCCGATTAGCGCGGGCCGTGGTCCAAGCCTCGTACAAAGTCTGCTTTTTTCGTCGAGCTTCTTTGCAGGGCCGATTAAACCACGGCCGTCTCTTCACCCCTGCAGCCACCAGCGGGTTGGGAATGTAACATTCCATACCCGCCAGTATCGCCTCAGCGACGGCGGCCGCACAGGTGTCGGGGTCATCTGTTGCGAAACAGAGCTGCCTCCACGGGTACGATGCGTAGAACTCACGCAATCCATCCCAATCTGCTGACTTGTAGTGCCACACGCGGCGCCACCCGGGTGGCTGAGCCGCCACGGGCTGCGCGCAGGGCGCTAGCGACCGGACGAGGCAGTGGTCTGAGGAGCCGAGTGGCTCCTCCACTGTGACTGTATAGCCGTCCGGTCGCGTAGTCAGCAGAAGGTCCAATAAGGAGCTCGTATGACTCTCGATGTCTGGTATTCTCGTGGGAGAAAGAACCAGTTGCGAGAAGCCATAGGCCAGGGCAAAGTCATGAGCAGCCCTACCCGCGGAGTCAGTGGACCGAGAACTAAGCCATTCAACGTGGTGAGCGTTGAAGTCTCCAAGAATCACTAACTCCGCGGAGGGGTACTGCGCAATTACTGTAACAGTCGTCGATTGCAGGTGCTCGAACAATCGATTTGTGTCCAAGTCACCGCTGTGGGACCTGTAAAGGCACGTGTAAATTCGGGTGTGGCCACCGTAATCTACGCGCGCCCACAAAATCGACAGGTCCCTGTCTTCAAGGCCGTGGAGACGGCGACAGCAGACATCCTCCCGGACATACATACACACCCCGGCACGGCGCACAAAGCTGTGCTCCAACTTGTACCCGGGGTAGTGCAAATACGATGTTTCGTCGGGGGAGGATATCTGCGTCTCCGTGAGAAAAAGAAGAGTCGGCTGTGCAGTCTCAAGATGTTGGTGGACTGCATTGATGTTAGCGTGGATTCCCCTGATGTTGCAAAAGTCCACAGAAATTGTGGATGGGGAGGCCGCTTGAGAAAACTTCTTTTTTTTCTTTTGTCTGGCCATATTAAGAAGGGGGTGGGAGAGGGTTGAGAGGAGTCGTTGTGTCAGCAGCAGAAGGGACAAAGCGCAATGCAGATCCACCAGAGAGTCGCGATGGTGATGTGGCTTGCTGGCACGGCAGTCGGAAGGGCCCCCGGTCCCCCCCTGCCGCAGCCGGCCGAGTCCACCCCGGTCTCCTCCTCCGGCACGACCGTCTGCGACAGGGATTATGCGCGGGCGGCGGGTCAGCCTCCCAGGGCGGAGATTAAGTAATCCCTGGGTTCGGGACCCCTACAACCCGCGGGCGGCCAGCGGACAACCGTTTCACCGGGTCTCCCTAACCGCCGCGCCAACATGCCACGCCCACGCAACTCTGCAGCGGTAATACATCACTGGTCCCCCTACTGCCGACACAACGCCTCCTCACGGAGCACTGGCGACCTTACTCACCGCTGGGAACACAACACTACCTTGACGGTAGCGTTATTTGGCCGCGGTCTTCTGTAAGGTGGAGGTACGATCCCCAGACGGGCAGCTCCAATTTTGAACGGGTAAACCCGTTGTGCCCTACCTCTCTTAGATTAATTGATATAGGTACACTGGTTAAGGTTTCAATTGTATATTTTTGCGAGGTTAAATAGTAGGTACTAGTCATTTAATAAACTACTGAACACGTGTATATTATGTAGCTAATAATTTGCTTAATAGTATGTATCGTAGATGCTCCACTTCTGTAATCGTAATTTCTGCACTGTATGTGTCCCAATCAGCCTATCGAAGATGATTTTTATTTGTTGATCTAACTAATGTATTGTAAATCTGGTGTAACTTTATTGATTTGCATTTGATGGGATAACTCGTTTAGAATCCAAGTTGCGTACAATCTAGATAAGTAGGTGAATAGGTACTGTAGTCAATTGTGGCACTTATTAACTCCTGTATGTGTACCGTAGTAGTTTGATACGAGTAAAAAAGGATAAATACAAGAAGAGACCCAAATCAAGTTTCCTAACGTACCTTCCAGAGCGGGTATCCCTCATAGTAGTGGAAGCGCCCTTGCATGGCGACGACCGGCACTCCCTCCAGCCGACCGAACACCAACTTACCGTGGTGACCCTCCACCGTACTGACGGGGAAGTTTGGAATGTCTTCGTAAGGAAACACTTCGCACTCCTTTATGTTTTCGGCAAGGGAACCTTAAAGATATTTAAATGGTCTTTAAATTGTATATAGGTATTGCTTACAAAATATGAAGGTGCAGTGTTAATGTGATGGCTGACTACAAAATAAATACAAACTCTTTATGAGTATTTTAAGGGGAAAAAAACGAATTCAAAATGAGTTGGATAAATACCCTCATTCCAATACGAACCCATCCCGGAGCCGCATATGATGCCTATGCTAGGTTTTATAGATATCCTGGATAGCAAAAAGTTGGCTGTATCCAGTAATGTTTCGTAGGAGTACCTGAAAGAACAACCCTAAGTTCTTAATGTGCCCACAACATTAACATAAAGTACAATATTAATGCCACAAATAGGGGTTCAATAATGGTATTATATGCTTCATACGTTATGCACTTGTTATTCAGTGCAAAAAGATAAAAATTACCTCCTCGTGAGTTGCATAAGCATAGTTGAAGGAAAATAGATCGACAACCAATGATATTATATGTAAAAAGGTGTCGACAAACGACGAAATGAGTCGATGACGTAGGTAATGTGGTTAGGAGGAACTGGAAATGGAGGTTAGAGTGGCATTTGATGCAGTTAAACTCAACAGTTAGGTAAATCGGGTTCAGCAAGAATTCTTATGGTTTTAGAACTGCATAGAAGTCAAAAGAAGATTGAGAAGAAGAAGTTAGAACGCGAAACGTGTCCATTTGGTGTCATTTTCATTTGTAAACCGGCCTTAATGTATTGCAGAATATGCAAATTAAAAGCACTAACATTTTTAACATTGACCACAATAAGAACCTAATATAAAATCTAGTTAGTCAAGAAGCTAGGATTATTCTAAAATTGTGAGATAAAAAATTTTTTTCTTATTCGAGAATGTCTTGGCTGGACTTAAATATCTTTATTCTTATGTCCGAGTATCGCAAAACAACTTAACGAGCTTAAATGACAGGATTGACGAGTTTCACTTCCAAGAATGCTGCGGCAGCTTTAACGTATACATAATAATGCAAGATTTATTCGTGCAAGCAAATCAAACTAACATGGATACAATGTACATGCTTGTTATGTATTGTTTTTGTTATTATGTGAATGAAAGTGACACCAATTCCTAAAGGGAAGTACCTTAAACTGAATGGAATATTTCTAATTAGTGTAGTGTACTGAGTAAAAATGATTCATCTTGTTTGTGCTTGCTATAGTATATAATATTCTTATGTAAACACATAATCTTTGCACATAAGAGGTGAGCATAAGATATCGTGATTTGAAGGTTTGTATGGTACCTAAATTCTTTCTTGTAAATATCGATCCTCTGTTGAGTTTATCAATATTAAGGTTTTTCAAAAGTTATGAAACACAACATAGGTAACAATCAGATCACAGACAAATGCAAAATTATTGTTTGTAAATCGGCTATTGGCAAGTACGCAAATATACTTCCCGATAATTTGCGAGATGTTTCTCATCGCTCTTCAGGCTGTTTATTGAAATTTATTGATCGATCGATTGCTTCAAGCGCAGGTTCAGAATTCAAGGATAAAAAGGCTGAATAAACGAGTTGATAGGATAGTATTATTCACACGTTTTCAATTATCTTTTGTTATTTTGCTAATTGGAGGTTACTTGGTGCATCAAATAATATGTTAATTAATACTAACTTTCATGACTATTTAGTACAACAAACTTCAAATATTGTGCAACATTACTCTTGTATTTTTCTTAGCAACCAATAAGAAATAACCGTTATTTCTACATATTATTTTATGATGTAGTAAAATAAATCAGATTATATTGTGATTAATGGAATTACTAAAATTATGCCAGATTTATTAAAAATTAATGTGTATTGGAAAAGTTATTAGCGCGTCATCGGCATAACTACAAAAAACTTCTGCTTTACATACCCGTTAGATGAGTTGCCATTGTCGTTGGAATTTTCAACCTCCACTTCCGGTAAGGTTTTCTTGGCCGATACAAAGGCCTTGCTCTCATTTATGTCGTTGGCGTTGATTGGAGCCATCACTGCACTTATTCGCGATAAATTGTAGGTAAAGGCTCAATATAATGACAGAGTGTAGATTGTCCGGTATCCGAGCATGCAATGCCGAGTGCGGGTCACTCCTCCAGTTATATATGACAAGTTTACTCGAACGTTGCGCCTTATTTATCATCACTAACTAAGATTATACCGACAGCTCCACTGGATTGACCGAGGAAAGATAACATGTTTTTTTATAAAAAAATCCTTTATCAACATTTACATTCTTTTCGTCATGCTACAGCCATAACATTAACATTATTTTTAATGTGTTCTCTTATTATTGGCCTTTTATATGTATGTTTCGTTTTATCGTTTTCTTTTAATCTTAAGTTTATTCGATATCACTAACCGTCAAAGATTTAATTGACAATTAATATCCATTAAGCAGCCGATCCTTTCTTACCCAAGAAAGGATCGGCTGCTGTCAATAATCATACGATTAAAATCTCATGCTTTGGGTACACATAGGTATTATTTGCGTATTATGCGTCAGAACTACTTCCATCTACATAGCCGTATTCTTACCGTATGCTACTCCGCAGAATTCCACATTTTATTATCATGCAGGAAAAGTTTTCGACAATCGGGCATGTTCTTGTTTGTTCGTATGAAAATGGAATTATCATTGGCACTCTGCCAACTGTATCTTACACCTATATAAATATATTTAGACCCCACATGACTGCCGCCTATCGTCATTTAGTAAATAAGTGCGTAAATAAGCAATTAATCACAAGAGCACCTCGTCATTAGCTACCTGAATACTTTACATAATAATGACGATTGTACGTACAATTCTTGGATTAATAATATTATGTCTCAAGCAACGAGTACCTAGAGTTGCATAATTTTTAATGAAAGCTCGCAGAATGTTACAAACATAAGCATCGGTGTAAAATATGTATTGTTAAAATGTAATTTAAGTTTTCGTTGTAAATGCGTTTCATATTGAACAATGATAACAATAACTATAATAACAATTTAAATATTGTCTGGTATACATATTTATTTCTTGTTAAGCAAAGCTATCACATCACGTCACATTTATCACGTGTTGGTACATGCTCAGCTTATTGTACTGGGCAGGTAATATTGTATTATTTTTTCATAAATACCTTAAATGACATTTGAATAACAAATGCGTTTGTAGCGATGGGATGTTATCTCCTTCTCGACATATTAGAGCAAAACATTTCCTTAACATTCCGAGTTTCACTCCATGCCAGAGAGGCTGAAGCAATGTGGGGTGTAACTCTTGTTTTAATATTTCTACTTTTTTGTTTCTTCAAACAAAACTTCCGTAGACCTCGGCTCTACCCGCCAGGTATGAATAATATAGGACGTATAAAGATATATTTTTTGAACTAGAAATAAATATGTTAATTTATAGGTCCACCTGCATTGCCGATAGTAGGACACCTTTTCCTTGTTTATCTGAAATTAAAGAAGCTGAAGTGTTACCACAAAATGTGTCAGGCATGGACGCGTCAATACGGTGACGTGATTGGTCTAAAACTTGGGTGCGTCAACATTGTCGTAGTCTCAGGTAAAGAAATGATTAAAGAAGTGTCCACGAGGGAAGTGTTCGAAGGGAGACCGTCTGGCTTTTTCTATTTATTGAGATCATTTGGAAAGAAACTCGGTATGTTATTACTTACTATACATATTTATTAATTATATAATTTGTCTATTTTTTTTAATAATTATAGTGCTGTTAACAGGATTAGTTTTTGCTGATGGTGAGTATTGGATTAAGACAAGGCGTTTCGTGTTGAAATATTTGAAATCTTTCGGATACAACACTCGGTTCATGGAGACCTTCATAGGAAAAGAGTGCAGGGCGCTCGTCGACCTGAGGATGGCTGATGCAGGCCACCCGGTGCCTATCAACTTCATGTTCCACATTCCAATCGTGAATATATTATGGCGATTGGTTGCTGGCAAACGGTCAGTTTACATAACTTTTTAAAATAACCAACTTGTTTAAAATACTACTGATCCCCTTTTAAGTTTTTCGCTGTCAGCTGAGAACATCAGCATACTTTAAAGGGGGGATTGAACATGTGTAAAGGTTTTTGATTAATAACAAATTCTCGACCTGACGGGGGCACTAATGTGTCGGAATAAAATCGTACTAGAATGCAGGTTTTACAGGTACGACTTACGTGACGATCGCCTTAGAATACTGTGTGATCTGGTAACGAGGTCGTTCAAGGCTGTGAACATGAGTGGTGGTATTTTGAACGTGATTCCTTCTATTAGGCATCTTATGCCAAACCTGTCTGGATATGCGGAGCTGAAGTTCATCCATGAATCGCTGCACGCATTTATCGCGGTAAGTCTTAGGTAATTAATGCATGTACAATTGTAGCATCTAAAATGACACTTTTAAGGCTTGGGATGATTATTTTTATACTCTTAACATAAGGGGGCGAACCGAATTTTAAGCCGTGGTGGCCTTGTGGTTAAAGCAACGGCCTGTAATCTGGTGGGCCCTGGTTTAAATCCCGGCCTGGACTAATGAGTTTTTCTAAGCTTAAGTACAGTGATTAATCACACCATGAGCTAAAGAAGAGAGTTAGGACGAATTGGGATCTCCCGTGGGTTTTCCCATTAATATTTGAGCCGCCCGACTGGAGACTGTACCTCCAACTTACAGAAGACCGCATAGAAATAACACTACTTTGATGTAGTGTTGTGTTTATGCGGTAATCAAGGTTGCCAGTGCTCCACGAAGATACGCTGGCTGGGCTAGTAGTAATGCTCTCTCATCAACAACAGGGCTGGCAACTCGTTAGTGATCTCTGGACTCCAGGAGCTTTGAAAACCTGACCTTACTAGCTCTACACTCCGCGAACTAGATTAGAATACGATGCCTATACAAGGCGGGCAGCTACGATTTTGAACGGGACAAGTGCGCACCCCACACCTCTAAACTTTTGTAACTCAGTAACAGTGCGTGAAATCCATTACTTACAACTCCTAATCAAATTTACGTTTCACTAGGTCATAAGTTCAAGTTCAAAATAACAGCACTATTTGTGCTGTAAGCAAATGAGATAAAATTATTGTTATTTGGTTCAGGGACTAATGAATGTTTTTTTATTACTTCTATAGACGTATACTTAATACTTAATTTTTAAATTAATGAGGTTTTTTATTCAAGCGTATTTGCCTTTCTAGATTTATGTTTCGCAAATTTAAATAGATCGTGCGTTTTCCTCTTAATTTATTATGGGCATTAGAAGCAACTTTACAAGGCGTTTATTTACCATCCCATTTTAATGTAATTACCTATCAACAGGAAATAATACAAGAACATCGCGATACTATTGACGTCAAAAACCCTAGAGACGTTATCGACGCCATCCTTATCGAAATGTTGGAGCAGACAGATCAAACTTGTACGTAACTTCCAAATGACATATATTTATTAGAATATAGGTACATGGTATATTTGAATATGAAAAGAACTGTTCGCGTGAGAACAATCGCAATGAAGGATTATAGATAGGTACTTACTGATTATGCGCATTACTTACAAGAGAATTATGTATGTGAACTGAAAAGCAAAGACCCAAAATAAATTGGGTGCTTTTGTTGCCCATGCGCTGAGTAGCGTTTTGTATTCTCTTTGTATGTTGATTAAGTGATGCTCTAAAACGTATTCTATTATATATCTCCACATAATTAATATGTTCATATCTAGGTATTGGTTCCAACTTGCAAATTTACCCATTCTCCTTTTATTTGGTTGTCTAGTCACGAATGAGGAACTACAAGTGATCTGCTTGGATCTCCTCGAGGCTGGTATGGAGACTGTGGCCAACACTGCTGTATTCATGCTCCTCCACATCGTTAGAAACGAACAAGTACAGAAGCGCTTACACTTAGAGATAGATCAAGTTATCGGACACTTGAGATCCCCTCAACTTGATGATCGGACCAGGTTCTGTAGTTTATTTTTTTAACAATTCAATATCAAAAAATCATTTATTCAGTTTAGGCCCTAATAAGGCACTTATGAATTCTCTCATTTTGAGGCAAGCAAAATAAATAAAGGTATATTTATTTTCAGCCGTGTATAGCTATGGTGCAGTAAAATCTCTCAACCGATTAAAACTACTTCTCACTCAATCAACTGCTTTGGTCATAATTTGGTAGATATGTTTTTTTCTGGTAAAAATAACAACCGCCAACTAGTATCACGACTTTTGTGCCGGTATGAGAGCAAAAGTAATTTTGCTCGGTTATGGGCATAAGTAAAATGTAGTTTTGAATGGTTGACAGTTTTGACTGCGACATAATTAGCAACATTATCAATGATGTTAAATACTTTTCCGTATTGTGAAATTCTTAGAACTTTGCGCAGGAGTTTTGTTTCCTTTGGATACTTTTTAATATTAAATATGTACATAACGCTTTTAGGTAACGCTTTACTTGAAATTGCATAAATATTTTATCAAGAATTGACATTTAAACCTCCCTCTGGCACAGTTCCTATTAGCTGTCATCAGTGCGAACGGTCGTCGGTTCGATCTCGGGACTAACATTTGTGTAATGACCTAATGAGTATATATATGTATTAGCCTATTAGGGACCTCTGTATCTGTGTGATATGTGTCTATTAGGGACCTCTGTATCTGTGTGATATGTGTCTATAATTCTTCATGTATGCATTGTACATCTTTGTCTGGCACGCATAGTGCAAGCTCTCCGTCTAGCTGGGGGCTAAATGGTATTGTAAGTAAAGATCAGAATTTTAGTATTATTATTATGTTTAAGCATGGTTTACGCTGAGGCAGTAATACAAGAATCTCTGCGAATATCAAGTGTGGCTGCGATGGGCATTCCGCATATGGCACTAGCAGATGCGCGCCTTGGGAGTCACGTGATACCCAAGGTAAATCATAATAATGGGAACAGTTTACGGAGAATATATAATATACTACCTACGTAGTATAATATATTATCTACTCTGAGCTTTAGCCATGAGCCCATACTCAATTTGTTATAGGGTTGTACTTGTAGCTCAGAGTAGATAAAATACCGATTTTTAATATATTATTGGACATTCGCAGCGTTATCTATGTTACTTACCTTATACCATTTTTGTATTTATTGATTTACTTTCATCTTCAAACAATCCTATAAAAAAAATCGTATAATGCGATACTAGCTATCATGCAAGGTGCGAGAACTGAAATCTTTTCAAGTTACAGTGTGAGCTGAGCTGAATGTTTTCGAAGAAGAGAATCGACGTTTCCACAGTTGACTAGTCAGTAGCCATCGCTTAATGGTTATGGCGACAATTATGTATATGTAATCAATTTCAGGGTACAATTATTTTGCTCGCTATGCATGACCTACACAATGGGGACCATTGGAGGGAGCCCGAGGAGTTTCGCCCGGAGCGATTCATCACCAAGGAGGGAAACATAATACAAGATGAATGGCTTATACCTTTTGGCACTGGTAAACCCATGTCCCTCTATTTTTATTTGTAGTCCATGTACTTATTTGTAGTTTGAGTAACACTTGTAGTAGTTGTAGTGTTATTTTTACATGCTCAGTAGGTACCGTAATTTTACATGAATATTAAAATATACTAACTTACTTAACGTGAAAATATCATTCCAGCCTCTATTCTATAACTGACTAGCTTGTTCCCCGCGACTTCGTCCACGTAGCAATATACTATGTTTGCATACGCGTTTAGTTCCCGTGACTATACATGATTGCCGCCATTGTTAATCCAATATGGCGGCTGCCGCAAGATGGCT
This sequence comes from Falcaria lacertinaria, assembly GCA_951449985.1. Lineage (NCBI taxonomy): Eukaryota > Metazoa > Arthropoda > Insecta > Lepidoptera > Drepanidae > Falcaria > Falcaria lacertinaria. The sequence continues at coordinate 5,433,462 of OX602120.1, read as the reverse complement.
GTTTATAATTTCCTCATTAACCCCTAATGCTATGGGTATTAAATGAAAGGGTTTGATGAGCGGAAACAGTTTTTTTTTATTAAGAGATAATAAAAGCTTATTCCTATAAATCCTCTCTAGGTAAGCGGCGCTGTATCGGCGAAGGGCTAGCGCGATCAGAACTGTTCCTATTTCTCACACACCTACTACAAAAGTTCCACCTCAAGTTACCAGAGGGCGAACCTCTGCCTTCGACCGAACCTATCGACGGTGTTTCTCTTTCAACACTACCATTTCGGATAGTATTTCAACCAAGATTCTGATTGTTTTCGGACATACATTCTGAAGTGTCGGTATTCGGCTTAGATTAAAATGACTTCTATATTAATAAAAAAAATGTTTATTAATATTGTGTGAAGATATTTGTTTTTTTTACTGTGTCCTCCCCGATTGGAAAATCAATGCAGAACGCGCATGCGTTGCAAAACCATGTACTGCTCTGGCCAGTGACAATATAAACCGGCGTGAAAATGACGAATAAAACTACTAGGTAGTTTAAACAAATTACGTCTTAATGTAACGATGGTGTTTTTATGTCAAATATATTCTACTCTTAAGATCAATACTTAATTAAAGTACTAACCGTTGTATCGCTGGTCTATTACTTGAAAGCAATAAGTAGTTAAAACGGTGAATATAAGTGGTGTATTTAGTAACACACATAGTTTCAAAATGCGTTGATTACGTAAATAACTTGAACATAACACAATATCAGCATAATGGTTCATTCATTGCAAAATATGTAGAGGAAATATTAAATTTAGAAACTAACGATGATAGGGAGATCAAGAGGCACGAGTTAAACAAATAATATGAATGAGACTCTTGGACGAGGGTACGCCCGCATCGAGGCTATCCGAGCGGCGCGCGGCGAGCCCCTTTCTGCCATGACGGAGCCCGGCGCTCCGCCCCCGGACAAATACAACTCTGTTTATTTCACGCTCTTTGTTGCTGGCGCAGCTTTCCTGCTGCCATTTAACAGGTGAGTTTTAATATTTGTTCTCAGATATCTGAGATATCTATAATAAGTATCCATAATTAATACAATAAATAATTATAAAAAAAATTGTTGTTGATTAAATACTACATTCTTTGGATTTAAAAGCGGTCTGACCAGTATAGCAATGTTGAGTCGAGATACAGTACAGTAAAAATGTTTTTAGGTATCAGTACATTTATGATGTCTGTTACAGAAGTAAGTTAACAAAAATAATATTTTGTGGTAGGATCCAAAAATATCGGTATTTTATAATTTGTTGTCCGTCTGTCCGTGTGAGGGTGCATCACACAAAAAGTACTCGGTTGATTTTATCACCGTTTATGTGGTGCCGGTGGTGCGTTTTTTTGTAACAGCGTAGATTTTATTATCTTTGATTCATCAATATTTCGTATTTTTTTATCTAACTATTTAGGACGTAGTATATTACCTACTCTGAGATTTAGGTATAGTATGTATGTAGTGTGTGGCTTTCATTACTAGATGGCGTTGTACTCTTTTGGGAACGCTGGCACCAAGGCCTTAGAAAAATTGGTTTTAAGAGCTACCAATGTAGGACGTGCTACAGCTTGCGCTCGCGCCACTGTCAATTTAACTGGAACGAAGTTTACATGCATTCATGCATAGAAAACCTTTCCACTTTCTTTGATGCTTTCCTCACCGAGTGTTAGCTTACAACGATCAAATTTCAGTTTCATAATGGCGGTGGACTACTTTCAAAATCAGTATCCGAACTACCCGATAATGTTCGACATGTCGACGGTGTACATCGTGGCCGCGTGCGTCGCGGTCGTCATCAACAACCTGCTCCTCGATCTATTCACCAACAACGCTAGGATCACTTTTGGTGAGCATAATGCAACTTCACCAGGTCGACACGCAAATCATGCTTTTGATAAGTATTAAGTAGCGAGCGATGGACACGGCAAAGGGTGCCTTTTACTTCGTTTGTTGCATCCTTGTCCTCCGGCCGACTAAACTCTTCTTAGCTTGACACGTTGACCGATGGGTGAATAGCGCGCCAGCCAAGCGGAGGCAAACTTTGTGTAAAAAGACATGTAGGGCACAACGGTATCCCGTTAAATATAGGAGCTGCCCGACTGGGATAGTATGTTTATCTTACAGAAGATCGCAGCCAATAATAACGTTACTTCATTGTAATTTTAAATTTCTACGGTGAGTAAGGTGTCCAGGGTAGGTACATCGAGGATACGCTGTGGGCTGTCATGAAAGGAAAGACAAAAACCCAATGAATGCTACTGACAGTGTGTCCTCTCAACAATAAGTTTGACAACGCGCTAGTATAATCTTTAATTTTCTCTCGTCTTATTTCAGGTATCCTTTTGTCGATCGCTACAATGTTATTCGTAGCAGTATGCAACATAGGCTGGGACGAGTTCTCCTACCCGGTGTCTTACGAGCTCAATTTGATGGCGATTGGCGTGGTGGCAGTAGGATGCACGATGCAGCAATCCTCGTACTACGGCTTTGCGGGCTGCCTGCCTCCGCGCTACACACAGGCGGTGATGGCTGGCGAGAGTGAGAGCTATACTTTTATAGAAATGAAAACTACATACTAACAGCCGTGGTGGCCTCGTGGTTGAAGCAACGGCCTGTCATCTGATGGGCCCAGGTTCGAATCCCGGCATGTACCAATGAGTTTTTCTAAGCTTAAGTACAGTGATTAATCACACCATGAGCTTTTAAAAAAGAGCGGTAGGGCGATTTGGGATTTCCCGTGGGTTATCCCATGTAAATTGGAGCCGCCCAACAAGGGACTGTACCTCCGCCTAACAGAAGACCATAGTGAAATAACACTACTTGATGTAGTGTTCTGTTTCTGCGGTAAGTACGTGCTCCACGAGGATACGCTGGGCTAGTAGTATTGCTGCTAGCACAGTGAGTCCTCATCAACAAAATGGTTGGCACCCCGTTAGTGATACCCCTGGTATTGCTAGCGGCTATAGACTACGGGGACTGCTTACAATCAGATGGGCCGTATTCTTGTGTGCCAACTAAGTGGTATAAAAAAAAAAACGGGAAAATTTTATACAGATATTCACGAAAAAACACAATCACTCGTTATATGTTGGAAACATGGTATGTTCCTAGGTACGTATTAACAACCTTGATTATTCTCACAGTGAGGAGAGACCCTAGCCCTACCGTATTAAGTCTTGACTATATCTTACTTAATTGCCGCTTGTCATTATCAGGCGCAGCGGGTTTTTGGGTATCTTTGGACCGCATAGTGACGAAGTACGGGTTCCATCAGCTGCGACGCAGCACATTCATGTTCTTCGTGTTCTCCATCCTGGTACTGCTGGGCCACTCCGTACTGCATCACGTGATGATGCGCCACCCCCTCGTACTGCACTACCTGCGCCTCACCAACGAGTCTCGTCAAAGGAGGCGTATACAGCTCTACTTAAACCCTAATGAGGACGCAAATTTGGTAAGTTGTCATTGTTAACACTAAAGAACACTTTGACGGATGGACCACGTTCGTTTATTTATTTACCATCGCTTCTTCGTCGAAACATTGTTGGGGTCGACATTAGATCTTAACACAAAGCAACTGCCAACTTAACTTCGAAACATATTCCATTCAACAGAGAAAATCGGTTACCTGGGTGTAACCGGTTGCCTGCTTCTGACAGGGCTCCAACAATTACCTAAGTATATTTGCTACTCTCGGCTTCAGGTGCTCCTCGAAGAACATAGGGGACTCGGTGCCGACAGCAGTCACCCACCCAACTACCGGGGTTGATAAGCTTCACAGATCCATCGATATGCGGAATCATAACACTGCTATGAGGCCCTCATAAAATGGACCCTGGACGCCATAATTAAACCTCTTAACGTCTCATCTCAGAGTAGATAATATACTACGTACAACTCTCAGTAAAGTTACACAAGATGTCATAGTGACTTCATAATATGATAAAATCCATCAAGCCCAGTGGTCCCACTTGCCGGACACAACTAGTTCAAAATACTACTATACTTTTAATATACACAATCATTAAAAATTGCAGATGGAAAGCGAAGTAGGTGATTCCAGTTACGGAGTCCTGAAGTTACAGAGTCCTGTTATGTCTACTGCTGGAGCTGGTGAGTTTAATAACAATTATAAAGCATTGCGTGGATAATTTTACGGACTAACAAAACACTTGCCAAATTATATACTGTATTTACACTAATCAATAACATCCTTAAATACCAAATATTATTACAGAATAGAAACTACGAAATATCACCATATTTATGTAAAATCACGCACCGGGTACATTAGCAACCGGCATGCAGACCTTCCAACAGGCAACTCACAGCTATTACCCAAAAGTAGGCGATAAAAGATGCACCCGACATTAATAAAATAATAATAATAATATTTTATAATAGATAGATAAAACATTTATTGCATTCAAAAGGAAAAATAAATCAAAAACATATTAGGTATTCATAGGTATTGTCATACAGATTGGTTGATGTTTGTTGCTATATAAATGTTCCGCTCAAAATGTTTTTCATACAATGCGGATTTGTTCAGACAGTCTGCGCCCAGGAATAACTTCCATCCTGCGTCTAAGAATGGCTTCCCCCGACACGTGTGTGGTGTGACTCAAAATAAATTATATTTTATATGTTATTAATTTCTGCTAAGTAATGCCTGATTCTATCCAAAGTAATTTAATTGTTCCCGTCAGCTGATTCTGAAAGGAACGCGTTGAGCTTCTCGAACCCGGTGTATTGCGCGTCGCAGTCGCAAGAGACCCCAGTATATGGCGCGCCGCAGTCGCAAGAGGCCCCAGTATATGGCGCGCCGCAGTCGCAAGAGGCCTCTGTGTACAGTCCGGAGCAACCCGCGTACTGCGCGGTACAGTCGCTGGAGACCACGCCTCGCCCCTCCTACAAGGTGGAGGAAATCGCCGGCGAGCCCGAGATGGTCACGTCTTGGAGAGCCTTCAAACGTAAATAAATTACTAGTTATATCATTACTAAAACATATATTGGACATACAGGACACACACTATCACCATTATATGTCATTAAAGTGCCATTACCCATTAAAATATGTCTAAGAAATAAATACAGTTTTTTTACGATAAATACGAAACGGTTTGGAATAATTCATAAAATATTCTCTTACATTAAAAAATAATATAAACATTATAAGTTATGAAAAGTTAAACACTATTGGTGCCTATAATTTTTAAGGGTTTCCTTCGATCTTCTGAAGGTTCCAGCATCAGCATCATATCCTCACCTCAGGATATGATGATGAATGGGACATCTCAGGAGTATACACTATCAAACAAAAAATAATTTTCAAAATTGGTCCACAATTGGCGACGAAATCAACGAACATCGAACTCGTTTAAAAAGACATCGCTGTGTCTTAACTGGTGTCGTGTCGAATATAGTATCTTCTCGCGCGATTTCGTCGAACGATAAATACTATTATCGAATTTATTTGACTGCACTATTTAAAAGCTACTTTTAAACAACATTAAAATCTCAATTTGTTCGCTCTGTGCCTTTAATTGCATATACATGTTGGTTAGGCGGCATGGTGGTGCGATGGGTGGTGACGCGCGCTATCTACCCATACATGGTGTGCATCGGGCTGGTGTACTTCACCACGCTGAGCCTCTACCCCGGCATCGCGTCTGAAGTGCCCTCCTGCCGCCTCGGCTCCTGGATGCCCATCGTGCTCATGTCAGCATTCAACTTTTTCGATTTCATTGGGAAGGTGAGCACCTACTTGTTGACTCGTCATCGTCAACAAATTAAAATATATACACGCCACGAGTAGAGCTGCAGTCAGTAGCCCGAGCAAGAATTACTTGCGAATACGTGTTTATATCGCTATCGACAATATTTTTGTATAGGAATATGAAAAGCGCTGCGACGGTGAAAAGTGGAACTAAAAATTCGTATGAATATTTTGAGTTGATAGATGTTGTTGTTACTGGCACTGGTGATGTTGGTGCCGTTGTATGTAAGGGACGTGTGTCAGATCGCGGGCGCGTGGCGCTACGAGTGGAGCCGCAGCCAGCTGCTGCTGGCGAGCGGGCTGCGGCTGCTACTAGTGCCGCTGCTGCTGCTTTGCGCTGCACCGCGGCACGCGCCACACATCGTTGGAGACGTACGTTTTTTATTACATTTCTAGATGTTATGTTTCACCCAAGACTTTTCTCTAGGGATATGATTAAAACTTTAAAAATATTAAACTATATTATCTCGTGGCAATCAACTTCGGTATGAATACCGTAGTTTATATATTATAATAACGGGCGGACAGACAGACTTAAAGGGTATAGTGGGTGGATGCGAAGCCTTGGTAACCGCATGACGATCGATGTGAATTTAATTAGATGCTTCAATCGCCTCTCTTTCTAATCTCAGCTTTATTGCATCAACGAGTTATATGATCGTTATAAGTAAATAGACTATGTTAATAAAGGTCTCAAAACATACCTTACAATAAAAATAGACAGTAAAATAAAATTAAACATTGGTGCCAATTCTGTTGTTCAAAATTACTTAATTTGGCAGTCTAAAAATATTGCCATCCTTATTTAACCCCGCACATGAGAAAGGGATAGCAAGATTTTAAAAACTGTCAAATTAGAATAGTTTAGGAATTTTGTACAACAGAATCGGCACCATTATAATTTACCACTGTAATTTGTACATGACTATATTTTTCCAGGTGTACCCAATCATGTTCTCGGTGGTGCTGGGCTTCTCGAACGGGCTCTTCGGCTCCGTCCCCATGATCATAGCGCCATCTCGCGTCGGTCGTGAACATCGAGAGATTGCTGGTAACACTCGTATTACCTACATTACTTTAGCCATGACATTGAACACTTGAGTGAATGATGATGAACGTTACTAAAATTGTTAATTGTGTTATATGAACATAAGCATTCACACAAAAACAACAATCATGTGTGATTCTTGAGCACATGTCGCTTATTTTTCGTAGAAGTCAAACTGCGCTCCTAGTTTCAACGTTTACGTAGGTAGGTACCTACTAGATAAATATACTACCTACCACCATTAGGTGCTTTAATAATAATCCTTAATACAGATGTCATAAACCCATACATACAAATGTTTGTTTGTTCGCTGATATGCACTCATCAAATTAGGACGAAACATTCGATAACTTTTGTGCGATCTTCCAACGCCTTTGACGACTAGAATACGAAACACAGGGCTCTTAGGCACACGATTATTTAGGGCCCCTTAACCCCCTTCGGAAAGTAAAATAAAAGTTCACTCAGCGGTTGCTGCTGGGCCTGGTATAGTATACTGGTATTTCAATTTCTGGGGCCCGCGTGGGCTTCGGTCGTTACCATAAGACGGTACTGCTCACGAGCACAACTAGAATAAGAAAAAAAAATCGATAGTAAAATATGAATGTTTTCGGCAGGCAACATGATGACTCTGTCGTACAACGGCGGGCTGTTGTCGGGCGCGGTGGCGTCGTACCTGCTGCGCGGCATGATCGGCCCGCCCGGCGCCGCGCCCTGCTGGCTCTACCGCTCCCCGCCCCTGCCCACGCTCTCCACCCTCCCCACGCTCCCCACTCTCCCCACCCTGCCCACTCTCCCAACCCTAGCCACCACCACGCTACATAACAACATCTCCAACCTCATACTCACCACGCACTAGGCTACGTTAACTGACTTTATAAATATACGAAAAGGAACAGCTACTGAATTCGACCGTTTCGATCATCGACCGATGATTTAAAACAGCCGCGGTGGAATACATTTCTGCTACCGTCATCCCAGTGGCGAACTGTCATACAAAAATAATTTTAAATAAAACAGTCGCTGTTTTTTTCAGAATTTCTTGGTCTCAGCCGAACGTTCTGTCAAACGTACAAAGTACTGGCCGTCTACCTAGCCTAGAAACGAGTGAGACAAGAGCTACCCTATGGGATATTGTATTTATACCTTAGATCCTTAGAATAAGGAAAGATTTATACTGACCGAGTGACAACCCCTCTCTCTCATGCAAGTAACTTATTGCTGTCTCGCTGAAAAAGTTCAAAAAGTTGTAGGCGTGCAAAAGTAGTAAATTGTCTGGGTAGCTTTTGTTAGTATTCAAACCTCTGCAATCTTTAGCGAATTACTATTTCTCCGTCCCGATTTTAAAATTGAAAATATGGTTCTTTACGCTAACTGCTCATTTCATTATTGTATTTATTACGGTAATTCATCTTGTAAATACTGCTACACAGATTATTACTTTTAAAATAAGCTTGTAGGGCCACTACAGGCGGGCAGGTACCTACACGATTGGTTTCCTTCCTCCATATTGTTTTATGTACTTTCAACTTACCGCTAAACTTCTGAAATTAAATTTAAAAAACAATCGTGCTTGACTTGTAACTCTTGATATTAAACCGATAAGTATAGTAATAGCCGCACAGAAACAAAAAAGAATCAGTTTTGGTAAATTCCACCTCATTATGTTTCCTGATAAATCCTGAATTGTATAAACAACTTACTTATCAAAACGTATTCATAGAATCGGTCATAATCATTCTAAACAAGTAATTAAAATAAATGACCATCACAATAAACAAATCTTCTAAAAATGTGCCGGTTCTTTGATAATCACAGTCAAAATAATTTCTTTTTAATGATTTAAAATCACGTGTCCTAATTTTCTACCACGACTTTGACGCCACAGGCAGATATGTGTAACTGGTTTAACGCGGTTTAAACACGAATTAAATTCATAAATGTAGGTAATTACATTATCTATCACTCGTCTATAGAAAGTATCGCGTCGCACAAGTGTATATTTGATTAATTTAATGTATGACGCCGAACAGCGGCTTAAATATTTCTACTCACTTAAAAATCCCTTTTGCATTGGGATAACCAAAGCTGAACTGAACTTTTTTATATCCAAACCGATATCATTGTGTTGTAACCTCTGCCTACCTCTTCGGGGACCCTTGTGGGAAGGCGTGAAGTTGAATAACTAATGTTATAAACGCGAATGTGACTTTTGTGTGTATTTGTTACGATTTAATGCTTTTACTACGCAATGGGTAGCGGTTGTATTCTCATGGGGATCATAATGACATTTGCACACCCCTGACAGGTATCTACAGAAAAGGACATAGGTACCTTTCATCCAGAAAAAAATATGTATGTCCCTAGAACCACGCGGGTGAAGTCGCACGTAAAGAAAATAGTTCTAGTAATTAGATATTTATAATTCCAACTGATACAAGATGCTGTTTCTAACTTCAAATACAGGAGCATCATATTGGAATGGATTTATACCGAGAGCCGTGTACCAAGAGATAGATAAATCGAGCTAGTCCTTATTCTGAGGATAACTGTTACATCATGTTGACACTCATTTTTACTTAACAGCAACATAATAAATTGATTACCTAAAGGCCTAAAGGTGACCTAAACCGGAAATTCCTACGAAAAAATTGACGGGTGTCAAAATGATTCTAATATTTTAACAAAATACGACCCGTGTCTCTCTCATAATGGGAATATAGACTACTTTCGTACTTATAAAACATAATTAAATTATAATCTGTCAGTCGTTAATTTATAAATGTGTAAATAGAGTAGAATAATGAATAATTAAATTACTAATCAATACTAGACTGTTGAAATAGAAGTAGGAACATAATGTTAAATGTTCTCACTAACAAATATTTCGCCTGTCTTTCTATAAACTAAGAAATGATAAGTGTAAGCGTATGAATTACTTCGATAAATCGACGAGAAGCAATGTTCGTAATTGATCATATCCATTAATTATTATTTGTAAGATATTGTACATATATGTGAACTTAATTGCCTGTAAAATTTCCTACCATTACAAACTTCTACGTAGGTACTTACATAATATGTTGTATATAACTTGGCTATAAGTTCTCTTCTGTAGATTATGGCTATCTCACTCTCTTTACTTGTTTATATGTAAGCGTAATACAATATAAACCTATGAAATTACGAAATAAACTTTCTTTATCAGTTTTGCTGGGTGAAATGTGAATTTGTTCAGCCGTTAAAACAATTTCTCAGAATATTCTTGAGAATACCAAACTATCGATCACAAACAAGATCGCAAGTGAAGTGAGTAGTGCGACAGGAGACATGCAAGATGTCTTTTACCTTTTTCAGAATGATTACGCAAGAACATTCCCATTAAAACCGCAGTGTTGCTAGTTTTGGATAACTTACAACATACTTAGCTAACTTCGAGGATCGGGGAACATAATCAAAATATATAAATATGGTAAAAAATTAAAATAAAATCAAATCTAACTAATTCATTTAATATGGTCAAAACGAAAAGGCTTCGTTGTGTCACTGATTCTGAGAATGTATCACACTTAACATGCTCATATATCACGCTACCGTTGTTGTAATGTACCCAGCGTAATGCCAGGTATCTGTAATTCTGTAAATACCGTACTGTAGGTAAACTAGGGTAGGACTTACTAAATCTTATCATAATTCATATTCTAAACAGAAGAATGTAAGTACTATTTAAGCAATAGTTAAATGAAAATGGGCAAGTTTTCTTCGTTGCTCTAAAATACACAGAATGAGTTGGTACATGTTATTTATTTATCATGAATACTGGTAATTAAACTTTGTTATATACTAGGAACCAGGGGGCATTTTTACCTAAACACTAATGTTGCTACTTGTTTAACTTTATCGACTTACTAGAAAATAGCACATCCACGCTATGATCAATGGTGTACCTACATTAACCACTACGTTTGATAAATGACCAATAAGGAAAAACCGCTTAATAAATGACAAATTAATGTACACTTCTATTTATTAATACCTACTTAAAGATAAATAAATAGGTACCTATAGTCCGTGGATAAAACTGAGGCTGAGGGCAATGGACCTAAGGCGTTTACTTACATCAATTTAAATGTAACCTCGTCATCTCCATTTCCATTCATAAAATGTACGCGTAGCGTTTGTATTCTCTTAGAAATGCACTACAATAGTTGCGATAGCAGCCAGCAATCATTATGGAAACCATAAATAAAGGTGCTAGTGCCTGATAATATTACATAGCTAATATCATTTCATATTAATTTTTCGTTGTTCGAATTGAATAAAAAGAAATTGGTAAAATTAAATTTTAAGTTTCACTTATTGGTATGAGCTCAGAGTAGTGGTATGAGCTTTACGGTGGAGGAAAACATCGTAAGGAAACCTGCATACGCCTGTGAAGATTCAAGGCGTACGTTACGTGTGGCGTCATGGCTTGTGCCTAAGAGGCGGACTCACCATCTGTTACGTTGGCACCAAATCATCTTTGGTGAAAAGTGTGTATTTTAACACCTCCTACCTCTTCGCAAGGGTCTCCGAAGAGGTAGGAAGGCCCTTGTAAAGACCCTTGTAGGATTGTCGGGAATATATACTATTAGTATAATTATATTATTTTGTTAATACTTACCTTATAAAATAAATATATTAAAATTATGTTTGAAAGTTAAACGCAGCTGCGATTCAATAATAGGTACCTATATCTTGCTTGCCTACACTGTGAATGTAGCGCGACAGCTTTATTAGCTTGGATTTTGTTACCTACTAATAACTATTGTGGTATCGCAAACTTCACAAAGCCGTAATTATATGTAGGTATAGCAGGTTTCAGGACCAAAAATAAAGTTGTTAAATTTGGTAATGCTTATTAAGCCTATTACAAAACAAGATTCAACTTTTAACACTAAAAAAATAAGCTTGTGAAATGAATGAATGTGAATCGAATGGGACACTTCCAAATTAAAACACAAAATGATTACTGTTATGACATGTATAATAATAATACTTAATAATAAGTACATAGCATTGCATCACATAGTAACTGAAGATAGTAATGAATCGGCGTCACTGGTCCTTGTCCAGCCTCAGTGTTGCCGACTTTTGTTTCGAGATTCCAACGAGGCTCCGAGAAGTAGCGTTGTCACATAGCGGGCTAGCTACCTTTTCCTTCGGCGCGTGCGCGAGCGGTTTGAGGAACGAGAACTCCACTCTGTGCTGAGGTCGCTCAACGAGGGCGGCGTCTCCGGGAACTGCGCGTCCGATGTCCACCGGCAGGAGTCACATGTCGGTTTCTCGGCCTCCTTCGGTCTGCTCTGGATCGCGTTCGCACCGTACGCTTCGAGGATATGCTTGTAGGCACACTCGAGTGGTTCGGGGTTGCGGCCGCGCGCAGCACACAGACGGGCGCGCACGCATGCGCCACAGTAGCCACATGTATCTCCACGTAGTAAATTTCGGACCATTTTGACTATATCTTATGTTGCGATTGTTCTCGTGTAGCTGTGCCGTTACACTGGTGGCAGCGGCCCAGACGCGCTATATTTATGCGCAGGCCGGACAGAGAATGGCGTCGCGCACGCGCCCGGCCCGCTGATAACCCGGCTCCGGCGCCAGCGTTGCCGACCGCCGCTGTAACTGTGGTGTCAAGAAGAATTACAACTATTTATTCTGCAATTAATTTGATACGTATTCTTATCTATGTGGTTTAATATAGATACAGTAAATATATGTTTGTCGAGGTACTCGCGTTAGGTCGTGCGAATTAAAGAAGGGTTTCTGATAAGAGGTCATGGTAGATTGTAAGTAAAAAATATTACAGAAATGAGAAAACAGAGCAAAGGGAATTTTCCACCTTTTTCAAACATCAAAAAACAATTCCAACAACCCTAAATATATGTCCGGTCTATGAATTTATGTACTGGATGTAACGGACCATTTACATCCAGTACATAAATTCATAGACCCAATCAATGTAATACCAACTAGTAGAGCCTCTAATATATACGATACGATATCTACACTAATATTATAAAGAGGAAAGATTTGTATTTTTGTATGTAACGAATAAACTCAACAAGTACTGGACCGATATCAAAAATTCTTTCACCGTTAGAAAGCTACATTTTCACTGAGTAACATAGGCTATATATTATACTAGCTGCCCGCCCCGGCTTCGCTCGGGTCGACAAAATATTTGATAAATGTCCATAGGCTCCGAAACTACTGGACCGATTTCAAAAATTCTTTCACCGTTTGAAAGCTAAACTATCACTGAGTAACATAGGCTGCCTGCACCGGCTTAGCACGGGTAGACAAAATATTTGATCTAAATGTCTACCCGTGCGAAGCCGGGGCGGGCCGCTAGTGCAGATATAAGTTAGTAACTAGGTATGTATCTAGTGTGGCAACGCAATACAGAAGAAACTAAGGAGCATTACCTCAGAGTAGATAATATACTGCATTACTACGTCGACGACACGGTCTATTTGTGTGATGTTATGTATGACACTGAATTGTTTACATCGGAATCGTTTTAAGTGTGAGAGATAAGGCGTTATATACTCTACAATCCTTCTACACTGCACTTCTCGAATAGTCTCGCATTTAGATTCCAATGCCTAACGTAAATACATACATACCTACATGCAGACTGCTAAGTGTAGGAGTTTTACTGATGGCACTCGCAGCCTCGCATTTTATAAAACGAAACAACTGAATGGATTATAAATGTCAACAAGTAGGTAACTTTGATTTGGTATATTCTTGATAAGTATATAAACATAGACTAGTAAGTAAGTATAACTTATATGACTTCGGATTTCGTAACAAATAGGATAGTCGAAAACATTCAAATTACTTCAACCAAAATGTAGAGAGTGACCCTCCCGTCTTCCGGGCGGTTTTTTTTTTATGTTAATTGGTGTGCCGTTACTCCAAGCATCTTACTTAACATGTAAACTCTTAGGATATTAACCCTTTCGCCGATTCCACAGAATTAGCGATACAAGAAGTTACATACCTACATTTATTTAATAGCGTAGGTCTGCATTGGGCAAAAATAATAAATCGTGCACTTTTAGTAAACTAAATGTCGGTGTTATACAAATTACAATTGTGTAAGTTGACCCAAACTTAGGCTATACATTTTCATGCGCTCTGTTAGTTGCTACCCAGTAGCAAGCTAAAATTCCCTACAGAATATATTTTATTTCGTGCACTTAAAAGACCATGTGCCGTGTCCAACTTTACCATAACTTAGTGTCATACATTAGCTGCCAGTGTCAGGTTCGACCTTTGCGTTAATTCTTGGAACTAAAATAAAATAAATTAATTTAATTTGTCTGTGTTCAAAAAGTCGGCCATTTTTTCCATTTTTTTATCGTTTCATGTTTTTTATTTCGTTCGTTGTGTGAAAATAGAGTGAATACGTTTACCATTTATTATTTGTTATTGTGCTTGTTCAGTGATGAATAATGTTTATATTTCGTGTTTAAAGTTTAGTGAAATATTTGCGCCGACATGGTTGCCGATATTTTGGCGTCCTATTGTATGACTTACGCTAGTAATAACATTATTATTAAAAATAAATAAATTAACACATTGAATAGGAAATTTAATCAGTATTCTAGAACAATAATTGTAACATATTGCTTCCATATAAAATTTAATAGAAATCGGAGTTTTCGTGCATGCGGGCGAACAGTGACCGCGAAGCAGTCTAGCGCTTGACAGATGTCAGACAGCATTGATAAAAACAGTAACATACAGCGACATACTAATGGTTAATATAATAATTTAAATGATTATTTCTTGTATGAACATTATGTATATCACAGCTCTTTCAGTTACTCTTAATGTAAAATTATAAGTTATAACCTAAGCCTTTTAGGCTCAGGCAGCCTATCTGTAATCGAAAGAGGCCTATAGCCAGTCAGTACCTAACCACTATCGAGTCCTCAGGCTCAGGGTACTCCAGAGCAGATAGTTCTTATAAGTAGGTACTCCGTGATACCTAACCTCCGCCATCGTTGAAAACATTGATGACTTACCTACACTCGGTTCCAAAAATTACGGGTCAGTCACAAAAATTGAAATACCTCCAGAACTGTAAAAGCTAGATCAATGAAATAAAAAACAGAATAAAGACTTTTTAGTTGCGCTTCTAATAGCATATTATTTAAACTGGTTGATGAAAAAAAACTTCATTAGAAAAACAAAATTTAAAAAAATGACTATTTTTAAAAACAAAATTTTTGTTTCATGTCATTATGGATGCTTTCCATTTCTATTCTGTCACAAAAAAATTATCGTGAACGTCTTCCACGTGCATAATTATTATTCTGTGAGGTGAAGCATGGCAGTCACGCTAGAGGAATGTACCAGAATCCTAACTTTTTTGGAACTTGGGCGGAGCCAGCGTGAAACAGCCAGAAACATTGGTGTATCTTTGTCGACTGTTCAGCGGGTAGTCCAGCGGTACCAAGAGACCGGATCACACCTTAGAAGACCAGGAAATGGCAGACCAAGATGCACAACGGCCAGGGAAGACAGACAACTGGTGGCTACAATGCTCCGAAATCGTTTTCAAACTGCTGTTGGTCTAAAAACTCACTTTATTCGCTTTGGAGGTGGCAATTTAAGCGCTCAAACAGTAAGAAGACGTCTTGCTGAAGCAAATTTGAAACCATTGAGGCCCGCAAATGGCCCCAAACTGGAACGGGGACATCGAATTGCAAGACAGAGATACGTGCGCGAACACCTAAACTGGACACTAGACGATTGGTCTAGGGTAATGTTCACGGACGAGTCTAAATTCATGCTTTATAAGCATGATGGTAGGCAGTTGGTGTACAGAAGACCAGGGGAGCGCTTCCATCAAGCGTGTGTGGAGGAAAAAGTGGCGTACGGTGGAGGCTCCGTACAAGTTTGGGCTGGGATTTCTGCTGAGGCCCGCACCGAGCTGGTGCTCATTCAAAATGGAACTCTAAATGCAGAGAGGTACGTGGAAGAGATCCTCAATGAACATGTAGGTCCTTTCATGGCCAGGATGGACCGGCATGGCATATTAATGCATGATAATGCGCGTCCCCATACCGCCAGAATTGTACATGACTACCTTGAAGAGGTCGGTATCGAACTCATGCAGTGGCCAGCGCGAAGCCCGGACTTAAACCCCATCGAGCACGCCTGGGACGAGCTTCAGAGATGCGTGAAAGGTCGAAACCCCCCACCAATCACGCTTCCCGAGCTCATACAAGCACTGGTGGAGGAATGGGAAGGTATTCCTCAGCACCGGCTCCGAAATTTGGTGTACAGCATGCCTAATCGCCTGGAAGCTGTCAGAAGAGCTCGTGGAGGCAATACAAAGTATTAAATGAAGAAAGTGATGAAAAACAGCAAAAAAACAATCATAAAAAAAAATGTAATCTTAAGAAAAATATGACTACTTTAGTTTTTTTTTAATTTAAGATTAATATTGTGGGTGTAACTAAGCTTTATTTTATTTTTTATCTGTATAATTAAATTCTCAATTGAACAGTCTTCGTTTCATTAGGATGGCATACGTAGTTCGGGAGATATTCGGGTTTATGTGACTGACCCGTTATTTTTGGAACCGACTGTATATTATAAGGGTAATATAGTTTTAAGGGATGAGGATGCGATCCAAGGTCCGGTTCGTACCTGGTTCAGCGTATTTCCTTGGCCATTCAGCGCGGAAATGCAGCTGGTATCTTGGGAACGTTTGAGCCGGGTACGTACCTATCGGATCTAGTATTTAATATGATATGACGAGGCATGTCGCTGCTAACTCCTTTTGTTTACAACTTAATACATTGACGAAACCTGAGATGAATTCTAATTATGTTTATTGGACGAAACCTGCCCCGTGGATATAAATCTGTCTATATTTCTTTTTGTCAAATAAAGTTTAATTAAGTTTAAAGGGTAGGTTAGTCATATTCTTATACCTACTTATAGCATATGCGTACCTACCTAATAGAAGGTGCGTGAAAAGTTTCAATGTTACCGGAGACAGGTTGTTAAAGGAACCGGTCAATAATAATAGATAGCAGTGACAAGGCATTAGTGCAGTGCAGTCACAACAAGGTTGATAAACCGGTGATCACCGGTAAGGATCTAGAGCAACGCGCTTCGCTTTATCTTAATGTCAAACTATTATATTGTAGACACGATTACATATTTTATTCTATCTATGCAATTTAACTGATTTATACGCAAGGTTTTAGATGAAACAAACACGTGCTACTTTATAGGGTTCCTGTCAACTGATAAACTCTAAATATGAAATGACAAACCATGAAAAATCCATGACCCATATCTCCTACTCTAACTAACTCCCTACTTTAACAGGATTATTTAAAACTCCAAATATGCGTAACACCGATACAAAAAATGTAATCCTATTTATTGAAGTCGGTTAAAACTATTTGAGTAAAATATCGATGAGTGAGTCAAAATAGAACACGAGTAAGCCCACTGTCTAACTACAAAGATGACAATTCAATAATTTATTTCAGTAATTACGTTACAGTTTGTAACAACAATTACAATTTGAAAGATATTAATTAGCTTGAGTTACCTACATACCTAACGGTTTGGTGAATTGAATGGATATATTAATGAGAAATCCAACGACCTATTTTAAGTCAATAAAAACATGTTTGGTCCTTCGAGCTATATGATCGTCATTTTACTAGTTACTGTCACTGTCAGTGCAATGTCCAATTTGTTCGAATGTGGTCTAATTTATACCAAACTTGCTGTATTGTCTATTAACATCAACACCGATTTAATAATTTTATTTAAAAGTAGACTAACGGATTTCTTATTTATGATTAGTCAAAAAGCATTGATAAAAAAAAACATGTTATTTTTGATAAATACCTTTAAGAATAAGAGAGACAAAATTAGAACAAACAAAAACTATGATAAGCGTTCGTTTACTTGTGAAATATTATCACGCTACCCGTTGACGACTTGAGGCTATACGGATGACGCTTATGATCGAGACATGCACGCAAATACTACAGTACCTATCTACTACAAGGAAGTACCCCGACCAAAACTTCCTTGTAATTGTTATATAAAGTGATTAATTGCCAAAATTGTAACTCAATACGTAACATAACAAATTGATAACTTATTCTTAATCGCACTCTACATAAATGAGTGATGGGTGGAGCAAAGTGCAACGGAAAATATTAAGTCAATCTGTAGAAGGTCTATAGGAGTGCTTTTGTTTGTTTTTATACCACTAAGGTGGCACACAAGCATACGGCCCACCTGATCGTAAGCGGTCACCGTAGCCTATAGCCGCTAGTAATACCAGAGCTATCACTAACGAGTTGCCAACCCTGTTGCTGATGAGGAGTCTTTGTGCTAGTAGCATTGCTACTAGCCAGCGCATCCTCGTGGAGCACCGGTAACCTTACTTACTGCAGAAACACTACACTTCATCAAAGTAGTGTTATTTCACTGCGGTTCTGTAAGGTGGAGGTACAGTCCCCACTCGGGCGGCTCCAATCTTAATGGCAAAACCCACGGGAGATCCCAATTCGCCCGACCTCTTTTGAGTGTTATTGAAAAGCCTCAATTTTGCTATGTAATAGCATATATCATCTACTCTGAGGTAATAGACATGTCTGTATTTTGTTAGCGTTAAACTTGAGCTGAGTGTTGAATAGTATCGTCTCCAGGTAGTGAAGTGAAGGGTACTACAATATTGTCATGTAAAAAAATGCCTATTGCGAGTTAAACTCGCACTTCGAAGGTTCTTTGGAGGAAACTTAACTTTGCCGTTCGATCTCTAGACACAGGTATTGTGCCAACCGCAAATAATATGTTTGTAATAGTAAATTCGATCTGTTTATTTACAAAATAAAGCAATAGACCCTCTATGAGCATTTGAGGCATTTACTTATTGCCATTATTAAGATAGAGCAAAAAACTAAAAAGAAACACGTTTGTAGTAGGGGAGCCCCCTTTATTTTATGTTTAATATTTGTTGTTATAGCGACAACAGAATTACCCACACATTTTGTGAAAAAAAAAACTACTGACTACCTATTACGGATCATGAGATACAGGCCGCTGACAGACAGTGGGACGGACGGGTACGGACGTTACCCTTAGGGTACGAAACCCTAAAAAATGAATTATCCTACCTATTTACAAATGTTCGGTTAAAATTACTTTTAACCAGTCATTAAATGTAACGAAACGGTAGCTTATGCGTTACATTTAATGACTATATATATATATAGATAGATAAAGATACCTACGCTTAATTTATAGTTTACAAAGTAATTAGTCATTGCTAAAGACATGTTACCAGTAACATTGTATATTTTTGTTACGTAGATATACACTTGTTATTTTCATACGATACCGTTATCAAAAAGATAAAGCAATTAGCAGCACGCATGTCTATGCTGTCTTTCTGTCCGTCCGCCAAAACAAATTATAAGTACCAGTTGCCATGAGATGAATTCGTACCCATTATATAACAGTCGCCTCCGTGGTCAGCTTGACTTAGGTATACAGCGCCGGCCCTAGGAGCAAGGAGAGCGGTCGCTCTAAGCGGCAGGTGATATGGGGCGCCATTATTTTTTTATTGAATTATCAGGCGAGTTATTAAAGCATCGACTAAAGGGCGCCGAAAGACAATCTCGCTCTGCCCTGATCATGGACTAGAGCTGGTGCTAGACATATGAACATTTTAAAAAGCCGTGGTGGCCTTGTGATTGAAGCAACGGCCTGTCATCTGATGGGCCCAGGTTCAAGCCCCGGCCTGTACCAATGAGTTTTTCTAAGCTTAAGTACAGTGAATAATCACACCATGAGCTTTTAAAAAAAGAGATATGGGGCGATTTGGGATTTCCCGTGGGTTGTCCCATTTAAATTGTAGCCGCCCGACTGGGGACTGTACCTCCACCTTACAGAAGACCGCAGTGAAATAACACTACTTGATGTAGTGTTGTGTTTCTGCGGTAAGTAAGGTTGCCAGCGCTCCACGAGGATACGCTGGGCTAGTAATATTGCTGCTAGCACAGTGTGTCCTCATCAACAACATGGTTGGCATCCCGTTAGTGATACCCCTGGTATTGCTAGCTAGTCTACGGTGACTGCTTACCATCAGGTGGGCCGTATGCTTGTGTGCCACCTTAGTGGTAAAAAAAATATGAGTCCGTGAGCCCGAAATTTCGATTCTCAATTAACTTTTCTATTAGCGTTGGTCAGTCATCTATAACTTTAAGATAATACGTAGACGTGGTAGCGCTTTACCTTCCAAGTTTCAGGTCTACGATCAGCGGTTTAGACTGTGCGTTGATCCGTCAGTCATTCAGGATAAACCCTTTTATATGTATACCTATATATATAGCATAGCGGGGTCAGCGCGTCGAAGCGATATGCCCGGTCATAACAAATAAAAAACAATGTGTATAAATAGAACTTCACATGATAAACTGATAGGCAATAAAACGAGATTTAAAGGTATAAAGAGGAAAAGTAACTAATGAAACGATAATGGTAGTGTTGATATCTGTAGATTTATAGGCTGTGCGTTTTGTATATTATTACAATTAAAAAAGTATAAGATGCAGTTTTTTGTAAAATGTTCATGCTTTGGTTTTAAATATTAGGTCCTTACATATGAAATTGGCGTTTTGTATGGGAGGAACAAAAAGTCGAATATTTTTTAATATAATATATTTAATTAATCAAAGTATGAACCATTATTTTCTATGCACTTTTGCCATCTCATAGGTAGTTCATTGATCCCTTTACTAAAAAAAACAGTCGGACGGGAATCAATAAAATCTTTGAAGGCGATTTGGACTGCCCCATCGGAGTTGAATTTTTTCCCTTGCAAGAAGTTATCCAAATTTCGAAAAAAATGGTAATCTGTTGGAGCAAGGTCCGGGGAGTACGGAGGATGTCTTAGACTTTCCAATTGAAGCTCTTCTAATTTAGTAGCCGTCTGTAGCGCAGTGTGTGGTCTAGCGTTGTCGTGAAGCAGCAGTGGCGTGGAGCGATTGACCAGCCTAGGTTGTTTAGCCGCTAGCTTTTCCATCATGGTTTGCAATTCCTGACAATAGACATCAGCCGTAATAGTCTGGCCAGATTTGAAAAAACTGTAATGAACAATACCGGCACTAGTCCACCAAACGCTTACAAGTAACTTTTTTGGGGTTAATTTTCGCTTGGGGCAGGTTTTGACTGGCTGGCCAGGATCTAACCATTGCGCTGAGCGCTTCCGATTATCGTAAAGAACCCATTTTTCATCACAGGTAATGATTCGGTTTAAAATACCTTCATTATTGTGCCGGTTTAGTAATGTAACGCAGCAGTCGACGCGCGTTTGCCGGTTTGTTTCAGTCAATTCGTGAGGTACCCACCTTTCAAGCTTTTTAATCTTCCCAATTTGCTTCAAGTGAATTAAAACAGTTTTATCACTAACATTGCAGCCTGCAGCTAACTCGGACGTGGTTTGCGATGGATCCGCTTCCACAATAGCCTTCAACTCTTCATTATCAACTTGAGTCTCAAGCCGTCCACGGGGCTTGTTCTGCAGGTCGAAATTTCCAGAACGAAAACGTTGGAACCAAAAACGAACTGTGTTTTCTTTTGCAACACGACCGCCATACACATCATTCACCCTTCGAGTTGTTTCCGCAGCACTAGTGCCACGGCGGAACTCGTACTCGTAAATAATGCGATATTTAAGGTTTTCCATTTTGTAAAATGAGTGACGCAAACAGAAAAAAACAGAAGAAAAAAAACAAATGAATGACGATTATCGAAGCACAAATACATGAGTCTATAGCTGTACAAATTTGAATTTGGAATTCCTTACCAAAGAGGAGAAATTCGTGATTAAAGTGGCCAGTACGAAAAACGCCAATTTCATATGTAAGGACCTAATATATTTTGAGATATATTTGACAGATGAAATGTTAAAATAAGACCCCATTATAATAACTAAGTACTCATATAATTTAATTTAGACCAACATTCAATGCATTTATTATCATAATTTTTATAGAACAAAATAATGTATTTTCTGTATAATTCATGCCATTAACTTATGTCACTCTTACCACTAGATCTTAAACTATTACATAAATGATCAAAATAGTCGTTTTTGCAAAGAATATTCAGGGATTTCAGATAGTGACAAAAACGGTTGTTCCGTTTAGAGTTAGTGTCAGTCTTGCATCTTTCTGCACGACAGATGGCGCGACAGGAGGACCAATAATCCAACGCAAGTGATCTTCTGTCCAACACAGCAGATGGATTTAAAAACCCGGTTAAACTGTTGTGTCTCGATGAAATAAGATCTCTTTCTCTGAAAAAGATTTTTTTTTATTAATACAAGATATATACTAAAAAGATACAACAGAATAAAAAAAAGTATATTTTATTACTAACCTTTGTACATACATTTCTGGAAAATGTATGTCTGTATTGGATGGACATCCTAATGTTTCTTGTGCCATAAATACAGATGTGGATATCATATTGTGAGAAATCTCGTCAATAATTTCATAGTTTGTATGAAAACTATCTAAATTCTCCTGTTCTGAAACACTATTGCATTCACCTGAATACCAAGGTTGGGAAGTGATATCAACCTCTGTCTCACATTTTATATGCCTTAAATAATCTGATATTGAAATGGCATCAGTAGCATTAGCTATAGATTCCAGTTTCTTAATTATTTCTGTTTTGCAGCAATCATCTTCTATATTTTTTTCTCTATCAGTAGTTATGTTTAATAAGCTAGGTAAACTCCACCATACATTGAATACTTTAAGGGGATATCTTATTTGTATCAAATTTGCTTGTTTGTCTACAAAACATTTCCATATAGTATCAATGTCATTAGCATTCATTACTACCCTCTTTCCTTCAAAAACATCATGATCCACCCAAGACATGCTAGAATTCTCATCCATATTGTCATTTATATATTCACTGTTTTGTGGAACTGGCTCATCATCCATAATGCCTTGTTCTTGTGTTGAAATGTAGAATTGTAAACTATTTATTGTCTTCCTAATGTCCCCTTGGTAGTAGTTTAAAAATTTTGCTCCAATACCTGGTGAACATGTGCCATTATCAGCCAAGCACATTATATCCAACCAAGTTCCAAGTACTCTTGGTGAAAGTGGATTCATTTTTAAGATTTTTCCACCTTGTATGAACCTCTGTAAGTGAGGACAACCCAGAGTTTCTGAAACTAGTATAACAGGTCGCTTAGAGCACAGAACTAACTGCACTATAGCAGAACAAAACCCATCATCCTGATCAAACACAATGTCTGCATCATCTATAAGTATGAGAGACAATGCCGTTCTTGGAGCTTCTTGGCTTAAGGCAGTTGAAGATGAAGCATCATATTTTGAAACTGCTGTTGGCTTCTGAGGGACTGATTCAGTAACTTTTTTGGGTCTACCACGGTTCTTCTTTTTAGGCAAATCTTTTTTCACTAATTCTTGTGATTTCTGTAAATTTTCCGACCCTAAATTACCTCTGTTAACCTTATGTGACTGAGTGGCTTCCTGTAAATCTTGCAATATTATTTTACCTGTTCTTTTATGACTAGCATTTACTTCAATGACTTTTATGGCCAGTTCAGCAGCGACTGCATACACACTAGAGGTTTTGCCACTCCCCACCGGCCCTGTGAGAATCAAAAGATTATTTGATGGCTTCATGCTGTCTCGACTGTCTACATCAGATGCATAGAAATCTGATGAATCTGAGTCAGCATTACTATTGGCTTTTGTTTTCTTATTATTTTCAGTCCAATGCTCCAGCCACTTTTTTAGCTCTTTAATACTCCCAAAGTTTCCAATAATGTGATTGGATGACATGGCCTTATACTTCTCTGTCCAAGTGAGCCTATCTAGATTATCATTAGACAACTCTATTTCATCTTGCAATAGCTCAATACTATTATCAACATCTTTATAATAGTTATTTCCATGCTCCCCTTTACTTTTATCTCTTAACTGATGATATGTCCGATAAACTGGGAATTTAGGATATGATTGTTTTATATTCTGCAATACCAATGATTTATTTCTTTCAGTATTAGTCTTCAAATATATATCTTCTTGTTTAGTTAAATCCAACAAGCTTTCAATTAAACTATCTTTTGACTTTATACTTATATCTTCATCTTCATCAAATATATCAGGAATAATAAAACTGTGAACTGGTGCAAGAAGTTTTGCAACATTTAATTGCTGGACATGACCAACAGGTAAGAAATCATTGTGCTTAGGGTTCCTTTCTTTTTGAGGAGCTATAATCTTTTTCAGCTTGTCTG
Source organism: Falcaria lacertinaria (assembly GCA_951449985.1). NCBI lineage: Eukaryota > Metazoa > Arthropoda > Insecta > Lepidoptera > Drepanidae > Falcaria > Falcaria lacertinaria. Next base: position 5,409,206 of record OX602120.1, on the reverse strand, counting down.
GAACACCACTCTGAAGGAATTTTTGTTTAGCTTCCATAGCTGCTACGTCAACTTGAGGTTTTACAGTAAATATTGGAGCCAATTTGGAAGGCTTTTTAGGTAGAACTGCATCTTTACATGTTTTATTTTCAATCTGTTTGCGATCATTTTTATCTAGTTTAGACTGAACTAAAATTGTCTCAATGTTTGATGTTGTTTTACTTTCTATATGCTTTTTCTTTTTTGGGGTAAATATGTGTAATTCTTCATCTGAGCTGGAAATGAAGTCTTCATTATATTTAATGGGTTTTCTTATGTTCCTTTTGGGTCTGATTTCACTGCAAGACAGAGTTTCAATAGCTGCAGTACTGTCAACTGTTTTAATGTTTGTAATGTTCACTTTTCGTTTTCGTTTCCTACCAACATTACTCTCCTTAACTTGATCCAGATCATCAACAGGATAACTTGCTTCAGTTGTTTTGTCTAAGGTTACAGATTCCTCTTCACCAGATAAACATTCTGCATTTGGTGTAGCTTTATTCAGACTGAGCTTTTTCTTGTTGCCTTTTTTCTTGGTCTTTGATTTAAACTTAACTTTTATAATTATACCAGTTTCATCCTGATCAGGTTCTTTGTCAACCTTGTTAAAATAACAAAGCATATTTTCTTTTTTTCGTAGTGAAGGAGATAACTTTTTTAGAAATTCTTCATCCTCTTTAGGTATTTTCTTGGTCATTGGACTGTTATTAATAGGATGTTTGGATAAGTCAAATATGTCTACTGGGTGTAGGGTATTAGTTTTTGCTCTAGTACCATTAACATTAGTGTCAGCTTGATAATGTTCATGTGGGAGACATGCTTTACCCTCCTCTGTCTGGCCTTTCTGGTCATTACTTTTTTTCACAGAAGGATTTGGTTCTTTTTGGAGGAGCATATTTTTGAACTTGTCTGCTCTTTTCTCCATTTTTTTTTTAACAACACTCTCCCTGAATTCTTCAACTTCTTTTTTCTTAACAGCCCCTTTAGCATTGGCCATCTTTTGCAACAGCAACTGTCTTTTAGCTTTAATGTTTTTCTTTTCAATTATTTCTTGGGATTCACACTCATCAATGACTTTTTCCTTACCCGGAGAATTACTACCTATTGATTTGTTTCTAGATGCCATTAACAACTTGAATGCATTAGTATGTTTTTTCTCTACATTTTTATCAACAGAGGGTGATGCAGATGGAGAGGATTCAATAATATCGCCTTCAATAGGTTTTCCTATTTCTACATCAATGTCATTGGATCTAACGAATGACTTTATGTTATGATTCCTCCGAACCATTTTGAAAAGATAGTTTTTAGGAGTTGGTTCCCCACTTCCTACTGCAACATTTGTAACCTCTTCTTGGTGTCTTTGATTAGGTGACTTTATTTTTAATATTGAAATCAAAGTTGCAGATACATCTAAAACATCTTGATCCTCTTTACCGTCCCGCCTAAGTCTATATTTCCTCAGTTTTCTTTTAAGAACTTTGTTACATTTCGGTTTAAACTTCAATACATGCCTGCGATCGCAATGATAGAAATTCCTGTTAGAGTCAACAGTTATTGATGAGTCTATTTGTTTTCCGATGGCTGTATTCATCAAACTTGTCATAACTTTCCTGAAACACGTTTTAATACTAAACTTAATTACACATACACAAATAAAACGTAAACAATCAGTTCGGGTTTCCTAACTCGCTCGCTACACTAATAATGTTATGTTACGTCAACTTACTACAAATAACTTATGATAAGAACTCTTGTTTGCAGATTCTGTTCACAAAAACTAAATTGTCCACAATATTATTTTGAAATTATACTGTAATTCTAATCCTTCGTGTTTCAATAAAATTGGCGCCGATTGGCGGCATATTTATTTCTACTGACCTATGTGTCGAATCAACTGACAACTTGTCATTTAACGCTGTCATTCCTTCTTCTTCTTCTTCTTCTTCCTTAGTATGGCAATCAATCCCTTCAGGGACTATTTTTGCCAGTGTCGAGTGTTAGAGAATTTTATGTTTCAAAATGTCTCGTGTTTGTCGCATTAAAATGCCTAGTGTCATTGGAGTTTCTGGAGACAATCCACGGCAGTAGCAGATCGTAACACGCCTTTCGATCAGAGGTAACCTAATTGACCAAAATGATAAATCACTTAACGCAAAAGTCGTATTATGGCATTATTTCCAATGTTCCTATAAATCACAAAATGAATCTTTTCCAGTGTCTCGTAAATTGTGTTTCACAATTTACGACACACTGGAAAAAAGATTTAATGTGTATTTTAGGTGTCGTTATGTGCAGTAAAGTTTCAATCATCCCAACTCCGCTTGATTTCCGCCAGAACTTATTTAGGGTTTTCTATTCTCTACCATAAGAATAAATAATACTGGGTAGAAAGGAATCTGCTTTGTCAGAGCCCAAAACGCCTATAGATAGTATGACATACTGAGAGTTGCACACACACTATCTAAATAATTCGATGTTGTAAAAACATCGATGTTAGAATCGATTGGCTAATAATACAACTTTATCGTGAATTTCGGTATTATGACAAAATATTGTCCAACCAGTATCGTTATTATTGCTTAGATTGTATACTTTATAACAAAAAATATATTGTTTGTCAACTTATTGTTAATTTGTTATGTTAGGTACATAACACAAATAGTAATCACAAAATGATATTTGAGATCAAGTCTGAAATATTATTGACATTGATTTTGTGTACATTGACAGTAATGCATTCTTGGTTCATTTTAGTATCGATCACAGAGTACATAACCACTATCGATGATCATCGACCGACCGACATCCCTACTTCAATCAATTTCTTCAATCGACGTGCCTGGCTATAGCACAGGATAAAATTTTCGCAATTTTGCTAAAAATGGCCTCGAAGTCTTTTGTAAACCCCATACTTCGTCATGTTGCGGTAAATACTATCTCAATTTATTTTTGAATAGATTCGACTTCTAATTGAAATTTTGGTACTTGACTGTCAAACCCCTGTTATGTAAACCTTTATTTTCTGGTGGTCTTTACTAGTGTGCTTGTGTTCTGATTGAATATTGTGGTTTTTAGACCCGAGGGTACGCACAGGCTGCTCCAGCAACCAGGAGGGAAGTCAAGATACAGTCATCTGTTTTGCCAAGCCAAACATTCGTAGCCGCTTTGGACAACGGATCTCCTGTGACTCGTGTTACCATTGCCTTCAAGTAAGTCTCAATCTTTACAACGGTTAAGCTCACTATTTTATTACCTAATGTTCAATGTAAAAATATTTTAGAGCCCTTAAACTTCTGACCAAGGCTTCAGCACAGTTAATATTTAATTATTTACTAACTATGGTAATTTCCCTTACTGTTTCTAAACTCTTTAATAAAGCATATTGTTTTGGTCACTCAATTTCAAGCTTCACCATAATATTGTCGTCTATCCTACCCCTTTTCTAGTATATATTATAATCTTATTTATCACACATAATAGTGTTCAGAGATAACTGTCATACATAACTCATAACAATTATAAACATCAAAAAATTAATGATATGTTCATTGGGTTTTCAGAGCTGGTTCTCGCTATGAGCCCCAGACTGAGCTGGGCATCTCGCATGTGCTTCGTTCTGCTGCTGGCCTGTCCACCAGGAGCACCAGTGGCTTTATCATTGCACGCAAACTTGCACAGCTGGGTGCCTCAGTGTCTGCATCTGGTGACCGAGAGTTTATCTACTACACTCTTGAGGTAAATACATACCAAATTATTTAGATCATCACCTGTCACCAATGAACATATATATAACAGACATATAGACAGCACCAAGTATTTTTAATTCCAAGGATTAGTAGTAGACATAATGTACCAAATCACAATGTTACATCATTCAAGGGCTTGTAAGTAAATTTCTTTTGTGTACAAAACCTCCAAAGAGGCAACTTTCCAACTGTTCCATCCTTTTCCTGCTCTGATCTATCCTCTTGAAGTGTTCCATTTCTCTCATCTTAAATAATAAATAAATTATGGCTTATGCACTATTAGTCCGGTTTCTAAACCAGAAGTTAAACACAGTAACAATATTGTCCAGGCAACACAAGATAATCTGGACTGCGCTGTGGAGTACTTGACCAACATGGTCTCCAACCAGGAGTTCAGGCCATGGGAGCTGAGCGACAATGAACCTCGCCTTAAGTATGATATTGCATCTCTGCCTCCCCAGGTTTGGCTGTTTAATCTTTTTATTTTGTAATAATGATGACTTTGCTAGCACTAAGTTGTAGTTTGGCCATTGTCAAATGGTGATTGGAGACCGCCCAGTGTTAATGTAGAATCAACTTCATTCTTTGAGCTCTATTAGACATTTTCACTCATTTCATTATGGGTAAATAATTTTGATTGACACTAATGTAGTAATTTTTATATCATTTGAATATATGCAAATATTGATGCCAATTCTATTGTTCGAAATCATTAAACTTAAATATTTTGACAGGTCTAAAAGTATTGCCATCCTTATTTAACCCCGCACAAGAGAAAGGGATGGCAAGACTTTTAGACCTGTCAAATTAGTTTAGTTTAATAATTTTGAACAACAGAATCGACACCAATGTCTGGATATTTAAATTTTGTTACTCAATGAAAAAAAAATATGGCTGAACGGATTTGAATTAACATCAGATCAAAGTAAAGTCAAATACTACTTTTATATCGAAATATCGGGCTTTATTTAATAAAATGTGAAGAAGAGTGTGTGTGTAGGTGCGCGCGGTGGACCTTTTGCACCGTGCGGCGTACAGGCGCGGGCTGGGCAACTCTCTGTTCGTAGCGCCGCGCCGCATCGGCAAGGTGTCTTCGGAGTCGCTGCAGCACTTCGCCTCCAACTACCTCACCGCCAGCCGCTGCGCTATTGTCGTCGTTGGTGGCACGATGGTTATTATTTTGTACACTTTTTAATTGTTTAAGTGGCTACTGCTGCCTTTTTGTACCTGTCATGGGTATTAACAAATATTTAGTATGTTTATGTCATCTGACATTAGTATGATTTTGAGGTACTGAATGAAGTTTAAATGTTATAATTAAATAAAGATATTTCTATTTCATTCCATTCTATAAGTTTGCTAGTAAACAACATTGTGTTTCCCTTACAATTCAATTATCAATGCTCATGGTGCTCATAGTTTCCGTTTTATTTGTTTTTTCAGGATACAGCCAACTGCATCACAAAGTCACTTCAGGTGTCTAAGACAGACGAAGGTAAAGGGGAGGGCTCCTCATACTTTGGTGGTGAATTGAGGTGAGTACATACTCAGTACTTTATTGCTGTGAAATTTTGTGTACTTTACTGGGACTAAAATATTATTATTATCATTAATCTTTCGCCACTAATGAGCATATCGCCAGTTTAAGGCACAAAAACGCTAGACTGATATGATGTGTGGTTGTCCTTAGAAAGGAGATGGGAGGTGAGCTCGCGCACATAGCCCTGGCACTACAGGGCGCGCCGGCGCACACTCCTCAAGGACTGGCGCTCGCCGTCGCCGCTAAAGGTAACTTACATTCCTGGGACTGAAACAGGTAGAGGATCGCCGACACGGACGTCGGGCCTAGTACAAAAATCACGCAAAACAGTCTTCGAAAGTGATATTAAATTATTGAAAAATGTAAAACACTAAATTCAATTTTATCTTATTAGCGCACATTTGAATTTCGCAGGCAACAATTTTCGGCTTAAGACAGTCGATCAATTGAAGCTGTCGCATTCGTCTTTTGGTGTTTTTTGGCTGCGGACACGAGCGCAAGCGCTAAGCTGAAGACCATGTTGTGGTGCGCGCGGGGATACTAGTTTTACGTCCCCACAATCTGCTGATGATTTCTTGTAGAATTCGAAGAAAAGAAAGACATTTAGTTATCGATATCTCGTTTCGTTTTTAGCATATCGATGTTTTTTATTTCTTTCTTGCCTCCAAGGCGGAGATCTGCATATCCAACTACGATAGTTTAGGGTAGAAGGCCTTTGTGGTGGTTTTTGTTTTGCCAAGTTCTACAAGGAACCGTCATCACATTTTGGAGCTGAACGAACCGTAGTCTTGCCCAACGCCCTAGCGTTGCGATAAGTTTAACAAATGATGTGTCAATCCTAGCTCTGGGCAATGGGCCCTCGACCAAGTGGGGCGGCGACCGCTCGCCGCTGGCCAAGGCGGTGGGCAACACCGGGCCCTTCGCGGCCGCCGGCTTCAGCGTCTCCTACACCGACAACGGCCTCTTCGGCGTCGTGCTATCCGTACCCAAGGATGAGGCAAACAAAGTCAGTACAATCACCCTTACATTTAAAACGTTAGCGTGACAGACTTACAAACAACTCGGCCCCAACTGGTGGACTTGAGACTTGGAGGAAGTATACATTGAGTTCGTTACTCAGTGTGCATAGGGATGTACTCGAATGCGTCTAAATCATGATTTATCATGTACTAGACAGTACAAAGTCTGTCTGCGGCCGTAATATATTTGTAGTAAGACTCCTTTACCTTCGGGTCATTACACAACCTGCCACCATTTCGCAAACTAAATCAATTTACAGGCCGTAAGGAATGTAGCTTGTCTGCTGAAGAATCCGTCACTGAGCTCGGATGCCATCACGGCGGGCAAGAACCAACTGAAGGTGCAGGTGCTATCAGAGGCCGAGAACGGCACCTCGCTGGCAGAGGCGCTGGCGGCGCAGGGTTTCTACACCGGGACCGCGCGTAGCCCCGCGGATCTGGCCGCTGCCATCGACCAAATCTCCAACGCTGATATCTCACAGGTAATAAAATATCAACAAAAACTACAGGGATTAAAACAATTTTACTATAGAACTATTACTATTCTTATTGGGGCTCAATACTCGGCCTACTCGAAAAGGATATGGCGTGATGATATGTATATAAATAATTATATATTTGTTAAAAGACTTTCTAAAGTATGTGTATGTTTGTTTTGTTCGCCACCTTAGTGGTATAAAAAAGGAAAATGACAGTTGGATATTATAAAATAATGAATGTTTGTACGTAATTGATGGTTATTAAGGCCAAAGGAACTGTGAAAAGGATGTTCATGTAGTGTAGGTAGGTACTGCTGATCTGCATCTATGGATAGCGTGTTTGTTGACGAGTTCGTGAAGTGATCTTGGTTTCTATGCATCCTATTTTGGTGTATTTTAAAATAACATAATAATTTTCGTTTTAATTGCAGGCAATTTGCAATGCTACAACCACCAAGCTTTCCATGGGAGTGGCGGGCAACCTCGCATTCGTTCCATTTGTAGATGAACTTTAAATTGTTATTAGTGTTAGATAATTATGTATCTATTTAATGAATGAAAAATTACATGTAAACTGTACAAACATCAATCATAATTTATTATTGTTCGATGAGAATAAATAAATCTTTTCGTTACTTAACATATTATATTTGATTTTTGCTAAATGTTTTCTACATCATAGTTTTCTACTCTGAGCAACATCTACAAACAACAATTCATTTTAATAAGGTTTATAATATTATAACTCAGAGTAGATGACTTAGAGACATACTAATTATAATAAGTTTATTCGACTTTCTTTAGTAGATATACTTATTGGTGCCAATCACAGACCGAGGATTTTTTCCACCCTAAATTATTACAAAAAAACGGCGATATTAGCGAAAATCCTAGGTCTGGCATAGAGCATAGAGATTTTAACTTAGTTGCACAATGATTCCAATTCTGTTGTAAAAATCACTAAACTAAGTTGACAGTAATGACAGTTCTTAAAGTCTTGCTATCCCTTTCTCATGTGCAGGGTATAATATGTTTATTGACACAAATAGGATAGCAATACTTTTAGAACTGTCAAATTAGTTAAGTGATTTTGTACAACTGAATTGGCACCAATACCTGCAAATAATTGCTTGATTAATCATACTATTGAATCAAAAATAGTGTGCAATCATTGCACTTGAGAAGTGAATAAATTGAAATATGTATTATTTCAAATTTGTACTTTCATTTTCTAGTTATGTTTCCTTTACACTTCAATATTTTCCCATTCATTATTTTCAAACCAACAAATTTAGCTTGCCTCATTCAATATATTGTGTGGTCAGGCTGGCATAGACATTTTATGTCCATTTCTATATGATAACATGCAAGCATATGTATTCATTATTAAATAATCAATAAAAATATTATTACATGTTATTACATCCCCCTAGGTCGACTACTGCATCTGCATGGATGCAGTAGTAGATCGAGGGGTGGGCTAAGGGGCTCAGACTTTCCCCAAAAGGCATACTGGGGCATACCCCTCCCAAACCAAAATCTGCTGCATGAAAGATACTAATTAGGAACTTATGATGCCAGTGAATATTTTCATTAGTATTTTTGAACAAATAATCTCATAAACCTAACATACTTAAAAACTAGAGAAGCATGGGCTTCCAATACAAGACAGCGCCTCCTTGCTTGCATTTTTCTGGAGCATTTTGAGGTATTATGTATCTTATAACTAGGCTTTTTATTGGGTCCCCCAGACACATGTCGACCCTTAGGATCTTTATTGCTGTTTCTACTATGAAACTGTAATAAATCAGAAAAAAGATAGTATTTTTAAGATTCTTAGCACAAAGACTATCAACATCCATATCAATAAATAACAAGAATCAGTTGACACTACTTTATTGTACTTCAGCTTCTGTAAGTAACATGTTGGGAATTCCTTTTGAGATAGGAAATTGACGTCCAGACTCAGGGCAGATGAGGTGACCTTCTTCAACCTCAACTTCTAATAGAACATGGTGAGCTTTCTTTAAGAACTCTTCATTCTCTTCAAATTTTGGTTCCACTGCTTTAGGCAGACCTTCACTATGACCAATGCTATTCGCAGCTTGCCACAGCACTTCCCAATCCAACTTAGGTATTAAACGGGTTATGAAATCTGGATTATAGTCGACATCTGATATTTTCACATCGGTTGCATGGATAGCGAGGGGGTAACCAGTCATAACACCTTTCAGACATTTGGAAGTTAACATATTATGTGTAATTAATTTCATAATTCCCAGATATTGGTTTAATCTACCTAGGTAGTTAATCTAAAGGTGTAATATTAAATACTTTGTTTACGTACGTATTTAAGCCCTAAATGCTAAAAGAAATCAGCTCACTGTCATTTTATGCACCGGTTAGATCCAAATACATTTATTTTTATTCAAAAAGTTATTTATAAATAAGCAGGACAAGTTAGGTTAATTGTTGGCAAAGAAAACAGGAAGATGGTAGAAGTGTTGTATCGCAACAACCACAGAGTAAATAATCACTACGTTTGCAACAACAAGAGATAGTGTATCGATAGTATCGTGATACTATCGTGACTTCGAAAATCAGTTTACTCCATCAATATAAAAACTATCAAAGTATCGATAATATTAGAATTAATACTGTCGACAGTATGGATTGATAATATAAGTCATGGCATTGCTTTATAAGATGATATTACAATATTGAACGAGTTTCGAAAGTATCGATACTATCGATATTATTACCCTATCCATACTTGAACATATTAGAGTATTTCTTGCTCATAAGGTACAACATAGCCGGTAATTACATACCTAGTTCATCTAAAAAATCATTCATAATACATATTTAACATTCGCAGTTCATTCATAAAGTTACTTCATTAGATTGTCCCTAATCCCAATGTTACCGACCTCGATATTTAATAAAGCAAAACTAATAATAAAGAAACGTCGATAGGTCATAGACAAAATCGATAGTATCGTCAAAGTTCAATAATATCGCCTAACTTTCAATATCGATACAATCGACAGTATTGCAGCATTTCGATACATCAATAGAACAATTAGCTCCAACGAAAATTTTTCAAGGTCAAATATCGAAAGCGAAACAATCGTTATTGCAACAACACTAATTGAAACGGCGGGAGCCAGAGAGCTAGCAAACGAGGAGTTTTTGGCGGGAATCAGGCGGAGCGGTTGAGATTTTTTCCAGTGTGTCGTAAATTGTGTTATAGTGATCTTTAATGTGTATTTTTGGTGTCGATATGTGCAGTAAAGTTTCATTTAGTGACTGATTTATAGGAGCATTGGAAATAATGCCATAATACGACTTTTGGGTTAAGTGATTTATCATTTTGGTCAATAGGTTACCTCTAATCTAAAGGCGTGTTACGATCTGCTACTGCCGTGGGTTGTCTCCAGAAACTCCATTGGGCGTTAGAATGCATAACACTAGGCATTTTAATGCGGCAAACACGAGAAATTTTGCAACATGAAAATTCTCTTACACTCGACACTGCCAAAAATAGTCCCTGAAGGGATTGATTGCCATACTTAGGAAGAAGAAGAAGAAGAAGAGCTAGCAAACATAACATTCACTCTTCTCTAGTATCATAGATTCTTCTTCTTCTTCTTCTTCTTCCTAAGTATGGCAATCAATCCCTTCAGGGACAATTTTTGCCAGTGTCGAGTGTCAGAGAATTTTCAAGTTTCAAATTTTCTAGTGTTTGTCGCATTAAAATGCCTAGTGTCATGCATTCTAATGCTTAATGGATTTTCTGGAGACAATCCACGGCAGTAGCAGATCGTTACACGCCTTTAGGTCAGAGGTAACCTATTGACCAAAATTATAAATCTCTTAACCCAAAAGTCGTATTATGGCATTATTTCCAATGTTCCTATTAATCAGCCATTAAATGAAACTTTACTGCACATAACGACACCAAAAATACACATTAAAGATCACTATAACAAAATTTACGAGACACTGGAAAAATCTCAACCGCTCCGCTTGATTCCCGCCAAAAACTCCCCGTATAATAGAATATTTTTCTTTTCATTCTACGATTTATACTACTAAGGCGTTCTACACTCGAGGTATATTAAAATTAAGCTTCCCAGTCACAGGCTGGCGGCATATCTGCAACGCCAAAGATATATAATTGTACCGACTGCTATAGATAAATAAAAAAAAATTACAATAATTAAATTAAATAAAGAAGGAAATAGTGGAGCCTATTAATAGGGTAGAGCAAAGGCGTGGTAGAGGTTACGAACAATAAAATAGGTAGAGGTAAATACGTTTACCTACACTGTACTTTCCTACTATGTATAGGTCGCGGCACGAAACTCTAGCGCTGACCGTTATTGCGCAGAAGTAAAAAATAAGGTGTCTTGGCGGGGTACAGGGGTGAAGGGCGAGCGTGCGTTGCGCCGATTGGCTCTCCAGTCGTACTCCGTCCCCCGTGCCGATACGACGCTCCGCGCACTTCCAGTGTACAGTCGCGTTCTGAATTGTTTTGTTGTCATCGTTAATTTTTGTTGTTGTTTTTTGTTAAGTTTGTTTTGTTGATTTGTTTGTTGTGTTTGTTAGTTTATTCACTGTTTGATTAAGTTTGAACAGTTTTTAAACAGTGAAAATGCCGAGGCCGAGAAGGAATACTGTTTTGAAAAGACAGGCACGGAAAATGGTGTTTGACGTGCATTGTTTTCTGAAAAGGGAATCGAATGATTTCATTAATTCCCTGAAACAAATTCAAAGTGAAATTGGCGAAGCTGCGAGTATTTTACTCGATTCTGACCGCAGCACTGTAGATATAAGTGAAATAAAACAAACTGCAGAAGTTATTCAGGCGGGAAATATAAAATTAAATAGTATAATTAGTGACTTACAGAAAATTCAGAAAAGGACAGCTGAATCTACAAAGACGTCCATAGCAACGGTAAGGAAAATCTCCACTGAAGCCAATAATTCCGACTTATTATCAGTATTTAGAACACCAGGCAAAAAACGCTCCAGATCAAAACCGGTCACAGATATTGATAACTTTGATCAAGGATTAATAAAGAGGTGCATACATAACTTTCATAGGACAAATAATGAACTTCCCACCGTCGGAAAGTTGAGAAAGAAGCTAGAGGAAGATATAAATTTCAAAGGCTCAGAACGAAGTCTTCGACGAATAATTAAGAGTTTAGGGTTTCGGTGGAAAAATACTGAAAACAATCGAAAAGTACTGATTGAAAGTTCAAATATACGTTTACTACGTATCGAATACTTACGCAAAATAAAACAATATCGCCAAGAGGGAAGGCCCATCGTATATACAGATGAATCTTACGTAGATTCATCGCACTCTGCTCCAAAAGCCTGGACCGATGGTACTACAAAAGGTCTCAAAAAACCTATCTCCAAAGGACAGCGGGTGGTCATTGTCCACGCAGGATCAGGCTGGGTTCATACCGAACGCACTGTTAACTTTTAAAGCTGGTGCGAAATCAGGCGACTACCACGACAATATGAACTACGACAACTACGAAAAATGGCTGAGGACACAGTTATTGCCGAACTTACCGCCTAATTCTGTCGTGGTAGTCGACAACGCATCATACCATAATAAACAATGGGACCTTGCACCCACTTCTAATTCCAAAAAAGCTGACATGCAGGGTTGGCTTACTGAAAAGGGCATACAATATGAGGAAACTCTACTAAAACCTCAACTATACAATTTAATACGGGCTAACAAAGATAGATTTAAAACATTTTCAATTGACAGGATACTAGCAGAGCAAGGACATCAAGTGCTAAGACTGCCACCATACCACCCAGATCTAAATCCAATCGAAATGGCATGGTCTGACATAAAGCAATATGTAGGCAGTAAAAATGTGAAGTGGAGTGTTGCTAAATGTATAGAACTAATTCAAGAAAAAGTTTTGCTGATGGGTGCTTGGGATTGGGGAAAGTTATGCCAAAAGGTAAAGGACATAGAAGAGCAATATGTCAAGAGTGACCATGTCGTGGATTTGGTTACAGAAGAATTCATCATTCGCGTTGATGGTGACAGTTCAGAGGATAGCCTTGGTGAGTCTGATGACGATGACGCTGTTAGTGCCGACGACCGAAGCAGCCCTGAGCCGGGGCCCTCAGTAAGCAAAAGGCCCTGTTGGGATACTATTGAAGGTGTAAGACCATTGTCTGATTCGGACTAGATATCGGAAAGGAGAATGCGGTGTCTGATGTCCACACCCTGCCGAACTCGCAGGTTTCTTCTATCCTGAGAAGAAACTTCAGTAGGTTCTTATGTAATTCGGACTTAATATAATTTTTTTTATTATTTGGTATTTAATATAAAAATTTACAAATCCGATAGTGTATTTATTTTTCTACTCCCCATAAACTTGTTAAAAATTATATTGTAGGTAACATGAAGTAATATTTGCGTGCGTGACAGTACCCATACGCAGTTAAGTTCCACATTTTGTTCACCGCTAGACTTACTATTTGACTTTACATTAAAACATTATTTTGCTGTTTTTAACTAAGCAATTAAATTACTAATTTGTATTGCGTGCGCGATGGTACCCATGCGCAGCTATCCCCTCCACGTTTCGCTCAGCGCTAGAGTTTCGTGCCGCGACCTGTAATACAACTAACTACCTACCAAGTTGAGTGGTATGATGCTTGACTGAATAAGGACTTATCAGACTTATGTACGTATGATGTCACACAGACCTAGAGTTTCTTTTCTTTAGCTATATTCTAAATCTATGGTTATTCCCCTTGAGTATTTCCCGTTTCGATAACGTTAATCATCGACGTTAGTTATATGGTCCTAGGTACTTACTTAATTTAATGTGCTATGCCTATAAGCACATTCAATTAACACTGATATGAGTGTATTGTTTATTTGTCTAATGGACAAAGCAGTGTTCGGGTATAAGTAACACATTCTGCTCGTGTTTATAACAGTCCGTTATTTAGACTTGTATAAACTATAAAATATAACCAGTACTCAGTGGGTTTCTAAAGAACTATTAAAGTTGTTGGTGTTCCGTTCCTGATGTATTTCAGTAAGCAGGTAAACAGAGCATACATGGGTTATTGTAGAAAACCTTAACGCAAACAGATCATTATCTCGTCCTAAAATCTCGAGTGAGTTTTTTTGTAGTTTTGTAAATCACGCCAACGGATAGTAGTTCATAAAAGATACTCTGCTGCTGTGGAACGGGAAAAATACAAGGTGTTTGTGAAAATAGCTTGGCATATGCCAAGCTATAGAGGATATTTCTATCTTACGAGTTAAAGAAGCTTCTTTAAATCGTAAGATAAAAATACTGAAATGCAATAAGCTTATTGCAGTTATCGTAGAATTTATTGTGGGTGTTGGTTCTCCAAAGAACTTGTTATTTTTGTGGTGTAAATCCTACTAATATTATAAATGCGAAAGTTTGTATGGATGGATGGATGTTTGTTACTCTTTCACGCAAAAACCACTCAACGGATTTGGATGAAATTTGGAACACAGATAGTTTATAACCTGGATTAACACATAGGATACTTTTTATCCCGGGAAAATGTTTTTATCCCGGGATAATTTTACTTTGTCTCTGTGATTCTAAGCTCAACGCGGACGTAGTCGCGGGCAGAAGCTAGTCATAGAATATAGATACTGCCTATATTATATTATGTTGTGTAACGTGTGGTTTAACACAAAACGTAGTGGTATGGTAGTGGTTATGTACTCTGTGGGTGTAATATTGGGAGCAATTGTAAAGGGAGTAACTCAGTGTAACATGAACAGTTTTCCGATTTTAATGTACAACTATTATGAGGTTCTTCTTTTTCCAAGCTATGCATTCAATCCTTTTCAAAGACTATCGTTGCTTTATCTACAAAAAAAGTGTTTTTGTTCTTCCATATAGGTCGTTAAAGGTTGAATAAAAAGAACGAGAGCTAATTTTAAGTCGTAGTTTTAAGTCTAAGGTAGGTGAGGCTTTTTTTCGAGGAGTTTTTGCCGGGAATCAGACTTTTTTTTCGAGTGTCCCGTAAATTGTGATATAGTGATCTTTAACATGATGTGTATTTATTTTTGGTGTCGTTATCTGCATTAGTTTCATTTTGTGACCGATTTATTAGAACATTGTTAATAATGCTATATTAAGTATGACATTTGGGATAAGTAATATATCATTTTGGTCCATATTTTACCTCTGACCAAATGCATTATTCTGAGCCTCTACTCTGACCTAAAGGCTACGAACAGTTATAGGTATGTTTCGAACTGCTACTGCCGTGGATTGTCACCAGAAACTCCATTAGAATGCATGACACTAGGCATTTTGATGCGCTGAACGCTAATTGAAAAACAGCAAAAATTTGGAATCAAACAGAAAACAGGAGCGTCAATATGAAAACAGCAAATCAACTGTTAAAACAGTAGGGTTGGTAACACTGTTGTAAGCACACAGTCTCTACATAAGTACTATGACCCTAACGGACCCTAATAATGACCCCAGAATTTATTCATTTACATAGGCGCTGCTGGCGGCGTGCGTTGAGCTTATAGTGATTGTTGTTGACCACAGACCACAGAGTACATAACTACTATGCCACAGACAGCACACTACTCGGTGTGACTCAGCGAGCTGCATACCTAGTAATTATTCTGATTTGTGACTGAATGACTACTGTCAAACTTCACTTCAAATCAAAGTGTTCAATCAAAATCAATCAGCAGCAGCCAGCCAGCAATAATGTATGTAATTTTGTTTTGTAAATAAATCTATCTGTTGAACAAAGGAATTACTCATGTGACAAAAAATTACAGTGTACCTGTTACTTTTGTAGGAGCCATCATGTCAAATATACGGGATACTTTTTCGGAAAGAAATATTGATGTAAATAGGCCATCTACAGCACACCTTTCCACGTCGCAGCAACCCTTTCGGTCCAAAAGTTCCTTCAACAACAAAATGATGGAAAATAAATTTATATCTGTACCGAAAAAATCTCCGAAGCACGCAACATCAAGGAAACATATAGTTCAAGGCAATGTACAAATCAACACAAGGATTTTCACAAATTCTATGAATGATATATCAAGTCAGTGCCAAAACTTGAATATAAAAAGTGACAGTGATGAAGCCGTAGATGTCTCTAATCAAGTGTACCCCAAACGGAAAAATTCAAGAAAGAAAGAACGAAAACTCTTCAAATTGCCTTCTCTTAATCCAGAATTAGCATCATTACCAATGCAACAAGACTATCCGTATTTGGAACAAACTGCTCATAGTTCAGTGCATGAACTGTTTATGAAACAGATATGTCCAATGTATGCCAGCACCAGTTCTAAGTATCTTGAAAATATTAGCCACCATCCACAGTTCCAATACATGCAGCAACAAGAGGTTTCTCATAGAAGCCAACATGCAGCCAGTGTCCCCAACACACCCTTACCAACTCAACATGACAAATTAAAGACATCTAGTGCCCCTAACAGTCCATTGTTACAAATGCCTGGAACAAATTCAACGGGATTTTTACAAAATGTGATGCAACATCCATTGCTTAGTACACCTTATGGCTTGAGAGGTGACAATTGTGAACAATTACATCAAAATAATATTCAAAACTATGTTCAACTAAATCAGAAAAGTGTTGATAAGGATTCAAAAACGAAAAGAAAAACAAAAAAGAAAAATGACTCTGATAAAACATTTGAGCCCTATATGCTAAAAGATGAAGTAGAAAAAGGTTTAAAAAATAATACTCTGATTCAAGGTGTGATAAGAATAAACCCAAAACAATTCCAGCACTCATATGTGTCAGGTACAGACCGCAGCGAGCAAGATATTCTCATAGATGGCATAAAACATCGGAATCGTGCTCTGGAAGGTGACATTGTTATTGTACAGTACTGTGACGATGCTGAAGATAATGAGACGGGTGAGTCCAACAAGCAAAAACGTGGAAAAGTAGTTTCAATTAAAGAAAAAGTTCACAACAGAACCTGCATTGGTACTCTGAAATTAATGCCTGATAAGAACCGGCAAAAGGCATTATTTGTTCCTAGAGATCATAGAGTTCCTAGACTGAACATACCTTTTATATATTGGCCTCATAACTTTTACCAAGATTCTATAGCTTATGAAAATACACTTTTTTTGGCCAAAATAACTGATTGGTTTGACACCAGATTTGCTATAGGATCACTGGTCTGCAATATTGGCCAGTCTGGAGATATGATAACAGAAACTAAAGCTATATTGGCTCAAACTAGTTTAGACATTACTCCTTATGGCCCTGATGTTAGACATTTGTATCCTCGTCTCGACTATAAAATACCTGAAGAGGAAATACTACTGAGGGAAGATTGTAGAAAATTATGTGTATTCAGTATAGATCCTTCCAGTTGTCGTGACATAGATGATGCTATGTCTTGCAGGGTACTAGAAAATGGTAATTATGAAATAGGTGTCCATATTTCTGATGTTTCACACTTTCTAACAGAAAATACAATCCTTGATGAAAGAGTGGCAGATAAAGCCACAACCATATATTTAGTAGAAAAGGCTTATCACATGTTGCCAGATGATTTATGCATGCTGTGCTCTCTGTTTCCTGGTGTGGATAAACTGGCATTCTCTGTGTTTTGGGAAATAACAGAGGATGCTAAAGTCTTGAGTCACAGGTTTGTGAAGACTGTAATACATTCTTGTTGCCAATTGGCTTATGACCATGCACAAGCTGTATTAGAGGAGAGTAAAGATTCTGAAGATAATTTTCCAGAAACTTGTAATGGTTTCACATATCAAGATATTTCCAAATCAATAAAAACTATTGGTAAAATTGCGGCCGTCTTTAGAAAAAACAGATTTGAAGGTGGTGCCTTACGAATTGACCAACCAAAAGTTGCCTTTAATCTGAGTGCAGCAAATGGTCTTCCAGAATCATTTTGCATTTATGAAAGCAAAGAAAGCCATCAACTTATTGAAGAGTTTATGTTACTGGCAAACATGACTGTGGCTAAAAAGATACATACTGATCATCCAAGTTTGGCATTTTTGAGATGTCATCCACCCCCGAGTGGTTACATGCTTACGCAACTTGCCAAATCTCTACAGCCAATGGGCATTGACTTGAAAATAACCTCTGCTGGTGATTTGCATCGCTCTTTATTGCCTCATGTCGGGCCTGAAAATACAGACAAAGGCAAAGCTATGGTTCTCAACATGTTATGTGCAAAGCCTATGACAAGGGCTAAATATTTCTGTGCTGGTGGCTGTGCAGAGGAGGATTTCCAACATTATGCCTTGAATGTGCCACTGTACACGCATTTTACAAGCCCTATTCGCCGTTATGCTGATATTATGGTTCACAGGTAATCTAACAAAACTTTATTTGTTTTCCATCAAAGAGTATTGCATGTTATTTGCATGGAGATATGTTTTTGAAGCCCAAAGCTGCTGTGGTCGAACCTTTAGTGGTGTCAAAATCAAAACTTGAGCCTGGCTAAAATTGTTTTTAAAAGTTTTAAGTTGTAGCATATCAGGTTTGTGGGAAAAATTTTCAAAGGGATTAATTTCTTTTCAGATTGTTAGCTGCAAGTTTAAAATACAGGGAAGTACCAAAATGGGATGTAGATAATGTTCGTTTGATAGCAGACCAATGCAATAGACAGAAATATAATGCTAAGAAAGCAGGTGAATTGTCTACTGAACTGTACACTCTGAAGTACATAGAGTTGCATTCTCCACTAGTTACTGAAGCTGTTGTAGTTGAAGTGCGAGATAAGTACATTGATGTCATTGTCGTCGCTATGGGCTTAAACAGGAGGATATTCTTTAATAATGTAAGTTATTTGATTGAATTTTAATGACATGAATTACTTTGACAGTTGAACATGCACCAATGTTGCCGCAAGTTGTCTAGTGAAAATGAATACATTTATAAAATTTATTTATTTTAATCCCATGGGAATCCATTATATTTTCCTAAATAAATTTTATTGTCATCTACATGCCAATGATTATGTATTTTATTTTCAAGTAATATTTATAAAATTTTAATGAGGTACTTTAATGAACACAGTCTTGTCCTAAATGATTTCAGGATTTTCCTGGGGAATACCAGTGCATAAAACATACAAGTGGCACAAAGTTATCTAAAATGGAACTGACATGGAATGAGGTGAACAATCTGCCGAAAATAAAGCAAGTGATAAATGTATTCTCAATTCTACAAGTTGAATTGCATCGTGCTGATGACTCTGTCAAAGTAGAAACCAAGCTTGTCAGGCCTAAAGAGACCGAAACGGAGATTGCATAATTTTTTTATTTGACCTTTGTATTTAATTTTTGACGTGTGTATCCTCACAATTGTTTTATTCTTGCAATCAAAATTGTGATAGAATCTATGAAAATGAAAATTTAATATTTTTTTAAGATTGTACAACAATATTATAATCTTTCTTATTTTGTTCATAGTATAAGTTTTCCAGCATTAATATAATTTATATTGATACATTTTTATTAGGAAAGTTTGAACTAGCAAATTCCTCAATTATGTATTATGTACTTTTAACCTCATTATTGTGTGATCACACAATATAGTTTTACTGGTTAAATTAAATCAAGTTATATGAAGTGCTAACAGACTATAGTACAATTTAACTCTTTTAACGTTTTGTATTGTACTGAGTAGCAATAATTGTTGTGTGTAGTGTAGAATAGTACACTGAGTGTATGACTCACTCAGTTAATCTATCGATAAAGTATATTTTATCTTTTTTAGGAAGAGCGTATTCTCATAGTTTTTAATTTTAATGTAAATGATATTTGCAATACACTTGATCATCAAATTAGTGTCAGTTAATTATTATTATTATAAAATATATAATTATATTTCGTACTCAAATTTACATAAATTTGATCTTGTATGATCAAATATCCTGGTTACATGGATTGCGTACAAACCTTCGGTTATATACTGTAAATAAAAAAAAAATACAATACAATAAAACTAAATAATTATGAAAAATGGTCAAGAATTTGGTGTAAACAATAATGGTAGTTTGACTGGGTGAGTTGACGGTTTGTGAAGTAGTTCTAATGGGTATTTTAGTTTTAGGTCAAAACGCTCAAACATCGTGTTGAAATCGCTGCATGCGGTTAAATAAATCAATATTGAAGTTTGACAATGTGTTTTTGTTATTGTTAGCGTAGTAAAACGTAGTGGTTATGTACTCTGTAATTTTCAATTTATTTAGACTCGCAACTATTTTTCTATGAGTGGCTTCTGGGGGTTGCCACAATTTCGCCAATGTCGCGTTGGTAGAACTAAGAAAAAGACTGTTGTTAGACAAGTCACTGACTGCTTGACGAGAGAAACAGCAGTGTTTCCGGTGGAGTATCAGTATCTTGATGGTTTTTTGTCTTAGTTTATGGCTTTTGCGGCTGATTGTCACAATTCTGACAATTTCCGTTTCGTGCTAGTATCATAAAATCTGGAAATGGTAGTTTAATGACTAATAATGTTGTGCCAGCTGAACTAAAAGATAGAGACAAAAATAGTATAGCTGTGTACTTGTCTTGATTAGTACCGTATCGTAATAAATATCCTTCTCTTTATGTTTGTGTAGAACAGAATATGTTATTGCTTCCCAGTGTTGCCAATAACACAGGCCCCTACTTAAGATACATGGGTTAATATAGCCGAATTCCAACTGCTATAGCCTAAAGTAGCCCAAACACCAATATACATTAAATATACCATAATCTTACCATAATATAAGTATAATAAGAATGCAAATTATAATGAATTATACATATAATTATTGCTATGTCGGCAGTGCAGAATTGGGTTAAAAGTTACGTTTAAATAACATTGGTAGCGCTCATATTGTATGTACAGACGAACAAATACTTAATTTTATTCATCCACAAATTAAATTCTTTCTTTTTCTTTCATAGAAAATTAAAATGACTGGCAAAAATAATCCTAGGAGATTTTTGATTGCCAAAGCTAGGAAAAAGAAGCTGAGGGAAGCTGAGTGTCGGAGTTTTAGGCGAGAATCAGGCGGAGCGGTTGAGATTTTTTCCAGTGTCTCGTAAACGTCGTAAATTGTGTTATAATGATCTTTAATGTGTATTTTTGGTGTCGTTATATGCAGTAGTTTCATTTAGTGACTGATTTATAGGAACATTGGAAATAATACAATAATACGATTTTTGGGTTAAGTGATTAATAATTTTGGTTGGTGTGTTAGTCGACCCAAATTTGGGAAAAAAAAATTCATGCGGTCTGTTAGTTGCGACCAGGTCGCAAGCTAAAATTCCGTACAGAATATATTTTATTTCATGCACTTAAAAGACCGTGTGCCGTGTCAAACTTTACCATAATTTAGTGTCATACATTAGCTGCCAGTGTCAGGTTCGACATTTGCGTTAACACTTGTGACTTAAATAAAATAAAATAATATATTTTGTCTGTGTTGAAAAAGTCGGCCATTTTTTCCATTTTTTCACCGTTTCTTGTTTTTTATTTCGTTCGTTATTTGAAAATAAAGTGAATACGTAAGTAAATTCAATTATCTTTCCATTTATTATTTGTTATTGTGCTTGCTCAGTGATGAATAATTGTTTATATTTCGTGTTTAAAGTTTACCTAGTGAAATATTTGCGCCGACATGGTTGCCGATAAAATTTTTTATTTATCTTTTTTTTTTTTTTATTTAACATTATTATTAAACATAAATAAATTAACACATTGGATAGGAAATTTTATCAGTATTCTAGAACAATAATTGTAACATATTGCTTCCATAGAAAATTTAATAGAAATCTGAGTTTTCGTGCATGCGGGCGCACAGTGACCGCGAAGCAGTCTAGCGCTTGACAGATGTCAGACAGCATTGATAAAAAATGTGACATCCGACGACACTCCAATGGTTAATAATAGGTAACCTCTGGCTCTGACCTAAAGGCGTGTTAAGATCTGCTACTGCCGTGGTTGTCTCCAGAAACTCCAATATTAATTTTTAAAAATTAATTGAAATTGGATTTAAATGTAATTTTATTTAATTTATTAAAATGATTAAAAATTAAAATATGTAAGCATAAGAATGCATGACACTAGGCATTTAAATGCGGCAAACACGAGAAATTTTGAAACTTGAAAATTCTCTAACACTCGACACTGGCAAAAATAGTCCCTGAAGGGATTGATTGCCATACTAAGGAAGAAGAAGAAGAAGCTGAGTGTCAGAACAAAATTGACATTTATTTGTCTTTTGTCAGTCAAATCCTTTGTGTACTGTTTTGAGTTGACAATGCTTTTGATCGGAAATTTATTAATTTTTCGTGTGTTGAATTGGATTTGAACATTTTCAATTAAGTTTTTTTTTTAATATTATTCAAATGGATCCTAAGGAAATAATAGTAGATCTCAATAGTGATCTATACACAGATTTGCCAATGTTGTTAGATCGTTTACAGACGATACTAGACAATAAACTATCTTGCGGGACTTCTTTAGCTGCTGATACAATTGATATGGAACTATTACATGAAATTAAGAGTGCAGTTACTTTTGGAAATACGTGGGTGGGTTTTGGAAAGTCCTTGACGGACCTGAAGTGTCTCATTCAGGATGAACAGGGACTTAGGCAGCACGAAGTGTTTTTGAAATACAGAGCTCCAAAAAAGTTAGTTATAATTTCGACGAAGCTACCTCATTCTCCTTTATTAAATAATGAATATGCCTCAATAGAAGATGTAGTGTCAGCATTAAAAAATTATGTAAACAACTTAACTTTGTTCTTTTCCGAATTGGAACACATAGACAGCCTTTGTACCGTGATGGAACCAACAAACCCAACTTTTAAGGATGATTACAGACGAATATTATTGGGTGCGTTACTTGGCATTTTCAGTACAGTTCAGTTACAGAGTACTGTGTCGACAAAACCTTGAGGTCAAATATTTGATCTGTGCACCAATATTACATTACTGAGTTTTTTGTAAATTTTATTCAGATGATAGAACTTGGCTGCATGTAGAGGTGACCTTAGATGGTTTGGCAACTAACCTACACCTTGTTGGCCAGATGGACTATTGGAATGACAAACTACAGGCAGGTCTTATTACTTGGGATCATGACAAAAGTATTGTTGACAACATTATGACAGTATTTGGTAAGGATATACTTCATAATATTATTTACTCGCTTTTGCCCACTACTTTGCCAGTCTGAAATTGAAGTAACAGCAGCCTAATATGGAAACTTATTGTTTTCCTAGAACAAAAGAGTCTAGATAACACTGAAAAGTTCTCTAACTGACAATGAATGTCCCATCACATCAGAATCACTTCATTACTGTGGACACACAAGTGTTTGATGTTTCAGTTTTGATAACTGTATGAGCCTAAAAAATGCTTTGAAGAGAATTTTAAAATCACCAATTTTGTATTTCTATTTAATAAGCATTTACGAACATGAAAATATTTTTGTTTGGTGGTATAATATTAAACAATGGGTAAACAGTATAAACTTATAAGGTAATATTGTTTATTATATGTATTTTTACAGATATTGTGGACTTTGCCATTCCTGGAAGGAATGCAGCAATGGCCTTAGATGACTGTCAGCCAGCTATAAAGGCACCAGTGTGCAGCATATGTCTTTGCACCGAGTTACCAGACTATCCTGCAGTACCTCAGCCCCTGTGCCAAAATGCTGCATGTGCTATGCATTTCCACAGAAATTGTCTCTTTCAGGTAACATGCAAATTCAGTATTTTTTTGTATGATCTGAGGGCCTTTCATTTTTGTTTTTTATATAAATAAACTGAATAATAGCATACATGTACAAATTATCATGCAGAGTCACTTTTGGGTTAGGCAGAGTATAGATAGAGTACCATTTAACTGTAACCAAAGCAATAAGTTTGTGTTGCATATTCCTGTATATATCTATATTATATCTTATATACATAACATACAATGCCAAAATAATTAGTCTTCATTTTATGTGGAAGAAGTTGGTGGTGTGGTGTTCTAACTGTTAAACTATACTATACCTACCTCAAAGGAAAAACAATTAATATATGAATGTACTTACATGTATTTATAATTACAGTGGCTCGTGGCGTGTGCTGGTAATCGTCCTCCGGCCTTTGGAGTGGTCACTGGAGCCTGCCCTGCATGTCTCCAACCTATTGCATGTAGTGAAAAGGATAATTAAGCTTTTGTAACTTTAACAGAACTGATCTGTGATTAAGACTGATAGGTACTAGGTACCAAATTGTAAAAAAAAGTTGGTCTCAGTAATGAGCTGTTTGTTATTTCGTATTAAAAATACCTTACTTGAATTTATGTATTATTATTTATTTTTATAATTAACATAAGTTGCTAGCAGTGATTCCTCTCAATATTAGGTTGGTGATATCTTTGGTATTGCAAGCTTTAAAAGGCTGTACTGATGGCTTAACAATCGTGCCATAGCCTTGCAGTTTACAAAAAAGGAGACTTCCACATGCTCTTGCTCCATTACGATTCTAGTTCTTATACTTTGATTATCTAAGTTCTTATAGAATGATGGTGGGTTTGGGTCGAGGCACAATGGACATAGCATAAGCACAATTAATATTAGTTATTAAGATACAACTTACCAAAGCTTGTTAGTGATTGTTCAATAAAGGGGATGTGTAGGCCTTGCTCTGCAAACCTTTCTGCTGAGTAAAGTTGCTGGGGACTTCGCCGCTTTCCCGATAATGCAGAGGTTCGTGGTTGGGCAAGGCCTGACCTTGATCTAGGTAGAAATTGTTCAAACTCAAATGGCTCTGCCCATGACTCAATTCCGTATTGCCCCTGTAGGTTAGTAGATAGGTTATAGTCATATTGCTTGAGATTTCGTTTATTTGATAGTCGAATGTGATGCCAATGAAGCAATGAAACCCATTTTGCCTTTACTTTTTAATTAAAAATTACGTAGACATAATATTTTGTGGTTACATATAATTCAGTATAAACAATGTTGAGAGATAATGCTTGCACCAGCTGCTCAAATGCTGTAATTGCTGATAAAACATTTTCCTTAAATCAATGTCAGCAGTTTGCAAAGGCAAAACTGTTGAAAACTTCTGGTCTAGGTACTCCTGCAGTCTCATTTAAATAAACAATAGCAGATATTACTCAGTAGTCTCAGTACACATTAAGAGTTTGTTAAAAATAAGTTGTAATTTCATATGACAATGCAAATATAAGTTGCAGTCCTAGATGGGAATCTTTACAAATTATTCCATTGCAGCATGCAAAGCCCTATGGGTACACTTTACATTGTCATGCAAAATATCAAAGACTATCTTATGTGTAAGTTCATCACAAGGGCACAGTGTCAAAGGTGCGTGGGGGCAGACTGGTGCTGGAGCCCGGGGCTTCACCACTCTGTGGACCAGTTTCGCGGCCCACATTCTGGAACAATAATAATGACAATATGAAAATTTGGCCATTTTTAGATATAACAGAATAGTTAATAATATGATGAATTTTAGTAACATACCTTGACATGAATCTGATTTTTAAGCATTGCAGCACGTAAAATAAGCATGGATGTCCGCCGTTGATATTCTTTACCCATAGCAAGACTCCTTTCAAATGTAGTACTTCTTTGATCAACATCTTTTGCATAAAGAATTTTGTTGTGTGAATCAATGCGGGCCTGGATCTGCCCATCAAGTATTAGTTGCATTAGTTCATCTTCAAGAGCGTTCACTGTGCGATTAAATGATGTTGCCATCAAATGCATATCAGCTGAGAGGTATGGACTGAAGTACTGAATCAATGCCCTGTTGCGTATCTGCATGTAAAGTGAATTTAAGTGTGGTGCTAAATACATGTCTAAAAGGAGATTGTCCCTTATCTCATCCAGTAGCCTTAAGCAAGAAGCATACTTTGATTCATAAAATTTAAATATTATGTCTCGTAACTGTGGTTCTAGCTCTAAGAATAATTTAAAAGAACTGCTAACTATGACTTGCTTTTGTAACTCGGAGCGATCAAATGTGGCAAGTGCACACAATCCACCATAAACTGCAACATTATTACTGCTCAGCAGTTCAGAGTAGTCACAGTGGTCAATGCTAGCTGCTAAGAAATGTTTGGCGGCTGATTTATACTTCTTTGTTGCTAGCTCGGCCAGTCCTGCAGCACACTTTAAGCGTGTCAAGATTGACTGGTTAGAGTCCTTCCCTGGCACTTCATTAAAGTCAGGAGTGCTTTCTGCTTTGGACACATAATTAAGAACATGTGCCCAGTTCTGCAGATACACTGACACTTTCACTACATTGAGACACATCATTATAATGTGTTTGCCGCTAGTGCAATAGTCTCTAGCCCGTGAGTAGCACTTCAGGGCACTGGTGAGATCTCCACAATCAAGATAATGGTCACCTAGGTCATCATGTCCTCTTCTGATACTCTCCTTTATTGAATTTGTTTTGTAATTTTTAAGGTCTGTATCCAGCTTTTCCAGCTTTATAGCAGCTTTCTTAGTTTTTGATTCTACCCACATTGTGTCAAGTATGGGTATGTCCTGTGAGCCCATCTGAACTGCTACATCTGGCAGTCCAGCAGAAGCCACTGCTTCAGCCAGCTTCTTGTGAAGGGTCTGGTAGAGACTTACATTATAAGTTGTCATGACATATGTGATAGCCATCTTTAGAGCTTCTAGTCTCAGAGAAGGACAGTGGTCTGCTACAAACATTAGTCTATACAATTTCGCAAAGCCAGTGTATGCTGCAGCGTATGTCTCTAGATCCAGGGAAGGGTTGTCCACCACGTAGCATTCCGCCTCGTTGTTTTCATTGTCTTCTGGTGGAATATCCACTTGCATAGGCTCAGCCGTATTCTGTAAGAAACATAAGGTAAGGACATATATGCATTTTAATTACACTTTATTACAATATAATTTTTCAAATAAGTTTCTCTACTCACCATTTCGAACATTTTGCACCGGAAAGCCGACTTAAAAAAGAAAATACGCGAATTCCACTGTCAACGCAAGAAACCAACCTAAAACAAAGTGTTTCATTGTGTTAACATTTTTGTATTCCCTCTTTGGTACGTTAATCTTTTGGATATTCGATGTAACACTCACGTATTTAGAATACGTAAGCTGATGTATGTAATAGCAACAATTTTACGATCAAAATACCTTTATCATTACGATTCTTCTTGGCAGCGGCATTTTTCTTTTGACGAAGATATTTTGATGTTACCATATTAAAAAAAAAAACATTATTGTGTCTATGACTACACAGCTGACATTCTAGTTTCTCTTAATGTTTTGAATAAAGATAGCTAAAATGAAGTGAAACATTATAAAAAAAAGCTTAGCATTAAAAAAAAATGAAGCTATTCTGAAATCCTTTTGCAATTTTTGGCTTTATCCAGGGTATCCAGCGAGTGGCGACTATTACGACTGTGACGTACAGCGAAACACGGGTGACAATTTGTAAATTTCTTCGTCGATATATATAGGTACCTTAAATAAATATATAATTTTAGAGGGTATTGCTTTAGTATCCGCCCGCACGTGTAGCGGGGTTGGGGAGGGACAGTAAAAAAATTAGCAACCCTATGTATTAATATAATTAATATTCCATTCTTATTAGTTCCATAAGTTTAGGCCTATTAAGTTCCCATTTATAAAACTAAATAGTTATGTTGAATACTTTAACGAACGCAAGCACACTTTAATGGCGTGCCTACGCGGTGCAACCGACCCATTGGTATTTATCGCCAACTTCGTTTGTGCTCGACGTGCTCGTTCAGCCTTTAGACCCGGCCTTTGTTTTGTATGCAGACTTACATTACGCATGCGCTGTTCAAAGAGCAAGCAAGTAAGACATTGCATTGTATTGACTTTAGTGTCTAAATTTCTTTCAAATAATTTGAAGTCAATATTAATTAAAATAGTTATATTACCAAATTTTTTTTCATGCCAATGTTTAATTTGATTTCGAATGGCGAAGTATACCTACTTTGCAACATTCAAAAGCTTTGTTATAAAGAAATGTTTATAACCACAGGCCAGTAAACTGATCTACGTTTATCATAAATAGTATGTATTTTTGAAAATGGTAAGTAAACATTTCTTATTTTGCATTTCAATTAATTTTCTCCCAATCCATCCAATTCCACAGAAACCCCTATGACAAGGTATTATATCAATTATTGAAAGGAATTCCACATAGAAATAATACCCATAGGTATTATATCAATTGAAAGGGTTTGATGACCGTATTTAAAAAGTTCGTTTTTCACGTGCTGGGCTAATATAGGTAGGCAATATTAGTTAATAGAGGTTTTTTTGTATATTATTTATCTACTTCTACAATACCATGTTCAGAGCTTTGATTGTTTATTAAAATTTAAATAATCAAAGGTTTGAAGGTACTTGCTCGGAGATATTCGGAACAAGCTTCGCCATAGCGAGGACGGAGCAACGGTCGTTTTTGTGGAGTGTTTTGATGTGTGGCTTACTGGAGGACCGTGATGTCATCAGGGTCGATGGATGATATGTCGCGGCCTTCTTCTTTTCGAGACAAGACATGTATGGCACAGACAATCTGTCTCAGTATTATTTAATGTATGTACTATGTGATGTGCCAAAGTTTTGTGAATTGTGTTTTTCACAATTAACAGCGACAGCGCCAAAATTGGAGGGGGGGGGGGGGTTTGGTTTCATACGAAAAGCATAACAATATACGAAAGAAATTCTTGCCCAGGGCATCAGTGGCCTTAACTCTGGTACTGTCCTATATAAGTGTATTATCTATGGCTGGTACTGTGCGCATTTCCCTGCGGTCATTCTGCAGCGTAGGTATGCACTTTTCCTTATAATATAATTCCATATTATTAATAAAAAATAATAATAAAAATTAGCTTAGTCATTTCATTTCCCATTTTATGGAGACATTAATCAGTTTCGTCTGCGAACGAGTTGGTAATGCATTGGTGCGTCATTGGGCAAGGGACAAGGTTGGAAGACGGGTGCAGCTTGTAATGTTACCTACTGAATACTCATGGCACGACGATAATTACGATGGACTACAGTATTAACAAGATTTTATATTAGAATACCTTTCATATTATAATTATTTTATTAGTATATCTATCAATAATTATTTTATATTTATGATATCCGAGTAAATAAATTTAATAAATAAAAGGATATTGAATATGTATCTAGTGAATACCTAGAAATTCAGCGCCTGTTAGAGAAGAAACAATCCGCACACATCAAATTACTCAATTAGTGCAGGGGCAGATGAGTGAAATACTTCAGTGCAGGCAGAGATAGAAATCTAGGAATTTAATCAAATTACCTAATCTTACTTTTTTCTGTGTTGGCTCAGAGTAGATAATATACCTACTACGTACAAGTGTTGGGAACTCACACGCTTGCCAAGGGAACCGGTTTATAGGTCTTGAGTTGAGGAATGAATGGAGACGTACAGAATACATTCTTATTCTTAAGATATTATATAAAATATTATGTGACGTCAAGATTTGGCGTCTTCCCTCCAAGACAAATGTCATTTTTTTTCTATTATACAACGCAGGCATGCGATGAGTAATATTTTGGTACTTATTTAATATTGATAACAATTAATGATTTTTTATTGTCATGTAAAGAATAGTTTTCGACTATACATATTCAATACGTTTTTGCATCATACACAAATAAAACACGAAGCATCTTAGTAGGAGATGAAATTTATTTTTAGATAACGAAGTGTTCCACAAACCCGATGCGCACCGGGAGAGTAATACAAAACCTAGGAGCCGTTGTACTGAACGATATAGTCACTGTAATTATAATAAGGTTAGTCTAGTGTTTTGTTACTAACAGATTTTCGGCGGAAATCAGACAATCTGATAAGATCTCTACTACTTTTTTCAATTAAATAAACATGTAAATAGCGAAGATTAGTTTTAATGTGATTGCAGATCTGTGGTAGAGATAAAGATAAGGTTTGATTTTTAGGTGGCTGTGCGTGTCTCTGTGGGCCAGTTGGTGTGCGCTTATTATGAAGGAGGTGGTGATATTGGCCGTGGTGTGCCTGCTGCGCTGCGAAGGTGCGGTGGTAGTAAGGAGTGATGGTGAGACCGTCAACAACCGCCCCATCATCGGGGTCCTCTCGCAGGAACAGTCCAGCTACTTGCACACCAAGTTCCCCGAGGACAACTACACCAGCTATATCGCGGCTTCGTACGTGAAGGACGTTGAGGCTGCAGGAGCGAGAGTCGTACCCATTCTGTGCGTATACATTGTTCAAATATTATGAAATAACATAACTATTGTGTTCATTCTATGTAGGTATGAATTTTATTGCAGCTTTTCAATTAGTTTTTATTTATTTGGTTCTTCTACATTAGATACCTCGAACATTCAGAGTGAAGGTATATAATTTCGTTTTGGAGGTTGACAACATGAAAAATTTGCGACACGCTACACAATAAATAAATTGAAGGGGAGAACTGTTTGAAATTATAATAGAAAATTAGTTAAAATAATCATGACAATCATAAAATTGCACAATAACATAAAAAGATATACAATTACCAGAACAATATAAGACTGCCAACTATATGTACAAACATATATTTTATACCTATCATGTATTATTTCAGGATTGGTAAGGATCGCTCCTACTACGAAGAGCTTATGGGCAAAATTAACGGGTGAGTCATAATTATAGTGAACACAGAAGGTTGATCGTTCTAGAAATTATACAAGTTTAGTCACGGCTCAGAGCAACTTTTATTATACCTACGGGCAAAGTCGTAAGCTAAAAATATTATACAGACAATAAACTGACCAGAATACATATCAGTAAAGTGAAAGTCAAAACAAATATATCGGATAAGTAGTGTCGAGCCTAAAAGCGCATTAACAGGAAAACAATGGACACACAAGACGTTAAGGCACAAATATTACCGGGGTTAAAATTTGTTTGCAGACAATGTAGTTACAAAAAACAAAATTGTAGCAAAAACCCAGTAGGCTCGTATCTATTTATTCATATAAAACCTCCTAGCTTATAGTTTAGTTTAGTTGCAGCCACCAAACAAAGCGTATACTGTCTCTTTCATGAACTAGGTTATCAGAATTATTTCTTTCCTACATTCATATTGATTTTAGGATATGTATGTAATAAAAGTAGTGCACAGCCATAAGCAAAGAGATTACGCAACGATCTACTGTTTTATATTCATAGAACATAGTATAACTTATCCTCATACCGACGACCGCCGCATCCGCATACCATAGGACGAGCCCCGTGATGTTGAACGTATATCCTCTCTTTTTCCTGATTTCGTGAAAACGGAAGCCGGGAAACATTGTTTACATTTTTGTGACTGTCGCTAGAGGTGACGATTTGTTTAAGTCTTAGCGACAAAGAAACATCTACTTGCGAGTCACGGTAGAGTTGCCAGAAGTTACACATCATATGCGACTACTGTACGGCTCGCTTCCTCTTTAGCCAACTTAAATAAAATCCTACTACTACGCAAAAACTACTCACCGGATTTGGATGAACTTTGGAACACAGATAATTATAACCTGGATTAACACATAGGATACTTTTTATCCCGGGAAAATGTTTTTATCCCGGGAAAATGTTTTTATCCCCGGAAAATTGTTGGTTCCTCTGAGATTCCAAGTTCAAGTTGGACGTAGTCGCGGGCAGAAGCTAGTAAAAGATAAGTTAGCAGCCCCTAGAGCGTCAGAAGCAACGCATAGGTTGAGAGTAGATAATATACCGTAGGTAAGAATTGTAGCCTACGACTAATGATCGCGCCAATGTGTTGCAGAGTTCTGATCCCCGGTGGCGCGACGTATTTCAACCAGTCGAATGGTTACGCCGACGCCGGCCAGCACATCTACGAGATAGCCCAGGAGCTGAACGATGCGGGAGACTACTTCCCCATCTTCGGCACGTGTCTGGGCTTCGAGCTCCTCATCATACTTGCCTCGGGCCGCGGCGAGAAAGAAAACCGAATAACATGCTACTCCTATAGCAATAAGCCTCTAGACTTTACTACTGGTAAGATATTACATTTTGGTAATCAATAAGATTCCACATTTCTTTTGTTATTATTTTAAATCCGGTCTACTATTAATTGTAGAATGTAATTCTGTTCTTTCGTATATAAATTTAATTTTGTCTTATGAATGAAGTAATTTTTGAATTATTACTACACTGCTCATCACATTTGCCCTGTAGGAAAATAACTACCTACATAAAATACAGTTCATTGTATGGAACAGTATTTATTTTGATGTTATGTTGCAGCATAACATTAAATGCCATGATATGTTTGACGAGATTCCACTCTTCTATATTAACCAATCGAAGAGTAGGGAATATCTTGGCATAAGCAACTCCAAACTTAATATATATTTGTGTATGGTAAAATAAACTCTGTGTGAGGTGAACCTGGCTTTGTGTGTGGCGAAATTACATTTGTGTGTTTGTGTAGATTACCGTAGCAGCAAGATGTTCGGGGAGGCCCCGGAGCAAATACTGGAGCAGCTGTCCTACAAGGACATCACTGTCAACGCGCACCAGTTCTGTATTGTGGACGATGTCAGTAACCATATCCCTAATGGATAAATAGTATATATGACGGAACTGTTGGGCTAGTTTAAGTCAGGTGTCACGGATTTGATCACCGCACCAAGCCACACATTTACGTATTGGACATTTGTTTTTGTATGAGTATGTATGAATAAATACATTAATCAGTTCTCTTGTTTATTGTGAGCATTGGACAAAAAAAAATCACTAGAACATATAAGTACTACTTTAAAATCGCCAGAATCTACCGCCGGATTTGGACGGTGGTTTTAACTGAGGAGAATCCAACAAGAAACTCGGCATCTATACAGCCAGATGGCGCTGCATGATCATGTCTGAAAGTTATTATTACAATATTATAAATTGGTAAAATGTATGTGATTTCAGTCTGTGAGATTGATAGGCCTACTTACTTTTTGCAGAACCTGGTTTCGCACAACTTGACTGAGGATTGGCGAGTGACTTCCCACACAGATGATGACTATGGCGTCCAGTTCATCGCCAGTGTTGAACACACAAGGTTTCTCACACAGCTCTTACTTTATGATATATACTAGAGATAAAACTAGTACACAATATTCTTTGTGTATATGTAAATGTAAAAGTATGTTTTTTACAAACATGAACTGTCGTGAGCCGTCTCACGTGTTGACAAATATGATTCCTCTGCCTACCCCAATGGGAAAGCGTACAGTTTGAGAAATATATCGAAAGAGTTATGGTTGACTGTCGACTAGATATCCATGACTCCCGTGCATGAGAATTGAAAATGTTTAGTTGAATATTGTTATTAAAGAAGAACCAAAAGATTTAATTAAAACAGTTGTCTTAAAAAAATAAGTTTATTAAGAGCAGATAAAGAAACTAAATTTTAAAACAGGTACCCTTTCTACGGCGTGCAATTCCACCCGGAAAAGAGTTCGTTCGAGTGGAAACTCTCCAAGAATTACCCGCACTCGTTCGATGCGATCAAAGCGAACCGCTACTTCATGGACTTCTTCATCAAAGAGTGTAGAAAGAGTTCCCACGCCTTCGCAAGTGCCTCCGAAGAGAATCAGTACTTGATCTATAACTATGAGGCAAAATTCACGGGCGTGCTCGGCAGCGCTTACCACCAATGCTACTTTTTCGAACCTCGGGGCACCTCGGCGTAAATTTAAAAACTCCATCCATAAATATATTTTTTCTGGGTAATAAATTGATTCCGTATTGTTTATTTATTTATTTATGGTTCTTCAACATTGAGTATATTTTATAGAACAAACATTTAAGTAAAGAATTAATGCTTCAACAAACATGTATAATATAAATACTACTCCAGTTTATATATTATTGGAACAATAGTTATCAATAATGGTTTGAATGACAGTAAAGATTCGCCTCCATTCCAATTACAAGAAAGAAGTAAGAAGCGTAGAGTCAGTGTTTGAAGCTTGCTAAACTCGAATTTAACCAGTCATAATGTAACGGGATTTTAAATTTGTTACATATATAATTTGAGATCAGAAAATTCAATGACGGTTTTCACTCTTGAAAAGATATTGGATACTTGTAATAAATATAGGATAATTTTATCAGATAATTTTATAAGAAAAAATCATCAAGTAACCAAATGTCACTTTGATCACAGTTTATGCCAGAAACTAGAATGAAGTCAAGGTACGTGCCTCTTCCTTTCATGTTATACATATTTAGGAGATATTGAAGATATGTTACGTACGGGAAATGACTTTTAGGTCACTACCCTGTGGCTGAGTAGGGGATCCGCATATAGCGGCTAGTTGTTTGTTAGCGCTCATCAGGGGTGTTGTTTGTTGCCGTAACAGCGGGCAGCCGCCATTAGGGTGGGCTCCCCAATCTGTTACTAAAATAAACCAATATAACATACTCTGTACATAAATTCACTTGCGTAATGGATAATCCACCCGTTTGTACCAATCGCCATTATCGACCTATTCAATTCGCATATCATTTTATTGTGTAATCCAGTGGGCTTATTACGTATGACGGTTGCACGACGGTTGTAAAGATTCTAACGTTATTTCAGAACAAAACAAGCGAAATGTTCGTTAATTTAATTTTTAATTTTGCTGCTAAGTCGAAATGACGTCAGAATCTTTAAAACCGTCCTTCAACTGTCATACGTAATAAGCCCACTATGTCGAGATGTTATTATTTTCTATTCTCATAAACCTGTGTCTACAGTGCCATACAAGGCTTGGAGGCTTTGTACATGTAAAGCTAGAAGCTAGATCACATTATGGCAGTTCATAACCACAACCTGGCCCGCTCGACTCCTGCAGAGGACATTCAACTGGCTTAAATTGAGACACGTTTATTTAACAATTCTGCCATTGAGTGTGTTGAGCAATGGACTTTCCGTAATTTAAACTGCTTAAGAAAGAAGTAATAACTAAGTGAGTACAGCCACCGCTTACCATCAGGCGGGCCGAATGCTTGTCTGCCATCTTTTATTATTATTTATTATGAGCCCGCTATATCCTACTGCTTGCCCGGCAGTGGGATTGGGACAGGCCTCTCTTTTCTCCGACCACAACCTAGTCGTATAAAAAAACTGATCGTACTTACAATAACAACTCCACCATTAAGAATATTATACATTTATCGTAAATGTATCTATCATTTGTACGTTGTAGTACGTGACCTATTAGTTTGTTAGTAAATAAGTATAAATGTAGTTAATATCAAACATTTTGGAATATGATAATTATGTACGAGGAACAAATTATGAAGTATGTTGTGAACTTTAAAACTGTGGCACAGTTCCGGATGCTGATGGTGAAAAGTTTCATTATATAAAAGGCCATTTTAATCGCTCAAGCATCGTTGGAATCGGCCATTGTCTCAAGAACTTTTAACTGGAGCTGTGCCACTTTTTGGACTATGTTTAGGTTTCTTAAATTCGCTGTGAGTATTAAAATACTGTTGAAAAAGCTCAAAAACACATTAAAAAAAAATATTTATCCTGATGATCCTGGTCAAGATATTATGAAAAATTTATGAAGTTATTTAATATATTTATTTAATGTATAATTTAATAAAATTTGCACAAGACGATGCATGTCTTGTGCAAATTTTCAAAACGATCAGACGCCGGAATGCCGCTAAAAATGACGCTGCAAGATTCCGTTACATTGATAGTTAAATAATACGTACATACATACAGGTGAAGCTATTAACATCGTGTCAATTGTTCGCATTCGTTGTAATGTGTACAAAAAATTTACATAGGGTAACATTCATCCAGAAATGAGACCGGGCTAGGTAGGCCTGAGCACCATCGAAGTATCACCTACTCTACCATTAAGGAAGAGTGTGTAAGTATAATTGTTTCTGTGCAAACAGAGGTAGGGCGATTTAGGATTTCCCGTGGGTTTTCCCATTTAAATTGGAGCCGCCCGACTGGGGACTGTACCTCCTCCACCTTACAGAAGACCGCTGTTAAATAACACTTAACTACTTGATGTAGTGTTGTGTTTCTGCGGTAAGGTTGCCAGTGCTCCACGTGGATACGCTGGGCTAGTAGTAATGCTGCTAGCACAGTGAATCCTCATCAACAACATGGTTGGCAACCCGTTAGTGATCCCCCAGTATTGCTAGCGGCTATAGGCTGCGGTGAGTGCTTACCATCAGGTGGGCCGTGTGCTTGTGTGCCACCTTAGTGGTATATAAAAAAAGCACGTATCTAGTGAAATCATTGGCCATAACAAACTTGTAATCAAGCATTTCTGGATCAAAAATCAAGCATCAAAAAATTTATACAATTAGCTGATTGTTTTTAATTAATCGTAATAGTGCATTCTTCTTATTCTTTTGTTATTTACTGCGAGAAAAGATTGTTTTATTTGTTTAATTTGGTGTCACAGTAAAAAAACATATCCCAAACACCACAGAATAGGTAATTGTATAGTAAAGTGTCAACACAACGAGACAATTTTTTTTGACAAAGCTTATGTTGATACATGATGGTACTATTGGTACTTACTTAACTTAAAAGATAATGATACTTTGCGACTAAGGTTACCTTGTTTGCCATCAATTTAATATTTTTGTGGGTGGGATGACGAGGAGAATGTATCTAATGGTACATAATCACTTTGAGGTGAATAAACGTCATTGACTCTCTGCGTAAACAATGCTGAAGGTGAAAAGTTCAAACGTCAGAATAAAGAGATAGGTGACACAAGATGACGCTTCGTGGTGCCATGCGATATTCTTTGAAATATAACGGAATATTTGATGCGTGATGTCAAACAATAGCGATAAATGACTGTGTAGATAAATGATAAATTAAACGCACTTTTTTCACAGAATAGTTTTACAGCTCGGCTTTACATTTACATTAGTTACATTAGTTAACAGATAAACTTTTTATTTATTACTATTTATAATTAAAATTAATTGTGTATATTGTGGACCATGGTAAACGCCCGGACACACTAGCTTATATCGTTGTGAATATTTTTTTTCTCTTATTATGTTATATATAAGACACGGATAAAAACAATTTTAGATTCAGACTGATTTTCGTAATAAAACGTTCATACTGATTAGTTTGTACGACATCCGTGAAATATATTTAATTTCGAACCCGGATGTAAATTAAGTGCTAGTTATTACAAAGCTGTTAAATAATCGTAAAATAAGCATAAACTAAGTCTACTTGGTGTACATGCTAATCAAAATAATTATTAAGAAAAATATATTAGTAATATCTATACACGTGTTTCCTAGATCTCATCTAATCTGTCAGTTGTCACAGTGATATTATTTTATATAACTATTAACTATAGCTCAGAGTAGACTGCGTATAAACAAGAAAAAATCCTAGGTCTGTGGTACAAACTGTGGTGGAAATGTCAAAACTGGAGCGCTGCCAGCCTGCCATGTCAGTCAACATAGCGACACATCTATATTTGTGAGAATGTGTTTCTGTGACAGTATAAGCCATTTGATGCATTTCAAAACAATATCTCAATATTAATTAATTGTGCTATAAACTTGACGACTGAAGTTTATCAATACTACTTTTATGATATCGATTGGAAATAATTCACCTTGACCTCGATGGTTATAGTTTATTTTTATTCGATGCATAAATACATTTCAGACGCTGATTCATTGGTATAAAGGAGAAACTTAATTATTTATGTCTTGATAAAATGCTATAAATATGTCACAAAGGTAGATTTGATGGTGTTTAATAAAATTACGCTCTATCTAATCTTAAACCAGACTGGGATAGCAAAAAATTAGAATGTTTCCTGGTACACAAATAATGTTTAATTTATATTTCATCGTGCACAGGAGACACTAACGTTAATTAAATTTAAATTCAACCTATTTAATAAATCAGGATTTTTGTGTAACTTAGTGCTACGTCTCAGGTCATTTACCCGATCCGTTTTACCGCATCTCACCAAGGCATACGAAGTAAACTGAAGGATACTTAGCTTTTGTTAGTTGAACCATCGCTAAAGGGAGCCGTAAACGATGATTGATGAGCTGGTTCCACCATTATAAGTGACGATTTATACTATCATCGCGCCTAATCTGTGCAAAACAATTTATCAAAAGAGAAACAGGTTTTTAACTTTGATATTTTTTTGTAAATCTATTTTGTGAAGATCAATCACGTTGAAATAAATATCAAAAATCATTTATTCAGTTTAGGCTAATAAGGTTTAATGAAGGTCTAAATTACCACCGGTTCGGAAAAAAGCCAAATATCGTTGTATATAAAATGAATCTACAATTCCACTAATTATTACATTAATATACCAATATACCACATAGTGGGCTATATTTTATTTACGTAAATTATTACTTATTGCAATAAGTATTTATTTACGTAAATAAAATTAAGTTCCAAATATGCTGTACGTACCGTTTTGAGCAATTCTTAGAAGTACAGAATATAATCGTTACATTTTCTTTTATATTAACATGCTTAAGATTTCTTAAAAAGAACATAACCGTTTATATAAATTAAATGATGGTTCATCATACTAAATTTATAAACCTCAGCCTGGAACTGTTCGAACATAGTGTAAGATAAGGAGACCTCTAACTTTCGATATGGTTGAACCAATTTGTATCAATGCCCAGATGAGGGTAACTTTTACGAAAGTATTTTCTTTACGAAGAACTTTCTGTATATAAAAATAGAGCATGTCCAGTGAAGAAGG
Organism: Falcaria lacertinaria; assembly: GCA_951449985.1. Classification (NCBI taxonomy): domain Eukaryota; kingdom Metazoa; phylum Arthropoda; class Insecta; order Lepidoptera; family Drepanidae; genus Falcaria; species Falcaria lacertinaria. The sequence continues at coordinate 5,370,520 of OX602120.1, read as the reverse complement.
CACATGATGGATTGCCTGCTGCGACCCTTGCTCGTAGCCACTGCGACCTACTCGTATGTTCAAATATATACAATTGGGCAAGAAGAGGACCGGCGGAAAATATGTCAACTTACCTAATTCATAGAGCAAAGCTTTACGCTGCCTGGGTCTTCGTGAAGGCGATGAACTCATAACTTACTATTATTTGTCCTAAACTTGACAATAAAATAATAAATAACGTGTGCCTTCATAGGGCTATACCTGTTGTTACCTTACAAGTTATAAGGATATTTATTATACTAACGTTACCACATAATGAATTTAATCAAAAATGAAATACTCTCTGTGTACCGTCGCTGCAAGGGTCTGGATGTGATGATAAATCGTGCCTGGTAAAGGCCATCACCCATGTTTCATACAGATTTGGTCCAAATCTGAAAGTGCCGGCCACCGCATTTTTTTTGTATATTCTGTTAGAGCTTGTCCGTCTGAGCATTTATTACTATGCCAACCAAAGTTGGTCATTACAGAACATTTCATTTGTTTTGGTGATTTTGAATTCCTATTTTCAACAAAATGTATGAAAATTCAGATTTTCTAACTCAAATAAAATTAACTACAATGGTCCTACAAGTTTGGTGCCATAGTAAAAAAAAATCAGACGGGCAAGCTCTAACAGAATATACAAAACAATGCGTTGGCCGACACTTTCAGATTTGGACCAAAATGGATGATGTGCTTTCGTTAGCATGAGGATAAATGCTGGTCACTGGTCGGTATAAAGCCTATAAAATTATGATGATCATTAAGGGTAGTCACTGACTCACATTCTGTTTCATTTACCATTACAAATTTATTGTAATTTTGTCAAAAGACTGCCTCAATCCAGCAGCTTAAATTTAAAAATGCCGCTGTGTCTAGGTCTTAAGAATTATATTATAATCCAAAATGTATTACGAATAAAATAAAATCTAATTGTTTGCTATTTTATTTGTAGGTATGCTTGGCTACGAAAGGCTATGATACTAGGGTAGTATTGTATTTCTCTTGTAATCATTCACTAGATGTGAACGACCTTACCCTCAGTTACTCTTTAACAAATAGATAAGCATATTTACAGCGGAAAATTGCTGATTGTTTTGTATGTAATGTGTGGACTTTCGTAGTGTACGGTACCTGATGTGTATATTAGAATATGATACCAATATTTAAATTGAAAGATATAAGCCTCTTTTTTTGAGACCACCTCCAAATAATATCCCTCCGTATGGTATGTGGAGGTATGTATTTAAAATTTTATCTATATGTCATTTTATATTACATACCTTTCATTTAAAATTGGCTTTATTTTGTGACGACATCATCTGTCCAATAGCTTGCAGTTCCCCGAATTTGCCTGTTAATTGGAGTCTATCTATAGAATAATACAAACCTAGTTCTCTGAAGACAATGCATGTGGCCAATATTGTATTCAACGTGGAATATTATTTCTCTTGAAAGTTTCTTCCATTACCGAGCCCGTACAAAAGCCTTTGGGTATCAAACTTGCCCTATTTATCGGGAGCGAAGGTAATTGACTCCTGAGGCCGTTGACGCTTCTAAAACAAAAAAATGAACTGATATTTACACTTAGATTGGATAATGACTATGCTTGATATAATATTATCAATATAATATTGTAAGTGTAAAGTTATAATTAACAGATGAGAAGAAAAAAAAAGTTGGGTATGTGATTTTGTTGGGTTCCTGAAATAAATTCCGAAACCATACAGTTTTGCCATGTGCATTGTGCAATGTGTCCTCGCCGTCTATTTGTGCCATAAGGCTAAAATTTATTACCAATATACTTGAAAATGCCTTCAAAGTTATGGAAACAAATCCATAATATGTTATATCGCGTAGTCCAACGTGAGAGGTATATAAATAAATAAATAAACCACACATTTTTTGTTTTGCTACTGGGTTTTTTCATGGAAATGTTAAACATGTATAAATACTTTGGAATTTCTTATGTATCTGAAATCTTCTGATAATGGTAATATTGATAAGATGACTGACTGACTGACTAAAATGAGTTTCTGCCCGCGACTTCGTCTGCGTTGAGCTTAGAATCCTAGAGAAACCTAACATTTTCTTGTGCCAAATTTCATACAAATCCGTTGAGCCGTTTTTACATGATTGAGCAACTAACATCCATACATCAATTTTTACAAACGTTCACAATTATATATTGTAGGTGTGATTGTTGGAGATTGTAGGATGCAGTATGTTTTATAAATATCTCACGACACAGCAATTTATCAATACTGAAATCCGTTCTAGACTCTTACGTAATGGTATTATAAGATATTGTTTTATAAGAGTTTTAAGAAATTTTATTTATATCCTTTCAGCGCCTGTCTTACGTGGGAGGTAAGTCTTGAACTATAAAACTCAGTATAAGATCCTCAATTCATAATGGCTCGCCCACTCACATGTGCACATATTATGTCAGCGTTATATTGTTACTGTTCGTGAGTCTACCTTATAGACATTGCTTATAGCAATGTCTATAAGGTAGTACAGACAACAACGAAATCTTTGTATGCCTATTACCTTACGCACAGCACAAGTAGCCATCCTGAAATGAAGGCTATATTTATTACCTCTTAAGGGTCTATTTATAGTCATTCCGCGAGGCTATGCTTGGAGGCAGTTCGTTCAGGTACCTCTCTCATTGACGCCGGCGCATCGATCGGGGCGGAACCCGGGCTGCAGTCCCAAGCTTTGACCTAGTTTACACCCTCAATGAAACCGGGGTATGGGATGGAACTCAGTATAGATAGGTACTCATGAATATTTTTAACTGCGTTAAGTACATCATATATTTGTGTAAATTTCACGTGCATGTAAAGTTCATTAATCATCAAGCCAACTAGTTTACTATAAGTTTTTAAAATTTGTTCTTTTGTTGTTCCTCGTTGGTTGGGTATTTACAATAATGTATTTTGACGATAGGTGTGCTTTTCATTGCCGAAAACAAACAATCTTATATCATTGCACGATGCACCACCCGCAGTTTGTATTCTCCGTAATCGAATGTTCGGTAGGTTGGTAATTAACTATAATAACAAAAATACATAAGGTGTTAACTGCAGTATAACAGTAGTATAAGAGTGTATGATAATTTTCAAGATGTTTAGTTATGCGGTTTTGGCAGCATGTCGGGGGGACACCGTGCGTTTCGACTGCAGCGGACTGGGGTCTTTGACCGCGCGACCTAGTTTCCACCGTTGACGTCACGGCTACGCCTCCATGACGTCACGAGCAAGCCTCCGCGAGCTCATTCAAAAGTAGATCATAGCCTCGCACCCTGCGCCGCCCCCGCCTCGCACACCCTGCCAGCACAGATGCACAGTTATCACCGAGGCCGAGGTATGTGTTGTTGGCTGGAGGTCGTTTCACCCGACGGCCTTCTATTTATACTCCGGATAAGGTCAATCAAATATCATATTGCAAACAATAATACCTTCTTTTAATTTCAATATTATATACGTTAGTTTCAATTACCTGCTACTCGTGAAAGTATTCGATGTTTATCGTTTACGTCTCCTGAGAAATTATGATTCCAATCCCACGACTTCATCCATGTGGATCTGGAAAAATCATCTGTTTTACGTAAATATCGTGGGAACCCATTGTTGTTTTCCCCCACCCATTTATTGCTTAACTATATATTAAGTTTTCTTAGCTAATAATAAGTATTCCAAAATTGTATTGATGTCTAATACACCTTTATGTTGTTTCATATTATGTATAGCAGGTTATTAACTGTTTTTTTTTCAAACAAAAGAACACACAAGTATCTATTTTTTTTCCAAAAGATATTGAGCCGTAGGTATAACTATATTTGTGTATGTATTAGTATAGCTTATGAGCTAATCATACTTTAATAAGGATGCATTATTAAAGTATGATTACATAAACCGACATGAAACAACATAAACCGACAAAAACATACGCACATATATATAAATATAGTTAAGAATTATGAAGCATTTCTTCTCTACTCAAATAATATATCAATTATGTTATAAAGCTCGTTAACTCTTTTATAAGATCTCTCCCATTGCAAGGGAAAGCGTTTTAGCACTCGTATTGACAATAATTACGATGTTAGAAGTTAGGTTAAGTACGAAAATTTATTTGTTAGCTTTTGATATTTTGATAAAACTAATAACATTATTTAAATTTAGAATGAAGCCACGTAGGTTTTTTAAATACAAGGTGGGCGGGCGTATGCTACATATATTATATACACATTCAATAAAATATAACTATATTGGCCTCTTCCTGGAATGCTTTTTAAAAATAAAATTGCACCTATTCTATACTTATATAAGCGTAAAGTAATCAATGAACATAAAAAGCATATTAGCAAAACCTATAGGCTCGATGCAGGGTGTATTAAATTGTACTTCTAATAAATAAGTTCCGATGATAAGGCCTGTAAACTGTGGAAGTTATGTATTTATATGTATGTATAATACAATACAATAGCTGGATGGTTCCTGTGCAGTGTAGTTAAAATGTCTATTTATAAATTTATCCTTGACACGGAAACGCGGGTCATGCCCTTTAGATGGCGTCCGCTCGCCTCCTGAAGGTTGATCCAGTGGAAAGCCTCAGGGCTATTCAATATTGCAAGGCTTTTACAACTTTTCCAAATGTTTTGTTCTCTGTGAACAATAAAGCAAAGTTTTGATTGCAGTGTTTTAATTAATCATTTTTGAATATAGTATTGCTTTTTATTTGTTCAATTTTCTAAACCGTTTTTTTTCTCTGTGGTCTCGCGCACGCACAATACTTTCAACTTAGTTCCTTACTCATGTTATTCTATTAGGTTACTATTACATATCGGATTCAGGAACACAAAAATATAAGAAATATCGTATGTTTTATTTCTATGTTAATGGCGATAAGTGGTACTAAAAATTAGTATGACAATTTTGACATTTCGCGAGTTACTATTTCGAATACGTTGTCGACAATGTTCCTGCTACCGGCACTGGTCTGATTTTTATAGACATAGATAGGTAGATAAAACCTGACTTCATATACAGTATACAGAGGCATATAACGCTACGACTAAGGTGCATTTGCAACCATTGGTATGCAAATTATTCCTGCGTCATAAATACCACATCAAAGTGCACTTCATAGCACTAATAATGTTGGTGCGCTGAAAGAGCGCTACATGTTCTAAATTCCCAGTACCCAGCTTTGCGATTTGCTCATGAGCACTGCGGCGAAAGACGCTGCTTTCCACTCTTCCGCTAATGTCGAACAAAAGTGACGTGCGGGCAAGATAGAACCCAAATCATAAATTGCGTTGGTAGTTATATGAAAAAGCGCGCTCGTCACGCTCGCCCAGTCTAATGACGTATTCATCATATTATCAATGTTTTTTAATTGCACTACTATTGTGGACCTATTGTGGAGATCAGGATTTAAATCTAGAAAATTGGAATGATATAATATATTTGGGTTAAGTAATTTTTAATACCTTCGTGGTTGAATAAATATGTTACTACCCACAGTCCTTTTACATATTATTATGCGTAGATGGTTAGGTCCACGACCTCGATTACGTGGTTGTAAGAACATAATAAGAAAGCTATACCTTCAAAGAACTGAATTCTTACATACAATTTCCATCCTCTACCAACTTGTATGAACATATTGAATGACGGGTTCCCGTTCTCCTCATTGGAGAAATCATTGTAGAATGCTGTAACTGACGAGACGTGACCCTTTGGTCAAAGACCGATATTGTTTTAGGAAGATTTCAATGTACCCCGGTAATCGTGTATTGACTTTAGGTATACATAATAGCAATAATATTTTGTTATGTAAATTTGTGACATAATATGTGGTTTGAATCTATTGTAGACAATTAATATTATCTGAAATTCAAATCAGTTGATTAGAGTCCAGTCGGGTCATTGTTTTCTATTTAAGTTATAGGTGTAAGGTTGATAATCTTTGATACAAACGGTGCAATAGACTCCTATGACCTATGCTTGTATGCTCCACAACTTAATAACAATACGGTACAGGAACCATGAAACAATAGTCCATGGCTAGAATCAGCTGGCAACGTTGTCAATGTGTTTTGCGACTAACAAACAATTTAATTTAATCTTACATGTTGGTAATATTACAAATGATGTAAAACCATTATTTTGAGTTTATTTAGCATAGGGATTCGTTAAATAACCGCAATTCCAAGCAAATTAAATTTAAGAGCTGATTTTTTTATATGCATGTAAAAAAACCCTAAATCTTGTAAAATTTCCATAACCACGATTTTGGTTTATGTTTCTTAAATGTCCTGCTCAGTGCTGAATGAAGTGTCAACCATTTTTTTAACTGGCAAATATTATTGCACTGATATCCCAGCGCCTTTGCAGAAATCATAACGTAAAAAATATAACTTCGCCTTATATAAGTACTTACACAAAAAATTATGCAGCACAGAAACCAGCCAAGGGCTTTTGCTAAATGGGAACCGGAACAACAAGAATAGTTCATTGCCATTTTATTAATCCTGCAGCGAGCCACGTATCTGGGTCATGTGCGAGGTGGTTAAAGGATTAACCAGGTAGGAACCGGAACATCAAAAATTTCCCCCATCTAAGGTTGCGACACGACCTAGCTCCACTTCCAACCAATGAAACATGCTGTCCTATCATAAACCGGCGTATTGCGCGTTTTATATTAACGAGCAATTTTACACTTTTATAGACCAGCACGGCTTTATTGAAGCAGAAACTTTGGCCTAGGATCCAGTTACCTTATGGCCAAGGACGAGCTGCACCTAGCCTGATAATCGTGATAAATTACACTTTTACGGGAAACAAGCAAGTTGGTTTAGAAACTGAATAAAATACGGCTTAGGTAATGCAAAAATCGGATCGAGAAAAAATCTTTAAAAACAAATGCTTAATAATCGCCTTAGTGAACCAGCAATTGAGAATACGGTATATTACTCATATTTAGACTTTATATATTTACCGCTAGACATATCAAAATACTTGTAATAACAATGTGTTTGTTAAAGTTAAAAGCTTTCAGTGTTATAAGATTATTACAGTCAAACGGGATGGATATAGACATGTCCTGTTTGATCAGTGTAAAACCTATATTTATTTACTTGTAATTAAGAATATATATGTATAGTTTGGTGTGCAGTAATTTTGGTTTAGTTCTGGCTTTTATTATTGTTCGCTATTATGTTATTTTATAGCAATGCATCTGAAAGACATCCTATAACAATACAGTTAGAAGAAACAGAGAACTTTGCTTTAAAATAGTATTAATGTAAACATTCAATTCATATAATAGGAGTTTCAGGGTAATCTTACAGAATGTTGTATGAATGTTGTCACAATATAAAGGGCTAGTAGTGGGTTCGGTGAACCAAGTAGGCAAGTGTCGTCGGGTCGAACGCTTTTTGTAAACAAACTAACAATTAAACAATTGGATTGGATTTAATGAAATAATAGTCCTTAATACTATCAAATTGAAGTTCAATGAATTTAGAAATATCTATATTCTAGTGGAGTTCAGAGACTTTTGAAAATATATTATCCCCCAGTAATAGTAATTACAGTTCAATTATTGTCTAAGCAGATATTTGAAATTGAGGTCATGTTGATACGTCTTACATTTTGTAATATAAGATGTCTTTCAAACTAATATGCCGGTCATATAGTAGATCCACCTAGGTGTTAATCTCCAGTATGCATTGTTTATAAAGGCATTATAAAATACAATAAATGATAGATTAATTAAATAGTTGATTAGACTTATACGAGAATATGAATCAAACTGTCCCCTTTATTTCTTCATGAGACAAATGGAAAATTTATAAAGCTTCGTCGCAAGGTTATTGCTTTAATTAAGACATTGAGAGAAAGTCGCAAAGTGTATACATATTATTTTTAAGTAGGGACTATTTTAAGCTCATATGTTAGGATCGTTTTGTTTCTCTGCCTGTAGCTTTTTCCAACCAATCTCCAGTTAGATTTTTTTATATTTTGTACTAAATTCACCTGAAAGGCGTCTCGGGCATAATTCAGAAATTTATTATAAAATTATAAAAAAGAATCAATTTTTGATTATGGATAGACTGGTTGTGATTCTTATGTGTAATGGAAAATATGGTTGTTTTTTGGTACATTTTCACGTCTTAACTACTCAATCGGTCATCATGAAATGCATACTTGTTGTCAGGGGATCTACATAAAGAAATTAACAAAAAAAAATAACTTTAAGAGCAAGCGAAAAGTAGTGTAGCGAAAAGCTCAACCACTCTGCCTGATTTCCGCCAAAAACTCTGTGCCAAATGTCTACCTACGATTACGTTAATCTACAGGAGCTAGATTATAAGTACATACTTATTACGAGAAAGATGAAACGAGTGTTTGATCAAGCTTTTTTACATCCAGAAAAGATATTAAGTCGATTTCTACAGAAGCTTCAATGTATATTTTTCTGTTAGAAGATTAGAAGCAAGGTAGTCTATAAAATTCCAAGTTAATTCATCTCATCGCGGTATGATGAGGAAAATTAGGATATTAAATTATAAAGATGATCCATCTTCATTATCATCTGAATATGTATTTTAAATTTTATTTAGTAATAAAACAATATATATCTCTGGAATAGGTCAAACGATTTTAAAACATCTTTCTTTCTCCTGAGACTTCTGAAGACTAATATATTTTTGATACGACTAGGTAAGTGTTGATACGTGAACCACTCGGGGAAAAGCTATTAGGTAATAAGAATATCAAATATGGGATGTCTATCATCCATTACCTAGAGGAACAATTATTTATTGCTTTTACCGTACGCCTGGCTTAAGTACGTGGCCGAGATGTGGGTGGCTTATTTATAAATAACATTTAACTACAAGCAACCTGCGAGCTATTAAAAGGATATGTGAATAAAGAATGCCCTTCTTATTAACAGCCGTCATAAAGCTAGTTCGGTTGTAAAAACTCTATAAAATTGAGAGAGTAATGTATCTAACCTTTAGCTATAGATATATTTTTAATAGTGCAACGTGCACATTTTGAAACTAGTAGGCATATGATCGTACTAAATGCGTGCATGACTCAGAAAATCCGTCGCTTGAGCCTAACTTATCAATAACTTAAGAGTTTAGAAGAGCATCTTCCATGCATGTTTTAAAAGTAGCGTAAATATATATAAACAAAAGAGTTGCAGGAAAAGGGTTGAAAATATTTTTTAAAGTACGTCTCGAGAGTGAGAGCCGGCGAAGAAATGTGATTGTACACGTGGCATGGCTGTGTGGAGTCTTTGTAGAACGTGGCTCACCTGTTCACGGCGGTGCTCAAACCTTCATCGGTCTAAACAAACATAATTTAATAGGTATATCGAGTCTGAAACTCTTGCTGATCAAGAAAGAGACAGACAAAACAAATAATGAAGTGATTTCATTACAATTATAATTTTAAAAAATATTTTAAGTGTAACTGCTTTAAATACTATTTTATTTTATTTCTAATAAACATTCTTGGTTTGTACAAAAAAGCTGACAGCGACGAGAAAATGATAAAGCCTTCGATATTTTTAACGTGGTACGACGTAGTTAACTTTTAACATGAATTAAACAAAATATTTTTCCACATTCAATAGTGAACAGTTTGAGATCTTCCTGCTCTCGTGGAATAAAACGAGAATCTACGCCGTCTGTGGCATGAAAGGAACCGCGGCAGTCAGTTTATATAACTGCCTGACAACATTGACAGGCCAGCGATCGCACCCACTGGTTGGAGCGATGTGATTTTATTTTCAGTATTTAACACAATTCACGGGATAACATAAATTCAATTGTATATCATATGCAATTTTATGATTTTATCAGTCGGGATTTAAAACACAGTTATCATTATCTAAAATTTACTTACTCTAAGCTTTTTTTAGGATCCCAAAATATTTGTAAACGTAATAATTGCTTACGTCTTTTAAAAATGTAGACATGGAAAGAAAAGTCAGTGGTTTCTACACTTGAAGCACGGGCGCGTAAATTAATTAAAATGTGACAACACTAAGTTTTATACGACACTTTTCTTTCTATCTTGAGGCTAATAATTATTATCAATGTATAGTGTATAAGTTGTTTGCGTCACGGCATTTAATACATTATAAGAGGCTAAATTGCGGCTGCTTCACCCACTGGCTATTTGCGACTTTTTCTGACAGAGCTACTAATCTATTATAGGATGTCTAAGATAAATACATATTTTTTATTTCGAGTCATTCTCGTAAATAAAAAATAAAGTCTAAAATCATTATTTCTGCTTATTGTATTCCGGCATTCTTATAATGAAGTATAAACAGACTGATGACTATCGTCATTTACATAAACACCTCCGTATAGAAATAGTATTTTTCCGTATGTAGTAGTATAATTACGAGTATGTACCAAAGCATTAATGTTGGTCCATAATTATACATACTGCTGTAATGATTATAATAACAAAATAAAAGTCATCACCCTGGCCTTATGCCAAAGATAATAAATAATCGTATCCGCACTAGATCTGTCCCGATTTTTCCCGTCAGATTTTTGCAAACCATTTTACGAAATTATGAATATGCACATAAAAATGTGTTGTCCAAAGAGTTTTCTCTTTCGTAGATTGTAGACTGTCTACGCCTACTGCGCGCTATTTACTACGCCGTAGCAGTACACTACGAGAACTTGTAAACATCAATTTATTGATGGGTGTCTCAAGAGATAAACAGATTTTCGCCACAATAAGCCCTAACTGGTTGTGAAAATAACTGTGTTGATAACTTATTGAGCCTGAACTGCGCCTATGTCACGGGCATGAATTTATAACCTAAAACACGTATTCCCTACGTGTAATCACATCCACGGTATTTGTGGGTATGTTGATGTACTTGTATATAATTAGAAATACCATTTAAGTTGCGAAAAATATAATGAAGCTATAAAATGAAATATTGTAAGAAGCACTGTGCACCGCTGCAGGTAGGCGAGTGCAGAATGGACAAGCTGACGGAGGAACTCTCAGCCCTCCGCCAGAGAGGCAGCTCCAAGGCCGGTCCAAGTGTGACTGTTCCACCACGAGAACGGTTACCAGTCGGGACAGAAGACCTCACCCGTGCTATCATGGAACAGGTGGGATCAATGATGAGTGCGAGGTTTGAGGCCCTCGAGGATAGACTGCTCCCCGAGAGACGCCTGCGGCCGCCTCTTGCTGCGGATACGAGCAAGACTACCGCTCCGCAAGCTGCCCTACCTGATAGGTCTATGCTGGGACCTACACTTGCGCCTGAGGTGAGGCGGCAAAAAGCAAAGGCAAAGACGGCTACACAGCGACCTGCTGTTGTGCAAGAATTGCCTGCTGTTGCCTTGGGGTCCCAAGTGGAACAAGTTGTTCCAACGCGGGCAACTTCATGGGCCACTGTGGCGGGGCGAAAGGCAAAGCCTAAAGCTCCCCCGTCCAGTACTGGGGAGGTCCGGCCGGTGTCGACACTGCCGCGATCGAAGAGTCAGGCCCAGAAAAATACTGGAAGGACAAAGCCTGTGCGGCTGCCGACCTCAGCGGCGATAACTGTGACGATCCCAGAGGGTTCGGACGTTACATACGCAGCTGTAATGGCGGCCGCCAGGCAGAGGATCAAGCTCGCCGATTGCGGTATTGACTGCATCCGTAATAAGAGGGCCATTACCGGCGGGTTGATCCTAGAAGTCATCGGTGCCGATTGCGCCTCCAAGGCTGATGCGCTGGCGAGCCGCATGCGCGAGTCCCTAGCAGATCTGGGTGCACGGATTGCGCGCCCGGTTAAAACTGGGGATTTGAGGGTGCTGGACCTCGATGAGGCCACCACTCCTGGCGATGTGGCGGCTGCAGTCGCGGAGGCTGGGGGATGCGCGTCGGATGACGTGAAGGTGGGTGAGATCCGCCGGACGTCGAGCTTGGCCCTAGGCACAGTTTGGGTACGTTGCCCGCTCGTGGCAGTAAAGAGGATCACAGCTACTGGGCGCATTCGCGTGGGGTGGGTGTCGGCGAGAGTTGAGGCGCTGGAAGCGAGGCCTTTGCAGTGCTTCCGGTGCCTTGAAGTGGGCCATGTACGTAGCATGTGCCCGAGCTCCGCCGACCGCAGTACGCGGTGTTATGCGTGTGGCGAGCCAGACCATCGGGCTAGCCAGTGCACTCGCCCGTTCAAGTGCCCGCTGTGCGCTGACCTGGGCCGACCTTCAGACCACAGGATGGGGACAAAGAAATGCTCCCCTCCCAAAAGTAGGCCCGGGCGGAAGACAGGGGCCACGTCTGCCCCAGAACCGAGCGGAGGACCGACGCCCAGGGTGGGTCCGGTCCAGTCAGGCCGGAGCCTGACTGAGGAGGCAATGGAGGCCTCATAACGGATCGGCCCGTCAGAGCCCTTCAGTGCAACCTTAATCACTGTCGTGGGGCGCAGGACTTGTTCCTGCAAACCATCACACAGTGCTCGGTTGCACTGGCAGTAGTGGCGGAGCCCTATCGGGTTGACCCGAACCATCCTCGCTGGTTCGGTGACGACTTGGACTCCGTCGCTATATACTGGGGTGGCGGTAGCGGTGACCCTCCCTGCTCCCTTATAAAAAGGGGACTGGGATTTGTCGCCGTAAAGTGGGGCCAAATAGCTGTTGTGGGCTGCTACGTCTCTCCTAACTGTACCCTCGCCGTCTACGAGGCGTACCTGGACGGGGTAGCCAACTGCATTCGCGGATGTCTACCTCGTCCCGTGCTTGTCCTGGGTGACTTCAACGCACACTCTCGCGAGTGGGGAGACGCCCGGGATGACGCAAGAGGAGAGACCGTGCTGGAATGGGCGGCGGCACTCGAGCTCCGACTTCTAAATCGGGGGTCCGTCAGCACCTGCGTGCGGTGGCAGGGGGAGTCTATCATCGACCTGTCGTGGGCGACTCCCTCTGCGGCACAAATGGTGACGGGATGGAGGGTTGCGGAGGAGATGGTTACACTTTCCGACCATCGCCACATCATCATCGATGTGGCTCTCCGCCCTCCAAGCCACGGCAGCCGCCGCAGTGGCAGCCCGCCGCGACGATGGTCTCTAAAGCGGCTAGACAGGGATCAGCTCAGAGCCTCTGCCATTGTCGCGGCCTGGCCGGAAAACCAAGCTGAGGTGGTCCTGCCCGATCCCGAAGGAGAAGCCACCTGGTTTCGGGAGACGATGACGTCGATATGCGACGCGTCAATGCCCCGGACCAGGCCTACCAAGCGCCGGGCCGTGTACTGGTGGTCGGAGGGCATCGCGGATTTGCGCGAGGAATGCCTCCGCTCCCGACGCCAGTACACACGTACCCGGAGAAGACGGCGAGCCACTGCCGAAGAGTTGGATAGAGCCTACGGGGCCTACAGAGGTGCTACAATGGCGCTGCAGGCAACTATTGCAAGCGCCAAGGCTCGGTCCTGGAACGAGCTCCTCGAGGGACTGGAGAGGGATCCATGGGGACGCCCGTACAGAATGGTACTGGGTAAGCTGCGACCGTGGGTCCCTCCACTGACAGAAACCCTGGACCCTGCATTTGTAGGAAGCGTTGTTGATGCCCTTTTCCCTAGGGTCCGGGACAGTCCCGCACCCCCTCAGATGCTCTCGGAATCGAACACCTGGTCCGTCGAGCTGGGGGTGACGACAGAGGAGCTAGACCGAGCCGTTAAGCGCCTCGGTGCCCGTAACACGGCTCCGGGCCCTGACGGAATTCCTGGTCGGGCTTGGGTGCTGGCTCTATCCGACGGATTGGGGAACAGGCTGCGGCAATTGTTTAGCAACTGTTTGCGCTACGGTGTGTTCCCCAAAGGCTGGAAACAGGCATTGTTGGTTCTCCTCCACAAGGAAGGCAGGCCCGCAAATTCCTCCTCCGGGTATCGCCCTCTCTGCTTACTGGATGAGGCGGGAAAGCTGCTCGAACGAGTGATAGCTGACCGTCTCAATGCGCACCTGACGAGCGTTGGGCCGGACCTATCGGAAGACCAATATGGCTTCCGACGCGCGCGGTCGACAGTGGACGCGATAATTCGTGTTCGAACACTGTCGACGCAGGCGGTTACTCGGGGTGGAGTGGCGTTGGCGATCAGTCTTGATATCGTCAACGCCTTCAATAGCCTGCCCTGGGTAGCGATCAGGGGGTCATTGGTGTACCATGATGTACCCCCCTACCTGCAGCGCGTGGTCTGTGCCTACTTGCGCGACAGGTGCGTGCAGTATGTAGGCGGAGATGGGCAGCTGCACCGGAGAGAGGTGTACTGCGGGGTTCCGCAGGGATCGGTTCTGGGGCCACTCCTGTGGAACCTCGCATACGATGCGGTCCTACGTGTCGAACTCCCCGACGGCGTCAGCGTAATATGTTATGCAGACGACACGCTGGTGCTGGCCGTCGGGAACACTTTCGAGGAGACCAACAGGCTCGCCGAGCTTGGTGTGGCATGCGTCGTGGATAAAATCCATGAGCTGGGTCTTAGGATAGCGCCTCAAAAGACTGAGGCGCTATGGTTCCATAAGATGCCAAGAGGAAGGGAACCACCTAGCTCGTCGGTTCGCGTGGGTGACGTGGACGTCCAGGTGGGACGGTACCTTAAGTATCTTGGTCTCACCTTGGACGGTCGCTGGGGCTTTGAGGAGCACTTTAGCCGCATGGTCCCCCGGATCAAGAGGGTAGCGGGTGCTTTGCATAGACTGCTGCCCAATCTCGGGGGGCCCGGGGAAGGAGTCCGCCGCCTCTATGCGGGGGTCGTGCGATCTATGGCTCTCTACGGAGCGCCCGTCTGGTCCAAAAGGCTAGCGGGTGTTAGGCGCTGCAGAACTATGTACAATAGTCTGCAGCGTCCTATAGCCATACGGGTCGCACGAGGATACCGTACGGTGTCCTTTGAGGCGGCCACTATCCTGGCGCGGTTTCCGCCCCTGGATATTCTGGCGGAGATGGATGCTCGAGTGTATGACCGTCTCCGCCAGACGGACGGAACCGCCCTTAATGCGGCTGAAGTGAGGAGGCAGGAGCGCCGACTGGCGTTCGTGGCGTGGCGCACGCGACTCTCTGAGATGTCAAGCGCCCGCCAGCGCATCGTTGGTGCAATTCTGCCCAGCCTCAAGCTCTGGCTAAGGAGGAAGGGCCATGTCACCTTTCGGCTGACTCAGGTGCTCACCGGCCACGGGTGCTTCGGCGAGTACCTGAACCGGATCGGTTGCGAACCGACGGCGCAATGCCACCATTGCGGGAGTGACCGGGATTCCGCACAGCACACGCTCGGGGAGTGTCCGGCGTGGAGCTCGGAACGGCGGATCCTGGTCGCCAGGATCGGGCAGGACCTCTCCCTGCCACGCGTAGTAGCGGCTATGCTGGCAGAGGAGGAGGCATGGAAGGCCGTGGTCTCCTTCTGTGAGACTGTCATGTCCCAGAAGGAGGCCGCCGAGCGGGATCGGGAGAGAGCCGATCCCTCTCGGAGACGGCGACGGCGGGGCGGTGGCAACAGACGCCCCAGACCGTTGACCCAATAATCCAGGGTCGCTAAGAATTTGGCTATGGTATCCCCTGCCTGTCGTAAAAGGCGACTAAAAGGGGGCCGACGGGCCCGTGGGCAGCCAGAGTGGGGGCTCTGACTGCCCCTTTAAACGGGCCCGGGGCTGGTGGCAGCACGACGTGGCAAGTGCTGTCAAGAGCACGCGAGGGTCCCAGGGGCGGCGACATGGCTGCCCCCGGGACGTGCTCAGGCAAAGTGCAGGAGGGCACCGGTGCGTTCCACTGGAGATCCCGGAGCCCTCCTATAGCACGGAGGATGGCCACCGGGGGGGTTTTAGTGAGTCAAAATCTCACATTCCCCGTCTGCTCCCCTTAAGCAGGCGGGTACCTTTTTGAAGGTTTCCCCCTCGTCAACAAAAAAAAAAAAAAAAAAGGGTTGGGTGCATTTGCGTGAACACACAGTTTTGACATACACATACACACCTGTAGTATATTTTGATTTACCAATAGGTAACTTAATTATAACGTTATTATTAATTTCTTTATGATGTTACTATTTTAATTTAATTTATTTAAAACTCCGTAATGCCGCTTTCCGGGGTTGAGTGTGTGAATGTCTGCGACGCAAGTTTAGAAGGCTCAAGTGTCGTTTGATCTCAGTTCACCTGATCATTCCTCGACGATAGAATCTATGCTTCAAGTGTATGAGTAATCTTGTCTCGAGTATAGTTCTAGAGTTAATCTCCACTCAAATCTAGTTTTAAGTCGAGATTCGTGACTGAGCGTTGTTGGCGAATATCAGCTTGAAACTGCTGCAAACATAAATATTTTTCTACATTATATGTATTTTGTTCCTGTATAAATAAATAAATATGAATACATAATAATTTAAAAAGGAAAGGTATAATCATTGAGAAAAACTTTTCGTAGATTTTCATATAATTAAATATTTTTAAGGTTAAATACACGTGACGTGACAAACAGCTTTACTAGAGAAGCTACAAGAATATAATTTTGTTTCGAAGAACTTTTTTTTTTATACCACTAAGGTGGCACACAAGCATACGGCCCACCTGATGGTAAGCAGTCACCGTAGCCTATAGCCGCTAGAAATACCAGGGGTATCACTACGGGGTGCCAACCATGTTGCTGATGAGGACTCACCGTGCTAGCAGCAATACTACTAGCTCAGCGTATCCCCGTGGGGCACTGGCAACCGAGGTACAGTCCCCAGTCGGGCGGCTCCAATTTAAATGGGATAACCCACGGGAAATCCCAAATAGCCCTACCTCTCTTAAAAGAACTATTCATAAAACCGTAAATTTTTGTTCTTTTGAGATGTTTATTTAACTTTCCATTAGAAAAATATCTTGGACCTTGCCAACAACATTAAGAGCCAGCGTACACAAGTATATTGTGTAGGTACTTACAATAAGATCATTTGGTATATATATAAGTCAATTGATAAGAGGTTGTCTAGGTCGTAGCCGCCCCATGACGCCGCATTTGCAGCCCTATTATAGAAGAGTACACAAACAAATATTACTAATTTATCATAGAAATAACAAAATACAGTCCGAGAACGGAATTATACCTAATGTCGTTTATCAATTAACTTTCAAAAGAGAATCTTCTTTTCGGAGATAAACAGTTTGAAATCAGAAAATCTCAAAGAGCTTTCTACAATTAATAGGAACTTATTAGTATCGAGAATAATATCTTTTCTAAATAATTATCAATTTTCTTTTAAATATTAATAAATAGCACTGTGTGACCTAAACCCGCACGTATTCTCTGGGACTTAATTCTCTTATTAGACCGTGCGAAAATGAATATACTTTATAATTTCACAGATGCATAATCAACAAGAGGAGATACCTACTCTTATTTAGAAATTCACAGCACACAAATGTCAAAGCAAAGGTAGGTTAACATTTCGCCTTAAAACTTTTTCATGCAGCAAAAAAGTGTCAACGCAATTTCAAACGGAACGCATACCTTCTTAGAATTGGTTTTTGTTTGTTATGTCTTTGAATACCAGTGTCGGATACTATTTCATTTATGATATTATTTTCAGTGATTTTTTGTTCTAAATTGTTATGTACATCGTTTAAAAAACGTAAGTGTTTAAATTTATTTATTTTTCGAGTGTCTCCATTAAATCTATGGACAGCGGATTATTGTCACAAGAGCTATAGAATAGTATACAATATACGCTGTTATACAATAATGTTGTCGTGCATCTGGCCGTCATCGGCGGTCACTGGCTTGCCAATAAATAAATTGTATTATTATTGTGTATACTTTACGTGTAACGTTGCATACACGTTGGACATGGAGAATGTATCACTGATGAGATATTATTTAAACTATACAAATAAATACAATTGAACTGTCTGTTTGTCATGACAAAATAGCAGCAAAAAAAAAACCCATGAAAGTTTGAATAACAACCGAAGGGTGGGACCGATTAGAATTCACTGGCAGATACTTTTTTTTATAATAATTAGGGTATCGACAGATTAAAAATATAATTCAGTCGGAGGAAAATAGAAAAGAAATAAAAAAAAATTTTTTTATGCCCTAATAAGGCACTTAAGGTCTAAATAACCACCACGGTGCATACATTTTTACATCGATGTGGATAAAAATGTGTTATCCGAGAACACGAACACCTAAAGCGACATCTTTGTCTATCAAAGCTACCACGAAACGAGTAAAATCTCGGGCCGCAGCTAGTTAGTTATATTTAGTGTCTAAAGACCAGTAATTTCCGTAGATAGGTACAAGTATGATAATATTTTATTTATGAGCTACGACAGTTAGCTTCATGTAAACCTATATAGTAGTATAGTAGCGATAAAAACAGCAAAGCATGTTCGTCTAAAACGCGCTACATTTATTAAAATTTGAACAACGGCCATGAAAACATGTGACCGATAAGTTAAACAGGAAAAATAGAAACCATATAGGTATAATATTAAAATGTCACATTTCTCGCGCCACTCGGGAGGAAGTGCGTCACTAGGAAGCCTTTCTTTGCACTTTTATTTCCTTCAAGCATTGTTTCATTTATAGACAGTTTGTATCATATACCGCTATAAATAAGCAAGGGTGAAGCAGGTTTTAATTAATTTCCTTAAGTCGAGTCTTTAGAATATGTTAATTGTATGTTTATAAATATTCGTCGTCATTGGCAAATTTAATTGTATATATGGCATATTAGGTAAAGAGGCTAAAGAGTATCCGCAACCGGCGGGCATGTATGAAACGATTGCTGAATGTAAAAGAAGAAAAAGCGGTGTTCTAGTCAAGAGTTAAATGGTGCTAATCTCTACCTACTCCGTGAGGGACTTGGCGTGATGATATATAGGTATGTATGTAATTTAATATTCTTAAAAAAACGTAATAAATGCCCCATTGCCTAGGAATGAGTGTTTTAAGACCACTAAGGTGGCACAAAATCGTATGGCCTACCTGATGGTAAGTGTAAGCCGTAGCCTATAGCTGCTAGCAATATCGGGGGTATCACTAACGCGTTGCCAACCATGTTGTTGATGAAGACTCACTATGCTAGTGGCATTACTATGATGATGATGAGGAACAGAACACTTAACAAGTTATTTGACTGCGGTCCTTAGACGTGTGGCTTAACTTTCCAGATGTATAGACCTGCGCAGAAGTAACCGTGTCGAATTAGTAAACAAGTAATTATGGGTTTTTCCCAATCCTTTGTAAGATGGCGCCTTTGACGAGTTTTGGCAAGCTCCGAGACCACCGTAGGCGGCCTGAGTCACGTGAGAAATTCAATTAACGGCATCTAATTGGAAAGCTGTTCAATCAACTGTAGATGTATAAACTTGTAACTGGTTCTAAACTGGGCACGTGCCTTACAGTTTATAAATGGTTTAAAATTGCCATGTGTTTACGCTACTAATCAAATTATCATTGCTTTTGAATAATAAACGTAATTCTTGACTGCTTTTTTATTTTGTGGTAAAAGATGTACATTTTACCATAGTTTTCTTCAGACCGACAAGACAGAAAGTAAAATAACAAAACAAGACCATTTATGTCAATTACATAAAGAAATTAACTAGCCGGTATTCACGTATAACTTCACGTATAACGAGTTTGTAATGCAAATCAATGATAGCCTGTGCACCATGTGAACAACTATACATTTATTAAAACGCGGTAGAGGTCGCCTAGTGATCGAAATTTTATGTATTTCTAATGCCTTTTATTCATGTTTTATTACAGAAAAAAAAAACTTTCTGGACGACCTCTTCATATAAACTTTAACAGTGCCATTTTACAAACTCCTCCGTCCGCGTAATTTCGTAAAAAGGGGTATGAAGTTCAGA
Organism: Falcaria lacertinaria; assembly: GCA_951449985.1. Lineage (NCBI taxonomy): Eukaryota > Metazoa > Arthropoda > Insecta > Lepidoptera > Drepanidae > Falcaria > Falcaria lacertinaria. The sequence continues at coordinate 5,350,606 of OX602120.1, read as the reverse complement.
TATTAAGTATTCGGTTCTCTCGCTCAGTGCTAACTAAATAAAGACTGTTATCAGAACCAGCACACAGCTAAATAAAACTTTAAAGTTCATTGCCTTCGCACTTTACGTCTTCTTAATCCATGGAACATTTTTGCTTCACCACAGGAAGTCGGGAGTGGACAAAATACATACGTTTTCTCAGAAGAGCTTTCAGCCGTTACTCGTAACATAAACAAAGTTCATAGTGCCTAAACAGGTATTCTTCCATTCAAGAACCTTCTCCTGACAACAAAAAATACAAAAAAAAGTGTGATGACGTGACCAAAGGAAATAGAGATTCGTTTTCATAAATGTATATAGACATTTAGATGGTAGGAATGTGTTAAATGAAGATCCATCTTCATTATCTGCCTGCTCACGAGAGGAGCCACCATTCACAGTGCCACTATTTATGACCACTTTGATAATTCATCCTTACATCTAATACGAAAGCTAAATGACAAATTTCGGCGAATCCCACCATCTTCCGTCAAGTCGCTAACCAGTGACTCGTAAATGCTTTACATTATTATCATTAACATTACAATATCTTCGTATGACATAACTTCGCATGACAATATCAGCTACATCCCGGTAACGCGTTTTCAAAAGCATTTGTAGAAGGAAATTCATGTTCCTTGCTTTATGACATCTTCTTTAACTGTCCATAGAGGTCGTCCAGTAAGTATCAGTTGGAGAAAATTTAACAAAATTGTTCAGTTAAGTTGTTATTCGGGTGTTGCTATAAACCACAACCTTCTCGGGTTTATTGGCAAAGAGTTAATATGCGGCATAGTCCCATGGGCCCAAGGTTCCAAATCCACTGGATTTGGACAAACAACCTCTATTGAGTTTACATATTATATTTATTTACGACAGTTTATTCCGATAGCCCTCAACGACATAATGCTTATTAAAAGTGTGACCCGAATAGGGCTGTACAACGTTATTATATCTTTACTTAAAGACCGACTCAATTACCACAATTAACAGCGATTTTGGTGTGTCGTAAAATAATGAAAAAGATGGTAAGAAAATAATATTGTAGAGCACACAATTTGTTACTCACAACGTTTTTGTTTATATACCACTAAGGCAGCATACGGCCTACCTAACATAGTAAGCAAAAAAATGTTTCTATAAAAAAACAAAATAAAAAATTACCTTATTCAGTTTTCGGAGTCGCCAAGCCGAAAGGGCTTGGACTCGTATCAAGTCTAAGCGTCCATTATAGATTATAAGAAATTAAATGAAGTCCAGGCACAAACAAGGAAACACTGTCACCTGACTGGAATGGCGCTGAAGTCGTCTGCATACGTTTAGGCACGCGTTACCCGGTACCTCCCGGTGCGTACTAGAATCTATGCAATAAATAAAATGGGGGCTATATAATTTTATTATATGCATATGAAAGTACCTATATACGGTAAAAATAAAAAATCTAAATCAAAAATCATTTATTCAGTTTAGGCCCTAATAAGGCACTTATGAAGGTCTAAATTACCATACGGTAATTTAGATTATTTGCCTGTTTATCTTCCGGCCAATCTCTGAAACGGCTGAGCTTTCACTGGCAGATAGGTTATACTAACGCCAGAGTCAACCCTAGGCTAAGCAGTATTTAAAATATCATCAAAAAGGATATGGAATATCAAATGGGTGACATTAAAGGACGTATGTTGTGCCATAGACGGCGGCGGACGCACAATGACACGTTGGTACCAAATGATCTTTGGCTGTCTGCCTCTTCGGGGACACTTGTGGGAAGATGTGAAAATAAATGATGATTAATTATAGTCAAATTATCAATTTTGTATGGATGTTTATAATACGAATGTATTTTAGTGAAGATCGGGTCTTCGAAAAAGGAATAATTTAAAGGCCTTATTATGTTTATCCTTGAATGGTGCGATTGAAACCAGGTCATGGCAGGGGACGTGAAATTTAACTGGCGCAATTCAGATGAACGACATTCATCGAATTTTCACAAACTAAATACAAGTTGAGAGCAAAATTCCAAAAACAGCCACATCCAAATGCAAGTATCAGGAAGCGCTAAAAAAAATATTATCTTTTATTTAAAGCCACAGACACGCTACATAATTGCAAATTTCTTATAAATTTTAAGGCACATATTTTTTATTTTGAAATAATATTTCAGTGACTGTTTTTGATAGCATCAATCAAATTAATATCACGTTATTCTGCAAGGCCTGCGCATGTGATGGTGACCTACTAAGCATTGGTATCAAAGTAGCGATTCATTCATCATTCACACGGGGCGGCGCGGGGACCAAGGCTTCGACCATGACGTCACAATGTTGGCTTTAAAAATTACTCCCCTCATCCCGCACAACGCAGCTGCAGTCCTTTCTAGTGACCTACTAACCCAAAATGGGCTCCAAGTGACGTAGGCAACTGTACAACCCTGGCAACATATCGTATTGCTGGAGCTTGATGTTTGTATAGAACGCAAAGCAAAAGCTGTTGGAAGGGTTGTTGTTGTATTTTCAATGGAAGTTTCTACGTTGGCCCTGTGATCACACATACACACGGTTTCATGTGTCGAGAGGTGGCTCAGTGGGTGTGTCGAGCGGCCGTGGCTGGAGCCCCTCATGCCAACCATCAGTTACTGCTTGAGGAACCACAGATATTGCTGCATTGCCATTCATATCTAAACAATGTCTGAAATCGGACATTCCAAGCGCTCAAATACTGAGGTCTTTTAATCACGTAGATGGATCTATTTGACTCCGTTACGAGTATATCCACGTTTCATGTTTGGTTAGTTACCTCAAACGTGTATTGAGTATTATTCCCTTTAAGTCAGTAACAGCGAGTCAGTAAGTGTAAATGAAACTGATAAAGATGTTTGAAAGAAGTCAAGTATTCGATCACGAGCCGATTTAAATGTTTTTTTAATAATATTCATACGAATTAAAAGATAAAAACAAACATTTACTGTAATACAAATATTTTTAAAACAAAATAATTTCCATTGATAACTTAACAATTTTCTCCCATGCCTCTTCAAGAAACAAAAAAAATAAACACGAACCTTTAGACAAATTAATTGTGACAATGTAAATAATTTTATGAACGAAATAATGTTATTTTTATATATGTAGGAGGTAAACTACCGTAAGTCCCGCCTGACGGTAAGATATGGATGCCATGGCCTATGGATGTTCGCAACACCAGATCACTCGCGCGTTGCCAACCCTGAATTATCTTACCTACCAATTGCGCAATTCTTTTCAGAAGGTGCTCGTGAGGGCCTTATCAGTGACTTAATTGGATGGAGCATTCATTATATCTTGACTATTGGTGTGTTTATTGAGTGTGCTTACTGTTTCATGATGCCGGTTGGATTTATATCAGGATTTTTTTTTGTATAGGAATCGTATTACTTGCTCCACTTTCAGTCGGATGAACAAACTAATCATCACAACACACCATAACAAGTAAATAGGAGCTTGGGCTAAGCAAGCGCTTTAAATAAAACATATTAATTACCATGGAGATTTTATATTTCACTCGACTTGCCAAAACTATATTATCTACTCTGAGCCAGAACTCTTAATATGTATCTATCAATATGACCCTTCGCTGTATTCTATTCCTTCTACTTAACTTTTCTCTACGAGTTTAATTTGTCTGACTTTCACTTATTTACATACGTACAAGTATAACATAAAGATTATTTTATTAAAAACAAAAAATATTCGTTAGGGAATGTACCGCTACTGCAACGTGTGTCTCGGCCTATCATTGTAAGATGTTACTGATGTTAGTCTGAAATACATAATTATCATAATGCTTCAATGAAACTGTAATCAGAACAATTAATGCTAAACAAAAACTCGACTGCGTTAAACTGGAAAATGTTAAGATGATGGTTGTCACAAATACCTATCGATCGATATTACACTTTATGATAATCTATTAGAAGCGTTAGAGGGCACCTCATTAAGCTGAACCCAATGGTTACTAACGCTCATGCGTCAGCACGACTAGAGACGATGCGGCCACCTGATGCGCACATTATGATAATTGATCATCGCCACGTCATTGCGGTTAAATTGGTCAGGCGCGGGTGAAACGATTGGCGCCAAGCTACGCCTGATTCTCGGCGCATTTCCATTCAATTATATACCTCACGACAATGTCTAATAAATACACAACGTCTAATCTGCTCTTTTGTAGTTAAACCTCAACCCTGAGATATATCAATATCAAGTACTTGCGTATTCGATTGAAAACTTTCAATCTAATATTTAAGTTTCTGAAACAATCTCATTGTTACATTGACAGCCCTCAACCGGTACCTACACACACCGAGCCTGTCACCAAGCCACTCGCACCGCACACCGCGTACATCACGAGCGGATCATAATCGTTGTTTTGATTTGCCTCTCTAGTGCATTCAATGTATAATACTGCCTGGCTTGCAGTACTTACTGTTATAAAAGCCTTTAAAGCCCGCCAGGCGACATAAACGTTTAATAATCACGAAAATTGTGTCGCGGAAAACCATCTCCATAGTACAATGGAGACGGTTATCTTGGTCGGCCGATGAACTTATTCTATATTCTGATGTATTTTCGCATGATTTACATACTCGTTACTACGATTTCCAGCATGTAATCAATCCAAATTTTCCCTTTCAGTTCTTAAAACCAGTAAGTAACATTAAAATGCATTATTTAAAATTAAATTAAGCGTTAAAATAATTCATCTTGTACAATTACCTCTTTGATAAAATATGTCCGGGGTCTACGCACCTTTAACTAAGAACGAATTATAGATGAACAATTTTATATCTTTTTGGCAGCAAATACGGCCAAGGTAGGCTTGAGAGTATTTCATAAAAAATATACAATTTGTTTCGTGTACGACTAAAGTAATATAATTTCGATGAAAATGATTCGGGTCGGTGAAAAGTCACGGACCCCGAGATTAGTAGTGACGATTGGAGCATTGTAACTTCAAACTTAAATCAACTTAGATTTCATGTAAGGACATGAAGATACACTAGGTTACTTGTTGCCATGACCTGATAAATTTTAAAGGTCTGTGGAATTTCAAAATTAAGGTTTTTTAACCTTGATGCTTCTTTATTCATTACAACGAACAGCCTAAACCACTATGTTATGAACTTTAAATATCGTACCGTAAGTGCTTCTTATGAAGTAGGCACTCATTAAGAAAGGATTTTAAGTATCAGCCTCAAAAGGATTGAAGAGTAGTATGAAAATGTATAGATTACATCGACGACACCGTTTGTCTGATGTTTAGTACACCTGACTGCGACGCTGGGTGTCACGAATTCGATTCCCGGCGGTGCAGAAAAGGGAGCATAATTATGTCTGCACACGCGTAGCTCGACCCCATGTATTGGTTTTTGCATCTACATGTTTAACTCCGAACATTAGTTACATTTTAATTTATCCCAAATTTGCAACGTAATATAATATATAGCTATAAAAAAAACTACGACTGAGTCGTAGGGTATGAATACAGAACTACGTGTTTCTAGACTTTTTGTAATTCCCTAAAGGTTATAGTGGGATGAAAGTTTGTTCAAAATGTTGTCATGTTTATTTTTCCTAGACGTAAATTGCAGAAAACTATGGCAACGCGGAAACTGGGCGAGGATCGATAGATGCATCCAGGTCATTGAACCTCGCTTTTTCCCCATTCAATCTCAGTTTGATATTTACCTTGGTTATTTCTAAATCCATACATATAATATATAGTTTCAGTGTCCAAGGCTTTCGTATAGTACATACGTACATACTTCCGCTGCGTATTAAAATGTTCTCCATAATTCGTTTAGGTATCCTCAAAGGAAAAACCTGACTTAAAGCATACAGGAAGATTACGGCGAAAATTACAGTCTTTACGGATTTTTAGTGCATAAACTCATAATTTGGAGTGGTAGGGATGAAATTCTTATCCTAGGGCGGTACTCGAGTTGTTCTGATTTTTTATAATGTACTTTTTTTCTTACCACTAAGGTGGCACACGAGCATACGGCTAACCTGATGGTAAGCAGTCACCGTAGCCTATGCTGCTGATGCGGACTTACTGTGCTTGCAGCATTACTACTAGCGCAGCGTATCCTAGCTCAATTACAACCTTACTAACCGCAGAAACAGAATACTACATCAGAGTAGTGTTATTTAACTGCGGGTTTCTGTAAGGTGGAGGTACAGTCCCCAGTCGGAGGGCTGCAATTTGAATGGGAAAACCCACGGGAGATCCCAATTCGCCCTACCTCTCAGAAGCTAGCTAGCTGTGCCCTCGACTTCGTAGCTTTGATTAGTTTAATATTTTTGTGCGAAACCCTAATACTTTTTTAAAATATAAATTTGTTTAAGTATTGTTTATACCATCAGCTTTCTGCCAGCGAATTTGCTTTGAAAAACCGGTAGGATTCGAACTTGCGACGCTAGTACAGCAAGCCACACTTCAAATACCATACGGCTCATTCTCAGATATTATATGTAATTGCCATATAAGTGTTTTCAGCCGAATCACGTGTACCTGTGTGAATCACATTGCGAGGTTAGCAGGTTGCCCCGGTTGGTATCAAATACAGAATCTGTATTGAATTAAATGCCATTTGCAAACACACGGGTTCCCTAAAGAACTTCAAATGGTCATAACTTAGTGTGGGTAGATCGCAATCCTCTAAAAAACTATTTACAATTTTTTTTATGTTGCGTACTTCCTCCTACACTCAACTTGTATTGTATAAAAAAATACTAAGGACATATAATGGATATAAGCTCGTTACAAGTATATTGTTACCAAACTAAATTTAAGATCATTTGAAAATGTTCTTACAAAAACAGCAGCATTAGTGCTGTTGAACAAGCAAGTATTTATCTACCATTTTATAAATTTAATTAATTATTGTTTTGAGTGTAAAGATTAATGACCTATCAGACAAAGCGTTTGAATTTTTGCATATTCGCTATTCGTCAGAAAATATGTCGAGCATGATTCTGAGCTGTTGTGATTGGTAGTGCGGCGAATAATCGTTTGGAAGCGTTTGTATCTTGTCGCGTCGTATTTGAGATCTAAGAGAAAAAACATGGAGTAATTTTTCATTTTTATTTTATTACGAAAAAAATATCTTAATTCTAAGTAAAATTATTTAACGTCTTATGAATTTAATACATTTAGAACCTACATAGTATATAATAGCATAACTAATTGGGTGATATATTGAACAATATAGATCGATTTATAAATTGACAATACAGTAATATAATGTTCACAATTTCGACATTAATTTGGGTAGATTTACTCATTTCATACTAAATGAAATGTTTTACTTAATGTTGGTATTGATGCAGTAGGATATTAAATTCCGTTTACGAAATTATTAACGGTTATCACGTTAAGGTACATAGTAATTCTTAATTGTAAAAAGGTACATTACAACTAAGAGTACCTACTTAGTTACAAAGTGGAAAGGCACTATGTTTGAATAATATAAATGCTACATTAGACCGTCTCTGACCACACTGTCACAAGTGTATTTAGTCTATTACCTAATTATCGTATAAAAATGGTTGCATCTTTAGTGCCACATACATACAAGTACTGGTGTAATAAAAGTTAATTTGAATCTACTGTAATTAATTTTGGTGTTCTAGGGTGCAAATGAACTAAGAACTATGAAAATGTTTAGAGAAGTTGAAATATTGCAAGCTAGCTAACTCAACAGACCAATTAGATAGGTATTTCTCATCGGCATTCGCAGTCTTTTATGTCTCTTAAATAGAACTTAACAATTCACAGCTCAACGTGCAGCGAGCTGCGCTAGTGCGACTCGCCGGCTCCGCTCCTTGGTCGTTGGTGAAGACGATGCTTTCTCGGCTACACGCCACAGATTCACCGACTATCTACTGATATGACGAGAAACATATCACTAGCGTTTTTATTGTACATATTTCAAGATAAGTTTTAAGCAGTCTTGTTATCCCCCGTGTTCGGTCTTCAGGTACAAATCTCATTTATCGGTTTAGGCCCATAGGTGGACAACAGACGGTGTGACGCGGCACCCTCTGGGTTGGAAGGCCAGAGAGCCCACGTACGTATGTGTACGTGATTGGAGTCCTGAGGATGCGTTTTGGCTGCGTTTGCTTCTTAGGTTGACGTGTCCGCTCAGTTGGTGAGCAGGAGTTGGATCGGGACGTTAGACTGAGGCTCTGTAACACGCGGCGGAGTGAAACGGTAGAGCGGTGCCGTCGCTGTCGCTCGGAGCCATCGCTTCCTGATTCACTGGTGGAGCAGGATGAGCGGTCGTCCGAGCGCCCGTTCTCTCCGGACATACTCTCGTTACTTGTCGAGCTGCCCATGGAGTCATCGTCTGTAGAACGACGAGAAAGCCTACTGCTTATGGCTTTCAGCAGACGTCCACGCCGAGGTGCTGCGATGGGTTCCGGCATCTCTTCAACGGGAGGACACACCACTATTTTCGGCGTCACTGACTGGCGTCGAGAATTCGACTTGGAAGACCGCTGCTTCGATACTTCTTTCACCGATAAATTGCCAACGAAACTGTCACTTGTGGCAAAATCGACTTCTAGTTTGTTTTTCATAAGTTCGTTGTTATCACCACTTTCACCCGTCAATACACCTGGGTTTCCCAGAAGTATTGTCATCAAATAACTTGTTTTAGAATTTTTTTAGTAATGAAAACTTTTCAGTTTTTCGTGTGCCGGTAAGATTCAATACTGTACAGGTCACCTCACTAAGGCGTGTAGCGAACTGATTGCCGTCGGCAAACGTGCGGGGCTTATAAGGAATATTACGGGCATGCGCAGTGGTGTATTCGGGCGACATGCACCGGGGGACTGGGCGTCCTGCACCCGAACCCCGCTGGCCTCGCGCGTCAGAACTTGCTGCAATAATGCGCACCTGAAATAACTTATTACAACGTGACTCGGGATTATCTCCAGCTTGAGCAGGAATTGTACTATATTTGTATATAGTTTACACAGCGAAAGGTACTTCCTAGCCGCGTTTGGCTGCGTTCTTGATGATTTGGCTGAATGATCTTACAATGAACTTTTGTTTTTCTTAAATGATGTACACTTGTTTTATTTTATTTCTTTTCCTACCATTTTCTGCTAATTGTAAGCGTTTATTATAAATCACACTTTACCAAGGGTACACAAAAGGATACAGGGTGACGTTTTATGTAGTAAAGTCTGTATTTTTTTCTCTAGAACACGCGAGCGAATCGGCAGGTAAAGATAGAAGAAGAAGAATGAGAATGTTTTGATGTATGTTTGTCAATTACGTCAAAACAGTCGAACAGATTTCAATTAAATTTGGTATGAAGATATCTTACAACTCGAAGTAGAACATTTGTATCTCGCAAAATAAGCGATCCCACGTGAGGCACAGAATTGAAAAATAACATTTCTGTTCTGTCACGGGGGCGGAGTCAAGCGCAAAAGTTAGTTGCTTATAAATCAAAAGACGATCATTCTTCGTGAACGACGTAACAAAAAACACAAATGTATATCTGTGCAAGATTGTTTACACTAAATCTTCAATTGTTTGTGATGTTACCTCAGAATAATTTAACAAACAGTTTCAGCATGCTTACAAACAGATATGTATAACAAAGTTTTCCAATAAGGTTTAATGCGACCAATGAGGCATAAATCGGAATGCGTCGGAAACACTCATTAACAATACCTAGTATTAGTATTATAAGCTTAAATCAGTCCCTAAATACCATTACGCTGTAATACATTGGGAGTTGCGTTATCCATTGGTGCTATCTACCCGTGTGTGGTTACATCCGCCCACGCTGGCTTATTTCATTATCCCTTAGAACAAGCGTAACCTGCACGCATTCGTACATAGGCGAAGAAAACACTAGACCTACACAACGCTAGAACATACATTATCACTGCGAATATGGATTTTCCAGCGTACCCAAAGTGATATACATTATATTTATACTATAAGGTGCCAACTGTAATGCCTGATGGTACGCGGACGTACACACTTTACCAATTTTGTAGTGTCTTCTGGCCAGGTAATGTCAAAATATAATATATGAATAATAAATCTTGTATCTTACATGAGATTAATCAGTGATTTTTCTAATTAAAATAATTGAGGTAGATAGCTAAAAAAACTCTAGATTTTATATATTCCTCCGTAATTGGAGCATGGCGCACGGCCGCCAGCAATAGGACGTTAGTGACAAAAAAATAGCACAAAAAAACCTTGTTGGATGTATGTAAATTAGTAGGTATATGGTGATACTTGTGTGACAATTATAGGCTAACATAATTTTGATTCAATATTTAAAAAATAGACAAGGAAGCCGATAATGCCTAGAAAATTGAGTTCAGTTGAAATCCGAAGTGAACGCCTTGAAATATTTTTTTGCCTATTTATGATAGATGTCGGTTCATATTTGTTGCTTCTAAATGTACTATATTCAGTGATACGGATTAACACTTCATATATCTAGTGTTCTGAAATGTATTCAGAGTAGAAGAGAAGTAGGCACATATATCTAAATAATAAATTTAAGAGCTAATCTCTTATAGGTGCATGCAAATCTTTCCACTTTCAACTTTCTGCAAACTCATTGAGCGTGTGAGTGATTTATAACAAACTGAAATAACAAACCGATTATACAAACTTTAATTTGAATAAATAATCCCAAAATTGAGCTAAGTTAGCTGTCATCCAATAGGCACCATTTGCCGCGTCCGTCAGTCATTCCACGCTATCATTATTCCAAACATGGCAGGCTGCGGGCAAGGGAGCCGGCTATTTTTAGTAACACGCTTTGTTTGCAATGCTTAGCCTATACTAGACACTCAATAATAATGTATAATAAACATGCCTATACATAAGCCGCTGACCGCGAAGATACGAGTATGCCGCGATACGATGCTTGATAATAGGTGAAACGAACGAACAAACGAAGTTCGCCACGTAACATTATGTATATATACAATATTATTGACTGATTATCGGTTATGAAATACAGATTACATCAGAAAATTATTCGATCATATCATACATACCTATTGTTTAATTTAGTTTAAACACCAAATTACACTTCTGTAACGCATTGTTGTGTCAATATGCAAATTTCAACTGTAATTACCTACTAAGATGATATTGGTGCCAATTCTGTTGTTGAAAATGACTAAACTTAACTAATTTGACAGATCTAAAAATATTTTCATATATAGGTATCATACACATGAGAAAGGGATAGCAAGACTTTTAGACCTGTCAAATTAGTTAGGTTTAGTCATTTTGAACAACAGAATCGACGTCAATATCTTACAAGAGTCATTTGGGTTTCGTTTGATATGGGTCATATATTTTATCTGTAGGTTGTTTTATATTTACTGTTTTTTTAATAATGTAATCGATTGAATATTATTACATAAAAGCGAAACAAAATGTGTTAATTAGAACATAAACTGTTATATAAATAAAATGATCGGAAAATATAACTTTAAGTGTAATTTGTCGGCGACAATATATCAAACGCATTACAAAGTCTCATTGGACAAACTATTAAAGCGCATAATATTTATTTATATCTATCTGTGTGGGTAGATTTGAACATAACTAGTACGTGCGCTGTCGTATTGTAGTTCAATGCTCATTCCGGAACTCATCGCGACATGTGCTACTGTCAACCTTATCTAAGCCTTGAGGATCTTATTGTACTTTAAAGTTCAAGGTTTGCTTTTGGATATAAAATGTAGTAGGAATACTAATTGTGGCTGTGTCGGTCGTAACGTAGGTAAATCACTCTATGTATCACAAGATTGTCTGTTATTTATTTAGTAGCACATAATTTATTTATAAAGTTTAATCAAATAATAATGTTTAATCGTCATTCAGTTCTAATTCACAATTCATGTTAAATTACAATTATGTGTAAGCATATACCTACCTACCTACCGATTTCATTTGATGATCATACACTTTTTGATCAAAAACTTCATAATATTCCTTGACAACAGTTAATAACTTAATACTGAATACTAATGATATTATTCGTAAGCAGTTGTCACATCATTTAGATTGGAATTTCGTATTATTTATTACCCGAAATTATAATATCATATATTGGCTTTTCTTTTGAAACCCTTAAAAATCGTTGGTCAAAAGTTAGTTTGACTGAAGTGGCGTGCCCTTCGACTATAATTACAAACGTGACAGAAACTATGACGTAGTTGAGAATATTTACTGCGCAGTTTCAGGTTTCTGTACATTACATAATAACAGGTAGGCACTACAAAATGTACTAAGTATGAAGTAATGTTGTATGTGACGCAATACTTTCTTCAACCATTCTTATAAGCGTCTTCCTCAAACATTAACAAATAAAATAGTAAAGAAACTACTCCTATTTGCCTTTGGTGGTGGCCTTGTGGTTGAAGCAACGACCTGTCATCTGATGAGCCCAGGTTCAAACCCCGGCCTGTACCAATGAGTTTTTCTAAGCTTAAGTACAGTGATTAATTACAACATGAGCTAAAACAGACAGGTAGGGCGAATTGCGATCTCCTGTGGGTTTTCCCATTAAATTTGGAGCTGGGGACTGGACCTTCATTTTATAGAAGACCGCAGTCAAATAACACTACTTTGATATAGTGTTATATTTGCGGTAAGTTGGGTTGCTAGTGGAGCACTAGCAACCTAACTTACCGCAGGAACATTATTAGAGCTAGTAGTAATGTTGCTAGCACAGTGAGTTCTCATAGACAACAGGGTTGACAACTCTGCTATAGGCTACGGTGACTGCTTACTATCAGGTGGTCTGTGTGCTTGTGTGCCACCTTAGTGGTATAAAAAAATAAATATACATTTAGCACAGAAATTTATTTGTTAGAAAATCCGGTAGCGAAGTACTTTTTGATAGTTTTGAGGCATTCAGGGAAAGTATGTCGGATGGGTGTTCACTTTACGTAGACAGGTGCTGGGTAAGCAGAGTAGGCGAGCGGAGCAGTGGCGGCATATGGTGAGACGACGGGGTTGATGTATCCAGCTTGGGGGTAAACGTAGTCCAGTCCTGAGTATGTCACGAACTGAGGAGCCGGCGCCGGCGCAGGGTGGGAGGCAGCCAAGGCCACCGCGATAACAGCAAACAGGGCGAACTGTGGATCAACGATGTAACTTTGTAATATCCTTTATAGTAAGAACTCGGCAAGTAAGCTTTAGGCCTGCTTGTCATCACAGCCTATAGACGCCTGCTTGGGGACCGCGGAAAGAGGTATCACTAACGCGTTGCCAGCCTTATTATTAAGAGGTTTCACTGTGATAGCAGCTTATATTTACAGTATGCACAGCGTATGCTCAGACTATGGAATCGTTACTGAACTTGAACACAGATGTTAATTCACCATAAAATTTTATACTATGAAAATCGCTTGTAGGCAGGCACAAAGAGATGTGACCATTCTAATCTAGAGGAAGAGAATTGAATGTAAGGGATGGCCCGTTCTAAGAATTTATAGATCTATGTACCTAGTAATAATCACAAACAGACTCTAATTGTGTAAAGGCTTAAAAAAACAATAAATAATTGTTTATTTTTATACCAATTGTTAAAATATTTGAAAGGATTGCCACCAAAGGGAAATTGTGAGAATCTGAAAGGCTTTATACGAAGCTTTTGAATTAGAACAAGGTAACGGTTGCTACCGAGATGTTAGAAAAAGTAAGCTATGGAAAATTTCCATCCTTAAAATATTTGTACTTACGATTTTAGCGAACATGTTGTTTGTTTGCGATGCAGGGTACTGAATCATAATCAGCTACAGCGTCCATAGCTTATATATTAAAATATTAGCCTTGATCTTTATAGTACATGATCTATCTACTTCAGACGATAAGTAAAAAATAAACAAAATACGCTGAGGTCGATGATCTATGGCAATAGAAAACACTACATCCTGACTTACCCTACATGGAGTGAGATCATTGTGACATTACTTTAAAAAATCTTCTTAGTGTGGAGACTATTGACGAGTACATTTTGGCAATGCAATATCACTTATGGTCCATGTATGTGCAAAGGCAATAAAAATAATGGCAATACCACCGTGCCGTGCGACCACCGTATATCTATGCAGAGCTCCATAGCTTAATTTAAGGAATATAAACAAAGACGAGCTAATTGTAATGTAGCGCGCGTTCTCCGTACGTTTGTCTGTGCTCATAAATTGATTCCCAACTGAGACTCATTTGTAAGTATAGCTTTTCTGTTATTGTTCTACCATACCAAGGACACAGTCGACCTATAAATGTTGGGGGAATAAAAAAATAAGAACAGTACCATTTCAAAAGTAAACCTAGCGTATCAAAGGAATCTGGATCCTTATAAATAAAATGTTTGTTAAACTGGTAAGTTCTTTTGTTCTCTAACTGATTCTAAGAAAAAAATTAAACTAAATAACTTCAATCCAATAGTGATAAGCCCGTACGTATTCTAGTGAAACTTTCATGGCCTGGGATAACCCAATATAGGTAGCAAATATTTTTTTGGCTGAAGCTGAAGCCGACGGCTTAACCCTAAGAAGTTCAGACCCAGATTGGTTAAAATTCATAGTATCAGAGGTTTGTGTTGACTGTAATCTTATAAGAATGTAGTAATTTTATGAACCTGATCCAGATATAATGATAAAATGTACCCCCCACGTGTCGCCACGTCCAGCGCGCTTTCGCTCATTAGGCAGAATATTTAATCTACTCTGAAATAACAGTTTGTTCCATTTCAGCGTTTGCTTCAAAAACCTTTGGCTTCGGCTAAATTTCGGACCATTTTTTCCGAACCCGAGCATTTCGCTGACACTAAAATTTGGACTATGATTTCGCAAAGTTAATAAACTCAGTAGTTTGAAATGATACTTTGACAATTAAATAAACTTTTTTTTTCTTTATCTGATTTCCGAGATGTTGAGACATCTTTTTCCGAGTATTATCTAAAAACTCTTCGTATACGCATAAATAGCCAGGGCCATTTAACTCTCGAATAAGGGTAAAGTTAGATGTTTTTAGAAGACTGTATCAGGCAAAACTAACATCAGACAAAAAAATTACAGGCGAATAATGATATGATATGTACATGAAAACTCATTATCATTTATTATACACTATACAGTATATGAAAATCTCGTAATATTTGCATACGAATCGTAATTAAAGTTCTGATATTGGTAATCAGTGGAATTTTAAGCCTCTCTTATCGAAAAATATATTTCTTTGACTATTTTACAGAATAGGTTTCTGAACTTTATTTTCTAGTAGGGTCAGTGAGGTAAGTCTGTGCTCGGTATAGGCTACCATATGTTCATATTATGATAATTATAACGTATGTCAAGATATGACTTACTTAAGTGTATGTTGCAGTTATATCATGCGCATTTGAAAGCATATAAAATGATGATCATTTTAAATTTTAGACAAAAATATAACCCATACCCAATTAGGTTCAGATCACCGCCCACCAGATCTCATTACTGATAATAGTGAGTCTACTCGGTATACCTTAACGAGCGATTGTCTAAATAATCTGCTTAATTAGTACGGAATTATCAATAATCTTTCTGAATAACGTGACAGTTGTTGTTATATTTTGATTTAATTAAGCTCTTGTATAATAATAGTAGCATTACAAGAATAATTAATGTATTTGTCCAGGAACGTAAAATATGTATATCAGAGTAGCTTATAGGATCAATAAGATACTATATTTATTTATATAAAAACATGGGTTAGGCCTATTTTACTCTGAAGTTATAAATCAAAGTTATGTTATTATAAAAATCAATTTCACAGATTATTATGTAATGTTTATTGTCTTGCGCATACATGTATACGGAAAAGAAGCAAAGTGTTTTAAAATTAACACCACCGTTATTCTAGTAAAGTATTTAGTGAAGTGCCTCGCTAGACGCGCCGCGACGGTTCGGTCCCGCCAGGGCAATCAAATCATTTATATGATGAGCATGTATGTTTGGCTTGTGTCTGGATTTTGTAGTATGCCTATTTATGTATTTACACAATTTTCATTAATTTATTTATTTAAGTACTCCATCTGTTTGGTATGCATAGTACCAGATATGCTTATAGTCTGGTACCAGATGTCGCTGTGTGATAATGTCCGAATATTATTATATACTACTACTACTTTGATGAGTTTTGTGTTTCTGCGGTGTGTAACGTTACCGGTGCTCCACGAGGATACGCTGCGCTAGTAGTAATGCTGCTAGCACAGTGAGTCCTCATCAAAAACAGGGTTGGCAACGCGGTAGTGATACCTCTGGGCTGTTACACTTGTGTTATAAAAATATTAGTGGTATAAAAAAGTATTATCATAATATTAATCTATCTAGTCGTGTATTCAACAACATGTTCTTGCAGGTAATCTTATTTGCTGTGCTAGCTTTGGCTATGGCGAGGCCTCAGCTATACTCTGGTTATGGCTACAACGGCTACTCGGCTGGCTATCCCGGCTACTATAGCGGTGGCTATTCCGGCTACTCCAGCCCTGTGGGCTATAGTTCCTATGGGACTTACGGCGCTTCCCCCTACAACTACGGCTACGGATATTTTTAAGAAAAGTGCTTCCGACGTGATATTGCTAATATGTGATCTTGCTTTGTAGATTGTTGTTTTCCCCCAATTACATTTATCGTCATATAACAAAATGTTGTATTACTTTCCTTTTATTGTTTCATTTAAACATACATGCGCCTTGTGTAACACTCTGCGTTTCAATACGAATGGGAAAAAAATAATAATCCAAAAATTAATTATGGTCATCAATACAATTTGTAATTAGAGAAAAAACTAACGATTTCCGAAAAATCACTGATTTAGTAGTTCCATTTTCAAAAATTAAATATTATTATTTTTCATAAAACTCAAAGTATAAAACCACAATCTTTATAAAGCGAGTCTTTATTCATAATTGTTCTATTTACGAATAAATATTTTAGTTTCATAAGTAACAGACAAAAATAAAAAATGTATATACTTTTTCCCCTAGAGCAGGATATTTTATTTTTCCCCGCTTTGGAACGTTACCATGACGAACTTTTTGAGCATGAGGAGTGAAAAATATAATCTTTTTCTGAAGTTTTCCCGATTGCTATTGATTGTAAAATTCAATTTCAATGCAGGTAAGAAGGGTAAAAAACACTACAGCTAGTGCGATACAAATCATTTGTTCACCAGTTCAAAGTAATCAAAGGAGAGTGTGATCTTTTAATTATTAGATAATATTAAATGTAGATAGTTGAGGACTCAACGATGGGTGCCGCCTAACGCCTAACACGGATGTTGATTACACTGATATATATCAGTAAGTACATTGAATTGATTCATTATTCTGAAGATCAAGGGCGCTTTTTGCTTAGCTTTGACAACAGAGCCTGCCGGGGCGTGGTGGCTCTAGAGTATATAAGCAATGGACAAAGCTTTGGGGGTATCACTTGACAACCAGCAAGTACTACTCAACCAAAATGTTCTTCCGACTGGTAAGCTGAAATATTATTGTTTTTGAATTTTCCAAAATATTCATGGTTAATCAAGAATCGACAGTACCTATTTAATATCACCAAATTAAGTGAAATATATTCCTGTCTATCAAGAATATTTTTGATACTTTATTTTCTTTGTGTTCTTATTTTTTAAATGTACTAGGGCATCTATGACTATCATTTAGAAAATGTAATTAAATAAACCATATTAGGCATCCGTTTGTAAGTGATGCCTAATGCCTAATGTCCAAAATTTAGGGTTTTACGAAGCTACCCGTAAAGCCGAAAGGAGGTTAAATAAGGCCTAATAACGAGTCCATTCATAATATTTAATAACCGTAGTAACGTTGTATATACCCCACATAAACCCCATATAACATACCCCAAAAAAATTAATTTTCACTGATGAGCAGTTCAGTTATTTCAGTAAAATTAAAGAGTAAACTACGCAGAATGTACCTACTATTGAATAATGCATATAATTATTTAGTTATACATGGGTTCAGCAACAACGAGTATCTTAAAATTCTTAAATTGTCAGTTTATTTTTATAAGCTCCTTATTCTAAGCGTGAAAGCAAAGGTGGCATTGCTTGGGAACCATTTTTGATACACATATTTATAAGATCAGGTTCGATAAGACGTGTTTACCTTGCACTGAAGATTTTCATTATAACTGACGTACGCCTTCCAGCTTCAGGAGGCTTTTACAAGCCACATACCTAGGATTTTCGAGGATATTCGCTATATTTATGTTACAAGCTGAAAAAAGTTAGTTGGTACGTTAGTGCGCTTGTTTGATATCTGTGGACGTCAGAATATTCGCAACCGTCATAGGGCTCTTTTTGACTATTTTGTAGTTTTAGATAACTATTACTTAACATTGTAAACATTATTCAGATAAGGACACCCGGCGATAAGCTTTAAACTAATAAGCAAATGAACCGTACTGTAGATATTTCATAGCAATTTAGCCTACCGACCATATATTAACTTAGTTATACACTAGGAGTAAAGTAAATGAATGATGAACCGAGAACAATATTAGATCTTGTTCATCTTCACTGATAGGTACCTACTCATCGTGCAATTTGTTACTAATCAACTCTTTGCCAACAGTTCGCTTTCTTCGCTGTGGTGGCCGTGGCTTTCGCCAGCCCCAAGCCAGAACCCCAGCCCCAGGTGCTGTTGCCATCCCCTGGAGTTGCCCCCATCACCTACTCTGGCTACTCTGCGTACTCCCCACTGGCATACTCCGCGCCCTACGCCGCCGCCGCTGCGTACCCCTACGCCTATAATGCGTATTACGTACGCTGAAGCCAACAACCAACAGTATAAACCACACGCTTCGCCCAACTGACTCCGACTTGTCAAATGTTTTATGAATATAGTTTTTCACTAGCAGTGTTCATTGTTTCATTTCAATGATAATTAAGTATTAGTGTCTAAGTACTGGCCGCATTCAAAAGTAGTAAATAGAAGTTTAGTACAGAATAGTCTACGCGTATTGTATTCTCGTTGTTGTCAACGCTTCTTTTTTAGAACTAATGGGGGCTACGCATTATTAGAGAAGAGACGGGACACTTAAGTAAATTAATAAATTGTTGCTATAAAATAAAAATAAAATGTTGAAGTTTATTAACGCTTGTGATACAAAAAGAAGTAATATTTCTTTTGCCAATATCATGTAGATGTTTTTAAATAGTTAAATAAATTGCTCCGCGGAAGTGTCAATTTGAACATTGATATGATTGACAGATACATCGTTTTTTTAAACACGCACCGTAAGGGCTGTCACGTAGCGTACTAGATACGGTTTGTAGTTTGTGATTGTTTTTTTGTCGATGTACTCTTATATTGGTGTGAATATTATCTTATATATCTTTCGATTTTAAGGTCCGTATTTGCCACTCACTGTCACAGCATATCCCCACAGTAGGCTTCACTATATCTTGGTTGGGTCACACATAGGTAATCTCTTTAGTTATTTAGAAGGAGTTAGTAATTATGTTCATCATCAAGTACCTAAAAAACGGCCACAAGTACGGGATGCCACATATAATATTACAATAATAAAGCTCGGTTATCTCTTATCTGCTCCCAAGCTAAGCAAAGCTGGTAGGTACTATGGATACCAGACTACTGATACAATACTTCAATACTCTTTTTTGGTAAATACATGCATAGAATACATTTATATAATTATTATAACAATACCAAACATTTCGATGCAAGGCAAATACAAATGATACTCACAGAAATATTTCTGGGAAGCGAACTCGCTGCACCTAGCGATTTGCTACCTAACCGCTAGACAAGCTGTGCTGTCAAATGACATGTAAGGTAGTTATCATATTACCGACTTCATTGATTTTAAACATTGCACGGCTATGGAAGATTTACCTGCGTCATGAGCATGCATTATATTACGAACACAGACGAGCTTTGTTTAACAGAACGTGTTTTGTAAAATTAATCCAAAGCATGTGCTGTGACCGCAATGATTGTTTTTTAATTGATAGATTTATTTCTTGGAGATTAAAATCCTTTAGTTCGATAAAGGAGTTTTGGAGTTACGGAATCTCAAAGCGGACTTATTATTTCACCATATCCGGCTTTTTATTACAATCGGTTTTACATGGAGATTTTAACCGTAATTTTAATTTAAAATAATTAGTTATTTATATTAGACCACATAGCTAAACATGTTATCTAAAACCTTAGGTAGTGTTCTGTGGCTTTATAAAACATTTGCCAAGAACCGAGTCTAAGCACTCAGTTATCACAAGGACAAAAATCTAAGCTAAATACACTCGGTTCCAAAAATTACGGGTCAGTCACAAAAATTGAAATACCTCCAGAACTGTAAAAGCTAGATCAATGAAATAAAAAACAGAATAAAGACTTTTTAGTTGCGCTTCTAATAGCATATTATTTAAACTGGTTGATGAAAAAAAACTTCATTAGAAAAACAAAATTTAAAAAAATGACTATTTTTAAAAACAAAATTTTTGTTTCATGTCATTATGGATGCTTTCCATTTCTATTCTGTCACAAAAAAATTATCGTGAACGTCTTCCACGTGCATAATTATTATTCTGTGAGGTGAAGCATGGCAGTCACGCTAGAGGAATGTACCAGAATCCTAACTTTTTTGGAACTTGGGCGGAGCCAGCGTGAAACAGCCAGAAACATTGGTGTATCTTTGTCGACTGTTCAGCGGGTAGTCCAGCGGTACCAAGAGACCGGATCACACCTTAGAAGACCAGGAAATGGCAGACCAAGATGCACAACGGCCAGGGAAGACAGACAACTGGTGGCTACAATGCTCCGAAATCGTTTTCAAACTGCTGTTGGTCTAAAAACTCACTTTATTCGCTTTGGAGGTGGCAATTTAAGCGCTCAAACAGTAAGAAGACGTCTTGCTGAAGCAAATTTGAAACCATTGAGGCCCGCAAATGGCCCCAAACTGGAACGGGGACATCGAATTGCAAGACAGAGATACGTGCGCGAACACCTAAACTGGACACTAGACGATTGGTCTAGGGTAATGTTCACGGACGAGTCTAAATTCATGCTTTATAAGCATGATGGTAGGCAGTTGGTGTACAGAAGACCAGGGGAGCGCTTCCATCAAGCGTGTGTGGAGGAAAAAGTGGCGTACGGTGGAGGCTCCGTACAAGTTTGGGCTGGGATTTCTGCTGAGGCCCGCACCGAGCTGGTGCTCATTCAAAATGGAACTCTAAATGCAGAGAGGTACGTGGAAGAGATCCTCAATGAACATGTAGGTCCTTTCATGGCCAGGATGGACCGGCATGGCATATTAATGCATGATAATGCGCGTCCCCATACCGCCAGAATTGTACATGACTACCTTGAAGAGGTCGGTATCGAACTCATGCAGTGGCCAGCGCGAAGCCCGGACTTAAACCCCATCGAGCACGCCTGGGACGAGCTTCAGAGATGCGTGAAAGGTCGAAACCCCCCACCAATCACGCTTCCCGAGCTCATACAAGCACTGGTGGAGGAATGGGAAGGTATTCCTCAGCACCGGCTCCGAAATTTGGTGTACAGCATGCCTAATCGCCTGGAAGCTGTCAGAAGAGCTCGTGGAGGCAATACAAAGTATTAAATGAAGAAAGTGATGAAAAACAGCAAAAAAACAATCATAAAAAAAAATGTAATCTTAAGAAAAATATGACTACTTTAGTTTTTTTTTAATTTAAGATTAATATTGTGGGTGTAACTAAGTTTTATTTTATTTTTTATCTGTATAATTAAATTCTCAATTGAACAGTCTTCGTTTCATTAGGATGGCATACGTAGTTCGGGAGATATTCGGGTTTATGTGACTGACCCGTTATTTTTGGAACCGAGTGTATATATAACTTAAAGGTGACCGACTAAGTGATCTATCAACGCACAGCCCAAACCACTGGACGGATCGGGCTGAAATTTGGCATGTATACACGTAGATGTTATGACGTAGGCATCCGCTAAAAAAGCATTTTTGGAAATTCCACCCCTAAGGGGTAAATATGGGTAACATAGGGGTTGAAACTATGTTTGAAAATCTGACGTTTTTTAAAGTTAAGCGCATGAAAATTGGTATTTGGCTTTCAGCTAAAAATAAATAAAAACGTTTTTCAGGATTTTTGGAAATTCCACCCCTAAAGGTGTAAAATAGGGGATGAGAGTTATGTATGAAAATCCGTCATTTTTGAAGACAAACGTATGAAAATTGTTATTTGACCTTTCAGTTAAAAATATATACATAAGTATTTCAGGATTTTTGGAAATTCTACCCGCTAGGGGGTAAAATAGGGATGAAATTTTTGTATGTAAATCCATCATTTTGAAGATTAACGCATCAAAATTGGTATTTCACCTTCCATTTGAAAATAAATAAATACGTATTTGAGAATTTGTGGAAATTCCATCCCTAAGCGGATAAAATAGGGGATGAAAGTTTGTATGAAAATCCGACATTTTTGAAGTTAAACGCATGAAAATTAGTAGGTATTTGGCCTTTCAGTTAACAATAAATAAATACGTATTTTAGGATTATTAGAAATTCCACCCCTAAGGCATAAAATAGGGGTTGAGAGTATTGTATGAAAATCCGACATTTTTGAAGTTACGAGTAAATCCATGAAAATAGGTAGCAGAGGGCAAAAGCTATCATTTATAATTTTAGATATAGGTACGTGTTTACTTATTTACCACGCGTGCGAAGCCGCGGGCAAAAGCTAGTTTTGTAAATAAATTGAATAGAATCAGGTGTTACTTTACGGAAATTTATTTTTAATATAAAGTCAAATAAAAGTGTTGATAGTGATATATAGAAACCCACATTCCGTTCAAAGTGAATATTTCTGGTGTATTTAAAAGTTTTAGTCAAGTCTTTACCCGTATTTACAATAGTGCACATCGATATAATGTATAGACAATTCGTATCGCAAAGGGCGTGCACGAGGTGTTATTTCAGGGATTACAGCATTTGACCCAACGTGGGTAATTTTCCAGGACAATTTAACGTAACTCTGGCCCGAGCGCCCGACACGAGTTATTCCAGTTGTCACTTACACTCGAATTTGGCGCTGCCCGTAGAGTGTTCTATTATTGTTCCCGTTGATAACACGATAAGTTTATTGACAAAACAATTTATTTGTCCTTTACTGAAAGGTAACACGGTCAACACGGGCTTGCAACCGAGACGCGAGGATGTTCTTATAATTATTGTGTCATTTCCGTCTGTATGTCTGTATGCGCAATTGGCAATTTTTCTATAAATACATTCCGGTACAATTTTGTGGGCATGAGACGAACATGACTTCTTCGATACTGTTCACAACACTTTAATGTTTGACGGATTATGTATGATCCATGAGTGTGCACTTCTTAAATGGGTGCTAGCACCGCTGTCCCTTTTGGAATAAGCCAGATATATAGACATATATACATAATTACACATTTATACTTTTATCTAATATTATGTACTAATTTCTCATTCAGCGTATATACAGCATTTTATTTTTATCGATTCTTTTGGAAAAACTTTTTTACGTGTCCATACCTATTCAAATGTCCCTTATTAAGGTTTAAACTGAAACAGTTTTCATTTATAATTTCCATTTTATAAAACTAAATGTAATTACTGTTGTTTATTGCAGACATTGAAACAATAATGTGAGGGATTGGGTTCATAAATGCAGTGTAACATTTATCGCTCAACGATATAATATCATTAAGCGGTAAATGTTATATTCAATATATTAGTCGGTGACAATACCTACTAGAAATATTGAGACCTTTTAAAAACGCTCGTAAAATTATGTTAATTTGTTGACATGTCTTAAAACTGCCATTTACGCGAATGTCATGCTTGATTTATAGCGCAGCATTAATAGATGTTGCAGCTACATAGTAAATTCGTATCTCATTTTGAGTGTGACGAGTATAGACCTTTCTAGTTTAGGAAGACGTTGAGTTTTGATAAGACTTTGAACATGCTAATCGAGTCGTTGTCTATCGTGTACTTCAGAAACAATAGATAAAAAAAATTGGTTGAAACCAGCTTTTGATCGCGACTTCGTCTGTGTTGATTTTGGCACAAATTGGCATAATTAGGTTATTTAAAAAATCCCTGGATACCATTGATTTTTGTACCACAATTAAAACTACCTTATTTTTGTCTTCCGACTATGGGCTATTTGTTTGCCAAATTAAGTATTAAATGAACAAACAAACATCCATTGATTTCTATCTTTGTTCCCGAATAACTTTCGCAAGTATTAACTTTCACTGACCTACGAATACAAGGTCATTGTTAACTAGAGATAAATAAATGTCAATTTTCCCACATTGCAGTGGAATTGGCTGCAGCATAAACTAAAAGGTGGACATTTATAAGTATAATTTAAATTGAAATACATTTATGATTCACTTCTGTATAGTTCAAGATTTATGAGCATATGTAAGTTGGGCCGGTGTAAATCACGTGCCCTTGAACGCCGTCGATATCTCCACACATCGTATAAAATAAATATATCGCTACAAAAACTGGCTTTCATCACAGAATATATAAATAAGTAGTAAGTATATGTTTATGTGAAATAGTTTTTGACTTATGACGGGTCAAAAGTGGCTCCAAATAGTGTAATATTACACACGGTGCTGCTCGCGTAGTTTGAACTTGGCTTGACACGCTACCGCGTGTCTAGATGTATCTATAATTTTTGTTCTTCGTAATTGGATGTTTCCTGCCAGACCATGCAAGATAATTAATTACCCATTTTATTTCTATCAATGCTATTATTATATTTTCAAGTTCTTAGTACCAGCATATAGATAGTGAGAATTGATGAAAATTATACAGATTTCATTGTAATATATAGTACTGTCACAAAATGAATAGACAAACTGCAATGTGAGTTTTAGCTGCTGTAGCTCGTATAATTTAAATGTGTTTTTGTTGCTAAAAACATGTAGACAATAGCATTAATTTTGGAACGGAAAACATAAATTTAGGCAAGTAAACTATTTGATCATCATAATATACACATTTATAAAAAAAACAAAAACATTAATGATACACTGCTTCGTCTTAATGTTTTAATGACAGTGTCTTGAATTAATATATTCATCGACGGTAGATATATTCGTAGACGAGAGGCGCGGCTGCCGCCACTGGGTTCACCACCGTTGGAACTTCTTGGACGCTGTACCCTGAGCCATATGAATACGCCGACATCGAAGACACGGGTAACGCAGGGGAGGTGTATGCGGCCGAGTACGGAGCAGTGTATGCAGCTGAGTATGGGGCGGTGTATGCAGCTGAGTATGGGGCGGCATATGCAGGGGCGCTGTATGCGGCTGCGTATGTAGGGGCGGTGTACGCGGCAGTATATGCAGGAGCGGTGTACGCGGCCGCATATGCAGGGGCGGGCAGGGCCGGCGCCGTGAACGGAGCGTACAATGGACTGATCACGTAAGGGTCAGCTGCTGCCGTTGCAGCTAGGGCGAGTACGGCTATCTGTGAAGATATTCTTAATTATAGTTACTGTTTATCAACAAAAACAGCTATTATTACAATAAAGAATTAGTTTTTCGCCCGCGACTTCGTCGACGTAAATTCGAAAGCATGATCATTTTTAAAGCACTGGTTTTCAGCTTTGCAGCAGCAGCACTTTGCCACCAGCCGTACTACAATTTTATGGAATTTAAGTAATTAACCATTTCTGTAATACATATATGTGGCAGGATAAGACAAACGCACCGAATATGCTTAGATAGTAGAGGCTGGAATAAATATCTGTTATTAATTTATTATTGCACCTTTGCTGTATTACGATTATTTTTATAAAAGCATGTTCTAAGATAAGGGAGTGAGAGATAAAACAACACAGATTTTGTCAATTTAAATTCAGACAGTTTCGAAATTAATTAGGATGTAATATTATTGGAATTGATCGCAGCTTAAACAAGATTGATGCGAATAAAATAGATACTTACCAGGAACATTTTGGTCATTGTATGTTTGGTTCACTTGTTATAGTCGTCACTCTTGGAAATGCACTGACTGACAGGAAAAATGGTCTACTTTATATATTTGTCCCCGTTTAAAGAGAAACATAGGAACAAATCGACATTTGTATAGAAGAATTCATTCTTTGAATAGTATTGCCAAGGTCTTGTTGAATAGTTTGACAGAAACAAAAGAATGTATAATCACAGCACAGAAACAGTGGCACACAGATGTGTTCAAATATTATGTTATTTGTATTAACCTTGGCGCATTACGCCTTATTCTAAGACCCTAATAAATACCAAGATATATTTCATACTTCATTCTTCTTCATTATCCGAAATATGCCCACTAATATGTAATATTTTTTGATGAAGTTGATAAAAATATATTCGTATAGGCCAGTTTGCACTAGGCACCTACTTATTCGCTACATTTAAATTAAGCTCTGTTGAAAGACGAACAGTAAATTAACAAAGTAAATAGTTAGAATTAAAATAAATACAAACCAAATGGATGAATGAATGTCACATACCAAATAAATAAAACATTCTATAGTATAATAGGGGATCTCCTGATTTAGCGGATTCAAAATTATAGACCTACTGGTAATAAATCATTATAAATGATTGTACTCTCGAATAAGTAAAATTGATTTTAAGTGGAAATAAAATCTATTACATCGGCTTGAGCTATAAAATCATCCATTTTGGATTTCCAACGAGCTAAATCATATTATATTATTATGTGCTATGAGTGACTGTGATATTGAAATAATTGGCTTAGCACAGAGCTCATTATATAATCTCCGCTTGTTCCTCGTACATTACCAGCAATGTACAAGGAATAATGTTCTTCGTCCATAACCGGATAATGTATGAGGCTTTATTTATATTCGAACATAACCAGTTACGTTACCAAAAATGTACATTAACCGCCCATCTTAATATCATTATAATGACAGCAAATGAGCTTATGTACGCAATCCCAGAATTAAAATAACCCTATTAAAAATATTCGGCTCATCAGAATATATTTTCGCAAGAGTTGAACCGAATTTGACGGGAATTATCTACACGGGCTGGTACAATTCAATACACATATGCATGATCGCCATGGATTTAACTTCCGACTTTTATATTTTTTATTAATCCTTCTATCTCTGTACTAATATTATATAGAATAATCCCACGCATACATACATGTAATCTCTGGAACAGCTGTGACGATTTTAAAATTATCTCACTAATAAAAAGTGTCACTATCCTTCCGAAACATAAGCTGAGCTATCCTATTAGAACTCTGGTGAAGTCCCGCGCAAAAGCTAGTAACAAATAAAACTCCAACCGTTGCTCAAACCGTATATCTAAACATAAATAATAATAAACGTTTCCTAATAAATTATTATGGTATGATCTTGAGGTACCAACATAACAAAATATTTATTTTGTTAAGAAAGAGCGAGGTTGTTACGACTTTGCATTTCCCATTGGTCATGGGGTTTTCCGAGTATCAACATAAAGAAGCGTCTATTACATGTTGAGTTACATAATCAATTTTCGTCTGGCCAGTGCTGGTATAGACAATACATTTCTTTTGTTAAAAGAACAACGTGCTATCAGTGTCTGCTAAGTAGCCCATTATCACCTCATATTTAATGAGTACCATATAATTATTTGGCATTCGTTTCCTTCAAACAACATTGAGTCGAGACACTCATATATATATATATACTTATAGTGTATGCTGTGTTCATTGAACTATCTGAGAAGTGGAAAATTTTAAGTTAGGTTAGACTGTTAAGTAAGGATACCTACTTTTATACTAAAAATTTCTTAACTGATATCGACATGGAACATTATTCTGGAAAGTGGAAATATACAAATATTTCAGTTTTTAGCTTAGCAATAAGCCTCATATCACACTTTATATATCATATGATACGTACAATACTTGTCATATCATACATATCATTTGATGTGATTGGAACAAATCGTTTTTACCACATAAAGTGGAACGTGGCAAAACGTGAACACCGTATGATTATTCGAATGAGTTTAGCTTCGGTAATATAAACGCTTTCGACAACAGAGGTGTAACATCCACAATGGTGATGTTAGACGTATTTCATTACATAAATATTCAGAATAAGAGGCAACTGTCCTCTACATCCTCTACAGCCAGACCTGCGCACCATCTCCTTATGAAACTCTGTCCTCTACTCGTCGTGATGAAAGGCTGGTCATGTAATGTCCTAATTTTGTTTTAGTACCTATTCTTTTGGGAGAACTGTGTTTTTTGTTGCAATCAAAGAAGATAGTTCGCAAACTGTTGCTAATTATGCAGTAAAACAGGACAAGTTGGAGTCTGATATGTGCGACGAGGGCTCCGCAGCTTATAAATAATCGACATAATATGTGTTAAACAAAGTTAAAGTTTTGAACCTTAAAACTGAGTTAGCTATGCTGTATAGTAAGCAAAATTGTATAGGTAATTAATATATTTTATACTTTTCTTACAACAATTTACATTATGTGTAACGGGTACTACAAACGGACCTCGTAGGCTATTTAAAAAGTTTTAAAACTAGGACCGCAGTTTTGGTGAGCCACACAGTCAACTGTTTTATCCTATACTATACCTCACACTGCTTCACTTTAATCATTGACTTCCCTTACATAAGCAATGAACATAAGAACTGTGTCTAAAATTGTGGTGACATGTACCCCTAAAAATAATAATTCATTTCAAAGGGGCGTTCGGGACCACGCTCCTTGTCTCAATTACCCCCTCTTAAATGCAAGGTGGCTTTCGAGACTCGGTTTCAAAAGCCCTCCAACTCGTCTATATACAGACTTCAATTTTATTTATATATTTATTTTATTATATTATAACTATAATTGGGGTGGGTGTGGGTTAGCAAGGACTATATACTGTTACTGGTTCCTGTAATACATAAGTGCATCGAAGTGAGACCGTAAGGTTTCCTTTGTAACCTCTTGTATGGAACCCAAATAATTTAGATATTTTTATTACTAATTTGGTTGTGAGCAGGTAAGTGATATACAACTGGCAGTTGAAGATGATCCAGTGGTCATTAAGTCTCTATAATTTATCAAATGTCAATGCTTAAAAAATATCCAGTATTTCCATATTTTATGTGTCCGGGAAGGTATTATTTTGTATATTATGTAAGTGGAGCATAATAGTGATATAAATCGGTATTTAGATTAACATAACCTACGCAGACATCTTGGCGACCATCAAAACTGACGCAAACATTCTGCGTAGAAAAATGTGCAAGAATTGGTTATTTTGTGCCTTTTGTGGTACAGAATGCCGATTTTCGGTACTAGACAGTGCTGCAGTGTGCAATAGAATTTAGGCCTTGTTTTTCTTGTAATCCTTTAAAAATAAAAATGAAAATTGGAACCGAAGGTCATTATTTTACAGAAATAATAACAGTTAGCTCTACTAATATATATATTTTCAAAACAAGCAACTGACGTTTCGCTCATCAATCCGTTTCATTCGAAACCCAAATGTTTAATTTGAAAATCGTCATCTTGCGGCCGCCATATTGGATTGAGAATAACGTCACTTTACCAACTGTGTTTTGGTCATCAAGCCCTTATATTGGATACTTAAACATCTATTATCCACACAAGTACGGAGTATAATTTTGGTTTGCCGTATCGATCGAAATGATACCCGCTTACTTTTAAGCCTCCTATCAAAGAGCAATTTACTTTTATAACTATAAAACTTGCAATACGTGATAGATTGGTAGTGCATAGATATATGTACCTACCCTTTGATTAAGAATACTACAATATGTCTCTGTACCTACCCCTTAGAACCGGGTGCAAGACCATGGATAGCATGGTATACGGCCGTACTAGGTAGTACGGCCGTATACCGTACTACTACCGATCTAAAATAATCTCAAAAAAATGAATGTAGTGTAGTATCTTAAATAGCAGCAAGTCAAAGGCGGATTTATGAATTGTTGTGTGTGTAAATTACCACATATTTTGTAAGTGGTGAAACAAATAGGTATTGGATTCAAATAAAAAAAAATGATAACTAAAAGAAAAGGGGTTTATTTACGGGAAATCAACATAAAAATAAAATACTTAATCGTCTCATTCAGTCCAAGGTATTCACTTGCGCTTCCAGTAGAGGGAGGGGTAAGAGTAGGCACCGTATGCGGGTGCGGCGGCGGCGTAAGTAGAGTAGGCGGGGTACGACGAGTAGGTAGGGTACGCAGAGTAGGCGGAGTAGGCCAGGGGAGCGGCAGCGGCAGCGTAGTTGGAGTAAGTCACGGGGGCGGCAGCGGCAGCGTAGCTAGAGTACACGGGAGCGGCAGCGGCAGCGTAGCTGGAGTACACGGGCGCGGAGTACTTATAGGCGACGGGCGCGGAGTAGGTGTAGGCAGAGGGCACGGTGAGGGCAGAGTAGCTGGGCGCGGTGTAGGCCACGGGGGCGGAGTACGCTGCAGGGGCGCTGTACGCCACTGGGGCGGTGTAAGACACTGGGGCAGCAGCTACGGAGGTGGTGTAGGTCACTGGGGCAGCAGCCACTGATGCGGCGTAAGTAACAGGGGCGACAGCGGCCACGGGGGCGACCACAGCGCTGGGTTTAGCGGCGGCGAAGCCGAAGATGGCGGCGATCAGGAACTACATCATTTATAAATTATATAAAACATATTTTAACAAATATAAAGAAATTGCTAATCTGTAATTTTTTGTTAATTAACTTAAGATTAAAACATAATTTCTTAATTACGTTACTATATTGAAAATTTAATGATAAATCTTGATTATGTGAATTTGTACGTTATAATTAAGAAAACAAAAAGTTTAAATATATTACCAGCTTAAACATTTTGGCAGTTGATTTTCAGATCGTCTTGGACTGAATGATGCCTAGTCCACCTTTTGCGCCCATTTTATACCGGGCGATTAAACCGGACCTCGATCTATTTTATGTTAGTGTTAAAAGATCAATATCGAATAATAAACTTGTTTTTCCGCGAAAATCAAGTAGGTTACACAATCCTAACGACACCTAATTTTTATGTTAAATATTTGGACTTATTTTATTTATGTGCAAAAAATAGATCAAGTTCGATTTTTACGTATATAATTATGCATAAGTACTCATTTTACATAATAATGTTATCCGGATGTGAATAAATTTACAAACAAAGAATTTAGGGTCTAAATTCTTTGTTTTTTTTATTTTGCCATCTTAAATTTTTTTTAATTTAAGATGGCATGTTGCAAATTGCTTTTCCGCACCGTGGCGTGGAATTTTGGTGTAATTTTTTTATTTACCTGCGCATTTGTTGTGAATATGAAAAGCATTACGATCTTTCTTAATTATTTCATTTTATTAAAAAAAAACTTTATGTTTTGTTATCCGTGCCTCTGCTCTTTTTGTACAGTCGTCGGTCATAGTAGCCAATTTATATATTAGCCAAACGTTAAACTTCTCATTTCAAATCTCTTCAACGGGACCCACAGGTATAGACAGACAACAATTAAAGTTTATTTGGTTTCTATGTCGACAAAGAAGTATAACGCAATTAAAATTATCACAAATATTCAATGTACGGATTTGGTCTGAGAACAGTTTTTTTATGGCTATGGATGATGCGGTAAAATAAAATACTCTGCCCACCTAGCCGTTTCGCTGCCAATTTATTTAGGTATAACACTGTGATTATTTTGAATAAAATATTTAACCTTTTGGTTGTTAATTATTCCAATACTATTTTTTACATAATGTCGCGTTTTACTGTCTACTAATTTTACCTACCGTTTAAAATAATACTCTCATTAATTTTTAAATTATTGGTGTAAGTAAATAGCAGACAAAATACTGCAACGCCAATCAAATCTGATGCCACATAAATTTTGAGTGGATAAAATATGCGAAATTGTATTTTAACGCCGCTGCAAACAGTTACGTGAGCCTTCAAACTTTGAATGTCGTTTCAGTATTCGGCCGATAGACAGACAGATAAACATTATTAGAACTACATATAAGGATTCCGAGGCTTAGTTCGGAACTGTCTATAATCATCATTGTTTTCAACTTCATCTTTTCCCAATAATTCGTGAGGCTCACTAGCAATAGTTTAATTTGAACTGCCATAAAATTATATAGTTTTGAGAAAACTAGTTAGTATTCCGAAAAGAATCTCACAAAATTATTTGCTCGCTAATTACGTCAACAATAACTTATTTTTTCCAAAACAATAAATATATTTTAAAAAAAAATAACGCTCTATTGTTGAGGGTCTATATAAACTGAGTGAATCTTCAAAGGGAACGTAACGTGTACATTTCGTATATCGTATTTTTAAAATGTCTGGTAAAATCAAGAGAACAAAATGTGATGTGAGGCGTTCTAAGTGGCTTATTAAATAAATTTGCATTATTAGTGATTAAGTCCGGCTGCGTTTGCATTGTTGCACTATTATCGTTAGCGGTCTGCTTCCAAAGGTGATAGGTTAATGAGTCACCACACCTGATACAAAACCTGACTTCCAGGTGGATCGCGTTCTGCTTGATTTACTAATGTCTCAAGATGTTCAAGGTTGAAATTATAATATACAACAATACTGTAAATCTTCCTAAATAATGTTTAACTACAGTCGCTGAATAAATAAACACGAATGTATTGACTGGAACGATGTACGTATGAGCACATAAATGGTAATATGAAGTGTATCACCGGCGTGTAATAGAAGGAAGGATCTAATAAGACAGGATTGAAAATAATAAAATGTAGATTAACAAGAACTTATTTTTTTTTTATAAAAGTAGCCTAAGTAACGTTTATATCATCAGCTTTTGGATGGATTTTGTTCACAATTTCATGGGCTTTTTATTTGTAGCGCGGATTTTCAAAATAAAAGTAGCCGAAGTACCGCACAGTAAATTCAGCTATCTGCCAGTGAAAGTTCCGTTCTAATGGGTCCACTCCTGCTGTTTCAGAGTTACAGCCAAGTACAAAAGTAGAAGTAGCTCGTGTTGTGCCATTCAATTGAAGTTTTTCAGCGTGACGAGCGTACGTTCAGTAGTTTCAGCGTGATGAGCGGCCAAGAAACAGACAGACAATCATAGAGTGCTCTCCAAAAAAATATGTTCCATGTACAGACCAGTTACATTTTTATTATAAGTATAGACGTAAGTTGGCTATGGTAGAGCGGAGTCTCGTTACACAGGCATTTGATGACTAAAAATAGATTCCAATTACTAATTATTGAAACAAAAAATACAATAAAATAAACGATGTTATTATTATTATTATATTACAAGCAAACCTAAAAACCACTCACTTTTCACCCAACCTCAGATAGACTAGGTAAATAGCTTCTTAGGCTATACGTAGCGCGAGAGATTTTTGCAATATATTTTAATGTGTTAAAAAGCTGGCCAGAAGTTGTACGTAGTATATTATCTACTCTGAACCAGAAGTCTGTATTAGCACCCGTCATTATTGAAGTAATATATGGGATCTAGAAATAAAAGGACTTAACTAAAATTTTTACTATTGCTTGTTGTAGGTATTCATACATGACATTGATGATTAACTATGACGAATCTGACGATATAAAACAAATTTGAAATAACATTACGCGTGGGCATGTCGTCGTGAATTGCATGATCCATATAAATATATATACAACCAGCACCCATTCAAGAAATCTATGCCGTGCCTCCGTATATACCGCTCTGACATGCTTATTCCACCCCGTGATATATCTACCTTTTCTACGAACTGCAGATTGCTTAGTTAATGTTGCAGTTTCACTTCAAATATTAATAATACTATCATACAATAAATCTATGTGTTCTATGGTTTATATCAGTACAGAAATTATCACAGCATTCTCTAAAAATAATTGGAAAATCTATATCACGTAATCTATTATTGCATATTTTATTATATCTAAAAATTTGACTAGCATCTCGCTCCCCCCATTTAACACCATTGTCCGCGACCTTTATTTCATTATTAACTAACTTGGGTTTTAATATATTTAGATTACAGTTTACATGTAATTTCTAACGGCAGATGATTTGACCAGTATACATCACATTTTACTTTTACATCCAAGACTGACTGCCTAACTGCCTCTGTAACCACACAGTGATCCAGCCAACTACGACTATTTATATGAGAATCACTTACATATGTTAATAGGAGATACGTAGTTTTTCTATGTCTACACAAGTCCATTTTTGTTCAGTACAGAAATTCAAGAGTTCAATTCCAAATAGATTTCCTGGGTTTGCATTAAAATCACCAAGTAAATACGCATTTTCAACATAATTCTCTATTATTGCATTTATTTCTCCTAAGTAATCCATAAATTCGGTCATATTGTCTAAAGAGGCGGTCGGCATGTACACGGAAAATACCAAGAAACTAACATCATTAGAACTAATTTTAATTGCAGATAGTCGCACACTCTTACACGAGACAACCGATACCGAGCTAAATACGCTTTTACGCCATAACAAAGCAACACCTCC
The DNA here is from genome assembly GCA_951449985.1 of Falcaria lacertinaria. Lineage (NCBI taxonomy): Eukaryota > Metazoa > Arthropoda > Insecta > Lepidoptera > Drepanidae > Falcaria > Falcaria lacertinaria. Next base: position 5,315,943 of record OX602120.1, on the reverse strand, counting down.
GTATGGCCTGCCGCGCAGTATTCCTGCTGACGTATCGATGGCTGATTTTCCAGTAAATCCAAAGTCGTTATCGATTGTCCCCAGCATGGGTAGGTCATGAGGCAATAACCAGGTTTCTTGCAGAGCAATGAGATCTGCTTCCTTACATAAAGTTCTTACACATTCGATCGATCATTTTATCGATTTACAATTAAAGGTGACAAAGTGAGTGTTTAATTTCTAAAGGTGCAATAGAAGCGGCAAAAATTGCTACGTATTGTCTTTGACAATCGCGATAACTCGAAATGGCGGTGATGTGTGAAAATACATCCATTTCAATAACGATAAGAGACTACGTACTACTGTATACGCGGACAAAGTCGCAGGTAAAAGGCAAACGCTAGTAACATATAAAACTAGATTTTTGTTGATTAATTAGATAAACAGTGGCAAGGACAATCGTGAAAGGTATATCGAAGTCCAATATCTTTTATGAAAAGGATATTTTTTACCGAGGCCAAGAGACGCCTGCAATTTCAGTCACTGTTGCGGTGCCGATTTTATAAAACGACGAATTGCTATGTTAGCTATAATAGATCGGGTACTGCAGCACAGCATTAAAATATCTCCTAATGGTCTGATTTCCCTGACACTGAATGCTAGCTAGGGTCGGCAACGCGCGAATGATACCCCCGGTGCTGCCAACTTCCAATGGCTACGGTAGCCGCTTATCATAAGGCGGGACGTATGCTTGTTTGGCACCTTAGTGGTATAAAAAAAAGCTAGGGATCCTGTGGGCAGCCTAACTAACCTAGTTAGCATAGTTAGGCTGCAGACAAAATATATATTAATAGTAATCGCTAAAAAAACCTAGCCTAATATAAAAATATATATATTAATAAAATCACCTAGACTAAGATTTGAAATTAATAATGGGAATAATAATAGGGAAATCAATGAATAAACAAGTATGCATCAGAAGTTTATATTTGCATTATGAAATCACTGCGTTTGGTTACTAATTAACTTCACTTGCGCTTCAAGTAGAGGGAGGGGTAAGAGTAGGCACCGTATGCGGGTGCGGCGGCGGCGTAAGTAGAGTAGGCGGGGTACGACGAGTAGGCAGGGTACGCAGAGTAGCTAGAGTAGGCAGGGTAGGCCACGGGAGCAGCAGCAGCGTAGCTGGAGTACACGGGCGCGGAGTACTTGTAGGCGATGGGCGCGGAGTAGGTGTAGGCAGAGGGCACGGTGAGGGCAGAGTAGCTGGGTGCGGTGTAGGCCACGGGGGCGGAGTACGCTGTTGGGGCAGTATACGCAACCGGGGCTGTGCCGGCCACTGCTGCAGGGTATGCAAATGGTGCGGTAGCGGCCACTGGGGCAACTGGGGCGACTGGGGCGACTGGGGCGAATGGGGCGACCACAGCGCTGGGCTTAGCGGCAGCGAGGCCGAAGATGGCAGCAATCAAGAACTGTTAAGAAATTATGATAATTAGTACACGTTCCTTTTCACCCGAGTACGATAGTTATGTCTAGGCTATTAATTTTATAAAATAAAATCAATAATTAAATGAAAGAGGAGACTTACTAGCTTGAACATTTTTGTAGTTGATTTTCAGATCGTTGAAGACTGAATGATATTTAGTTCATCTTCTGCGCCCATTTTATACCTGAATCTGAAACCGGACTGCTTCATTATTTATATTAAAAGTGCATTAACATTTAAAACTGGATTATTTCGAACTATTAATCAAACAGTGATAATCGTGGCAAATAATAGATCTCAGATATTTACAACAAACTAGCTTCTGCCCGCGACTACATCCGCGATGAGATTAGAATCTCCGAGGAACCTAAAATTTTCCCGGGATAAAAAGTATCCTATATGTTAGTCCAGGTTAATAATTATCTGGGTTCCAAATATCACCCAAATCCGTTGAGTAGTTTTTGCGTGAAAGAGTAACAAACATCCATCCATACTCACAAACTTTCAGACGTGAAATATAATGTATTATAGTTATATTTTTTATAATATAATACTGTTCAGTCTACTGTCCAATAATATTTAATTACACTTTGATTAGATGACACTATAGATGTATTGCTTTTACTAAATGCATAGCTATGTATCTGTTATTAACATAATTAATTTAAATAATTCTTTACGAATTTCCATGTCCTAAGGCACTATCGGAACATACCAACTAAGAAACGAATGTATGTTGCACATTTCGATAAGACACATAATGTTTCTAATCATAGTTTTTTTTATATTTAAAACCTTACAATATGGTATAATTGCATAAGTAGTATAGTAAGTAAACTTAAAGCAACCAAACTATAAGTTCAGAATATCTAATGTATTTACAAAAGTTCACAAAACATACCCACCCACAGTTAAACTAAATCCAACTTAGCGACATCTTTTTCTGCACCAACCAGCTAATGTTATTATACCAATAGTTTAACTGACGTTTCGTAAGCGAAATATATATTATTTCGCGGTTGTTATGGGTTTTATCTATAGTTTTACTTATATCTAACTACTATTTACCCACGGGTTCGCACGCGTGGTAAAGTAAATAAGTCAACATGTACCGATATATAAATGACAGCTATTGCCCGGCTTATAATAGAAGTACCTATTTTCATGGATAAACCTTTAGAAATAACGGATTTTCATACAAACTTTCATCTCCCTTAGGGCTGGAATTTCCAAAAATCCTGTAATATGTGTTTTTTTATGTTAACTGAAAGGCCAAATTACCTATTTTCTTGCGTTTAACATTAAAGCTGACGAATTTTAATCCCTTATATTACCTCCTTATGGATGGTATTTCTAAATACCTTCCCTATTGAATGCCTTAGTTATAAAAGGTAGCTACTGTCAAAATTTCAAGTTTCGAACCGTAGCCGCTTAGGCTAAGCGTTGATATGTTAGTCAGCTTTTTATTTTTCAAATACAGATTTAAATATTAGTAAATTATTTTGTTTTGATTGAGTCCAAGCACTCATAATTTGCGAAGCGGTACATATTCGTATCGTTAACGAAAACATTTTCATTTTACCTGTGCTGATGTATGTCTGGAATTTTGATACACAACGCCCCTTTCGTCTTCTTGCGTATCATAAATGTATCGTTGTTGCGTTAGTACCCAATACATTTTGTATAAAAAAATCCGGCCATACATAAACAAACACAGGAAACCATGGAAATGTTTATGTTAACGATACTAATACTTTTTCGCAAACGATTGGGGCTTGGGCGTAAGGCTTGGGGCTTGGAGCATATGACTCTTGACAAACCCCTTACTTAGCGATTTTACATGTCAATATGCAATTTCGAAGTCGCGCAGAAAATGGTAATTAAAATTTACGTATGTTTTCCGTCTGTCTGTCCGTTTATATGTCAAAGCCTTTTTTCCAGGTAGGACCCTATTAAGCTCAGTCGATCAATAAATAGACGTATTTCAAAAACAAAGACGAATTTCAAATGTGTCTGAATTTATTTAATTTAATTTATACATTACTCGGGAAGATGGATTCGGAACCCTATGTGTGATCTCATATGCACTTGGCTAGCTTTTGATATTGCAGACGTGAATTTCAGTTTGGAGCCTTGATCATAAGTAGAACAAAAAAATACATTTTTTTTAGTTGTCTCTCGTAGCGTGAGTTCCGAGACCTTTTGCTACTTAACTGGACAAAGGCGAGACCAAGGTGGCCTCCAGCCAGGCACAATTAAATGTTAAGTAACACAGCTAAGGGCGCCCCATAGTGGGGCTCGGACGTCGGCTTAGGGCATTGCTGGGGGGCAAGCTAGAGAGCTGAGCTGGACTGGGATTATTATTTAAATTTAGGGGCATGTTTAAGACTACTTGCTCGGCGCGGGCCGGCAGATGCAAGGGTCAGGGAGGGCAGCTACGAGATATTTGCTTCGAGCCTCGCCGGCGAGGACGGATCAGCGGTCGTCTTTGTGTAGTGTCATTCTGTATGGCTTCTTGGAGGACAGTGATGTCGCCATCGGGGTCGGTGAGGACATGTCGCGGTCGCCTTCTCTTTGAGATAAGAGAAGGGTTGTATCGGGCGGCCGACACCACCAGCTGGTTTGGGTGCATAAGGGCAAAAGCGTTTGGACAGTTCTTTCATGAACTACCTAATGGTCGGTATTTTAAGGTCAACATGAAGTTGACTATCACGCATGTACCACGGAGCGCCTGTGGCCTTGCGCATGAACCGATTTTGGACAACCTGTAGGGAGTGGAGGCTACTGCTGTTAGTGTGTGCAAACACAATACTGGCGTAGGTCATTATTGGGCGAATGCACGAGGTATAAATTCTCATTTTGGACTTAAGTGAGAGCCTACCCAACGCAAAGGCGGCTCGCGCGCGTACCGCCTTTATGTGCTCCTTGAAGGAGAGTTTGTGATCAAGGATCACTCCCAAGTATTTGGCTTTGAGTTCCCAGGGTATGGGCTTTCTAAACAGGGTGATTTGTCGTTTATTCGCGTTATGACTGCCATTTCGAGAAAAGAGAATGGCAGCGCTTTTATCGGGATTTACTTCTATTCTCCATTTCCTGAACCAGTCGCCCAAGGGGGAGCCAGCAGATTGGAGTTGTTTTGCGATGACATCGTGGCTTTTGCCTGTGATATACATGGCGGTGTCGTTGGCGAAAAGGGCTCTCCGAACTTTACTAAAGATGGGGATGTCGCTGGTGTAAAGCGTAAACAATAGGGGCCGAGCACGGAGCCTTGCGGTACTCCTGCACGAATTGGGAAAGGGGACGAAGGTGCCCCATCCATTCGGTAGCGAAAGGAAGAAAATATATATACATATATATACAGCTTAATTCGTCCAATATGTATATTTTCACAGATTCATGTCCTCCAGTGTGTTGTTGTGTTGGCCTGCGACTTGCGGGTCAGACTCCCGCACCGAGGGTTCCGTACACACTTGTAGGTAAGGTTAAAAGTAGGCAAACTTCAAATGAGGTCATTATTCGTCGGTGACTTTCAACAGCGCGATTCGGGAATATTATTTGGAAATTCGCATATAAAAAATTACACATATGCAAGACACTGCTTCAGGAATTTTGCAGCAAGTAATATTCCTTGCTTTAGGGATTTTTAGGGTTCCGTACTTTAAAAAGAAAAAAGGAAGCAAAACTTATAGGGTAGTACCCTATAGGTTTTGATTCCCTTGTAAAATCGCAAAATATGCGAAAATTTGCGACATACCTAAACGGTCAAATATTTTCATCATATTCACTTACAGGTTTGATTATTTTACAGCTAAAAGAGACCATAGTTTAGACCATTAATATTAATTTCAATTGGATAAATCCACGCGTTCTTGAGATAAAAATTCTTGACAGACAGACAAACAAACAGACAGACGGACAACAAAGTGACCCTATAAGAGTTCCTTTTTACCTTATAAGGTACGGAAATCTAAAAATAATAATAAATGGGAAATCAATGAATGAACAAGTATGAATCAGAAGTTTATTTTTGCATTATGAAATCACTGCGTTTGTTACTAATTAACTTCACTTGCGCTTCAAGTAGACGGAGGGGTAAGAGTAGGCACCGTATGCGGGTGCGGCGGCGGCGTAAGTAGAGTAGGCGGGGTACGACGAGTAGGCAGGGTACGCAGAGTAGCTAGAGTAGGCAGGGTAGGCCACGGGAGCAGCAGCAGCGTAGCTGGAGTACACGGGCGCGGAGTACTTGTAGGCGATGGGCGCGGAGTAGGTGTAGGCAGAGGGCACGGTGAGGGCAGAGTAGCTGGGTGCGGTGTAGGCCACGGGGGCGGAGTAAGCTGTTGGGGCAGTATACGCAACCGGGGCTGTGCCGGCCACTGCTGCAGGGTATGCAAATGGTGAGGTAGCGGCCACTGGGGCGACTTGGGCGACTGGGGCGACCACAGCGCTGGGCTTAGCGGCAGCGAAGCCGAAGATGGCAGCAATCAAGAACTGTTAAGAAATTATAATAATTATCAGTACACAATCCTGTTCACCCGAGTACGATAGTTATGTCTGGATACAAAACTATGCTATTAATTTTACTAAACAAAATCAATAATTACATGGAAGAGAAGAACTTACTAGCTTGAACATTTTTGTAGTTGATTTTCAGATCGTTGAAGACTGAATGATATTAAGTTCATCTTCTGCGCCCATTTTATACCTGAATCTGAAACCGGACTGCTTCATTATTTATATTCATTAACATTTAAAACTGGATCATTTCGAACTATTATACAAACAGTGACAATCTTGGCAAGTGATAGATCTCAGATATTTACAAACTAGCTTCTGCCCGCGACGACGTCCGAGATGAGTTTAGAATCTCAGAGGAACCTAAAATTTTCCCGGGATAAAAACATTTTCCCGGGATAAAACGTTTTCCCGGAATAGTATCCTATATGTTAGTCCAGGTTATTAATTATCTGGGTTCCAAATTTCATCCAAATCCGTTGAGTAGTTTTTGCGTGAAAGAGTCACAAACATCCATCCATACACAAACTTTCGCGTGTATATATATTTTGTTTTTTTTTATACCACTAAGGTGGCACACAAGCATACGGCCCACCTGATGGTAAGCAGTCACCGTAGCCTATAGCCGCTAGCAATACCAAGGGTATCACTAACGGGGTGCCAACCATGTTCTTGATGAGGACTCACTGTGCTAGCAGCAATACTACTAGCTCAGCGTATCCTCGTGGAGCACTGGCAACCTTACTTACCGCAGAAACACAACACTACATCAAGTAGTGTTATTTCACTGCGGTCTTCTGTAAGGCGGAGGTACAGTCCCCAGTCGGGCGGCTCCAATTTAAATGGGATAAGCCACGGGATATCCCAAATCGCCCTACCTCTCTTTTTAAAAGCTCATGGTGTGATTAATCACTGTACTTAAGCTTAGAAAAACTCATTGGTACAGGCTGGGATTCGAACCTGGGCCCATCAGATGACAGGCCTGTTGCTTCAACCACATGGCCACAACGGCTTTTTTAAAAATAAAATGTATTATAGTGATATGTTTTATAATATGTATAATACAGTTCTGTGAAACGTAGTGGTTTTGTACTCTGTGGTTCTGTGTCTAATGTATAATAATATTTAATTGCACTTTGATTAGTTGCATAGCACTATAGATGTATTGCTTTTATTTTATAGTTAATTTAACACAATTAATTATATACGAATTTCCATGACCTAAGGCACTATCGGAATACACCAACTAAGAAATGAATGTATTTTGTAGATTTGGATAAGATATGTAATGTTTCTAATCATCGTTTTTTTAATTTATACATAACCTTACAATATGTTATAATTGCATAAGTAGTATAGTAAGTAAACTTAAAGCGACCAATCTATAAGTACTAAATATCTAATGTATTTACAAAAGTTCACAAAACATACCCACCCACAGTTATACTAAATCCAACTTAGCGACATCTTTTCTGCACCAACCAGCTTACGTTATTATGCGACTAGTTTAACTGACGTTTCGTAAGCGAAATAATATACGGTTGTTATGAGTTTTATCTATACTTTTACTTATATCTGACTACTATTTACCCACGGGTTCGCACGCGTGGTAAAGTAAATAAGTCAACATGTACCGATATATAAATGATAGCTATTGCCCGGCTTATAATAGAAGTACCTATTCTCATGGATAAACCTTTAAAAATAACGGATTTTTATACAAACTTTCATCTTCACTTAACCCCCTTAGGGCTGGAATTTCCAAAAATCCTAAAATATGTGATTTTTAATTTTATCAGAAAAGCCAAATACCTATTTTCTTGCGTTTAACTTCCAAGCTGACGAACTTTAATCCCTTATATTACCTCCTTAGGGGTGGTATTTCTGAATACCTTCCCTATTGAATGCCTTAGTCATAAAAGGTAGCTACTGTCAAAATTTCAAGTCTCGAACCGTAGCCGCTTAGGCTGAGCGTTGATATGTCAGTCAGCTTCTTCTTTTGTAAATACAGATTTAAATATTAGTTAATTATTTTGTTTTGATTGAGCCCAAGCACTCATAATTAGCGAAACGGTACATATTCGTATCGTTAACGTAAACATTTTCATTTTAACTGTGCTTATGTGTCTGGAATTTTGACACACAACGCTCCTATCGTCTTCTTACGTGTCATAAATGTATCGCTGTTGCGTTGGTAGCTACTCAATACGTTTTGTATAAAAAATCCGGCCATACATAAACGAACACGGGTAACCAGTAACCATGGATGTCATGGAAATGTTTACGATACGAAAACCCTTACTTAGCGATTTGGCATGTCAATATGCACATTCGAAGTCGCGCAGAAAATGGTAAGTAAAATTAACCTATGTTTTCCGTCTGTCTGTCCGTTTATATGTCACAGCCTTTTTCCATGGTAGGAAATCTCCTATTAAGCTAAGTCAATCAATAAATAGACGTACATATAATCTTTAAGGTTAAGGTGTATTGGTGTATAAGATATATTTGACCAACTTTTAATAGGTAGGTGCTTTTTAATCATAGGAACTCCATACTTTATGGACTTGAGTTATCTGGAAAATTACTTCGTGATTTCAAATGTGTCTGAATTTATTTAATTTACATTATATATTACTCGGGATGGTAGATTCGGGACCCTATGTGTGATCTCATATACACTTGGCTAGTTTTTGATATTGCAGACGTGAATTTGTGAAAAACGTGAAATCAAAATATCTGAACTACTTCTTTGTGACGACCCAGACGTATTAATAGACTCACTTATAACCAAACTAACTGAATCCATTGATGCAAATACATCCATCTCACGGATTCCCAATAGTAAACGCGTACTTAAACCATGGATTACCTCTGGCATTCTTCGATGTATCAGACACAGAAACAATTTACAAAAAAGTCTTCGTTCCGATCCTTACAATCAAACCTTAAAAATTATATATTATCGCTATAGGAACTTTTGCAATAACTTAATTAAAAAGTTAAAAAGAAAATATGAAAGAGAATTATTGGCTAAATCAGTACATGACAACAAATTACTATGGAAAAATATAAAAATATAACATTTACTAATAAAAATAAACAACAAAATACAGAAATCTTAAATATAAAATCTTCTCCTTCACAGTCAGTTAATTATATCAATGATTATTTTACAAATGTTGGAAAATTGCTCGCCCTACAAATTCAACATAACGTATCAGCAAATTCGACTCCTGCTTCTACATCATATCCCCACGTTAGCTCGTTTGTTCTACTTGATGCGGACCTTGAAGAGGTAGATAATATTTTAATGAACCTAAAATCTGAAAGCGCACCGAGGTGGGATACTATATCAAATAAATATTTAAAATTTGCAAGGACTGAAATCGTTCCTATTATTACACACCTAGTTAATATCTGCCTGCAAAAGGGTACCTTTCCTGCACTTCTAAAAAAGTCAATTATTGTTCCGATTCACAAGGGTGGGGATGGAAGGGATCTTAGTAACTATCGACCTATCTCTATTTTACCATCTATATCTAAAATCTTGGAAAAGATACTGAACACTCGCCTCCTCAGTTATTTAAAATCATTTGACATTCTATCCTCTGCCCAATATGGCTTTAGACAGGGAAAATCTACTGAAGATGCAGTGATTGCCCTTACTTCAGAGGTTGTGCAGCAGTTGGATAGAGGTAATAAGTGTATATCTGTTTTTCTGGACCTACAAAAAGCGTTTGACACAGTCTCTATCCCCATCCTTGTGAATAAAATGATAAATATTGGAATTAGAGGAACACCTTTGGCCCTTTTCAAAGATTACCTTTCTAATAGAACACAAAGTGTTAGAGTAGGACAATTTAATAGTAACGACTCTGTTGTATCATATGGTGTTCCCCAAGGAAGCGTCCTGGGCCTGACACTTTTTTAATATATATAAACGACCTTTGCAATTTAAAAGTTCATAATGCCAAAATTTTCTCATATGCCGATCACACATCAATAGTTTTTTCTGGAAGTTCTTGGCAATCACTAAAAAACAGTGTTGAAGTTGGAATGGCCCAGATATCAAATTTGCTAAGATTTAACCTCCTCACACTCAACACCTCTAAGACAAACTATATGTGCTTTAGTATTAATAACCGTACTCAACCTCCTCTTCAATATACTTTAAAAATTCATGCATGTCAAGACCTAAATGATACAATCTGTAATTGTCCTGTGATTAAGAGAGTGACACAAATGAAATACCTAGGACTGATGATTGACAATAGAATGTCTTGGTATCCGCATCTGGAACTAGTGTGTAGCAGAATTAGGAAATTGATTTGGATATTCAGCGCGTTGAGACATGTTGTGCCAAGAAATAATTCTAAATGTACTAGAAATCTTCTCAATGAAGTTTACGTCGCGTTGGCTCAATCCATATTTACTTACTGTATTCCTGTTTGGGGTGGAGCGGCTAAGTCCAAATTTATTAAGGTAGAGCGAGCTCAAAAGTTATGTATGTTCGCTTATAAAAGTTATGTATTTCAAAAATAGAAGATACTGTACCGAAAGCCTAAAATAAGTAACTTATTATCAGTTAGAAAACTATATGTACTATATTTAATTCTTAAAAAACATAAAACATGACCTTATACCAGTAGTCATAAATTAAAAAGGAAGAAATATAACGTTGCATTGATACCCATTTGTAAAACAGAATTTGCCTCCAAGCAATATAGTACACGCTCTGCAAAAATGTATAATATCATAAACAAACAACTAAATATATATGAAAAACATATATATGAAGTAAAAAAATGCATACTTAAGTGGATCCCAAACCTTAACTTTGATAATACTGAAAACCTTTTGCAATAATAACAACATACGCTAATGTTTAACTCAACCTTACTATTAGTTTGCCACACTCACACACGTACACAGTCACACCCACACACACAAACACACACACACACACACACACACACACACACACACAGAGAGAGACTCACACACACACACAGACACTCACACCCACACAGAATCACACACACACAGTCTCTCACACACCACACACATATAATGTTACTCGTAGTTATAGAAGAGCGGAGTCTCCTAACACAGGCATCCTTGCTTAAAAGGAGACTCTGGTCACTAGATTAAGTATAAGAAATGCTTTGTGAGTAAATAAAGATTATTATTATTATTATTCTCTTAAATTCACGGAGCCTCATAAGCAATACTCATAAGGTCCGGTCCTTTATCTAGGCTTGCGTGGGGATATATATCCAACACGTAGAGGCCCGTTCGAGAATTTTAATATTTGGTAAGGGATACACGTGGCGAGTATCATCCCCGGAGTGCATAGTGATGCACCCGGGGATGATCCTCGCCGAGTGCAGAAACTATTTCATGGGGATGGAAAACTAAAATTGGGCTATTATGGTGAACTGTTAATGGATTGGGATATCTGGGCTATGGGATGAGACTACGGACGTCTGCCATGCAATATGTCTCAATATTGAATAAAAATTGGCAGACGGTGACTCGCCACCTGCTAGATGGGCCCCCCTTACGTGCGGCGTATAAGATGCCGCTGAGGGGCAACATGGGCGCAGGCGGCTGAAGGGTGTCGAGAGGTGTGCACCGGTTTCACCATCGCGGGTACTGGCATAGCAGTCCCCGGAGCGGGTTTCCCCGCTATTACGCAAATTGAGCACTTCCACCCTTTCGAGCGTATAGCTCTCGCGCTCCACTATTATTATTATTATTATTATTATTATAATTTCAGTTTGTAGCCTTGATCATTAGTAGAACATAAAATATGCAGCTTAATTCGTCCAATATGTATATTTTCACAGATTCATGTCCTCCAGTGTGTTGTTGTGTTGGCCTGCGACGTGCGGGTCAGACTCCCGCACCGAGGGTTCCGTACACACTTGTAGGTAAGGTTAAAAGTAGGCAAACTTCAAATGAGGTCATTATTCGTCGGTGACCATCAACAGCACGATTCAGGAATATTATTTGGAAATTTGCATTTAAGAAAAACTAGATATTTACGGTTTTTACTTGTGCTGCAAGACACTGCTTCTAGTACTCTATAGGTTTTGATTCCTTTGTGAAATCGTAAATATGCGAAATTTTGCGACAAGAACGGTAATATCTTGTCTTCATATTGACTTATAGGTTTGATTATTTTACAGCTGAAAAAGACCATAGGGTATTAATTATTAATCATCAATTTGTTAACTCAACGCGTTATTGAGATAAAATTCTTGACAGACAGACAGGTAGACGGCCGACGAAGTGACCCTATAAGGGTTCCTTTTTCTTTTAAGTACGGAACCCTAAAAATACCTAAAGCAAGGAATATTCCTTGCTGCATAACTCCTGAATCGAACCTCATTATAATATAATATATTAAAAAATAAAAGATAATCTTTTATGAAAAACTGAGTTAGTTTCTATGTAAAAAAATAACGACATCACTAGTGCGTATATATTTAAGAAATCAGTACAATAATAATGTGTCAAAATTAAAAGATCTGAGTATCCTTTCTTATTTCGAAAATTATTATTCATCGAACAATCAAGCTTGGAAACTACATTAAATATAAAAAAGTATGTCATACATACTGTTTCTTTATAATATTCAATACCAATTATACCAAATGAAAACAGAGGGGAAAATAAAATATAAAAGGTTCCGATCAGATGTTTATTATCGGACTAAAACAATCTCTACATTACAACACAATTCTTGACATTAATTTATTCACTTGCGCTTCCAGTAGAGGGAGGGGTAAGAGTAGGCACCGTATGCGGGTGCGGCGGCGGCGTAAGTAGAGTAGGCGGGGTACGACGAGTAGGCAGGGTACGCAGAGTAGCCGGAGTAGGCCAGGGGAGCGGCAGCGGCAGCGTAGTTGGAGTAAGTCACGGGAGCGGCAGCGGCAGCGTAGCTAGAGTACACGGGAGCGGCAGCGGCAGCGTAGCTGGAGTACACGGGCGCGGAGTACTTGTAGGCGACGGGCGCGGAGTAGGTGTAGGCAGAGGGCACGGTGAGGGCAGAGTAGCTGGGCGCGGTGTAGGCCACGGGGGCGGTGTATGAAAGAGGGGCAGCTGCTACTGATGTGGTGTACGTAAGTGGGGCGGTAGCGCCGAAGGGGGCGACGACAGCGCTGGGCTTAGCGGCGGCGAGGCCGAAGATGGCGGCGAGCAGGAACTGTTGGGAAATAATAGACATAAGTTAAATTCCTGCACAATCAAATACGTTTTACGTTGATTGTATTCGAATTAACCAGATCAAAACATATCGCATTTGTTTGAGAGTAGTTTGATTTGGGATTTCCAGTGGGTTATCCCATTTGAATTGGAGCCGCCTGACAGGGGCCTGTACCTCCGCCTTACAGAAGACCGCAGTGAAATAACACTACGATGTAGTGTTGTGTTTTTGCGGTAAGTAAGGTTGCCAGTGCTCCACGAGGATACGCTGGGCTAGTAGTATTGCTGCTAGCACAATGAGTCCTCATCAGCAACATGGTTGGCACCCCGTAGTGATACCCTTGGTATTGCTAGCGGCTATAGGCTACGGTGACTGCTTACCATCAGATGGGCCGTATGCTTGTGTGCCACCTTAGTGGTATAAAAAAATAATTGTACATGGAATATTTAGCTGATATACATATAATTTAATATAGGTTTTGATCCGCATGTTATAAATATGAAAAAACTTACTAGCTTGTACATGTTTGTAGTTGATATTCAGACCGTTGAAGACTGAGTGATATCTAGTTCACTTTCCGCGCCCATTTTATACGAAAATCTACAACCGGACCGCTTCCTAATTTGTTTAAGTTCAATAACATATAAAACTTGTTTTTTTCGACTATTTTACCAACAGCGGCATGTGATACATCCGAGTGTTTTACAAATAATTAAAAATGAAATAAATAATATAAATAACTATGGGACTACTAACATTTTTTTTTTTTTATTTGTAAAGAAATGAATGATATTATATTAAGCTTATGTTGAACTGCCTTATTTCATAATATGAAAGTCCATAACTTATGATACTATTGGCACTATTTTATGTATTATCGTCTGAAATTCCAAGTAGAAACAAACATAAGCAGTTGTTCAGTAGCTAGTTACATTACTTTCATCATGATCATGTATTTAAGAGCTATTCTAGTCGGCTTAGCCATCGCCAATCCGTTCTTACTTTCATATCGACCCCAAAATATAGCCCGACAACAGGTTCACAAAGCTGGGTAGCACTTACAGACACAGGCATTATCTTCCTGTATACCGATGTTTGAAAACGTGTAGGTCGGGACCCCCCGGGTGGTCGCGATGCTTTTATGGGGGGGTTGCAAATGCTTGGGAATGCTACTGCACTTAAGAAAACAATAAAGTTTGAAAAGATAAAAAAAAGCAGCGCTTAGGGTCGCGAAATATTTCTTCATACTAAAGGCCGTGTTATGAAAAATGTTGAAAAACACTGCTCTAGCTTACATTAAGCAGTCACATTATCCCTTTATGAGTGAGAGTAATAATTTTTTACTTATAATAAACCTGTAACAGGTCCAATTTTGTACAATGTAGATATTTAGAAAAAAAAACCGGTCTGTTCTCTAGATTCGGTACTGAAACTAAAACAGATTTGAGAGAGAGTGTGAGAGATATTGGCCACCGAAACTACTAAATGGATTTAAATTTGGCACAATTTGAGGTCATACTACGAGGTAAAACATAGTTTTACTTTTTATCACGAAATTCAGCAGTTCTCTTGGGATAGGGGATAAAAGTCAAAAGGTGTACTCGGCTGTAAGTAATTCCGAAAAGGTATTTGTATTCACAAATTAATCAAATAAGCAACACAAAGCCTCTAATACTAACGCGGCGTGAACTGCAACTAGGCAAAGACGAACGGTTTGATAAGGTTCATATTTCACTGGCTCGTCCTTGCCCTCACACACGTTCACGACCTTGATTATAAGTGTTACAGTCAAAAGCTTCGTCTGATGCATCATTAAACTCGTCAATAAATTCAACATATCGAAGACGAGATAAAAATGTTCCTGAATAAGCTTTGCCGCATCGTTGCGGCTTCAGTCGTACGTAAGGAGGCGTTGTCCGTGAGCTCTAAGTTGCATACTGCAGTGAAGTTGTCAGTTATCCCTAACTAAACTGATAGCAGTCCTGTAGCCTGAGCAAGAATAATTTCGAGTGCGTATTCGATCCCCTTCGACTATTTTTGTTTTGGCTCTGCGCCGGTGAAAAGTGGAACTAAAAATCAGTATGACATTTCGCGACTTACGTGTTCGAATACGTTGTCGAAAACTGTCCGTGTTATCGGCATTTATTCCTTTACTGATACTTACGTACGAGCTAGTAATAATACTGCTTTATTTTTGACTAGCTTTCATGGTTTCAAGTTTCATCCCTTATTTTACCCCTTTAGGGTTGGTTTTTTCAAAAACTCTTCCTTAGTGGATGTCAACATTTCAAGTTTCTAAACCCAGCCCTTTAGACTGTGTGTTTATATGTCAGACAGTCAGTTTCTTCTTGTGTATTTACTACTAGTGTATATCTAGAAGCTGCGTAGAACTTGAAGTGACTACGTAGCCTATAGCCGCTGGAAATATCAGGGATATCACTAACGATTTGCCAACCCCGTTGTTGATTAGGACCCACTGTGCTAGCGGCATTTCTACTAGCGCATTGTATCTTCGTAGATGGCAACCTGGCAACAACAAACACTGGCAACCTCACTTACCGCAGGAACACAACACTACATCGAAGTAGTGTTATTTGACTGGGCCCATGAGCTGACAGGCCGTTGCTTCAGCCATAAGCTCACCACGGTAATTATTTGAGATTGACTAAAATTAAGTACAGTGATTAGTCACAACACACGCGTTAAAAAGGTGACCTAACTTGCGTTCATCAAAGGCCAAGCCTTTGACATTATTATAGGCTTACACAGACTTTATTTAGTCCAGCGGCTATGATGGCTGAGCCCTTCATCATTTTAATTGCACAAAAAAAAATCGGCTAAATTGGTTTAATATGCTTATTTTCCACACATTCACATCGTCACGTCTAACTAATATATTGCTGTAATGGCCTGCGGCAGACTTATATGCATATAATAATTTAGTCTCCCAAAAAGCACAGACTAAAATTATCATGAATATAATGTGATTCGTAGAAAAAGAGTCAGATACTTTTTCTTATTTTCTTTTCTTTTGAAATGTGAATTACTTCTCGAAAATAATAAAACACTGTCGTTTCTAATGCGAACGTAAAAAGTAATGAAAATTAATTAATTTAAATTTAAGTAAAGCTAGTTAAAACCTTCGATTATATACTGTTAAAACATTTGAATATTATACAGCACCTTTTCAGGGAAATCTTAATTATAATTATGGAAAATAGGCAAATATATTTTGAGTAGATACATATCCATAGTCAATTATTTTTCTATAAAATTAAATAAATGCTGCGCCAAATTGTAATAAATATGGAGAATAAAAAAAAAGTAAGGAGAAATAAAATATTTGGTGTACCGATTAGATGTTTATTTTCGGATTAAACACAATCTCTGCATTACAACTCACTTCAGTCTTAACAACCTAATTAATTCACTTGCGCTTCCAGTAGAGGGAGGGGTAAGAGTAAGCACCGTATGCGGGTGCAGCGGAGTAAGTAGAGTAGGCGGGGTACGACGAGTAGGCAGGGTACGACGAGTAGGCAGGGTACGCAGAGTAGCCGGAGTAGGCCAGGGGAGCGGCAGCGGCAGCGTAGTTGGAGTAAGTCACGGGAGCGGCAGCGGCAGCGTAGCTAGAGTACACGGGAGCGGCAGCGGCAGCGTAGCTGGAGTACACGGGCGCGGTGTACTTGTAGGCGACGGGCGCGGTGTAGGTGGAGGGCACGGAGAGGGCAGAGTAGCTGGGCGCGGTGTAGGCCACGGGGGCGGAGTATGCTTGGGCAGAGTACGCCACTGGGGCGGTGTAGGTAAGTGGGGCAGCAGCTACTGATGAGGTGTACGCGGTAGCGCCCAAGGGGGCGACCACGGCGCTGGGCTTAGCGGCGGCGAAGCCAAGGATGGCGGCGAGCAAAAACTGTTGGAAATTATAAATAGTAGTTAGTTAAAGCCTTATTCTTTCAGAATATCACATGGAATGGAACGGTTTTATTTGTATTTTAGGGATATATGTGTTCGGTTTTACATAAGTCTTATATGAATTATACGATAACAGGCTGATATAGACATATAAGCTGAGCTATCCGTGCAAAGTCAGGGCGGATCGCTAGCTGTGGAATAAATATTTGATTTCTGACAAAAACTTACCAGTTTGTACATGTTTGCAGTTGATTTTCAGACGGTTGATGACTGAGTGATATCTAGTTCACTTTCTGCGCCTATTTTATACGAGATTCTAAAACCGGACCGCTTCCTAATTTGTTTAAGTTCAATAACATGTAAACTTGATTTTTATTGAAAAATTGGATAGACATGTTTCTGACGGGTTTCTACTTGTTCCTTGAGATTTTGTATTCTTTGATGACAAAGTGGCTTAGTGCCTTACATTTGTCAAAACGTCATTTTTTTATGTGAATAAATTTTTTTGTATGAAAATCTTTGGTAAAAAACGGTAGTAATTTAGACCTTCATGAGTGCCTTATTAGGGTCTAAACTGAATAAATGTTTTTTTTTATTTTGCTTTAGAACAGTTTTATCAGAAGATATTTGTGTAGCCATAACTTGCAACTTACCTACATAAAAACTAAATGTTAGGCGCATATATCAAATATGCTTTATTTGAAGGAAACGGGTCACCCGGGCAAAAAAAAATGTACATAATTATCACGTATATGATGACTTATATCCGATTTTGCAAAAACGCCAATCCGTTGTATGTGGGGTTCGACTAGCTGCATGCAGACCGTTGTTGCAATAGACATTGGAATCATCTGTACTGTACAGTATAAAAAGCCCGCATTTCATCTCTCAATGCCCTGAGTCGTTGTTTTTCTTATATTATATTAGGTTAAACGCCTTAAAACACTAAGTTACAACGTTTAACATGTTGGTGTCAATGTTCAGTTATTTCCAACAGGAGACACTGTTATTGTTTTTATTGGTATAAAAACAGTACCTCTGTTGCAGATGTGACGGATTAGCTACTAAGTGTGTTGTTTTTGTACTTTAGGTTCGTAATGCTATTAAGTGCAGATCTTCCCTGTTAAGTTCAAAGTCTCGACTCGTCCTTCACTCATCTATACTTATAATAAAACTGTAATAGACAGATTTGTTCACTGGCAGGCAGCTGAGATTATAATGCGTAAAGTAAGACTAATTTATTTTTGAAAAATAATTAAGGATCCGTGTAACATTAAAAAAAACCATGAAATTGTGAACAATATCTGATAAATAATTTGGGTCTGCGCATCAAAAAAAGCCCATTACCTAAATTTGAACAAAATCCGATCGATTTGACAAATTTAAAAGGAACTTTCACTGGCAGATACTGATGCTATAAGGCGGCTCTTGGTAACTTTTAGTTACGAAAAATAATTGGGGTACCGCGCACAAAAAAATTAAGTGCATGAAAAAAATCTTTCCACGCTTACGAAGTCGCGGGCACAGCTAGTATAAAATAAAACAGATAATGACATATAGGAAAATTGTTGTGGATCGAAGCTCTTGCTTGCTTGCTCTACATAATTAAGTTTCCAAGGCCATGACATTTTATAAATTAGAAGCCTGCTTAAGTATACAAACCATCTCATAACGAGTATTCGTTTTTAGTCGTTCATGGTAGATAAACTATCCGTATCCATATTTATTTAATTTACGCCTAACGTGGTCGAAGGTGTGTCGTAGGTGAAAAATTACTGATGAATTAGTGATCACATTTCGCCCTACGTCTCTTTTTAAGCTCGTGGTGTGATTAATACCTAATTACCTAGACGCAATTGTATGGTTTTAAGTGTTAAGACATTGATATGTCATTTAATTTACTGAGAGTAAGCTGTTACATGACAAATTGGAAGAGAAGCATCGCTATTTATGTAAGACACGAACATGAAGTGTTTTTTAAACCAAATAAAGTAAATAATAATTTTCTGATATAATATAGGTACATGGGACTTAATATATTTTTAAATATTTGTAGCGGCCGCCTTATGTCCTGAAATATAAATAAAATCTTTGACATGACATTCAGCTTTGTTTTCGTAATGATTTAATTTATTAAAATAATGTATTTCTGATGCATATTTTATAAAATATTATCTTTTTGCACCCCCTCTTTATATAAACTTTAGCAGTGCCAAATTTCACATTTTCGTCGCGCAATTTTCGTAAAAAGAGTCAAAAGTTAAAATCTTATATCTATACATAAAAAGGGGAGTTTGAGGAGTCAACCCCTAATAATAGCGAATGAATAATTTTAAAGCTAAATCCATGAAAATAGACGCGGGAAAAAAGAATTTATGTAAAAAGCAAGTTGACATATTCACTTTAAAACGCGTTCGAAGCCGCGGGAAAAAGCTAGCAAAACATAAAACCTATAAAAAAACCTAGATTTATATTTTGTATTCTTTGTAACGAGTGGACCCATTTGATCAGGAATTTCACTGGCAGATAACTGGTGCTATAAGGCGTCACTTAAGATAATTTTATTTCTGAAATATAATTAGGGTTTCACCACTTTTTCACACATATAATATCATTGGGTATGTAATATTAATTAAACCTCCGAAATTGCAAACAAAATTAATGCCATGCATATGAAGTTGCGGGCATAGGTACAACAAACACGGGCCACATACGTATGACGGGCAACTACAGAACCCTACATTGCGCATGGCTGGAGACGCGCTTGGCTGTTTTTTTTTTATCTTTATAATCAAACTTTTAGTAATCTCGTCAATCTTTTCATAAACGAACATCCTAAAATTTGAATATGACAATTATTTGTAGTGCCTACTTATTTTTTTTTAAATTATATACTATTGCCAGGTACAAAGTACACTTATCGGTTATCTAACTGTTTTTGCTCGAGCGATATGATGTTATTGGTTGAGAGGATCAACTCTTTTTCTGCGACGACTTCATCAGATTTTCACAAAATACAATGGGAACACCTCAAGGCAATTGAAGTGGAACCAACAAAGTAAAAAACAATATTTCAATTCCTTTGCAGTAATCGAGCAAGACTTAAAAAAATCCGTTCAATATTCTAGTAGCATACTTAACCTAACATCGAATTATCAATATTGAGTAACTCATATTAGTATTGAGTTCTTGCCGTGACTATAAGTATGGATGTGGACCTGCGGTAAATAATCTCTCCAGAGTTTTCAAGACAACACTGTACTACCAGTAGGGGTCACCCGTTCGTGTTTAGTAACGAACTAAGCAACATAAGCTTAGGATAGCTAAATTTTACTAGATATTAAGTTGTGGAATAATAAATTGTAAGATACGATTCTTATCGTCTAAGTACGTGTTTATTTTTTAGTCGCAGTAGCACATCTGGCTTATAATACATTTCTTAAAAGGGCTTATACTATATGAACATAGTACAATGGTAATTAAAAACATAGGCGTATATTCATAAAAACATTTATTTTCGAATAAAATCAGTACAATAAAGGACCTATATCACAAATTTTCAGTCTACAGAATGTCTACATAGAAGAGCGAATCTGCCCTAGTAATCACTTATTTAAAGTCTTCCTAAAAATAACAGACAAATTAGCTATGGAACTGTGACCTGATCTTTTCAAAAGCGTAGGTACGACGTATCCTTAGACTGTTAATCAAGTAGAATCTGACAATAAAATGCATTGACTAACAAAAGAGGATTACTGATCTCAATCCAAATGGAAACATTTTACCAAAAATATTTATTTTTACAAATCAACATGAAGTTTGGATGGGTAAGAGTGAATTGTCATAAAACATCAACATGGATTTACTTGCGCTTCCAGTAGGGGGTGGGGTAGGAGTAGGCGCTGTAAGAAGGCGAGTTGTAGTACTCAGAGTGGGCAGGGTACGACGAGTAGGAGGGGTAGGTGGAATACCCGGCAGAGTAACCAGACACTGGAGCGGAGTAAGTGGAGTAACCAGAGTAACCAGTGAAGGGAGCAGAGTAGGCTGAGTAACCATTGTATCCAGAGTATACGGGAGCGGAGTATTTGTAGGACGCGGCAGGGTAGCTCGTAACAGGCGCAGAGTACGAGTACGGCTTGTACGCCACGGGTGCGGAGTAGGTGACAGGGGTGTAAGGCTTGTAGGCTATGGGAGCTGTGTATTTGTACGCTTGGGGGGTAGTGTATGAGTAAGTAGAGTAAGTAGGAGCAGAGTACGAGTAGGTGGGGCTAGAGTACGAGTAGGCAGGTGCCGCGGTGGAGAAAGGCGCGGAGTAGCCAGAGGAGTAGGCAAGAGGTGCTGAGTACGCAGAGTAACCGACGCCGTGGGTGTTGTAGCCGACGCTGTGGGTGTTGTAGCCGACGCCTGAGGCAGGGTAGCCGACCTGGGCTGGGGCGGAGTAAGCCACCGGGGTTTGGTAGCCCACGGAGGTGATTGGTGCAACGGTAGCGCTGGGCTTAGGTTCGGCGGCGGCAAGGCCGAGTACGGCGGCGACTAGAATCTGGAATAAAAAACATAATTTGAGTTACGCTATACTCTCTGCCTACCCCGTAAAGAATTTGGCGTGATGATGTGTATGTACATTCGTTTAATGAAATAGGCGACGGTGGTATTGAACTTATATTATTCATGTCGTTTTATGTTGAACTTGGGATCGCACTACCCTGTCTTATGTAAAAAACTGGCTTTGTTATTTATTAGCTGTGCCCGCGACTACGTACGAGTGAAATCGGATTTGGTCCACAATTTCAAGTAACCTAAGCCCACGTTAAAATCAGTTATCCGACAGTGCAAGTCCCATTCATATTGGTCCAGTCGATTCAGAGTTACAGCCAAGTACACTTGTTAATTTTTATCCTCTATGGTTAAAATAGTATCGACTCATATGGTGTCAAGTTTGGTTTGAATCCGTTCAGTATCGGCGTATGCGCGGCCAAAAAACCGACTGACAAAAATGAAAAAAAAATACTGATTTGGGTTCAGTATCGAATATAGTGCCCGCCAAAATACAATTTTCAAATATCATCAATCCACAGAATTGGACTTGTTACAGTTTTATTAAAAGTATAGATTGAAGTAGGTATACCAAGTAATATAATATGTTATATTTTACTTAAGTCATGGTCCATCTGTGTGCCAAATATTAATAAAATCCGTTAAACTATTTTGGCCTGATTGAGTACCAAACAAATATCCAAACGTATGCTTTTATTATTTTAGCCCGCTGTTAATAAAACCTCTTAAGCCCAGTAAGTATAAAATCTACCTTGGTGGGTTAATAAAATATTTGTAGTCAGAAAAACCGATTCTTGTATAAATAATTCTGTCGAGTTCGTGAAGAAATCTTACTTTATGAGTGAGTTTTGATGCTACACTGGAATGCTGGAATGATTATGCTATGTTAATCCCATCATTATTTTTATATTATTATTAAAATGTTTGATATTCGAGACTTAGATGACAAGATGACAGATCTTATTGTGCTATGTTGTTAGTTACTCACCAGTTTGTACATGGTAGTGGTATATTTCAGACGGTTCTGGACTGAATGATGTAGCGTACATCCTCGGTGTCTGTTTTATACAAGTATTAGAAAACCGGACTTCGTCTTAAGTTGTTAACAAATGTTAATGATAAATCAATGCTTCTGATGTGGTTTTAAGATTCATTTTGTTTTATTTAGTTAGAATCGATATTAAACTTAATTTATGACCTAATGCACTAAGACAAGGTCATCTTTCCAGAATTAAAACTACAAAATATACGTATAAAATATAAAATATATCGATTATTATTAAATTGGACGTTACTTTCACAATTTTTACACAATTAGAATTAACGTGCTTTATAAACTTATAGGTAAAGATCCGAGTTGATAAACTCCTTTATGAAGGCGGTTAAAAGTAAATGATCAAATCAAGTAACTCAACCCATCCTACAGTCAAACCGATGTAAGGTTTTGCAGGACAGTGATACTGATTTCATATATTGCTTTATTCCGTTTGATTATAAAAAAAATACATATGATTTTTTCTAAACCTAGTGTAAGCTGAAGATCTACTTAAACAAAAATGTATTGAAAGGATTTATGTATATTATTGCAACATGTTTATTTTTATATAATTTATTCATCGTAGACAAACTGAATGAATAATAATTAGTGATAATGTACACAGTAGAGCCGCAGGCTGCGCTGGCTGCATACGAGCCTGTAAGCCAGTGCTGTCACTTCAACCTGGTCGTAATACCAGCTGCACATCAACTTGTGTCATTTTATTTCCTACTTTTGTTCTTTCTAGTTATTTAAATGTCGACTGGATTTCGGTAAACATATTTTATTTTATTTCGTTATATTTTGATTGTAATAATAAAAAATAAAACACTTTCGTGCCGGTTCTTTTCATGGCATATTTCTTCATCGTCCTGCATTATTGGGGCCTAAAATGAATAAACGATGTACATTTTCATTTTTATTTCCTCCTTCCATTACTTATGTATATTTTTATGCTTAAGACATTACTTCAGAATAAAAAGTTACTCAATTGCCGTAGTAGATGGTTCTTCCATATTTATCGTACGTTGCAGATTTAAAAATTACGTTATGAAAATCTGTTTAGAAGATTCCCTGTTCTTGCTGCGGCAATCCCTACTGTCAATCAAGTGTCACCTTGAAAATCTATGGAAACTTCCGGAGCTATAAAAAGACAAGCTTTTTCCACAAACCACTTAACCAGATTATTTATTCGCATTTCTAGGTATAACCTTTAGAGAAGATTTAATATTCAAATAGTCGCTATAATTGAGGCCGTGACGCAAACAAGAGATGAGTAATAAATAAAATAGGACCATCGCCCTGAGTGTAAGAAACCCTATGATAAATATAATGGTTGAAAAATAAAAACAGGCCAAGTGCGAGTCGGACTCGCGCACCGAGGGTACACACTTGTAGTTGTACGTAGTATATTATCTACTCTGAGCTTGTAGGTAGGGTTAAAAGTAGGTGAACTTCAAATGAGGTCATTATTCGTTGGTGACTCTCAACAGCGCGATTCAGGAATATATTTTTAGTAAATTTGCATTAAAAAAAAATACTACATATTTATCCTTATCAGATTTTTTCTTGCCAAATTTCATGATTCTAGGTTAACGGGAAGTACCCCATAGGTTTGATTCTCTTGTGAAATCGAAAAAGATGCGAAAATTTTGCAGCTGTTCCCGCGACTTCGTACGCGTGGAATTAGTTTTGTTCACAATTTCTTGAGTTCAGTGAAAGTCCTGTTAAAATCGGTCCAGCTGTTTCCGAGATTAACCGGGACAAGCCGACTCACAGACAGACAGAATCCCTTTTAATTAGCAGTAAAAAGACAGCAACACAAATACCAGCGCAATAAGTCAGTTACAAGAAATAAGGTAAATGTGGATATGGGACTGAAAAGTACCCCAAAATCCTCAATGAGTATTCATTGAGGCTTTGAGGAACTGTAGTATTACAGTGAAGGTTTTTAGACGCTGAAGTGAAGTGAAACTTAAATGTTAATGTGGCACTCTTCATTATTTTACTAGTGCACATAAAGTAGCGTAGCACGGTAGGTATACTGTGTTAAGTTTACATAAAAACTCACCGTGACTAAACAAATATATATATGACTCCTTATGAATATTGGATTTGCATAAAGAAATAAATTAAAGTATAATTTCTAAGGCATTCAAGATGACTTTTATCTCTACGCACTGTATGACGTACCTACAGGATAGTCTCCACTACTAAGTTCGTGTTTGCGATATCTTTGTTTAGTCTTTGCGCAAAGTCTCGTGACTGCACTAATGATTAATACAATTTCGGTAGATTTAACGTTAAAGAACGAATTTTCTTAATAAATGAATAAACACTTTACTTAGTCATGACTGTATTGAGAACACTTATTATAAATTACATAAATAATATCTTTAAGGATTGACTCAATCAATGTTCGGTAAGAATGTTAACAGTTTTCATGGTCTTCATTTCTTAGATGTAGTATGCGGAGTAAGGCGAGGCGTATGTGTAGGCGGAGTAGGCAGCGAGCGGCGCGGTGTAGGCGGAGTAGGCGAGCGGCGCGGTGTAGGCCGCGGCCACCGGCGCGGAGTAGGCCGCCAGGGGGGCCGAGTAGCTCACCACCAGGGGCTTGGCAGCGGCGAGGGCCAGCAGGCACGACAAGATCAGCTGTCAAAATTAATAATTATGTTATAGAAATACTCAGCGCCTTTTATTTTAGAACAGGCCTGACATTTTTTTTATACCTCTGAGGTGGCACACAAGCGTACGGTCCAACTGATGCTAAGCAGTCACCGGAGCCCGTAGTCGCTAGCAATATTAAGGGTGTCACTAACGCGTTGCCAACCCTGTTGTTGATGAGGACTCACTGTACAAGCAGCATTACTACTAGCACAGCGTGTCTTCGTGGGGCTCTGGCAATCTTACTAACCGCAGAAATAAAACACTAAGTTTACGTCAAAGTAGTGTTATTTTGACTTATGGCTTCATTATCCTCAATCTCACTTATGGTAAGTGAAGATGAGATTGAAGATGTCTGTTTTATAGCCTATTCACCGTAGTGGCTAACTAAACTCGACATTAACGATATAACGTAAATTGGGAATTTCAAGAAATATCTTGAAGAATCCCTAGTTGCTTGTCGTGTCAATAAAACCGAATAGGGTAGACAATTCCAGACCTAAGTCATGTAAATTGACTGCACGCAGTATTAGGAATCCCTTAATTTTTACCAATATTTTTTTATACCACTAAGATGGCAAACAAGCTTACGAACCGCCTGATTGTAAGCGGTTACCGTAGCCTATGGACGCTTGCAACACCAGGGATATGACTCGCGCGTTTACGACCCTATTCATCATAATGGACATATATTCTATTTCCTAGTTGGTGCACCACTAAAATAAATATATTCTACAAAATTGTAGCTTCTTTTATGTTTTTTATAACTATATTTAAAACTACAGCAAGATTGGGACTTCAATGAGGCCCCTTGACTGTGTAATCTTACGTTTACGGATGCAATGCAAAACGCATCGTTTAGCCACTGGACGAAGACTTACTTTACGTTATTTTGTTAAACTGATGTTATGCTTTTTTGGCAAGGCAATAAAATTATGATAATGCCTACCATAATGTGGGAAAATGAAATTAAGACTGCTAAAATCGATAACATGGTCAGCCTTCAAGTAACTTAGCATTTAAATATCCGATGAGTTGTGGGGGATCTAATTTGGAACATATTTGCAATTATAATGACAGTTTAATATAGTTCAAATTGATCCATGGTTTGGCCTGATATGACACATAAATGTTAATGGCGCCTTTGTAGCCTTAGGGCGAGTGTATTGCGGATAACATTCCACAACAAAATCAGTTTCATGTGAGTTTCATAAAGGCCTATACACACACATATTACACTCTGAGATTTTAATGGCCGCCATTATGTATTATTATCAAAATATGAAAGTTGAAGTACAGTCTCTTATAATTTAAAAGTGCGTACTATACGGATCCCTTACAATTAGGGATTCAAATAGATATTATCACAAACAAAACTCTACTAATAAAGGTTATTTATATCACCACTTTCAGAATAAATAGGTGTTTGTAGATTTTACACAAATAGGTTTTATAAGTTCCTCGCAGGAATCGAACCCGCTACCTCAGAGAAACAATTACTTTACTACCAGACTAACTAATCTTATGTTTTTTTGTTATCAATATAATATAAATATCTTGACTTTTAACTTACAAACTTAAACATCTTGATTGCTTTGGGCTTGGATGTTAACCACAAACTGGTGAATATGGAGTCCAAGCTAGTATATAAGGGTTCGATGATGACCTCTATTGTCTTGGCATCAGTTCGGCGCCTGCGCACCTTGGTGAGACGTGCGTGATCGGGACCCACACGCGACTTGAATATTACCACTGCACTTCGTAATAGAAGAGGTACAGGCTGTTACCAATCCTCAAGGGGCTCCTAGTTAAGTAATTATGCTGATCAGTGATCGATTGGCGGTTGAGCAATGTTTGAGCGGTCATGATTTGGATGGATGATCGCATTTGACAATTTCTTAAGTCTCCTCGTATTGCTTTTGGTGTTAGGTATTGATATTTTAGAGCAGTGAGGAATGAGAACTTTTTTTGAAGTTTGATATAGTTTTTCACGAGATTTGGGTTTTTAAGGGTAACAAACGAGTAACCAGCCGTCGGATGTTAAGCGGTTACCATAGCCTATATAGATAAACTCATGCCATCATTAGTGCTTCCCAAAAGTTTAAAAAATATTTAATACACCATCCCTTATAATAAATTATTTCTATAAAAGTTAGTTAGTGGTAAAAAACATGATTAGTAACTAAAGTATCTCTTACGTATTTTTAATGAAGAACATTAGCTTCGAAACCAAAACATTATCTATAGGCCAGCTGCCAGTATCCCAATTAGTGCCTACCACTTTACATATTGTACCTATTTGTATTTATAAACAGGCCACATGATATTTTTGTCTTTGACATTTGTAGTTTATAGGATACGGTGAACCAGTTCCAAGCTAATCAACGTTTTTGTTAAATTTTTGTCGTGGTTTAATTAAATGGACCATTTAATGGTTCGACCTACGTCACGGCCTTTAAGATTTACGAGTGGCGATATCATAGTATGAATGATTAATTACGAGAATATGTTAGCAATTATTTACTGTGAAATTACGGGTGATTATTATTAATTAATTAATCATTTGTGGCACCATTTGCAAACGTAGCCTGCATTATAATGCAATTTATGCATATATTATTTTGATAGCTTTAAAACTGAATCTTCTCCTCAAACGGTTGGGTATTTAGTATACCGGGTTACTTACAGTTCTGACAAATATAATCTGTGCTGCCAGCACTAATATCGAATTAAGCAGCCTTTCACACAAGGTTTTAAACGTAGCATAAGCTACTTTATACTAGCTTATGCAAATGTACAATTTAATTAATGTCAGGACTTTGATTGTGAGGACACCAATTGAGAAAAGTATATTTTTTGATTAAATCCAAGGATTTTTTAAAAGTAGGCCACAAACGCAATAAGAAATAGTATCTACTTTTTACTCTAGCCATAGGTTCACACACATGAATGAAAACCCAATTGGAATAATTATTTCATTAATCGTAGTCACTGTAGCAAGCACTATAGAGAAAATACTTCAAATGGAAGCCTGCCCACTAGGACCGAATTTAACACCATTCAATCGTATTGATGTGCTTAAGAGATAAGCGTGTAAAAAAACTCACTCTGTATAATTGGCAGTGAACAGCGTTCGGTTTCATAAAGGCGGCAAATATCTAGCGTCATTCTGTGGAACATTCTACACGCTCCATAATGTAGTCATGTATATCTGACCACATGCGTACATCCTTAAAATGTTGACAGTGAAGGCCGCGTCATGAACTTGACATTGTTTTAAGGCCGTTATACTTTACACAAATCATTTTGATGAATCGATATAGATCCTGCAACGCTAGAGGCGACAAACAAAAATCTCGGTAAATGAAATAAATTAAGGCACTTTTTTTTACAAAAATAAGTAATTTTAATTAAGAAAATAGGTATTTTAAACATCGATTATTAACGCATAACTAATGCTATTATATTATACTACGTATATTTTACAGTAACTCCCCTTTAATAAATACCCACCGATGAAATATTTGTACAATTTGATATCAAGTTTTAAATCAAATCTTAACACGCTTTTTATACACAAATTGTTTCTTTTGTTATCAATCGAAATCAGACCTCAGTTCAAAAATAAAACAGCTATGACTTTGACATTAAGTATTCTAATTTATATTAGATGAAAATATTGGGCTCTTGCGCTCCTTCTCCAAATAAACTTTACCTGTTCCAAATTTCATCGTCTCCCGTTCGCCCAATTTCCGTACAAAATTTTGCTTCACGCGTATCAAAATTATGATGCTTTTGAACAAAATCGTTATATAAAAAAAAAAAACGGTATGCTATTTTTAGCAAAAGGAGCTGGTTAAAAATTAAATTAGGTCCGTTTTAAACCTTGTCGGAATTCGAATGTACCGCGGGCATTGTCAGGAGCAGGCTTATTTTGTAGGATATTATATGAGTGAGTTACGTCACGGGAACATCTATACGAGTAAGCTACAATGGGCCTTTGTGATATAGCATCAAAGAGGGTGATGTCAGAAGTCCATTATTGTCACGTGTCCATAGCTGATTCCTTTTTTAGTTGCGCCAAATATATACCTATTATGAATCATGATTAGGTACTTTATTCTAGTATGATTTACACTTGTCTTCTGTGCTTGTTTTATGGCGTACGTTTAAAAAAGCAGAACTATATTACTATTCTATTTATGTAAATGTCGAAATATTGTTAATGTATTTTATCAATTGTACCATTCATATAAATACTGTACCATTCATATAAATTCGCCAAGAATATAAGCTGGGGTATAAGCAATTCTCATGATTCAGGTGTTAATGTGTACACACAGTATCGTTTATATTACAACATTATTACAACAGATTAGGCTACCAAGCGTTCATCACGGCTGATGTCTCGTCTTGTATTTTACATGTAGGTACCAAGTCTTCAGTCTCCGTAATCAGGGCGGAATGATCCTGAAATATCTGACACTCAGAAGAATTAAATAAACTTTGTGTGACCCGGCCACAGTGCTTTATAATAATGGGCATATGAGTTACTTACTCGTATGTGTAATAGTGTTATTTTTATTTCTACGCAAACTGTGAATGTATTAATGTGTCTTGGTTTCATCAAGGGATTTCTATCAAATTCGATACAAAATGTTTTATCAAACAAATCACAGGATTTAAGTTTTGGTCACAAAATTATGCCCCAAATGACATCTCGAAATGTCATGTTGACTGTTCTATAAATTTGAGATCGTTATTTTCGTTATGCCAATGTTAACATTCTTGATATGTGTGGATCATCTACTCTTTTTCCCTATTTGGTTAATCTGCATTATCGATCATCTTCGAATGGCAATTCTAAAATTATTATTTTTCCCGAATGTCGTGATTTTTGCATTTTTGTATGTTGGGACTCATTTTAAATTCTATGAATAGTCGTTTTTCATAACATATCTTCAAAGCATCATCTTAGAGTATTTTTTTGTCGAAACTAAAATGTTGAAACTAGCTAATTCAGTATGTGTAAGTATTGTGTGTATTTGTATTTGGTGCCAGTAAAATATCTTGGTAAATAAGGTAATCTTGGCACAACAGATATCCGGCATTAGCTGCAACGACCTTAACTCAATGCAATTATTTAAATTCAGAAGCAATAAAATAATAAAAACCTAGTTTGAGACTGAGACGAATGGAGCACTATGACTAATTTGTGATATTTAAATATACCTACTTAGTAACATATATGGACGAGACCGCTGGTCTAGTGGTTAGTATACCTGACTGCTACGCTAGAGGTCAAGGGCTTGATTCCTGCCAGGGCCAACATTTATGTGACAAATATGTTTGCCTTGTGTTTGGGTGTTTGGTATGTATTATAAGTATGTATTTACAAAAAAAAGTATATAAGTATTATATTAGCTACTAGTTCCCATAGTACAAGCTTTGCTTAGTTTGGGGCCAGATGGCGCTGTGTGATAATGTCCAAGCATTATTATTATTATTATGTTTCTCTTAAATTCACGGTCTTGTAAGGTCCGGTCCTTTATCTAGGCTTGCGTGGGGATATAAATATCCAACACGTAGAGGCCCGTTCGAGAATTTTAATATTAGGTAAGGGATACACGTGGCGAGTATTATTATTATATATCTAAATCTTCGGCATCTGGAGAATTATTTGAATGACAAAAGAATATTTAAACGTACATTTGTGAATTTGAAAATCCATTCGCCTCGTTACTACGAACATGAAACATTAGAAAATAATAATAATAGGTATACACGTGAACATAATAGGTAATGTACCAACGTATAACGATGCGATAATGTTATATTTTACTCATTTCATTTGCAGTGCTACTTGACATTTTATAGAACCAACATCTCTTTTAAATAGTTGGATGATAAATCTGACTTCAGCCTGTCTGAAGTCGGTGACTTCGAAAACCTTATTAATATAAATAAAAGAAAATATAATTTCAGATAATTGTCATGTTTTCTTTGGAGTGGTCAAAAGCCTTTATCAACCTAATTCAATTTACTTAAGGACGGCGAAGGGAGCTCTGTAGGCTGCAGCGATGGGAGCTGTGTATGCTGCCGCTACGGGACCAGAGAAGGCAGTGTATGCAGCGTAGGGAGCGGTATATGCGGCAGTGTATGCGGCAGCTACTGGAGCTGCGTAGGCAGCGGCTGGGGCAGTGTAGGCAGCGACTGGGGCAGTATAGGCAGCGACTGGGGCAGTGTAAGCAGCGAGTGGGGCAGTGTAGGCAGCCGCAACAGGTGCAGCGTATGCTAAAGGTGCCACAGAGTGGATACCTGGCTTTGCAGCCACGGTAGCAACAATAGCAGCAACGATCACCTGGTACAGAATGACACACAAATTACAATATGGAAATAGCACTATTAACAAACCGGTCGGTGATCTTACATCCAAATATCAACTTGGCCTCAGCTAATAATAAAACTATCGTTTTCATGCATTGTAAGCGTGAACTAGTTTTTGATTTGAAGCTTAATATTGATACCAATCTCGTTTGGCTTTTATCTTTTATGAGTCTTTATGCAAATGAGCTATAGTTTTATATAAAAATACGATTATGAATTTAAAACAATCAAGTGTTTTTCAAAATGTCTGATGTAACTGTAGCAAAACATCCTTGATCTTGAATTCATTCGACGACTTCATTAGTTTGAGAAATGTGATTTATGTAGATATTAGTAAAGGAATATTATGTACATTAAATTTTGCCAGCGAAAACAGGAAAATTATAGATTAACCATAATTATTTTTTTAATACAATTAACCTTGGCATCAATTTAAAAACTATTAAAAGAAGGTTCAGTTGTTCCAAACATAGCCCACTAGCAGACAAACAAATTTTCACTTAATTTTAATATTGGTGTAGATGTCAACATGTTTAGTCAAAGTGATATTTACCAGTTTGTACATTTTTGTTGTTAGTTTATGGTTCGCTGATAGAACTGCAACGAGTGAATGATTACGAAGTTAGTTTACCCGACTTTAAATAGAAAAAGAAGCTAAGGGTATTTCATGATAGCACGAGGGTTGGTCAACTCACATACCGTGGTCGCAAGTGCTCCGAATTACAGATAAATATCAGCTGATACAACTATATGCGAAAGTGAACCAACCAGAAAAAATATAATGTATATCAAAACGCTTCGTATATGGAGGGCTAATAGGAGAAGTATATGTAAATAATATATGCATATTTTATCTAACTATATGCTCTGGTTTTTTTTTGTAAATAAATGTCGCTCTGTTGTAACGAAATAGTTATTGCCGGAATAGAGCACGAAGTTCGTCTGACATCTAGTATTACTGCCAATCTTTTAAAGAAAATAATCATCTTGGATCCGTTCTCTCCTTATTCATTTAATCCTTACGGTACAATTAGGAATAAAAATAAAACATTAAATAGCCAGCCGTCCTTTCTAAGACCCGTCACTATAGGAGCGCAGATTTGGACTATGATAATAATATGTTTGACATATTTTATTGTTATTTTTGTTACGTTCTTGGTTCACTGTGACATATCCATTCGATCAGCATGCTGGATGCGCGAGCAGCGTTGCATCAGAGGTCACATCGTGCGTGTGTCCGCTGCAAATAGTGCGACATACTTGCGACAATCCTGGAGGTCAATGTGCCTATTAAAACTGGACCACTTGCACTAGTTACTTATGAAAATTTATGATCACCTAGCTCGCATGTAACAAAATTTACTTGAAGATATAATCAATTACCATACATAACTGCTATGTATGTATGAGGTTTTTGAGAGATATTATACTATCTAATAAATAAAGCATGTAAAACCAATTTGATCAACTTAACTAGAGATGTCAATATTGGCTGATTTTATTTATTCGATAAACGTTAATTGATAAAGAAAGATTTCGGTATTTTTAACGGTTTAAAATATTAATTAATATTTTTATTAGGGATTTGATATCAATGAAGTTGATGTATTTATATTAGTTCTAGTTAAAGATTGATATGATATTTTTATTCGAAAACGTTTTTATTGAATATGATAATTATTGAAATTATTCGTTAATTTTAACATTCGACATTCGACATCTCTAAACTCAATAGTTAGAGTGAATGCCATAAAGTTAAATCGTTGTCACTTAGCAATGAAAGAAAGTATATCGTGTAGAATTCAGATGAATCCATGATTTCAAAGTTATAAAACATTATTTTGTTGCGTGTTATTATTATTATTATTTTTATAACACTAAGGTGGCAAAAAAGCATACGGTCCACCTGATGGTAAGCGGTCACCGTAGCCTATGGACGCTTGCAACACCAGGGGTATCACTCGCACGTTGCCGACCCTAAGTTATTAAAAGTTATTTTCGAAGTGAACATATAAATAAAAGATTCAAAATCCATTTAAGCTTGTATTGTTTAAGAAGGCAAGCAAGACTGCCAGCACCCTCGAGAAGGTTTGGTAAACTTCTCTATTGATTGTTATATACATATAACAACGAATTCTAACGCACAGGTTACAATTAATCATTCACCATGATAATACATGACACAGCCCTGCATCATAAAATGAAGAATAAGAGAATCTGTTAATTTGTTCTATGGGTTACGGTATGTCTAAGTAGTTTTTTACGTTTTTATTTAAATCTCAATATCCGGATGCCATGTCAGAAGATACCATGTAAGCAAAAACAATAACTATGCCAAATTTCAAGACAGACAACTCGTAGTTTCTGAGATAATTAAGTGTGACGGGCAGACACAGAACCGAGATCGTAAGGGTTCCTTTTCGTACCTTTTGCTGTAGACAATTGGGTAAACCTTATTTTAAATGAAAAAATACTAATTTATAAATGTAAATCTTAATTTTTATTATGTTATATCAATGTCAAAGGAAAAGATTGCGTAATCGACACGAACACACATCTGTAGCATCACATCTCAACCTTAAATATAATAAAAATAAAGTTCGCGAACAGTATTCCAAGCATGCATAATTCATTAGGCTATTTATTTTTTATATAGCGTTATGATATACGAGAAAATATATTACTACCGAGACCCATGATTATCTCTCGATTTTATTGGATCAACAACATAACATATAATAGGTGTGGCAAATTCATCATTGTGTTAAGTTCGGTTTATAACATTTAAAAGGTAGGGCGCAATGAGATGTCCCATGTAATAATAGAAGCCATCCGACTGCAACAGTACAAGTAACCAGTACAATCTTCAGATTAAAGCCAAATATCATCAGAAGCTCTGATGCGGTACTGTGTTTCTGCTCTGCCGTGAGTAAAGTTTCTAAAGCTCCAATTGATAGCAAGCGGTTACCGTAGCCTATTAGTTGCTTGCAACTATTGGGGTATCTCGCATTCGTTACCGACCTTAGCATGTCCTTCAGACACATTTATATGTATGTGTTTACGTAAGCCTTGT
This sequence comes from Falcaria lacertinaria, assembly GCA_951449985.1. Lineage (NCBI taxonomy): Eukaryota > Metazoa > Arthropoda > Insecta > Lepidoptera > Drepanidae > Falcaria > Falcaria lacertinaria. The sequence continues at coordinate 5,281,136 of OX602120.1, read as the reverse complement.
GTTGTAAATCAGCCGGCTCAAACTTGTTCTTGTGTTAACCTGACTGATGAGTAAATAATAAAATTATATATAATCACGTAAAATTTAATAAATCTGTCTCATTTTATGGATCATTATGGCTCCTTTCAGACTGGTTTACGCGGCCATTATTACAATCAGTTTGTTTGGCGGACTGGAACATAAGAGAAATAGCATTCTCGTGATCCATTGCTGTTAGTCGTCTTGCCTCGCCAATCCTGTCGGAAGTTGCTAAGATATTCAGTAATTTCTTATCTGTAATGTTTTGAACAGAGCTATTTAATATTCACCATTCAAAAATCATTAATAAACATACCTACTCAGCTACCAATTTACTAAGTAACCCTTCTATTTAAAATATCTGAAATTCCTACAAGGTTTTTTTCAATTTTTGATTTTATTGTTGGTTAAGTGTAAAGTGTGTGCTCGCTAGAATGTTGGACATATTAATATCAAGGACCAAATATGATCACTAAAAACCTTTAAACACTAAGAAGTAAAATACAACTATTACATGTATTACTACTATCTTAATTGCATATATAAGGAAATAACTAACAGACTTAAATATTAATAAGTCTTGATAGGTTGGGTTGTATGTTGTATATCAACTTTAATTGCGATCCAACGACTCGACATTCTTAGACTGCTTTTTTTGGGATATGGTCTCTCGAAGTTAGTTCGAGGGAACTTTTACTGATTAGCCGGACTAAAGTGGCGAGGCCAGTTAAGGCCTCCAGCCAGAAAGCGAAAACGACGGCAAGAATGGCAAAATTGTTTATGCTGCCGCAACACTTTCACATGGCAGTAGTTCACGTCATGTTATTGAAATGCAAATAAAACGATATTTGTTATTAAATGCACCTGTGTAGCAACAACACGCATTGATGTGAAGTGATAAGGTAAAAATCATATAAGTAAAATATTTATGTGATTTATTGATAATTCGTAATTTATTTGCTTAGGTTTTGTTTACTCAAATGCTACATAATGTTTAGGTTCTTCAGCGAAAGTAGTATGCGGAGTAGGGCGAGGCGTAGGTGTAGGCGGAGTAGGCAGCGAGCGGCGCGGTGAAGGCAGAGTAGGCGAGCGGCGCGGTGTAGGCCGCGGCCACGGGCGCGGAGTAGGCCGCCAGGGGGGCCGAGTAGCTCACCACCAGGGGCTTGGCGGCGGCGAAGGCCAGCAGGCACGTCAGGAAGATCTGGAATTAGAAAGAGTGTTAGGAAACTGCATCACACTACTTTTGTAGGTAACGTAATGCTAATACATTTTGTATGCTAATTCTTGTAAGTATAGATGATTCACAACATAGTCCAACGGTAAACAGTTTACACGTAAATAGTATTTAGTCTCCACCAAAAATAATATTGTAAAGATAAAAGTTGTGTTTTTGTAATTAATAGATTCAAAAACTACTGGATCGATTTAAAAAAAGAACTGTCCCCAACAGAATTATACTGATTGATATTGAACAGAATTATCTCTGAGAAATAGGCTCTATATACAATATTTAATGCGGGTGAAGATGCTGTGATAAAGCTAGTATTTACTTTAGGCACTAAACTTTGGTAAATAATTAGTCTCATTTACATAACATTCAATGCATTACAAATTTGTAGGTGTCTAACTGAAATGTTCAGAAGCGAGATTTTCCGTCATGTTTTATTTGTTGTACACTATTTTGTTTAATATTAAATAATTATATTTGAATAAGGTATAACAATAAGTGAAAGATTTATACTTCCAAAGGATATAAGCATACCTATATAATAATAGATGTGTTTATGTTGATCGCATTGCTATCAGATAGTAAAAATATGTGGAACTTATTAAATCTTCTCTGCAACTTTTAGAACTTTTAATGGATTCGGTGGTTCCTTTGATTTATGTATTAATGATTTTATTTAATGAGTAAATTTGTATTATTTCTTAATTAACTCACCAGTTTGAACATATTGTGGTCAGTGAGCTACTGTTGAGCTGAATGATGCTAATGAAGAATAAACTGTGAACTTTATAGTAAGGTATGGAGGACAAGTGTCCGTAGATAGGCCCCGCCCTCTACAAGTACACATAATGTCTGACGTGAATTACGATTACTCAGCCTCTGACAATACGTGCCGCCAAAATAGCTCCTAATATACTGCAATGAATGCACAAAACAATTCCCTCAAAGATTATACAATAAACTAATACCATTCACCGCCCGTATTACTTACGATTTTTCCAGGTAGGAAAATATTGAATGTGTAGTAGGCGAATCATTAAATAATTCAAAGAGCGCACTGGCCACATGAAGATCGACACATTGCGTATACGTGTCCTTCGTTATTTAGTATAAAGATCGCCGGACGAAATGTCTGGATATCATTACGCTTTTGTAGTAGCTCAGTGAAAAGTAATAAAATGTTCAAACTGGTAAGCTACAATACAATTTTATTTCGCAAAGTATTCATAGGGATAAACTTAGCTCACAACTTGGTTCTCTCACAAGTTTCTGCAAATGCCTAACCAGTATGTGATCGTACAGAACCCTCGTAGCGTGAGACCGACTCACTGAAATACTTCAGTTGCCCTTTGATAAGGAAGTCTAATGTTGTAAAATGTACCTAATAAAATGATATCCCATTTCAGATCTTCTTGTCGTGCCTGCTGGCCCTCGCCGCTGCCAAGCCCCTGGTGGTGAGCTACTCGGCCCCCCTGGCGGCCTACTCCGCGCCCGTGGCCGCGGCCTACACGGCGCCGCTCGCCTACTCCGCCTACACCGCGCCGCTCGCAGCCTACTCCGCCTACACATACGCCTCGCCCTACTCCGCATACTACCTTCGCTGAAGAACCAATCCACGATGTAGTATTTGAGTAAAAAGGACCTAAGCAAATAAGTTACGAATTTATCAATATACCACATAAAACATTTTATATTTTTTTACCTTATCACTTGCTTAGTATTCTAAGGGATTCAATTAATAGGCGCTGAATTATTTTTATAATGGACTGTAATGTCTTTGATTATAATCAAAGAATGTCGTATAACCAGAGACACAGAAAAAAGTAATAGAGTTGACAACACAAAAATAATTATTGAAATTCTAGATGACCCGGTGAACTTCGTATCACTTACCTCCTAATATAAACCATATTATTATGTATTTCAGAGTCGGTAGCTTTATAAAGGCATCATCAGATGGTCTAAGTATCGGCTCCATAGTGGGCAAATGACGCACACATGTCCAGCATAATGTATATAATTATTTTGCATAGACACTAATGTTAACAATCTAAAGAACCGGCCAAGTGCGAATCGGACTCGCGCACCGAGGATTCCGTACACAGTTGTAGGTAAGGTTAAATTCAAATTCAAAAAGGTCTTTATTTGACTAGAATTTACAGGCAAGCACTTTCAAATCGTCAGAATCTACCACCGGATACGGAAGGTCGGTTTTGCTGAGAAGAATCCGGCAAGAAACTCAGCAATTACTCTTTTAAAACCAAAAGAATTACATAAAGTTTACATTTCAAATACTAACTTAACATGGATACCTATTTCTCAAAATAATATATAAAAACAATTGCTAACACAAAAAAATAATATTAACACATAGACAAGTATATAACGCTTGAAATTAAGATGTAAGCAAGTAGTTAATCAAAAAAGGCTTGATGACCAGCCTCCACAAGCAGCACCTGCTCACTAGTATGACGCGAATGCAGCCATCGCCCTCTTCAACCATTATGGAGGGAAGTAAGCGACCCGTCTTTCGGACGCTGCCGCAAGGAAAGGCATTTTAGTGAGTATGACATGCTCAAGCCCATTCAAGCAAACAAGAGAATTATTTCTTGTATTAGCACTATGTACATCACAGATCTTTTTAAACATACTAATATTTTGTTAAAGAAATAATATGCATGCGAAGATAATTTGCGAGGCCACAGTCAATATTCCAATCTCTAAATTTATCTTTTAAAGAGACCGTAGATCCTAAGTTATAAATTGATCTAATTGCCCTCTTCTGTAATATAAATACATTTTCTATGTCAGCAGCTTTGCCCCAAAGTAAAATTGCATATGACATAACACTGTGTATAGGTCGCGGCACGAAACTCTAGCGCTGACCGTTATTGCGCAGAAGTAAAAAATAAGGTGTCTTGGCGGGGTACAGGGGTGAAGGGCGAGCGTGCGTTGCGCCGATTGGCTCTCCAGTCGTACTCCGTCCCCCGTGCCGATACGACGCTCCGCGCACTTCCAGTGTACAGTCGCGTTCTGAATTGTTTTGTTGTCATCGTTAATTTTTGTTGTTGTTTTTTGTTAAGTTTGTTTTGTTGATTTGTTTGTTGTGTTTGTTAGTTTATTCACTGTTTGATTAAGTTTGAACAGTTTTTAAACAGTGAAAATGCCGAGGCCGAGAAGGAATACTGTTTTGAAAAGACAGGCACGGAAAATGGTGTTTGACGTGCATTGTTTTCTGAAAAGGGAATCGAATGATTTCATTAATTCCCTGAAACAAATTCAAAGTGAAATTGGCGAAGCTGCGAGTATTTTACTCGATTCTGACCGCAGCACTGTAGATATAAGTGAAATAAAACAAACTGCAGAAGTTATTCAGGCGGGAAATATAAAATTAAATAGTATAATTAGTGACTTACAGAAAATTCAGAAAAGGACAGCTGAATCTACAAAGACGTCCATAGCAACGGTAAGGAAAATCTCCACTGAAGCCAATAATTCCGACTTATTATCAGTATTTAGAACACCAGGCAAAAAACGCTCCAGATCAAAACCGGTCACAGATATTGATAACTTTGATCAAGGATTAATAAAGAGGTGCATACATAACTTTCATAGGACAAATAATGAACTTCCCACCGTCGGAAAGTTGAGAAAGAAGCTAGAGGAAGATATAAATTTCAAAGGCTCAGAACGAAGTCTTCGACGAATAATTAAGAGTTTAGGGTTTCGGTGGAAAAATACTGAAAACAATCGAAAAGTACTGATTGAAAGTTCAAATATACGTTTACTACGTATCGAATACTTACGCAAAATAAAACAATATCGCCAAGAGGGAAGGCCCATCGTATATACAGATGAATCTTACGTAGATTCATCGCACTCTGCTCCAAAAGCCTGGACCGATGGTACTACAAAAGGTCTCAAAAAACCTATCTCCAAAGGACAGCGGGTGGTCATTGTCCACGCAGGATCAGAGGCTGGGTTCATACCGAACGCACTGTTAACTTTTAAAGCTGGTGCGAAATCAGGCGACTACCACGACAATATGAACTACGACAACTACGAAAAATGGCTGAGGACACAGTTATTGCCGAACTTACCGCCTAATTCTGTCGTGGTAGTCGACAACGCATCATACCATAATAAACAATGGGACCTTGCACCCAATTCTAATTCCAAAAAAGCTGACATGCAGGGTTGGCTTACTGAAAAGGGCATACAATATGAGGAAACTCTACTAAAACCTCAACTATACAATTTAATACGGGCTAACAAAGATAGATTTAAAACATTTTCAATTGACAGGATACTAGCAGAGCAAGGACATCAAGTGCTAAGACTGCCACCATACCACCCAGATCTAAATCCAATCGAAATGGCATGGTCTGACATAAAGCAATATGTAGGCAGTAAAAATGTGAAGTGGAGTGTTGCTAAATGTATAGAACTAATTCAAGAAAAAGTTTTGCTGATGGGTGCTTGGGATTGGGGAAAGTTATGCCAAAAGGTAAAGGACATAGAAGAGCAATATGTCAAGAGTGACCATGTCGTGGATTTGGTTACAGAAGAATTCATCATTCGCGTTGATGGTGACAGTTCAGAGGATAGCCTTGGTGAGTCTGATGACGATGACGCTGTTAGTGCCGACGACCGAAGCAGCCCTGAGCCGGGGCCCTCAGTAAGCAAAAGGCCCTGTTGGGATACTATTGAAGGTGTAAGACCATTGTCTGATTCGGACTAGATATCGGAAAGGAGAATGCGGTGTCTGATGTCCACACCCTGCCGAACTCGCAGGTTTCTTCTATCCTGAGAAGAAACTTCAGTAGGTTCTTATGTAATTCGGACTTAATATAATTTTTTTTATTATTTGGTATTTAATATAAAAATTTACAAATCCGATAGTGTATTTATTTTTCTACTCCCCATAAACTTGTTAAAAATTATATTGTAGGTAACATGAAGTAATATTTGCGTGCGTGACAGTACCCATACGCAGTTAAGTTCCACATTTTGTTCACCGCTAGACTTACTATTTGACTTTACATTAAAACATTATTTTGCTGTTTTTAACTAAGCAATTAAATTACTAATTTGTATTGCGTGCGCGATGGTACCCATGCGCAGCTATCCCCTCCACGTTTCGCTCAGCGCTAGAGTTTCGTGCCGCGACCTGTACCTAAACCACAAAGTAACTAAAATATAGCCGAGCCGTGTCTATATCCGTGAATTGTCTTACTTTTCTTACTGCATATGCTGAGCTCAACTTTTTTGCTAAACAAGATATGTGTATGCCCCACTGCAGTTAAGAATCAAGTGCTATGCCTAAAAAGACTGCTGACTCTACAAAATCAAATGTTTCACCATTTAACATAATTTTATCATTGTTTTGTGAAGCAACGTTAGATAAAGCAAAGTTTATACATTTAGGTTTTTTGGCATTCAAGACTAAATTATTTACAGTAAACCATTTCAATACCTGATCAAGAGCACTGTTTACAACCTCGTAATTTGTTTGAGTCGTTTTCACTTCAAACAATGGGGATGTATCATCAGCGAATAGTACAATGTCACAAGTATTCTTAACAAAATAAGGTAAATGACTTTCTTCAACTTCAACTTTCTGAGTCCTCTTATATAGATACGAAGTAATTAAATCGACTTCCACGAATATTTCAAGACTAAAATTAGCCAAATCGGTTCAGCCGTTCTCGAGTTTTAGCGAGACTAACGAACAGCGATAAAAAATGTTGCCAGTACATAAATCCGGAACATACACTCCCGCGCTGACCAAGTCTGAATGAATATAATGCAAACATTGTCAATATTTGACATCTACAAGTGATATGTCAAAGTCATAGTGTCTGACACTGACAAGTATCAGATTTAAAGTTTTACAATAGGTGATTGTTGAAAAATTATGAGATGTTGTACATCATCGTGCTAAAAAAAATATATAAAATAAAGTAATAATATGTGATACTGTTGCCAATATGTAATGAAAGAAGAGAATAAGTCAAGACAATGTTTTACAGTGAAAACAAAATCAAAGTAAATAAACTTATTTGGACTGCCTTACTTATGTAGAAAATAGGTTTTAACCTGTGATTATATACGTTTTATCATAAATTTATGTAAATGCAGTGCTATGAAAGATTATAAATTAGACCTTATTAAACATATATTTATTAGACCTAAATTAGAACGAATGTGTTTTCTTTTAACTATTATGTTTTTTTAAGAAGAAATAGTTCAGTAGGGTTTATTGAGCTCCTCGACGCAGGAAATCCTCTCAACGATAAGGTTGATGGCGTTGCACGCTATTACTGCAAGTCCCTATAGTCTACGGAAACCTTCAGGCGGGACGTAAGAATGCTTGCCACCTTTATCATAGTAAATAAAACCTACGATAAGCCAAGGAGTGTTAAGTAGTTATAATTAATTTCATTAGGAGAGGTGTAGGCCGCGGCCACGGGCGTGGAGTAGGCCGCCAGGGGGGCCGAGTAGCTCACCACAAGGGGCTTGGCGGCGGCGAGGGCCAGCAGGCACGACAAGAAGATCTGGAATAGATAATAAAAAAGGTTGAAACATTTCAAAGCACATTAAAAAAACGAGGCCCCATAACTAAAGCTAAAGGCTTTTTAGTTTTTGTTAATAAATTCTCTTATATAAACTCGACTCACCAGTTTAAACATTGTTAATATTGTCACTGAGCTACTCTGAGCTAAAGCTCAGTGATAATATCTGTAATATTAATCTGTAAATTATCTGTAAGTTAATTATCGATAATAAATGATATCCAGACACTGTGTGCAGTGAACTTTATAGTTCGTTAATGTGAAGGACGAGTGCACGCTATGTGAGAATACTAGTTAAGTAGTACCCAATACGGCGTACTTTGAATTATGATTAGTTTACGTTGCCCAAAGCATTTGTCCCCAGTAGTTCTACTGAACAGTTCCACCGTAGAAGTGGGGTATATAATGTTTGTAAGTTGTAAGCTGTTATTGTACTACTGTGATGTCTATCTCATGTCTCTGATATTATATTGTTGGCTACGACGTGTACGTAGTATATTATCTACTCTTTGCTACGGCTAAGTTGGCTTAGCACATACAAGAATTAAATAGTACCTAATGAAATCATTAGAAAAAGGAAAACTTTTTGTGCATAGTTCGACACTATATCATACGTGTCTTATGTTACTAAGATTACTTTGAATATTGGTATTAATATAAAATCGTTATGAGCGAGAACTAATTATTGTTATATGCAAATTTGTACTTTTATTAAGACCTTTTTTATACCACCAAGGTGGAAACCACGCATACGGCCCGCCTGATGGTAAGCGGTTACCGCATCCTATGGACGTTGGCAACCTGGGGTATCACCCGCGCGTAGCCGACCCTTCAGAAATCTTTTCACCCTTCTTGAAGAATCCTACGCTGTATTCCTTTGGGTAAACCTAAAGAGTTATGGGGTTTATTTTTTTTTAAATCAGTCACTAATGAAAACTACATTTTTCCTGTTATACTTTATCTTGAGGCTACGTGTTATCCTATTCGCGGTCGAAGTCCTGGATAAAAGCTTGTATATTATTTCTGGAGATAGCCGCTTTTAAATTAAAATCACATATTAATTAAAAGAGTCATTTTGTTATTCAACAGCACAAAAAAAGAAAACCACATGCATTGTCGTGAGTAAAAAAAAATTGAGCAGCGGCTGGCTAGTTAATTAGCTGTTATCAACAGCAAATGAGGTATTAATTTGCTCCGAAATCCGGGACCAATTGTGCATTTAGTTCTAGCTATGCAATGGACTATATCAATGGTGCTACCTAAAGGTTCTGAGCCTTTCACTTTTCATACCTCACCACATCTGAGGCTGCACAATCCTGTCACTGACCAACACCCGAAGTAAAAATGTATTCCCTGGTAAGTGAAAATAAAATACTATGTTTAAAGTACTACTATTGACAAATAACTATATACTGTCTTACTACAAAAAAGTTAGCCATCTGTTGAGCGCATGTTTAACAAAATCGTTACTACAAAACTGCGTTTTACGACGGTTTACAGTTAGACACGGCTTAGAAATTGTTTAAATTTTAAACAGTCGAAAGTCCTTGTTTAACGAGTGTCTAAAGAGGAAGTTTTGACAGAATTCAGAATTATTCGAAGTGTTTTTATTTAAAATGGATATGATCATGGAATTTGTGGACTTAATCGACGAAGAGGACTTATACTACGTCGATACATTTCGGGATAATAATACAACCCGTGTGAGAGTTGATCCGTTCGAACAATATGAGGATGCCAAATTGAAGAAGAAATATAGACGAACCAACAAAAACTGATTGTTTTCTTTCTTTGAATGACAGCTGTGTGACAGTGACACAAAATACGTTTCGTTTAGTTTTTTCATCTCTATCTTTTGTTAGAGGTGAAGGTTTTATTCGAAAATACTAGCTTAGCGTAAGTTTAGCGTTAAGATTTGCTTGAAATGTAAAAATACCAACGAATCTTAAAGTAATAAAACAAAATAAAACATTATCTTAAATCTAAAATTATGGACTTCTTCATACATTATTTGCGTAAAATGGAACGGGTGAACGAATGTTTAAAATGTGACCGAACTGATTGAGTTAGACGTTGTCTATCAAGACAAGCGCTAAACACGGTTTTGTAGTAACTAGAGATAAACTCTTGTTAAAACCATGTCTAACTGTTTAGACACTGTTTAGCTAAGCGCTTGTTAAACATGTGTTTAAGTTATTTTTTGTAGTACCGCAGATAGTGTTTTAAAAAATGTGGCAAATTTACATTGTGGCAAATGTACAACCACCCCTATATATCAATGTAACCGCTGCTTTCACACTTATACCACTAAGCTGGCATACAAGCATACGGCCTACTATAGTATAGTGTGATATATATGGTGATCTGTAAGATTGAGGTACATTCTCCAGTCGGGCGGCTCCAACTTTAATGGGAAACCCACGGGAAATCCCAATTCGCCCTACCTCCCTTTTTAAGCTCGTGATGTGAATGAACACTGTTCTTAAGCTTAAAAAAACTCACTGGTACAGGCTGGGGTTTGAACCTGGGCCCATCAGAAGACAGGCGGTTGCTTCAACCACAAGGCCACCACGGCTTCAAAACTGGCTTGACTGGAGCCATATGATATTGAGTGGCATTATTTATTAGTAGGATATATTTCATCTTGCAGTGGATCTTGGTGACGCTGTCAGTGATGTGCCAAGGGCATGTGCCCATGGGCCGAGGTCTCGGCTTTGGCCTTGGTATGCCCGGCATGGCGTCTTACGGAGCTCAACCGGGCTACGGGGGCGCTATGGGCTATAATCCTATAGGACTTAACAGTGGCCTTAACTACCCCTACAGTAGCCGACTAGGTCTCAGTAACACTCCTGGCTTTAACGGGTATCTTGGCTAACATTAAATTGTCTGAAGTAAATATTATATATTCAGCACAAGTATTTGGAACTATTTTTTTTGCAAATTTTTAGAGCATAGTTAGTTACACGTGAGCTCATATACCTTAATTATAATGGGAATCTGTTTACATGTTATTTAGTAGCAAATTGCGATGTAATTGTTTTGGCTGATATAAAAATAAATTAATCACTTTTTTTTTATTTATAACATTGTTCGACCTCCCCTTATCTAGGCTCTTTGTTTAGCTGTCTATATCGCTATGTCGATATACCAGTGGAAGTATGGAAGTTATTAGGTAAAGATGGGTTCAAGTGGCTGACTTTATTCCTCAATAAGTTGCTGTACGAAGGGACGATCCCAGACGAATGGTGCAAAAGTTCACTAGTGCCAATTTTTAAGAACAAGGGTGACGTACAGGATTGTAACAACTATCGAGGAATAAAGCTCATGTCACACAGTATGAAAGTTTGGGAGAAAGTGATAGAGAAACGGTTGCGAGAAGAAAGTGAGATAACACAAAACCAGTTCGGGTTCATGCCGGGGCGCGGGACAACGGACGCCATATTTGCTCTCCGCCAATTGTGCGAGAAGTATAGACGTGCGCATAAGAACTTGCACATAGTGTTTGTTGACCTAGAGAAGGCTTATGATAGAGTACCCCGAACGGTTTTGTGGTGGGCTCTGAAAGAGAAAGGTGTGCCTGTGAAGTATGTGGAATTAATTCGTGCTATGTACGAGCGATCAAGTACGCATGTCCGTTCAGCCGCGGGAATCACCGACGAGTTCAGAGTCAAGGTAGGCTTGCACCAAGGGTCGGCTCTAAGTCCATACCTCTTCCTGTTGATTATGGATGCCTTGACATCGGTGATACAGGAAGAGGCACCCTGGTGCATGCTATTTGCCGATGATATTGTGCTGGTCGGTGAAGATGGGCTCGAGGACCGGAGCAGACTGGTAAAATGGCAACAAAAAATGGAGAGTGTTGGCTTGAAAATCAGCAGAACCAAGTCGGAATACATGTTCTGCGATTTCGGCGGTGTCTCCAATCCTACGGCCATAGCATTAGACCGAACACCTATACCAGTCTGTTCCGACTTCCGGTACCTCGGCTCGCTCATGCAAGGAGATGGCGATGTAGACAGGGCCGTGCAGCATAGAATTAACACAGGATGGATGAAATGGCGGCAGGTCACGGGAACTACATGCGACTCCCGATTCCCGCTTAAGCTTAAAGGGAAAATCTATAAGACCATGATAGGGCCTGCTGTCATGTATGGATCTGAATGTTGGGCCACAAAGGCGACGGATGAAAGAAGACTGCATGCAACTGAGATGCGAATGTTGAGATGGATGTGTGGCGTAACGAGAATGGACAAGGTAAGAAATGAGTTTATTAGAGGAAGTTTGAAAGTGGCTCCAGTGACAGAAAAGTTGAGGAGCAAGCGTCTGTCATGGTATGGGCATGTTATGTGTAGGAATGAGGATAACGTGGTAAGAAAGGTTTTATGTATGAACGTAGATGAGTACAGGGGTCGAGGTAGACCTAAGAAAAGATGGATGGATTGTGTGAAAGATGACATGGCCAGAAAGGAAGTGAATACAGAGATGACGGCTGATAGAGAAGGATGGAAGAGAAATACATATTGCGCCGACCCCAAATAATATGGGATAAGGGCAGGAGAATGATGATGATCGCTGTATTGTCATAGCATTATCCTGTCGCCAGACTCTACTGCAGGAACAAAGCAAATGAATTCGTACCGGCTAGAAATAGGATAAAATAGCAAGATCATACATCTATGTTTCTGAGGAACAGTAGCTTTTAATTCCTTTTTTTTTAGAAGATTATTTTTGTTTCATCTATCCGGTGTAATCAAATCTTGCAAGGTAAATTTGACCTACTTCCCAATGTCGATTACCTAAATGCCGCTTTGTTAATCGGATATGGTGGCCTTCACAAAGTGGAGATTTATAAAATTCACAGTAAGCCCTATGATGTAGGTATCAACATCAAAGGTGCTTGACGACCAAATAAAAGCTTGTATTAAAAACAACATAAAGTTATTATTTACGTAGACGGTTTGTTAATAATATGGATTGACGAAATATTTGATCATTAAAACAATGGATTAGAGTAAATAAATCAATTTATTTGTTCGATTCAGCGGCGCAAGTAGTAAGAGTAGGGCGAGGCGTATGGGTAAGCGGTGTAAGCGGCCACGGGCGCGGTGTAGGCGGAGTAGGCTAGGGGCGCGGAGTAGGCTGCAGCCAGGGGCGCCGAGTAGGCTGTGTAGGCCACGGGGGCCACTCCACCAACCAGGTAGTCTGGCTTGGCGGCCGCCAAGGCCAGGAAGGACGCGAACACGAACTGCAAACAAACCATCTAGCTTAATGGGCATTGCAATGCAAAGCATGAAATTATCAGAGATAAGCGACAACATCATTAGGGGTCGAAATCTTAAACATAAACACATGAACAATAATAATGGTACTGTATGACAATACGAAATGTCCAGAATGAGGTGCGTTTCATCATCATGCTTCTAATGTTAAATTTACGTAAGTCTCCAGCTCAAACGATAGGAAGTTTCGCATCATTTCCAGCTCATGACGATTGTATTCTCGTTTATCAATGAAACTTACCAGTTTGAACATCTTGGTTGTTAGCTGGCGGTAAGTGAAGTACAAAATGAAACAAATAACTACAAGAGTCGTTGTCAGTGAATGATGCCTTGGTGTGCAGTTCGCTGCGTTTTATATGTTTACCTTTTGAATCGGAGACCTTAACTATGAAGAAACGACCGCGCCGTGCGTGCTTTAAATAACAATCACTGTTATTCAAACTCGGAAATTATTCCATTGACAAACAGATATAAGGAGTAAATACAAATATAGCGGCTATTGTTGTCCATATGGATGCGTATATATGAGGACACCACAAAATAAAAAAAAGCTGTTTTGAACGTTGCCGTAAAAAAGTACTGATTTAACGTTTATGCCAACTTTCGTATTTCGTAGAATATATACATCAAAGTTCGTCGTGGACGTAAATAAATAAATAATATGCTCATAAATAATACACTATGCCGGCAGTATGTGCAAAGTCAGTTTTATAGCTAAATAAAATATAATGATACCATAAAAGTGTTTATGATATCGGATCAATTATTTTTGTATTATGTTATATGGTGCTAATCGCTAAGCTAATGACTCTAGCAGGAACATATGTTTCTTTTAAAAAACTGTATTAATAGCTGAATTTGTACCCGTAATAATAGCTGTGGATCTGGATATACTTATAAAAATTTGACTGAAAACCCGTTTATAGAAGAGCCATGAACGTCATTACAAAAAGCTACCCCAGATACTTTTTGATACTTTTAACTAACTATGAAAAGGTTGTATTACTCAGTTAGTTTCAGAATCTTTTTAGTTAATCTTGAGTGCTGATAATGGTGTCGATTCTGTTGTACAACAGTTGACAGGTCTAAAAGTATTGCCATCCTTATTTAACATCGGACATGAGAAAGGGATAGCAAGTCCTCCAACCTGTCAAATTAGTTTTGTTTAGTAATTTTGTACAATAGAATCGACACCAATCTGCTACCATCACATCAAAGTGGTTGTCAAAACTGGTATGTATAAGTAATGTAATCGAAGTTAGTTTAGTTCATATTGGTTTTAGGTTAATTTGACACAACCAGATTTTTCATTTAAGAGGGGCTGATTATTCTGAAAAGTGTCCACATGCTGCGTAGGTACCTGCAGATAGTATATGTGTATGTATATCAATATTTTCCTTATATGTATACTAGGGTGGGTCTAGTGCTTGGGTAATATATTTATCGATTGCTTTACTCTCTATCAGCCCCCTCTTTGTATTCATATACCATTTTCAAACCACTTCAATATAAACCATTACTCCACCAAATGTTAATCGATTTTGATTATTGTTTTGTTTGTGGGTCATACTTCAGACTTGGTCCCATTTATACGTTATCAAAATCGGTTCAATAGTTGGGTTTTTAAATAAAAAAGAAACGAAAAAAAAATGAAATTTGTACAAAATTACGTATTTTGGTTCCCTATGACTTTTCAATGATGCTAATGGTCACTAGAGTAAACCCAATGAACTGATGATGAAGCCGGAGGGTAAGTGCCAGCACTCCGCTATAAAACAATGTAACCTAGCCGCATTTGGGCTCAGTGGAAGTGTGATGACATGCATTCTGGCTATAAGTGCCGCATTCATATAACAATATCCGAATGGCTGGACGGATTTGAACATGACTGTCACTGGCAAGTAGTTGATGCTATAAGGCGTAAAATGTGCATGCTATAAGGCGCAGCTATAAGTCAAACCCATGAAATTGTTGACAAAATTAATTCCACGCGTTCGAAGTCGCGGGCACAACTAATAATAAATTATAATTATAAAGTTAAGCCAACACTTTTATTTATCATACAAAGAACTTCATTTATTCGATGCGCATCAATTTACATTTCTATATTTGTATCAATATACATACTTATGTGCCACACCAAGTGACTTGATTAAATAAATAATGCAGCTAGTGTGTTTAAGGAACATAAATTTAACTGTTTATATAAGAAGTAAATCTACATTGTAGAATATTTTTTAAGGAGTGTTGCATTTTAATAGCGCATAAAATAAGGTCACTCTCAACTCTCAAAGCTTTTAATGTAATCCAATATACTGTGTAATGATTTATATAAATCTGAAACACTGACTTCAAACTAACACAATTCTGATTTATGAGTTTTAGGTACTGCTCAGGAATTCTCTGACATTTTTACTGTAATATAAAGCTATGTTGACTTTATTATGCATAGGTAAGCTTTATTACACCAAGTTTGTGTGCTCGACTAATGTATTATCAAGAAAATTAATTTAAATAGTTGAACGATAATTTTTTTGTACTATACGAAGGTGGCCAATAAGTAAGTATAAATTACTAGCGACCCGCCCCGGATTTGCACGTCCAGCGTTAACTATACAAGAATAATTCATACAAAAAACCTTGAATTATAAATAAAAAGGTTCCTCTTGAAAAAAAAAATCAAAATTCGTTGCGTAGTTTTCAAGATGTAAGCATACATAGGGACAGACAGACAACGAAAAGTGACTTTGTTTTATACTATGTAGTGATAATATATATTTGCATTGATCTCATTCCATAATTACGAAAACACTTTATCAATAATGCTTGTTTAAATGATTAGGTAAGTATTTGTGAAAAAAAAAACAATGAATTAGAATAAGTAAATCAATTTATTTGTTCGATTCAGCGGCGCAAGTAGTAAGAGTAGGGCGAGGCGTATGGGTAAGCTGTGTAAGCGGCCACGGGCGCGGTGTAGGCGGAGTAGGCTAGGGGCGCGGAGTAGGCTGCAGCCAGGGGCGCGGAGTATGCTGTGTAGGCCACGGGGGCCACTCCACCAACCAGATAGTCGGGCTTGGCGGCCGCCAAGGCTAGGAAGCACGCGAACACGAACTGCAGACAAAAAACAACAAATTAGAATGTTATAAATCTAATAAAACGTTTAAATTATTTCCGCTATTTCATAATGTTATTGGCATATCAAAAAACGCCTGATTTGTACAAATATCAATATTTTGAAGCAAGCGATATTTGTACGTGTAACCAACTATGCGTATATCAATTGCTAGAGTAAGCACTTATTTTCACTTACCAGCTTGAACATTATGGTTGGTGAATCGTTAAGTAAAGTTCGAATAAAACAATTATGTCCGACAGAGGATGTCTGTGTGATGCCTTGTCTCTCTTGTGTCTGCGTTTTATATGTTTACCTTTTGTATCTGAGACCTTTGCTATGAAGAAACGACTGCTTCGCGCGTGCTTCGAGTAACAAACGGTGCATTCAAATTCGGAAAAGCCTTGATGTAGTGAGTGCAGAGGTAATTCCTGATGATATCTGCACTCACAGAAGGGGGATACCAGTGAGTCCACGTCACGAGTAATTTTGTCATTGACACAATAATTGAATTGTGAAGCAATCGTGATTAATTGTAAAGAAAACTTTTTTATACCACGAATGTGGCACTCAAGCATACTGCCCACCTGATGGTAAGCAGTTACCGTAGCCTATTATATAGCCGCTTGTAATACTAGTGATATTACTAGAGTTACCCTATTTAGGGTTCCGTACCTTAAAAGGAAATAGGAACCTTTATAGCATCACTTTGTCTGTCTGTCTGTCTGTCTGTCTGTCTGTCTGTCTGTCTGTCTGTCTGTCTGTCTGTCTGTCTGTCTGTCATTTTTTTTCTCAAATTTTCTGTGTACTGTGTATCGTGAGTATATGCGTTGTTTAGATTAATTAATTTGAGAGGTGCTAGGCTTAATACAGGAATAAGAACCCCCACAAATGAAAACAAGAGAAGTGATATTAGCTTGCGAAAGTGACCAACAAAATGAACGTATCTATAGTAACAACTCAATATAGGGGAGATCCCTAGTATTCAGGTCACAAAATTGCAGCTTAGTTTCGCTATATAGTTAAGTCTTTTTCTAACTAAAAAGGTTACACCGAATTAATTAGTGTTACAATGTTATCCTCGCGAAGCACAGGCAACTTTACTGACCACAGAAACACAGCACTACATCAAAGAAGTTTTATTCGACTGTGAAAATTGTCGAAAATAATTTTACTTAGTTTAACTGTATAAAATACAACATTCCATTATTGATTCACCCGATTTACTCTCGCAACTTTAATTTAATACCAAATTCAACGCTCTCAAGTCTAATAACACAAATCTTTACATGTTACAGGTACCTATATAAAAATAACATTTCAATCCAATAGTGAGAATCGCCCAAATCTATAACGACTTAGCAAAAATGTGCAACAACCTTGACAAATTTGAACCAAAATTTCCCAAATACCTACATAAGAGTCCATTAAAATACCCTCCTCAACAAAACTACCAAAAGTCCCAATTATCATTATCATCATAAGTTTCTGCAATAATTTATTATTAGACGTATTACAATTAAATGCACACATGTTTTGGGAATCATTTCAGATTATAACAATATTACTTTGTACCGGTTTTATATAATTGTGTTCTGTTTTTTTCGCCAATAAGTAAATAGATCCAAACGGGTGATTTAAAGTACTTTTTTCTTATTGATTTTTTTAAGCACACAGTGTTTATAGGCAAATATACGAATGCAATAGGCAAATATACTAACAGCAATTGTTATTTACACGAACTGAACTCAGTGTAAGCTTAATTAATCTCAACTGTAATCTGGCTTCATGCAAATCTAATGCCATTAAAATCAAAACTTGTGAAAAAAACCAAGTCTCGCAACTCAGTTCTTCGACCATAAAAAATTGTGAGATCCATTTATTACCAAGTCAGTTGATTTATTCAGTCCCTACAAGGGACCTTTTGTTTTAAGTAATTACTTATTAATAATTTTGTATTGTGCATCTCACAAGTAATACATATTTTATTAAATAAGATGGTTTAGCGCGATTGCCAAGTCTATCTATTTCAAGTGAAATATAAAAGATTTTTGAAACTAATAGGGTCACTGTTAAGATGTTGTTCATCAAAATCAGGTTAGGTTAGCTAAGTACGTAATAACTTAAGACAAAATGCCCCTTAAGTGGGCTGAATAAATTTGAAGCTGCTTTGTCTGCTTGAAGTGCCTTAGAGTTTTGATGATCGGTCAGTCAGTCAGTGAGTGACAAAATTAAGAAACTTTGACTAGTTATAATTCTTAAACTACTGGTTTAAATTCAATGAAATTTGAAATGTACCGGGTTTATACAATGCTTGATTGGTTACTGAGGATTACTATTTTTATCCACAACGAAGTTATAAAGGGTGAAAAATGGAGTGAATTGCTTCGAGAAAAAGTATGGCACGGCCGTGCCGCTTTTTTGCTCGACTTGGGGGGGCACTTCCGTGTCCCCAGATAAACATTCCAAGAAACATCTGTTATCGACTTTTTAACAAGCATTACTTAATTACGGCTCATGGTATAAACTCACAATATTTGAAGAGGTATAAAAGAACATTTTGTAATTATTTTGACATTGCGATCCGAAACGATGTTATACAAGGCTGTAAGTAATACTTTGATTACACTTGGGTTCTATATAGAGATGTCTAATATATTAAGTAGGCGTTAAAATAACCGAATAATTAAAAGTAATCATCATATTCGATAAACAAAAATAATGTTTTCGCATAAAAAATATAAAATCAAATTTTATAACAGCTTCATATATCATTCAACGTTCGAATCATTATTTCGTTCCAACTACGCAATATT
Organism: Falcaria lacertinaria; assembly: GCA_951449985.1. Lineage (NCBI taxonomy): Eukaryota > Metazoa > Arthropoda > Insecta > Lepidoptera > Drepanidae > Falcaria > Falcaria lacertinaria. The sequence goes on along the minus strand of OX602120.1, from coordinate 5,262,108 downwards.
TGTATCGTTGACGTAATACATGGTGTTGTTATCGTTGACGTGATATAAGATATTTATATGGCAATGATATTTTTATACATATGCTAATTTTATACATGTGCTATTTTTATACATGTGCTATTTTTATGCATGTGATATTTTATTGGAGTTTTTGGCTGGAATTAGGCGGAGCGATTTTTTCCAGTGTGTCGTAAATTGTGTTATAGTGATCTTTAATGTGTATTTTTGGTGTCCTTATTTGCAGTAAAGTTTCATTTAGTGACTGATTTATAGGAACCTTTTTTTTTTGCTACTGCAGTGGATTGTCTCCAGAAACTCCATTAGCATTATTATTAAGCATTAGAGTGCATTTTAATGCGTCAAACACGAGACATTTTGAAACTTGAAAATTCTCAGACACTCGACACTGGCAAAAATAGTTCCTGAAGGGATTGATTGCCATACTTAGGAAGAAGAAGAAGAAGAATAAATAGTTAACTAATATTTTCACCCGTTAAAAATATCGATATTTTTTTATCAATTAACGTTTATCTAATAAATAAAATTAGCTAATATTGACATCTCTAGTTCTATAGTACTAATACTTTATTATATATGTACTATACGGGTTTCGGCACATGTATGCAAAATAGGCCCGGAGCAGGCGCTGTACGCCGACGCATCACAGCATCTTGACGTATCATGCGATCACTCATATCATATGAACGAACGAATATCGTCTATTTACACGTTTTAGCGCCTCGACAATCTACACTAATATTATAAAGAGGAAAGATTTGTATTTTTGTATGTATTGAATAGGCTCCGAAACTACTGGACCGATTTCAAAAATTCTTTCCCGTTAGAAAGCTACATCATCACTGAGTAACATAGGCTATATATTATACTAGCTTCCCGCCCCGGCTTCGCTCGGTTAGACAACATATTTGATAAATGTCTATAGGCTCCGAAACTACTGGACCGATTTCAAAAATTCTTTCACCGTTAGAAAGCTACACTATCACTGATTAACATAGGCTAGCTGCCCGCCCCGGCTTTGCACGGGTAAACAAAATATTTGATATAAATGTCTACCCGTGCGAAGCCGGGGCCGCTAGTTCAAATATAAACAAACTATGATTCTGAAGATTAGTATGATTTGTGTCAAACACATACAGACGCTACCGTCTGTAATGTCTTTTTTTAATTAATTTACGTTGATTTAATTTAATATATACTGATGCATATTATATAAAAAATATTAGCGTTCTGCACTTCTTCTCCATATAAACTTTAACTGTGCCAAATTTCATCCTCCTACGTCCGTGTAATTTTCGTAAAAAGGGGTACTTCACGTTTAAATATTATGGTTATTATATTTTTGAAAAAATTGCTATATGAATGCACTTATTTTTGCAGTGGTTGTTAATGTTGTTGATGAGCTTGTTGGCGGTTACTTCAGGCGTCATGCGCGGCATTCACGTTCACCACCCAGTCCGGCACGTGAAGAAACATACGCCACATACAGTTCAAACATACACGCGTCTTATTAGAACTTGACCTGGCACATTAAATGTGAACACATTCACATATTGTTCATAAAGCTTTCATTTGTAACAATATCTTATTTAATTTATGAAAACACATTTTATTCGAAGATTTGGGACTTGGAATGAGTTGTTCCAGACGCACGTATAATGTTCTTACCTATATGAATATACATACCTATCTATTCCCATGAATAAACTCAAACAAATGTTGGCCTCTAGGGCTTGTATTTAATAGTTCTGGTTCTGAATATAAAACATCTCATGACATGTTTGTCCGCAAACAACTCTTTATTATTATTATTATTATTATTATAAAGTAGCTGGTTACTTTTTATACCATCAGCCAACAGCCGGTGACAAGTTCCGTCACAATCGATTCAGAATTTTCGGAGATTAGCTAGAACAGACAGACAGTTTTTTTTATATGTACCGTATAAACTTTCATATATGCATTTAGTAAAAGACTTGTTTTGATATAACAAAGAAACACTTCAATTTAATTTGTTTGTATGTAGTATTATATATAATTTGTATGTATGTAGTAGAAATTTCACCCATACGTAGTATATTATCTCAGAGTAGATAATATACTACGTACAATATTATCTACTCTGAGCCCATACTAATAGGTGCCTAATTATTCTCGGCTAACATTATACTAAATTAATTAAAAAATACTTTAAACAGACACTTGTGAAGCATTTTCATAAATTAAAGGTTTTTTTTAGTTGTGATCATTGTTGTTTTTAGTTTAGTTGCGATACAGAAAATAATAGTCATCGATTGGATTGAAAAGAATAATCACTAAAACAACAATTAGTTTTAATGGATCTTAAATCCGTAAAGAGTCCTTGAACCAATAATTTAGTAGCCGATGTGGTCGCAGAAGGCTGTACGTGAGTATATTTTTAATGTACTGAAGGAGGATATTTGTCGACTTATCCGGTTATATGTCCATGTATTGTGCATGCTTGACCATTAGGTAGTATAAAAAGAAGAATGTGTTGACGTATCTTCACTGTACTTCGAGCACTTGAGTGTAACGCAGTAGTCAACCAAAAACCAACAAACAGCAAAATGTTCAAATTCGTAAGTATTTGTTTTTGCTACTCACTAACATGTTTGTTACTCGATAAATATGTCTATAATTACTTAACTAGTTTAAAACTTATCTTATTAATGTATGTTTTTTTTATTTTGTTTTCTTTTTGTGGTTTATTTGCAAAGCTCGTCAATGTAACAATTATTTGTCACCAAAGAGAATAAAAGGGGTTGTGACCCGTGCACCCAATAACTCATATTTTAATCATGTATTTGCTGGACTTAAATTGAAATTACTCCGAGCTCTGCTTTATCTGTTGTTTTCTACTGCAACTTAAATATATTATCGACCAACAACTAACGTTAAACGCATTACACAACATTTGCACCACTTTGGTATCTGAGATACGTACGTACAACTCAACAAATTTGAAAGAAAACTCAGAGATGTTTATGTGGGGCTGTCTCTGAGCAAAAATTTCGAGCAATCCAGTAATGGCACAGAAGACATATCTCATATCATGATCTCCATCATCCTGGTATTCTCTCAAGTCGTTGTATAAAAAACAGTTATACAAGATTTACAAATTATATACATTTTAATTTCAACAGATGATCTTCGTCGCTCTGTTGGCGTTCGCGTCCGCTAAGCCCAATCCTCTTCTGGTGGAATACCCAGTGGCGGCGGCCTACACAGCTCCGGTGGCAGCAGCCTACACCGCTCCCGTGGCCTACTCAGCCTACAGCGCCTACTCGTCTCCGCTCACCTACTCCGCTTACACTTACGCCTCGCCCTACGCTTACTACGTGCGCTGATTACGACAATTATTAATTGAGCCATTGATTAATACGATATAATAATGTATTGAAAACAATAAATGTGATATATTTAACAGCATTACCTGTATTTTTATTACCTACTTGTATATTATGCTCAAATCTACAGTAACTATTACAATTATTATCAGCTCAGGGCACGGTAGAATTATAAAGGTCTACACTTGAAATAATTTATTTTGTGACTTCGAAAGTTATAAAAATGCGTTAATGTGTCATCCAATAGGCATGACAAATTTTGTTGTACAAAGCTTAAGATCGCGTGATTATTTTGAATAGTTGTAACACTTATACTGAGAGTTAAACCATATTATTCTCCTGAAGAATACAATAATTAAAGTCGATGGGTAAACATAATAGCGCTTAAGGTCGATTCCTTATCTTTGTTAGACTATATACCAAACCACCAATTCAATCAAAGCCTAACGATAAATAAAACTTCTATTATACGATTAAGTTATACAATGATTACAATAATCATTGTAATATCCACCATCATTGTATTTTGCTCTTTGTTATTTAAATGTTAATTAATATAAGCTAACAATACTGCGGCTATTATGCGACATAAAATTTCCAAATAATGGTAGCATTTATTGCTCACAAAGCCCAGAGCGAATCACGTTTCTAGTTTCTACCGTCACAGAACTAACAAAATATCATGTATTTGTAGGATGTCTTTGGAAATTTTGTATTATGCCATTATTGAGTAAACACATGCATAATAAAATGGTGGGCGCCCAGTTTCAATTAAACAATTTAACTCGTGATTGTTATGAGCTATCGTGTACGTCACTGGTAACCCAGTTACTTCAAGGGGACAACTTTCATATCACACTACATTTTATCACTGGATTGCTACTAGTTACATGTATAACTAGTTTAACTTAAGTATTTATATTTGACAAGAACTCAGCTCCAAAATGTATGATAATTGAATTTCATAAAAAAAATCATTATTTTAAACTCTTTCCAGCACCGAGGCAAGTAAACCATACAGTTCAAACTTGTTTATGGTTTGCTAAAACTACTTTTATCAATAGCATAATTATGATGTGCCATTACACACTACAAAAACAAATTGGTGGGTGTCGCATAACAAGATTATGATTATTCCTAAGAAAAAATATTCTCTATTATTCATTAATTTTACTAAATTCTTGGCAGAAAAATATCCTCTGATTATCGACTGCTTGATTAATAGGCGGCTTGGCTGAAAGTCGAAGTCGACTCTTTCTATAGTAGCCGACACGTGAAAGCCCGCGTCACGTGATTACGTCTACAAGTTGTTGATTTGCATCCACAATACCTTCTCAAAACATATACAATACACGCTTGAGCAGCAGTAAGTACAAGCTCACGGTAGTTAAAATGTACTGCGTATAAGGTATTAATTAAAATTGCATGCAATGTAATATGCCTCGAGGATACGAATATCACATCACATAATTATGCACAAAAAAATAGAATATTTGGCACACCTGACCAAACTATTTGTGCATAGATAATGAGATAACACACATATTAGGGAAATTTAAGAAATGGACTTACTCGTGTTAAAATACTGACTTTGTTATTAAAATTAAAACTTTTCCCCCTTTGCATGCACATTTATTTTTTAATTATTGTTCCAAACAAATCACGCAGACATCTTACTGAAGCGAGTATCTGGTATAGTAAAGTTTAATGCGAGTACCTATAGTATTTTTCAGGTGTGTGATCTTAGTCCTTTCTAGAAGCTTGTTCGCAGATCGACATCTAGACGCGCACGTTGATGTCACGTGTTAGCGTGCATCGGCTCAGGCTTTATCCGAAGATTGACACAGAGTAAGTATTTGCATCGTATCCAATAAAACCGTTATAGATAATAAATAATAAGAATCTAAGTTCTTTGTAAATTCAATAAGAGAATTATATATATGACGCATGAGCTACTTGCTCACGAATATATTAGATACTTACTAGTGAGCGCGAGAAGTATTTGACACAAATCAAATGGAACATATTATTTTCTCTGTATTTCATAAATGACTTTGATTTGTACGCAGTGAATTATCTACTCTGGGCTAATATAAGTTATATAGTATAAGTTGTACGCAATTCTGTATTTAATTAATGTAATTTGGTGTAAACCGTGTTAATTAAAGTAAAATAAATAAATATGACCTTAGGCCTATAGTAATAACCCACTAATTTGTGTTATCTCCAGAAAGTCTAAAAAGCATAATACGGATAAAATTAATAAGTAATACTTTAATATTTCATCTGACGCTTGATACCGACAGTAGGTACTGGCAGCATAATCCTTACTCAAGATACAAACTGCAGTACAAACTACTGAAGATTCGGCTTCCATTAGAAATAACAGAAGAAAATAAAAAGAATAAGAAGTAAGCAAGAGCCTAAATAACATAGAACAGAACAAGTATTACAGTCTCTTGTATTCGGTGGTAGTAGTAAAATGTAAATGTAATCAGTAATTTGGAAATCTTAAGTAACTGTGAAATTCTGGTCGACACGTGTTTTTGGATCTGCAACACTCGTCAACCAAGTACGGAACGTGACGAAGCCGTGATGGTGTGTCGTGCGTCACTAAGCAAATCATAACATTAACACCTACGACAAGCAAAATCTTTTTGTATGGGAAGTATGCAATTGAGCACTGTTAAAGTATACCTTATATACATAAAAATTACGTGTCACGTGGTTTGTTTGCGATGGACTCCTAAACTACTGAACCGATTTTAAATTTGATTTTAGTATACAAAATTGCTACGCGGGCGAAGTCGCGGGGAAAAAACTAGTACAATATAGTACGCCGAATGCCATGACAAAAAAAATAAATTCACTAGGCGATCGCGTTAGCCAGTTTTAGCTATTATTCTGAGAGGGGGGCCTGAGAATATGTATGTAATACGAGTGAGTATTGTAATCGGAAAACCACAAAACAGATCCAAATGCATTTCACATGAAAGTTTAAATCTGTGACTTTTCTTCAGGGAAGATAAGGTTAAATATTTGCGAGCGCTGTTATTTAATGGGTAGGGTACCAGAGTAGGTATAAAATAATTGCTTTGTTTATATAAGCATTCCGTGAAAACTTTCTCACCTGCGCCTGTAAAGTGGGGTAGTACTTATTACGTCATATTGGGCACTGTAACTCGACATCAACACGGTTGCTTAGAACTTTCCACGTAAAGGAAAGCATTTGAAGGTTAAATGCAGACCACGCTAAAATTACACATTATAACATTTATTTCCTTTTGACATGAAAGTAGAGTTTTGAATTAGTATTATTTGTACGTAGTATATTATCTACTTTACTTATTAACCTTTCTTGATATTCTTTAGTCGCATGGCTTTCATACCTCTTGATACTATATACATAACATTCCTAAATCATAACAAGCGATTTCTCTCAATTTCTCAACTTTTAGGTGGCTGGGTTTTTAACGTTCGTCTGATGTTCTCAATTCTTCCTATCAATTCCTGTTACTCCACACATCGATTATAGCATTTTCATCTTACCTGCAAGAAAACTGTTTTAATCCATGCCCTACTCAACATTATAAAGTGTAAATTATAAGTACATGGTCGTGTCATGAGGCGTTTTACCGCGCGACCATTGGTCGGCGGATAGGTGATACCGTTTTCAACTATTTATCACAGATCTCATCTAATATATTTTTATCTTTTTTTTTAAATAGGGTAGTTGGGAATTGTTACGAAACCTTATAAGCTGTTAATTTATTTATATATATAATAATTAATTTATGGTAAGTAACGTTAACTTTCAGGTAGTATGACATATTCTCGAATTTACGGTGTACTATGTACGAAGCATGTGGACTTTATGCGGAGCAGCCCACGTGGACCATACTTGGCTAAACAACTTCACACAGCTTATATAAACTTTACAAACTTATATAAACCAAGGAGGCAAGTTGACAAAAGAAAATTACGTACAACACAAAAAATACAACACAAATAAAAATAATACAACATAATTTCCATCGCCGTCTAAATTCACGTACTTACAAAAAAATCCGGTCTAAAAATCGTATCGCATGTAGGATAAATTCGGTGACAGGGAAAACCCAGATATTTTTAAAGCATTTACTTGACCAGATGCTGACCTGATTATTAATATCGTGACTTAACCCGCGTTAAACACGGAATATGGGTGTACAATACAGGCATCGCTGCATTTTAGAGAGTATACATAGAGACCTTCAATCTGCATGCAGAGTAAATTTCAAATTAGGAGACAGTGGTGTTTCAAACTACGGGATACGGTAACCTTTTTTTTTTTTTTTATACCACTAAGGTGGCAAACAAGCATACGGCCCATCTGATGGTAAGCGGTTACCGTAGCCTATGGACGCTTGCAACACCAGGGGTATCACTCGCACGTTGCCGACCCTTCAAAAATCTCTTCACACCCTTCTTGAAGAACCCCATGCTGTACTCCTTTGGGAAAACCTCGGCGGGGAGTTCATTCCACAATTTGATCGTGCGCGGGAGAAAACTCCTTTGGAACCGCGCCGTGCGAGACCATTTCGGTTCCAAAGTGTGGGGGTGAATTCCCCGCCGATGGCGAGAGGTGCGGTGGTAAAATGTTGCCGTAGGCATCATGTCGAACAATTCCTCTGAACACTGTTCGTTATACAAGCGGTAGAACACACACAGGGAGGCAAAGTCTCTCCGCAGACTTAGGGGTTCTAGACCGCTTGTGAGCTTATCAGGAGAACCAAGATAGAAAGACCAAAAAAATATCATGCATGCATGAGTTATTCCCCTACGCGTGCATGCAATGTATTTTTCATATTTTTCACATATATTTGAAATGAGATTATATTATACACCTTACGCTTCGAATAAAGTACTGTGAGAGCGCAACCCCGACTTGGATTAAGTTCTAGCTGATATACACGGGAATCGTTAACAATTATGAATAAATATTATCGTTTTTATAAGTAATGGACAAAAATAAAAAAACAGTAAAACCTTTTTCATCTACAACAGGTTAATGCTATTTTTTCCCCGCTCTGGAACGTTACAATGACGGACTTTTTGAGCATGAGTAAAAAAACTAATTCAAACACAACCTATGTATAATAACTTTTACGTGTATGTACGTATGTACACATGTATTGATCAAAATGAGAGATACTAGATGAGACGATATTGCCTACCTTTTCACATGTGGCACAGCGTTTCGCGTTACGGTGGAACCGATGCCAACTGCGCCATGCGTGTGTCCTATTGAATATGTAACCGCTTACCGAATCTTTTGTCTCATATTTACGCTATTGTGTTTCATTGTAATAACTACTGTGTACTTATAACCTATTGTTTCGCAGTTTGGGACGTAGGGTGTAGCATAACATGGTCCCATACGAAATGACGCTCTACTTGTCATAACTTCTTTTTAAATCAGGTAGTGCATCAATGTAGCATGCACATGCAAAAAATCCGCTCAAATTTAAAAAAAAATGTGGTAATGCATGTAGGCATGGGCCTGTGTGTTATATAATCAGACTGCACGCGACAGAATCGGTTCCAATTAAAATGGCAGACTGACCGCACGTGATGCGGCACGTTCAAAATTGTTTTTCTTCCCGCAGTAAGCAATCCTTTCAAGTTTTCATCGTCTGAGAAACAATCACGTGGCACGAGTTGTGCTCGCGTGCTTAGTTTTATTTGTTTTTATTGGGGTTCAACTAATTAATTTACAACTAGTTTGTTTTTATTTATTTACTGTAAAATGGCATGGAAGTACACATAAAAATAAAGTATGTATGTGGATGTGATATTACAGTATATAGAAATAACATAGAATAATTAGAGGCCTATAAAAATAATGTTTCACATAATTATTTATTACGACACTACATTTAACATAACATAGAAATGTTATGTTAAATCTGTCCACATTCGTTTTTCAAAAATTAAGGAACATTATGATATATCAATCAGCCTACTAGAAAAATAATGCGAAAATATTCAATCTTATATATTTGTAAAACTTACCAGGTCACGAAACGTGCCATTTGTGCGCGATGTGTGGCATATGGGAGATGGGAATTATCATACTGAGAAATATATTTTATTTATAATACTTGGACAATATCCGCAGAACACCATCTGGTCCCAAACTAAGCAAAGCTTCTACTATGGGAACCAGCAGCTGATAGAATACTCATAGCCTTTTTTTCTGTAAATACATACATAATATAATACATACCAAACACCCAGACGCCAGGCAAATACAAATGCTTAACACATAGATGTTTGCCCTGGCGGGAATCGAATCCGCGACCTGAGGTCGCGATTTCGATTCCCGCCACTTAGTAGTCAGGTATACTAACCACTAGACTAGCGGTCTCGTCAAAATGAGTATACCGAGTTAAATTAGCTTTTTGTTATTATATGAATAAAAATGAATCATCGAAATTCATGTACGCGTAACGTACATACAACAAAATAATATTATTTAATATTATGTTACTGTCCGTGGAATGGTGAAATGTTTTTAAAATGTCATGACATGAAAAGTAAGTGTTGAAATTGTAATTCCGTTTCATTCCATAATCATACTTTTATCAGATATTTTTTTCGAATTTTTCACTACCAACGTACGAAGCCGGAGCTAGTTAATAAAGAATATTAAAGTAATGTGCAACTTAACAAACAACATACAACGAACTGTTCGAAGAAAGCAAGAATGTTAAATGAATGTGTGACAGATGTGACCGACAGTAGCACCAGCAAAGTATCCTTCTGCGGTGAGTTTGATTCACATCACGCGTCCATCAATGCCAGAGACGCAGCCGTAGGTTGCGCCACCATCGTTTCAGCTAGTATAAAACCTCCACTTACATCTGAGACAAGCATGAGTCCTGTTTCACCCACAGAACAACCAACTAAACCAACCAAAATGATGAAACTTGTAAGTATAAAAACTTTATGTTATTTTCCAAAGATTTTTAAAACTTCGATTCGATTTAAATGGATTCAAATTTGGAAGCCATTTAAACATTAACTATAATTATCAAATTAGCATTAATAAACTACCCTCCAATTAAAAAATACATAATCATATTAATCATTGTATTATTATAATTTCAGATCGTGGTAATCTCCGCGCTAGTCGCCTTCGTGGCTGCCAAGCCAGCCATCGTGAGTGCACCCATTTTGGCAGCCGCCCCCGCCGCCGTGGTCACCGCCTCGAGCTCGCAGTACTACCACCGTATCAATAACGGCATTGCCGCAGCCTACGTCGCCGCTCCTGCTGCGTATGCTGCCCCCTATGTCGCTGCTGCCCCTTATGTCGCCGCTGCACCTTACGCCGCTGCTGCACCTTACGTCGCTGCCCCTGCACCTTACGTGTCTGCCGCTGCGCCCTACTTTGCCGTATAAGATTAAACCGCCAGCTCCTCGTTACCATGTGATATTATAATTAAATATTTATCGAACATTGCATACATTGGATCTTTTATAAAAAACCCTTTCCGTTCGACCTTTTCCCATTCAATCAAGTAAAATTGCCCATCAAAAGCTCAAAATATTTTTCTTCTTCTTCATTGCTTTAAAAATAACATTTACCGGTAAGCTATTTCTCATTTACGTGTGCTTAAAAAAAGCAGGACACAATCATAGAACACGTTTCTAGTCTAACGAATTTTATTTAAAGGATCTAGCGAAAACCGGATTGTTGTTTTTGCTGTCCTTGCACGAGGAAGCCGGGCACTTACACACAAACTGATAGTTTTTCATATTATTCAAATTAGATATTTTGCTTTTATTTTGCCGACGAACACTTTTTATTTAAATACTTTTGCACGCTACCTGTATTTAAATGGAGTTATCACGATGCCTCAAACACCTCATTATTAATACAACTCCACGGATTAGTGCTAAGACTAAACTCATTTATCAGTGATGCTTGAGAGATAACAATAAAAATATTTTTGCATAATTATAATTTATGTTTGAATAAATGTCGAAGCCACATAGTTGAGTTTTTGTTGAGATTCTTAACTGAAGTACAATGAAACCGCACCACTAGCTTTTGACTGAAGGAAGACATCTCGAGTAAAACCTACATGAAAAGGATGATAATGGTAGTGAGTAACGAGGACTACGGGGTATGATGTTGAAGGAAAGGGAATTTTTACAGCGCACAATTTATTAATAATTCCAAAAAGTATTTTCTGTCGCCAACACTACATATATCAACAGAAGCATTTAGAAGCTGTTGAACGATTATCTTCTGCATAGCCATGGTGGTGTGGCCGTGTGATGGGTCTAGGTTCAAATCCCGGCGGCCAAGGAGTTTTTCTTAATTTAGGTACAGTGATGAATCACACAACGCGAATTGGAATCTTATGTGAGGTTTCCCATTAAAATTGGAGCCGTCTGACTTGGACTGGGGACTGTAGCTCTACTTTCCAAAAGACCGCAGTCAAAAAACACTTCTTTGATAAAGTGTTGTTCTTGCTATAAATAAGGTTGCCAGAGCTCCACGATGATACGTTGCGGTAACAGTAAGGATATGCTGCTAGCACAGTAAGTACGTAACAACAACAGGGTTGGCAAGGTGTACGTGATACCTCTGATATTGCTAGCGTCCATAGGCTATGGTGACTGCTTAACATCAGGTCGGCTGTACGCTTGCGTGCCAATTAAGTTGAATAAAATAACAAGGTACTATATGTATTAGGGATTTTTAATAGGATTTTTGTTAACTAACATAACTATAAGAGCAGGGTAAAGAGCTCTAAGGTAGATAGGGGTAGGTAATAATTGTACGTAGTATTTGTTATTGACTCTTAGGTAATAATGTGCATTAGAGAAATACGAATTGGCCGTTTTCTTCATAATTCTCGACTATATATATAAATACATCATTATATAAGGCTGCTTGGAACTACTTAGTGCGAAAAAAAATTACTATATTGTGTGTGTTGTCCCGGGAACAAGTTAAAAACGCCGCGTTACGTCAATCGTTACGTAAACGCTTCCCAAACGTCAAAACAATATCAATAAAAAGCATTTATTTTTAAATCTGCGAATTCTTATTTTAGATGTAAAGCTGTTAGATTTATACAAAGGCTTTGTTTCTAAAAGGTCAAGTCAGTATTTCATGGTTCAAAATCTCTTTGGTTGAAGTTAGCATACGTAGGAAATTTTCTTAGGAAAGAAAATATATTACTAGCTATGCAATAGAACTTTAGACGAACTTCGGCGCCTGACACGCCACACACGCAACGTCACTATGCGCAGCACACTGATAACTTCCTACAATAACATTGATAGCTATCAATCTAGGAAAAATATAGTCGCTCAGTGGTTTCAGGCGCTATTTACGAGAGTAATATAGAAATATAGCCGTGGTGGCCTTGTGGTTGAAGCAAGGGCCTGTCATCTGATAGGCCCAGGTTCAAAACCCGGCCTGTACCAATGAATTTTTCTAAAGTTGAGTATAGTGATCACACCACGAGCTTACGAAAAGAGGTAGGGCGAATTTAGGGCTGGGGACTGTACCTTACAGATAACCGCAGTGTCCGCAGTCAAATAACACTAGTTTGATGTAGTGTTGTATTTCTGCGGTAAGTAAGGTTTCCAGCGCTCCGCGATGATACGCTGCGCTAGTAGTGATGGTGCTAGCGCAGTGAGTCCTCATCATCAACATAGTGGACAACGCGATAGTGATACCCCTGGTATTATTTATTTTTATGGGTGCCAAAACAAAACACCGAGCAAAGTCTTGCGCAATAATGGAGTCCCATCATTCAGACTGCGTCCGTGTATGATGGTGAACTTTTTCAATTATATTTAGTTTTTTTATATTATATTTGGGTAATCTATACTAATATTATAAAGAGGAAAGATTTGTATTTTTGTATGTAACGAATAAACTCAAAATGTACTGGACCGATTTCAAAAATTCTTTCACCGTTAGAAAGCTAAATTATCATTGAGTAACATAGGCTATATATTATACTAGCTGCCCGCCCCGGCTTCGCTCGGGTAGACAAAATATTTGGTAAATGTCTATAGGCTCCGAAACTACTGGACCGATTTCAAAAAATATTTCACCCTTAGAAAGCTACATTATCACTGAGTAACATAGGCTATATATTATACTAGCTGCCCACCCCGGCTCCACACGGGTGGACACAATATTTGATAAATGTCTATGCTCCAAAACTAATGTCTACCCGTGCGAAGCCGGGGCGGGCCGCTAGTTATTTATTATTTTATATTTCAAAATATTATTATTTTATTTTCTTAAATACCATTCGGGATATCGGATCTTATAATATGTACATTTTGGTAAGCAGAATCAGATAAACTGTTGCCACCATACTGTTAAAAATAGCTATTGGTTTTTGATTCTGGCAAAAGGATATGTCATCTCACTTTATCTTTATAAGTATAGCTACTTTTATCTCCTCTGAAATGAAATACGGTTAAGAGAAAATTTATCCATGGAATGGAATTATTCCATGGAATGTTATGATTGAATAGAAGAAGAGCTTTATGTTAAATGCAGTAATCTCTCAATTTAAGTGATACCTGATCAAATATGAAATTGTCCTATTCGTTTCAGGAAATGGAATCTCGTCCATTGGTTTAACCGTGTCATTTCCATTGATTTCGTTATTAAATTGAATAATACCTTAATCAATTGTACCTAATGCTGGTCAGGTACAAGGGAACCCTTGCATCGGGGCAAATTCGGCTATTAACAGTTGCAACTGGTACTTTCTCAACTGCCCATCGGTGTATTATTATTCCTTCAACGTTTTCAATACGATTTTTGTAGCCATCAAGGTCCGCGTCCTTATATACCTATTCAACCATTAGGTATTCCGCGACACCCGCACCGTTGCTTCACTACGATGCAAAATTTGTTACACCTATATAAAAGCGAAGGCTCCATTTTCAAATGCCCGCATTATAATTTCAAAAGTGGTCATGAAAGGGGTTCGAACCATGCTTCAAGTGGTACGATCATAAATTTATTTATAATAATTAAGAAATATATTTTTGTAGAATGTAATTGGATAATTTCCTGTATCGAATAGATTTACCTAATTAGATTTTCCTTTTCCAGGTCGTGGCATTGGCACTGCTGTTCGGTTTGGCGAAGAGTTCAGTGGAACATGGATCTGCAGTGTTTAGTGCTCCCGTCGTGACAGCTGCTAGTTCACAGTACTTCGAGAGAACTTTCAACCGCCTGGTAGCAGCTCCGCCACCTCTACAACAAGTGTTTCCCGTAGCTCAAGCGCCTTCAGTATTTGTTCAACCCGCGGTTCAAGCGAATGCCATACCATTTGGCCCACCTGTAATATCGGCGGCCCCATCTGCAATTCCTGGGGCCCGTCCCGCCTTACCTGCAGCCCCAACAAATGTTCCCGTTGCTACAAACCCTTCTCAAAATGAACAACCGAATGTGGCAATTGCTGTTGCAACCGCCAATGCTGCAGCACCAGTTGCTACAATTTTACTTCCTCCGTATCCATTTGGACCTCCACCAATTATCGGGTTTGTACCTCCGGAGTACCCCATGAATGTGCCGGATAATAAGAAAGAATCAACTACTAAAAGACCGTCTACAAAAACCAGTGTTAAGACAACAACGCAAGAGCCAGAGAGCACTACTCCCGTGCCGTCTAATAGTGATGACAATTTCGTACAGGCACTACCTTCCAACGACAATGTGAACTTCAAGCAATATGGGCTGCCCAACACAAAACCACAACTAGCACAGCCAATGCTTTTCCCGCAGCCTAACCGAATTCCATCTCCGACTCAGAAACAAAGGCCACAGAAATTGAGAACATCTGTAGAGGTTGTGCCCGTGCCATTGGCATACATTGCCCCTCCCCCACTATATAAGCCAACTCACCAAGCGATAAAAATAGTGAAGCATGTTTATGCTTTTGTACCTTCACAATCGAAGATCATCATCAGACCAGCTCCTATAAGGATTCGAACGATTAGGGAACCGACGCGGTTGATGACTTACCGAAAACCGGCGCAGGCTAGATATGTGGCCCGCTCGCAAGATGTGAGACCACTTAAATCCAGGGACATTGAACTGACAACATTTAGTCCATTCAACAGACCCAACACCAAGCCACCAAAACTATAATGATACAATAGATTTATTAATTACACTTGTTTACCTTAGCACTCTGTAAATACTTTTACAAATATCGTTAATAAATATTTATACTTTTGTAACAGTGTTGTATGATAATTTATTAAAATTTATTTCCCACTTAGTATTACCTGGTCATGGCATCAGTCCTGTTAGTAGAACTAATCCTAGTTAAAGTCATTGAAGATAATTACATTATGATCTTGAAGTGCGTTTAACATAAGAAAAAGGCTCGGCAGCTCTAGGCATTTCTTATAAACCATGCATTCCGTCGGTTAAAACAATCGTCGGAAGAGGAAAGGATCAAATTAATGCCATTAAATACCTGTTTAACGACATGCAACTTTGTCTTTTCTGCTTTACTACGACTTACAGTATGTTATAGTTTCGCTTATTTATTATATTGCGAATTTATTGTTAAGCCTGCAAAACATTGTTAACAAAATATGTGTAACTACCTACTTAAGTGTCTTGATTAATATTCTTATAAAACCTTTAATATGATTGTCATTTATTATATTAAGATTATTGAAATTTACATACCCTTAATATTAATTAATATGAAACTCAAGTTCAAATTATGTCAGCTGACCTGTCTTA
Organism: Falcaria lacertinaria; assembly: GCA_951449985.1. NCBI lineage: Eukaryota > Metazoa > Arthropoda > Insecta > Lepidoptera > Drepanidae > Falcaria > Falcaria lacertinaria. The sequence continues at coordinate 5,245,926 of OX602120.1, read as the reverse complement.
GACCGCGTGGAATTCCTTTTTGGGAAAGTCTATATAATAAGTATGCTATTATGAATCTTAATATACAAGTAGCCCTACAAAAATCTATCCGGATTAATTCAGTGAAATAATTGCAAAAAAATGCAACAGAAATATGTATAGCTAGAGCAACATGCGTATCTTTATCTAAATATAATTATATATGTACATTAATTCATAGATTAAGTGCATAAATATGTGATTTTAAATTTTAACCAAAACAATATGTGTTGTGTATTATTTAAGCTTTCGCTTTATGTCCATGACACATCTGATGATGTCTGTAAGGTTAAGATTATCTTGAAATATCAGACAAGTTCATTGATACCCGCACCCAGCCTAGCCTGTACTTGATTGATGGATGAGTAAGGCTATCTCGTGACACTTTTCTGTCGAATGAAGAACACTGAACACTATACATGTTAATAGTTTTTATTCTGAGTTTACATTGTCCTTCACTTTATAAAATCTACACATTTAATTAGCAATGCGAAAACTGTTCAAGAAATATTTTTCAAAAATTATCCGAGATTGAAACACAAATAAAATAATATTATGCCGTCTGTTTGTTAATATTAAATCTCAGAGGTTGTGTATTCATATATTAAAAGTTGGTAATAAACTTTAGGTACTATTGAAGAGATTAAGTTGAAAATATGCAGATTCATGTAGTCGCTCAAGCATGTATCTCGATGCTTGAGCGATGATCCGCATAAAGAGAAGTAGTGGCGTTACTATGTGAGTAAGACCCATGTGAGTTGTGGATACTGATTTGATTCAATTCATGAATTATGCTGACTCTGTTAGGTCTTTTCGGATGGTTATTAAAATATACTCTTTATCTTAATATTATCTAGATTTTTGATTGATTATTTAAATTAAAAAGTTCCAGTAGCCATAAGCAATAAGGTTAACTTTTCTCTATTTAACCCCTTATGAATTTATTCGTGTTTTTAATAATTGCGAAATGTTTTATGACGAATCCGATATAAGAATCACATGTCCGTTACATTGAAATAATTGAACCGAAGACCTCACCGTCACCTCGAATCCATAACGATAATAACCTCTGCATAGAACTAGAACATAGGCAATTGTAATAAGAGCCTATATTGAATTAAAAAGTTAAGACATTCTTATTATCGACACTAAAAGTTAACGTTTGGTAGATAAAACTCAGCAACTGACGTGATAGAATTCCATATTAGGAACAATAATTACGTTTTTTATAGAGTAGAATTCTGACCGGCGATTTATATATCTTCTGTTGAAATAGGTTTAATATGCCTATTTAAATTAAAAGAAAGTTATTCCGTGTCTAGTTTAAATGTGTGATTATGTCAAGAATCAATAGAGTGACATGTTATTGTTGCACTCCTGTTTTAGATTCCTTCTTGTACATATGTTACGTTGACTTATAATAAACGGTGTTTAATACAACTTTGGTTTACTCTTCACGTTGAGGAATATCTGCCCCCAACATTGGTTATGGGCCCAGGACAGAGAAACTAAAGATTTGTAAAAATGACAACCGTGAAAATTGAACAACTAAATTCTGAAAACTATGAGACGTGGAAAATCCAAGTCGAAGCAATTCTTGTGAAAAACGATGCCTGGGGCTTTGTAAATGGCAGCCTCGTAAGACCGGCAGAACCAGTTGCAGCCATCGAATGGGCTAAAGGCGACGCAAAAGCCAAGTCGGACATAGTTCTGTCGATCTGCCCAAGTGAACTGAGGCACCTGCGAGGATGCAACACATCGCGAGAAGTATGGTTGAAACTTGAAGGCATACATGCATCAAAAGGACCTGCGAAAAAAGCGATATTGTTGAAAGAATTATTGCTTCACAAAATGGAGGAAAATGGTGACGTTCGAGAACATGTCATGAAATTTTTTGATGTCAGATGTAAATTGGCTGATATGGGAATAGAAATGAATGACGATTTGATTTCAATTATGCTGCTGTACAGTTTACCATCTAGCTTCGAGAACTTTAGATGTGCAATAGAGTCTAGAGATTCGTTGCCAGATCCAGAAACACTAAAGGTAAAGATTTTGGAAGAAGGAAGTTCCCGACACCAGAAAGAAAATGTAGACAAAGCATTTCTTGTAAAAGGGAAGAAACCTTTTAAACCAAAGAGTGGTACAGTCGAAGCGGATTCGAAATTTAAATTCAAATGTTTTAAATGTCATCAGTACGGTCATAGGGCTTCAGAATGTAACATGAAGAAGAATAAGGGTCAATGCCAAGAAACTTCTAAGTTTGTGTCAACAAATAGTACTTCCAGTGATATTTGTGATTCCGATTTTGTAACTTTTAATTGTTTTTCAGATGACAAGGCTGCAAGCAACGAGAGTGGAAATTGGATCATTGATAGTGGGTGTACGTCACATTTGTGCAACGACGCAAGTAAATTTGGCGATACGATGTTACCTGTGTCGTTAAAGCTAAATTTGGCAACTAATACAAGTACAAACGTACGAGGCAAAGGTACAGTAAGATTGTTTACATGTAATAATGGTTCTAAAACTGTGGTTCAATTGCCCAATACACTTTATGTTCCGGATTTGCGATGTAACCTAATTTCAGTTGCAAAAATTACGGATCAAGGCTATAGTGTTACGTTTAAAGGTAGTGTAGCTAGTGTGAAAGATAGCTATGGTAACACTAAGCTAATTGCAAATCGTAAAAGAAATCTATATTACGTTGAGGAACGATGTGAAACAGCGTCGGCGATTTCAAACAAAGATGTTTCGTTGTGGCATGAACGTTTAGGACATTTAAATGCAAAAGATCTTCTAAAACTTTTAAATAAATCTGGTATGAATGTCAAGATTTCAGATGTTGTAAAGTTGTATGATTGCAATGTTTGTATGAGGGGGAAAATGAGTGCCTTACCATTTTCGAAATCAGGAGGCCCTTGTGATGAAAAATTAAAGATTGTTTATTCAGATGTTGTTGGACCGATGCAAAATGAAGCCATAGGAGGCGCGAAGTACTTTGTCACATTCATCGACGACCATACAAGATGGTGTGAAGTATATTTACTTAGTAAGAAGAGTGAAGTCTTTACTGTATTTAAAATATACAAAAATTACGTCGAGAATCAGACAGGTAAGAAAATAAAATATCTTCAAACAGATAACGGTGGCGAATATTGTAACCGTGATTTCGATGAGTTCTTGAAGAACGAAGGTATATCTCGAAGACTAACCTGTCCTCGAACCCCAGAACAGAATGGGATAGCAGAGAGAAAAAACCGTACTTTAGTGGAAATGGCGAGATGTATGCTCATTTCGTCTGGACTTTCACCAGGTTTCTGGGCAGATGCTGTCGTAACAGCATGTCACGTCAGAAATCGATGTCCAACGCGCAGTCTTGGAGGAAATACACCTTTTGAGAGATGGTTTGACCGACCTGCTAAGATAAATTATTTAGAGAGGTTTGGATCGAAGGTGCATGTATTGGACAAAGAACAAGGGAAAGATAAGTTTGCTCCACGTAGTACGGACGGAATCTTTGTGGGATATCCAAGAGATCGAAAAGGCTACAGAATATGGTTGCCACAGCAACGGAAGATAATAATGTCACGAGACGTCAAATTTCACGAAATGAAGTGTGAAAGAAATGAAGATAATAGCTTAAAGATAGATCCCTTTGAAGTGAAAGCGGAGAAATTGGATACCAATGTGAATCGACCAGGTACAGTTGAAATAGATTTTCATTCGAAACAGATAGCTGAGCATTCACATCAGCCAGTCGAAGAACCCGAGATCGTCTCAGGACCATCACATCATGATCATCAAGAGAGCGATGTTCACGATAATGAAGGAGGAGGAATGAAGAGAGGGCCAGGTCGACCGCGTATAGAGCGAGGTCAGGTTGGACGTCCAAGAAAAATTTATCAAATGGTGCCAGACGCGCAACCAGAGCCAATTACAACTATAGAAGATAGTAGTGAATCCAATGAAGAATTTAAGGACTGTCAAGACTTTGCTGGAGTCGCAGAAGTGACATTAAAGCAAGCCTTGTCAAGCAGTGAAAGTAAAGGATGGAAAGATGCTATCTTATCTGAAGTAAGGAGCCTTGTGAAGAATGACACATGGGAGATAGTTAATAAACCCATGAATCGTGATGTCGTAGGCTGTCGATATGTTTTAACAACCAAGCTGAATGTCGACAAAACTGAGAAGAAAAAGGCGAGACTTGTAGCAAGAGGCTTTAGCCAGCGGTATGGTATTGATTACCACGATACTTTTGCTCCTGTCGTCAGGCTTGATACAGTAAGACTGTTAGCTGCACTCGCAGTTGAGCTAGACCTAGAGGTTCATCAGTTGGACATTAATACGGCATACTTGAATGGTTTGTTAGAAGAAAATATCTATATGAAGCTGCCAGAACTTTTAGAAGAATGTTTACTTAAGTTAGTAGAGACAGAAATACAGGGTTCAGATATTCATGAGAGAGCTAAGAAAATGTTGGACGATTTAAAGGTTGGAGGCGATATATGTCGACTGAAAAGGTCGTTGTTTGGACTCAAACAAGCTGGTCGCCAGTGGAACATACGACTCGACGAACAATTAAAACGTATGGGGCTGCGACAATCGTTGAATGAACCGTGTCTTTATTTTAAGGACATAGATCCGGATATAAAACTCTTTGTTTTAGTTTATGTCGATGACATCCAAATCGCATGCAAGAAAAGAGAATTTATTGAAGAATTTAAAAAATTACTGGCCACCGAGTTTGAATTAAAAGACTACGGAGTTGTCAAATACATGCTAGGAATAGAGTTTGACAAATGTGACAATGGTATCAGATTGTCACAGCGAAAATATATTTCCGATTTGTTGACAAAATATGGCATGAATAATTGCAAAAATTCTGTTTCTACGCCAATGGAAGTAAAAAGCAAGTTTTCTGTGGAGGAAAGATGTGATAAGGGTGAACAGTATCCGTATAGGGAAATTATTGGATCATTAATGTACTTATCAACAGGAACAAGGCCCGACATTACAAATAGTGTTGCGAAGTTGGCACAATTCGTGAATTGTCCAAACAAGCAATGTTGGAATGCCGCAAAACGTTTGCTACGTTATTTGAAAAGAACGATAGAATACGGACTTGTATTCAAGAAAACAGGCAAGTCATTACAAGGGTATTCTGATTCGGATTGGGGAGGATGTTTACTAGACAGACGTTCTTATTCTGGTTATGTTTTTATGTTAAGTGGCGCATGCATATCCTGGAAGTCACAGAAGCAGAAGTGTGTTGCGACGTCCACGTGTGAGGCCGAGTATGTGAGCTTGTCATCAGCAATGAAAGAAGCTGTTTATCTAAATAGCTTGTTAACTGAAATTGGGTTACGTAAGTTTGCACAGTTAACGTTACATGTAGACAATCAGGGGGCGATATGTCTTGCTAATGATCCGATGTTCCACTCTCGTAGCAAGCACATAGATATAAGGCACCACTTCATAAGGAGTATTTTAAAGAACAACAAAAGCATAGAATTGTTGTACCTGTCTACTGATTCTATGCTCGCTGATATTTTAACGAAGGCTTTGCCTAAAGTTAAGCACTATAAGTGCATGTCTGGTTTAGACATTACCTGTTAATTGTGTATTTTGCTAAAGTTGTTGTTCCTTTGTAATACTTTCTTTTAGAGTTTTTTTGTTTTAATATGTTTTATTTCTATGAATATGCATATTAAGGGGGAGTGTTGAAATAGGTTTAATATGCCTATTTAAATTAAAAGAAAGTTATTCCGTGTCTAGTTTAAATGTGTGATTATGTCAAGAATCAATAGAGTGACATGTTATTGTTGCACTCCTGTTTTAGATTCCTTCTTGTACATATGTTACGTTGACTTATAATAAACGGTGTTTAATACAACTTTGGTTTACTCTTCACGTTGAGGAATATCTGCCCCCAACATCTTCTCCCTATATAAATAAAAATTTACTTACCGCATGTATGAAAGATCATCTTCAGAACGGCTCGCCCATTTTCTCAGTTTTTTTAAATCCACCGGCAAAGATATAATCTTGTATTATATTTCACCCGCACGAAGCCGAGGTGGGTCTCTAGTACTTAATAAAAGAATAGGTAACTGCTCAAAGTTTATAGTATCAACCAATAGAGTTTACTTTTATATCGATGTTTGCATTTGTTTTACTCCGTATTTTACTGCTTAGCTTACCATCAGGCTGGCCGTATTCTTATGTTCCACTCAATTGGTATCAAAAAAGTTAAATTACACAAACGCGAACATAGACTCACTTCCTTATTTAAATAACTTAGTACATAATTTGTTTTTAATATTGTATCATTCATATTGTAAGCCAACTTAGCTATAGAGTATTAGGTCTCTTCCGATGAATTATGTGTATTATCACATAGACAACTTTACTTCTGCTTGAATAACCTTTATATATTTTGCTATAATGTGCTTGAAAATGTCATGCTCACTATAATGCCTTTGCTTGCGGCGGCGTCCGGAAGACGGGTCGCTCACTTCCCTCCACAATGGTTGAAGAGGGCGATGGCTGCATTCGCGTCATACTTGTGAACAGGTGCTGCTTGTGGAGTCTGGTCATCAAGCCTTTTTTGATTAACTACTAGCTTACATCTTGATTTCAAGCGTTATATACTTGTCTATGTGTTAAAATATTTTTTTTGTGTTATCAATTGTTTTTATATATTATTTTGAGCAATAGGTATCCATGTTAAGTGAGTATTTGAAATGTAAACTGTATGTAATTCTTTTGGTTTTTAAAAGAGTAATTGCTGAGTTTCTTGCCGGATTCTTCTCAGCAAAACCGACCTTCCGAATCCGGTGGTAGATTCTGACGATTTGAAAGTGCTTGCCTGTAAAGTCTAGTCAAATAAAGATCTTTTTGAATTGAATTGAATTGAAGTCGTTTAAAAATAGTTAAAGCAGTTACCCTTAGGTATCCAACTATATTTTGCTCTAATTTAATGGCATAATTTATGGATTTAGGCTAGCGAACTACATAACGCAAAATTTGGTTGAGAACAGTATATTCTACGTGAAAATGGTTTAGATTGTCTTTTACATTTTTAATGAAACCGGCTTGATGTACTTCTTAAACACATACTAGCTCTTACCTGCGGCTTCGCCCGTGTGATTTCTTATAGTATAGTATATATAGTAGTAGTATATATAGTATTATCTTTTTGATGTTTTTTGTGGATAAAATTTAACATTTATTATGTCCTTCTCTAACCTAGATGAGGGGTGTGCAATATTTCATGATGATTGGTTGAATAGTTAAGGCGTGACTGCGTAATAAATAAACGAACAAACTCACATGTGCATTTATAATAATAGTGAGAATAAAATTATAGTTAGGAGGATCTATATATCGTTGAATACCTTTAAATGTCTTTGGCTGTATCATAAACTTTGTTTAGACTTCAGCTAAGTTTTAACGTTAAAATGTATAATAACAAGCTATCCATGAAATGTAAATAAATAAGGGATTAACTACAAGGTTATTTGATCTACTCGATCACCATTCATGCTCCTCCAAATATTAACTGGAAGCCCGTAGAAAACCTCTGTTACACGTTTTTTAATGGTTGATAAATTTATTTTAAGAACCTATATTACATCACGCGTATTTTAGCATCACAATTATTTCTTAAAGTAAGTTACGTGCTATTATTAGATTAATAGTTTTGATATTGGTAACTAGTTCAAGTAAGCTGCCTGGTGCGATATAGCGTTATCAGTCAGTGCAGCTTTGTTTTCGTAATGTCGTGTCCCCGTTGCGTGCCCAGCGTCTAACAAGACGTTGCAACAGTGACCAAACGGAATACAAGGTGAATCTTACCCGGCTATAGTATAAAAGGTAATGTCACCAAACTGTAGACATCACACATCTTTCTTCTGTCCAACAGCAGAAACACGAACCAATCAAAATGTACAAAATCGTGAGTATTTTGAAATGAGTAAAGCTGCATAATTAAGTGTTATTGTTATTACTAATTACTGCTTAATCATTGTTTACAGGTATTCTTCCTCGGCGCTCTCGGTCTGGCTGCTGCCAAGCCTAGTTTGTCAGCTGCGATCGTATCACCGTATGTAGCTGCAGCGCCGGTGGTAGCTGCGCCCCCGTCTTTCGTCACCGCCTCCAGTTCTCAGTACATAGCGAGGAACTACAATGGACTGGTTGCTGCTGCTCCTCTAGTGGCTGCCCCCGCTTTCGCCCCCGCAGCCAGGATCGTAGCACCAGCAGCAGCACCTCTTCTCGCCGCCCCCGCCCCCGTCCTTCCCGCGTACGCCCGCTACGCTGCTCCCTACATCGCAGCTCCATACTACGGCGCATCTGCACCTCTAATAGCCCTTAAGTGAGCACGGACTGATAAATAGACTTTTTTTTTACGAAATATATACGAACCTTAAACAAATTTATGCGCTTATTATTTACAACCAATAATAATAATATATACCACTAAAGGGAAGTCAGTTCTAAGAATCCGACGATTCTCTTAGTCGAAATACAAACGCCTCAAGAATTATAGCATCAGTATCAACTCGTAAATACAAATAAAGACTAGGTACGCTAGACATACTTTAAAAAAAAAGTTAAACCATCTTATTCTACCTATTAAGTTGGGTAGCAAATATTCAACTTTTTTTTTTAAACCATGTATTAGCAGGCTTCTTCCAGCGATAGGATAAGTACATAAGGTCCTCTCCTCTCATCTGGGATTACAATAATTTTTAGTTTAGAAAGAATTACGTGTGCATGTAATTGTTTATCGGCTTAGTCTGATTAGTTCAGAGGAGTTTCAAGGAAGTTTCATGTGGGCCTTGACAAAACAGGCCGGCGGAACAAAGCAGTGTGCTTATATAAAGAAGCCATAAACAATGGGGAGAATCATTGAAAGGCGCTGGCCTATTTCTGTAAATTTGCGTTAATGTGTTGATACAATTCAGTGCGTAATCACTTACGGTGACATATTTTGAGAAAAAGCTGTTTATTAAATCAAAATAATACGATAAAAATATTGTTTCAAGAAGCTTGTTTAAGTAGCTTACTTATAATATAATATAATATGAACTGAACAACACAAACACAGGCAGCAAAGCCTTACCGTTGGACTATCAGACACTCTTGTAATGTCTTCCTAGATTCTAGATTCAAGAATGTCTGCTAAGAATATCCTGTGTGAACTGAACAACACCACCAGGTGTTGTTCAGTTGCTTCAACGTCCTTCCTCCATTTCTGGAGGTAGGCGTTTGCCCAGCAGTATGTATTATTACACTGTTACTGTCAGCTTAATATATCATAACAGTATTGTTAATTACTCACCATAAGAATAAAAATAAAATTTAATCCTGCATCCTGTCATTGTAATGCAAACTTATAGATCATTTTATTTTGCCGGTTTTCTGGGTTTTTTTTTTTATCAATTTATTTGAAAACTTAATGCGCAATATACAATTGTGGACTTAATGACTGACCATTGACAACAGGCCATTGTCTATAAAAAAACATAATTTGTACTAAAAAGACCGAAAACAAAAGCAAACAGTAAAAATTTAGGGTTAGACTCCGCTCGCCCCTTGGATCTGGCATTTTTCGATTATATAGAACACACGGAACTGGTGGCGGCAGTCATGTATGAAGAGATTGATAAATGTTGTATATACAATAGGTATAATTAATTAATTGCACTGCCGTATTCTATAAGCTTAAGAGCGGTAAATATGTTCCAGATTATTTCCTAAGTTAAAATATGTATAGATAAAATAATATAATTTAAATAAAAGTAAAAAAAATAAGATAATTTTGCATACTGTATTAAGAAATTTTGACAAGTTCGAGGTCATAAAGAATCCTATGTAATGCAGATTACAGGAAGCATTATTTCTACACACTCGTACAGTACAGTAACTACGGCACACGAATAGAATTCCAATTAGGTTACTATGACGTGCGAAAGGTAATTACGATTCATTCTGAACATGGTTATTGTGTTTCGCATAATCGCGCGCGTCCTTCATTTGTGAACCAATTTCTTGAAGGATATTTACATAATCGATGTAGATACGTAATAGTTTGTAGCAGCCATGTCCCATAGTACTAGTTCGAATAAAAATACATGATAAACTGCTTGATGCCTGTAAGTAGTAATATACATACATAGAGTCGATAATTGATAAACTAGTATAGGACCTAAGTATAGAATTGAGGCACATACCAAAACCATTATCAAATTGTGATCTAGTGTCGAACCCAACAGTGGTTGGGATAAGGCAAGGGTGATGGTGAGTATAGAATGCATCTGAGGCATAGATTTTTACATTGCCTAGATATATACATTGCCCTGAAGGCGGCATCCGTTTATACTTAAGATACACTGATTTTATAATAGCAATATTTATAAAGAGCAGAGGTTTTATTTATGCCACTAAAGTGACATACGGCCCACCTAGTGGTCAGCTGTAACCGTAGCCCATGGACGCATGCACCGCCAGGGGTATCACTCGCGCGTTGCCGGCCCTGCAATAATCACTTTACCCCCTTCTTGAAAAACCAAGTTGTATTCCTTTGGAAAAACCACGGATAAAATCATTTTTAATTAGTGATGAGTTGATGATTTAGCACCTATATTGTGTTTCTGTACTATTTAATTCAGAGATAAAAATTTGTATACCTAACATTATTTATAAAAAAAGAAGTAGCTTGTTTTTTAAACGATTGCCGCCTGGAATAAACCACAACTACGTAGAATAGTTTTTAAAATATATTAGGCGACTTGCCAAACAACAATCCGAAGTCCCATTGTAAATGTGATGACTGATCACCCTTACTGCAAATGTTGCAGATAAGTTGATTAAAGCTTAACCCTCTCGACATAAGTTGAGAACGGCGATGACATGAATATGCGACATACTTGTAGATATAGGATGCTTATGCACAAACTGATACGCTCACACATTGAGTGCGTAGTAATATTTTTTTTTTATTGTACATATATTATTATTTACTTAAGAAATTCTGCCGAAAATAATTGCTATATATAAAAGTTTAGAAAGATAATTCTCAGCAAAATCCAGTTAAATCCAGTGTTAGACTCTGAGAATTTATGGTGGGAAAAGAATAATGATTGATTAGTGCAAGAATTTAATTCATATTCAATTGTTGAACTGCTCATCCGAAATTATTGAGACTCTAATTTACCATATGAATTTTGATAACTAATTAATACGAGTCTCTTGAGCAAAACGTGACAAGGGGACATGTTCTGATCTCACTTAATAATTAAATGGTTCGGAATATAGAATGGCATGGAATGCTCATAAAAGCTACGAGTCTTCAATATTTTTAATTAAAATCCCTTCAGCGGTAACAAAATCCAAGAAACATAATTAGTCAGAAATTCAGCATACGTTTCATAACCCGGTCCCAACAAGGTTGCCTTTAATTATTCATAACCATTATATTATGTAACACCTATCGATGGACAGTCGTATGACAGATTCGGTCAACAGTAGTGGTCGTTTGGACTCCTAATAGCGTGCCCATGAGTCCTGCCTAAGGAAAGTGAAACCAATGTGCCACGTAATGCTTGCAACAGTATGAAGTATATAACGAATTCTGATACAATGATCAATACACTACCTCGTTGACACTTGATTAATCAAGGTGTTTAATCAGTGACAATGTCGATTCCAAGAATAGTAAGTCTGATTTCATAATAATTGCGTGAAATATATATAAAGTTAGAAAAAAATTAAATATGTATTTTTTTCAGGTTGTTTCCACCCTCGCTTTCATAGCTAGCAGCTACGCTAGCGGGATAGGTCACCTAGCACCAGCCATCAGATCATTTCCAATAGTCCGATATGCGCCATTTTACAACTTCCCGGGGGCGCGGTCGATCCATGCGGTGGCCCCGGTAGCACCGGCGCCCTTGCTGCCTGCGCCGCTGTCCGCGCCTGTGTTCCCAGCGCCTGCTCCAGTGTTCCCAGCGCCTGCCCCAGTGTTCCCAGCGCCGGCTCCAGTGTTCCCAGCGCCGGCTCCAGTGTTCCCAGCGCCGGCTCAAGTATTCCCAGCACCTGCTCTTCCTGCTCCAGTGCTGGCTCCCGCCCCTGCACCTGTTTTCTATAGACCGGCAGCGCTACCTGCACCAGTATTTCATCAAGCAGTCGCCCAAGTAGGACCTTACTTCAGTCCCGGTCTGGCAAGAATAGCTCCAGTTGCTCCTCTGCCGCCAGCACCCCTATTCGCTCGAGCTGTGCCCGCAGTTCCATTCTCCCCCATTGTCAGACCAGTGGCTGCACCGGCTATTGCACCCGCACCTATTTTCTCCCAAGGCGTAGGCCCTGTATTTGCCCATGCCGCAGCTCCATCATCCTACGCAGTAGCGAAAGCTTTACCGTTTGGTGTAACACCGTATCAACCCTACGGTGTATCACCTTATGCTAACCTATTACCAGCACCCTCAGTCAGACAGGCCGCGTGGAAATAATCTAGTCATTAATTAAGCTCAATACTAGTTTTATTACTGTTAATACTTGTTAAAACTTGTTGAATTTAAAATTATTTGTATTTTTATAAGACTGTTTATACTTACTGATTTTATAAATAAAACAATGTATTTATAAAATATTTGTTATTGATTTTAATTAATTCGAATATTAATAATTGAAAAAAAATGTTGATAGAACCTTTTATCAATAGTATACAATGAGACTTCTCATTTGATATAAATGTTTAATAGCTGTTACAACAGGTTTCTTCCTGGAATAACTAAAGTACCTTCCTTTCACAATTTATTACTTATAGAAAATTTAAATCAACAAACGACAAAATAATATGGCTATTAATAACAAAACATTTACATACTGGAGATAACGATGCCTGTGAAATCATAGAACAGTATCTCATCACTTTGCTATAAACGACTTCGCAGGTTTCATTAAAGATCACGTGTGTGCGTGCCCTTCAATTTCATACACGTTTGCCTGTACACGTGCCACTTTTCATAGTGTCAACAAATATCCAAACGAATTTAAATTTATGTTAACTTAGGATCACATCATTAAAGATAGAATGACGATTTTTAAATATTGGAGCAGGGCGCTGCAGAGACAATTGGCAATATTATTCTTATATAACATTCTCAAAAAAGTCAGATGAATTAAATAATGTTCTTCTTCTTTACGGTGGCAACAAGCCTATTGCCAAAAATAACAGACACTTAAAGCACACAAATAATAAAAGTCATGCATAGGTTATAGCTTAGAGTAGATAATATTGTAGTCAAGAAATGTTATGTCAAAATGACGTCAGATTTAGTGAAATATTTTTACAAAATACGACCACTGCTCTATCCAAGAGAAAACAAACGTGGGCCTATCTACCGCTGGCGCTGTGTCTTGATGTTAGCTAAGCTTAAATTTGAAAAACTAAGCCCAGTAGAAGTAACATGACACAAGTTAGAAGGCAACGATAAATAATTATAAAAACCTAACAAAAAGGAACGAAGTGTTTTTATTGACACGCATTTTTAAAACGCTTTTATTGGCTTCACTTGTATGTAAATGTAATGTATGTATGAATGCATATCTATTGACGAAATGGAATATTTCAACGTTATTTTCATTGACTACAATGTGTCTAATCATTTTGAAAATTATCATATACATGTGTTAAGGATCGATAACAATAGCGTTGTTGTCCAGGATTATCATGATAAATAAACTGCAAGCATGTTTTTTAGTTTTTGAAACTGTAGTTTTTAAAACTATCTTCAGACTTCACCGTCTCCACAAAACTATAAGCTTATTATTTGTATGTGTTTTTTTATTCGCTCAGTGCATATATAATTTTTGAGTAGACTATTGAGCGCTACGTGTGGGCAGTTGGCCAGGCAAGGCTATGTTAACGCCAGCATAGCACAGGAATAGTAAGAATGCCTGTTAAACCAGATCACAATCTGCCCAACTACATTATATTACCATAGGAAACGTGAGTAAATGGTAAAAAAGTGATATACGATTTTCATAAAACAATGTTTATTTTTTTAAAGTAAATTATATGTATAAAAATAGGTAAAAAATACAAACAAGTCTTTTCATAAGGAAGGTCAGTCAAGTATTCTCTCATTAATCTATCGAACAAACGCTGGGGCAAGACCATATGGTGATCTTAGGTAGGGTGATGATGCGTAGGGGAAAGGAGCAGCGTAAGCAGCAGCAGCCGGGAGGCCGTAGGGCGCTGCCAGAGGAGCAGTGGCGTACGGAGCAGGCAAAACTGCCCCGGGCCCAGCAATATACGGGGCGTATGGTGCAGCGGCGTATGGTGCAGCGGCATATGGCGCAGCAGCGTACGGTGCAGCAAGGGGCGCAGCCGCGTAAGGCGCAGCAAGAGGTGCAGCTACCAGAGGACTGAGAGCCCTGTTAACCACGCTGACCTGTGACGCAAATGGCGGAATGTTCTGAGGTATCGCCTGCGCGTAGCCAACTGCAGCAGGTGCAACCAAAGCGGCCGCTACTGGAGCTGCCACTGCACTGCATTCAGCTCCGATGGTGAAAGCCGCAGCAATGAGTACGATCTGTAAGGAATGCAAAGTTATTGCCAGTGCGTGTCGCATCTATAGTATATTTTTACGCAATTAAGTATTCCTAGGGTAAATAGTTAAATATAAGACATACTTACAGATTTGAAAGAGAACATCTTGCTTGGTATGGTAGCGGACCTTCCTTAACGAAAAGAGGATGTGATGTGTGTCTAACAAGAAAAAGTATTAGCCTTATATACCTTGTTTATTGTGATTCAGTTAACGTGCGGCCAAAGTAAGCAATTTGACGTATTGCGGCCGGCTACTTGGGATTCGCGAGCGCGTGCTTGGAGAAATGGAGCATATTGGGAAACAATTGGTTGTGAAATTCTTACTGGCAAACTCACAGTAACAGTGTCAACAGTGCATTAATTTGCTTATACGATCATTGACAAAACAATTAACTGTACATGGCATAAATTAATTTGCTTAACTTTTCTTTATTTCACAAGATTCTCAGATAGCGTTCATGGTTTGATATAAATTTCAAATACTTATAATTAAATGTAATGCTAGAGAGTTATGAAGTTAATGTAACAAATGTGATATAATTTTATCCTTTTTTGTGAAATATAGAAGTTTGCTTACAACGGCGTGCATAAACAGTAATAGACCAAATGTCACTCGTTTGTTGACATATTTAATTAATCATACATACTAATATTGCTGCAAATAATCAATCGGTACGCTAATAAACCTAAACAATTTTCAGTAACAGGCTACTTTTTGCCCAAGCTCTCTAGATATTGGTAGCATAAATTACGATACAATTTAGTAGTTTTAACGTGGTATCTAAGCTTTCGTTGAATCTATTTAACTTCTTTAATCGCTATATTATAAATTACAATTACAACAACATGTGTGTGTTAACTAAATAAACAACGGTAAACAGGAATGACAACTTCCATTCTGAAGCATTATAAACTTGACTTTAAGTAACAAACTACTCTTGTTTGAAATGGTTTTCGTCAAGAACCTTGACCGACATAGAGAAAATTCAAAAACGACACCATACCATAAAATAAATGATATCACACAATATAACACGGACGGGTGTAGTTAAAGCAACATTTATTTGTACAGTTATATAACGTGCAGTGAAATTGGTGTACACAGAGTTCAATTTAGAATGCCTCCATTGTCGCCAAGTCTTGGTCAAAAATTGCGGCGACCGCAGCGATGTCCTGTGCATTACTTATCCATGCGCGTGCGTCGTTGGCCCGTATTATTGCTCAACGATATCAACTGCTTGTATAAAACCCAGTGAAGTCCTAGAGACGACACAGTCCATTGGATTTTTCAGCGTTTTCACTTCACTCGTGAGCAGTCACAACAAACCAAGCAAAATGATCGCCAAAATCTTCGTAAGCCTTATATGTTCAAGAAATATATTGTTGGATTATAAGGGAATGAATTTTACTAAAAGAACTTTTAATATTTTGCAGGCTATCATCACCCTCGCCGCTGCTGTCAGCGGCAGTATTGCGCCACTAGCGGCCCCTGCCGCGTTGGTTGCTCCTGCTGCATACGTCGCGCCCTACGCTAGCTCATACTCAGCGCACACCATCAACCACGCTGTGGCCACCCCTGTAGTCGCAAGTGCCCCATACTACGCTGCACCCGCATCCTATGTGGCTGCTCCCGCACCTTATGTAGCTGCGGCTGCTTCTCCCTATCTCTCCGCCAGATACGTCTCCTCTCCTTACCTGCTGTAAACGACTTTTGGTGATATCATTGCCTAGTGACTTGCTCGGACTGAAGCCCCCTAGTTTTAACAGAAAGTTATCTTAATGTAATACATGAATTTATTTAAATTATTTGTTTTTCTTCTACCTACTGATCTTGCATTACAATCGACTGCAATTGCATACTAAATAAATGTTTTGAATGTATCACGTTTGTTGAATACACAAAGAGAGATAATACTACTAGATAAGATTATAACAACTAGGTACTAGAAATCGGAATAGTCTTCGATGCGCGAACTATTGAAAGTACCTACAAGTTTACCTCACCTACGCAGCACTGCTATATATACTAGTAGTAATGCTGCTAGCACAGTGAGTCCTCATCTAAAACAGGGTTGTTAACTCGTTAGTGATATCTGCAGTATTGTTAGGGGCCGTATGCCACCTCAGTGGTATAAAAATATGTACCCGGATATCTAGGCTTTTTATCTATTCGCGGGCAGCTGATAATACTGTAGTAATTTAGTCTGCACCATAATATACAATTTAAGCCTACACGTACCTGTCAATTGATATATCATAACCCAACCCTGATATGAAGGGATAACGTGTTAGGTGACCGTGTGGGTCATACCGGTATAATGGCTGGTTTATTAGTGTCATTGAAACGCCCTCCTTATTGCTGTGTGTGCTCGACTAACGACTAGCAAATTTTCAAGTATGGACAAATAAATTTTACTCGACTCGACCTATTTATGAGCATACTATGCCGTTTGAATGGCCAGTTTTGATACATTCGTTTGATATCATTATCTATTAAACCGATAATTAAATGTTGGTCCTTACTTATAATATTATCAATATGGACGTAAGTTTGTTTTATATTTCTGTCTGTCCATACGTCTGTTGCCTTTTCACTACTAAAGTCTTTATTCCAACGATATTTATATACAATCCTATCTTTATGAAATTAGGAGCGGTGATAGATTCAGAGCTGCTTAAATTAAATATATTCCCACATAACATTTCTATATACAACGAAAGATTATTACTATCCTTAAAATAAAAACGCTTAGGCTCGTTTTGTAAGCCAAATATTCAAAAAATTATGGCTGTGCGTTGAAGATCTACGAAAAAAAAAAGAACCAATTACAATGCGTTTTAAATTCAACGTAGTCAAATGGTACGCATCCCGGGCAATGATGCCTTTTTATTTCTTTTTTTTTATTATTATTTAAAATGGAAACTGGACCGTACCTATGCAGCTAATATTGTTATTTATGACAACAGTCATTTGACTATTGTCATGCAAAATTTACTTTCAACTTTTATTCACCTAGAACCTACGACCTACAATTGTATACTTTACATTCTAAGCTTAAAGTATTATAAAAAATATCAGAAATAACCAAGTATCAAAATGATTTGGTGCATTGTAGTGCATGAACGCGACGTATGTATAGCATTAAAAATACATTCAACGCCAGCCAAGTGTTTCGAGTAGCGTTGATACCGAAGTTATCAAAAATAGTATTAATATATATTATCTTCTTTTAATCTGTAATATATTCATTCTTATTATAGGCGTTTCTCTACTACGATCGACCGCCCGACCGCAATATATTAGTATAAGAATAAAAAATGTGTCAAAGAGTCGTCTAGCGTGCTACCATTTCTTTTTTTTATTCTTTTAATTGGCGCACAATCGTGATGGTATTCATTCATCATAGCCTATAGATGCTAGCAATACCAGAGGTATCACTGAGCACCCTATTGCTGTCCCAGCATCATACAGTTCTAAAGCACGGGATCCTCTTGTAGCTCTGGCAACCCTACTCACCGCAGAAACACAAAATTACGTCAGAGTAAAGTTATTTGTCTGCGGTCTTCCGTAAGGTGAAGGTACAGTACCCAGTGTGGCTCTAATTTTAACGGGAGTCCCCATTTCGCCCTACCTCTACCTCGCTGTAGTGTAATTTATAAAAAATCATTGGTACAGGCCTCCGGGGTTTGAACCCAGATCCATCAAATGAACAGCAGAAGGCCAAAACTTAAAATGTTGTGCTAAAAGCAAATGTTGTATGAATGCCTGTATACCTACCTGTACTTGCAGAATTTTTATTTGTCTTGCCACAGTTTGTATGCCTACTGTTTTTTTTATATGGCAAACAGTTACACTATGCTTATTCGTCCTATAAAATGAGGTTAATCAGTATTATTTTTTGTTTTAAAATATTAGTTATAAAAATATTTCCCAATTAATTATATTTGAATGGAATGCAACAATCAATAATTAAATATATTTATAATCATCACCTAAAAATTATAACAAGAAACAAGAATCATGAAACAATTTAAAATACTTGGTACCAAAACAAAATAACTGTATAAATTGCTGTCTTCCGTATCACTGGCAGTTTTTACAAAGTAACCTTACACAATGTACCCTTGTTATTTAATATAAAACTTTAATAATTTATCAAATTATGATGTAATAAACAACAAATGTTACCAGCAATTTAATTAAGTCAGTGCTCAAACCTATACAACTACCCACACCACATTACGCTAGTGATATGAAAGGACAACAGTTTATTACATTGTCCGAGATGGATTATCTTTGTTTTGTTTTAATTTTAAAGTAATTTAGTAATTCTGGTTACGTAGTATCAAGGGCGTATTTTTTTATATCAACTGAAGTAACGTATTGATTTGTTTTAACCAACAGAAAAAATATTATGAACATGTATTTTCAGTTACTATGTGAACATGCTGACGGTCCCTTAATAGCCGGAGGCTGGTACTAGTGACCTAGGCCCAGACTGTAGGTAGGGCTAGACGCATTTGGCCGAACATGTGCCTATATGGTATAAAAGCCCTAGCTAACGGTCCTAAGGCACATTCGTTCATACACCATTCTTGTTCGTAATAACAAGTCTCCCACCAACCCTTCAAAATGTACAAGCTGGTAAGACAGTTTTTCTTATACGCTATTTCATAATTCACAACATGGTCAATCAACCTATCGCAGTCCTGGACGTAGGTCTCACCAGTGGCGCGCTACTGAGCTCGGTCTTCAGTTCTCATTATCATTTAAGCTCATAAACCTATCCTTTTATCTGAAACTTAAAAATAATAAAAGATTACCTATCTACTAATCTTATTTAAAAGGACATATTTTTTAAGCACAAATTTGTATTCCATCTTAAAAAAGCTAACATGTCACAGTCAACCTCCCGAGGCTCAGGTATCTCATTATTAAATAATAATCTGCAATATAATTTCGAAATAATATACATGCAACTACAGTTGTGAAAGTTCATGAAAATATGTATGCGAATTTGTACAGCGAATTTTTTTCTTAAAGTATGTGTATCTGTCTATAAAATATAAATATATTAACATAGGTAGTCCTTTCAGGATATGTCGCTGATTCCTAAATGTCGTTAGGTTTTCTCCTGATGGAATGCCTTCCCACATCGATGACTTTTCTCATTATTTAAATTTAATGTATTTCTCACAAATTAAGAAACTTACAGCTTCTTTTATAAGCTCATAAAAGTTCAAAATCTTAGCAACACTTTTTACCAACAATTTAACATCCTGTGCAGTGGTTTAATTACAAAAAAGTGCCTTCTGCTTTTTGTAAATAAGTTTCAGTTACAGTTTTTTTACATTCGGCTGACATTCTCTGCAGAGGCAACGACCCATCGAGGTCGGACCCAGGTTTTATCCGGTTCGATAAGTTACGCTTTTTATTCATATAGTAAATCAACGATAATAGCATTAATAGGTCAATTCAATAAAATAAAGTGCAGGTTTTTAGAGGTAGGGCGAAATGGGATCTCCCGTGGATTTTCCCATTTAAATAGGGGCCGCCCGGCTGGGGATTGTTTCTCCACCTTGTGTTATCACATGTAAGTAATAGAAAACAGTGAGACTTTCAAGCTCATTTAGAGTATAAACATATCATATGCGTCAACATAATTATCAGTAATTAGCTTTCCATACTTATTTTGGGTTGTTCCACAACTAGATACACTAACAATATGTATGTGCATCAACCAATGTAATTTAAATATATGTAATATCATTTATAATTACTCTAAATTACAACTATAATATTTATTTCAATTAAAACTAAACCTAAAAACCTTATAAAATAAAATATAATTAAAATATATTATTAAAAGGAGTCCCTTTAGGCAAGGTTCCGAAGATACTAGCAGCGTTCCCCCTCTGAATAGCAAGACTAATTCTTGTATCATTTTATATCATTTAATTACTACAATAAAATAAAATATGCGTTGGTAACAAAGCTGACCGAAATTAGCCATTTGACTGTGCCAACGATACCTACGATATCGTGATTGTTCACAGACCTGTTTAGAACGGACTGGTCTAAATCTTGATAAGCCCACGCTATAGCCCTAAGAACGTCCTTAGGACGACCTAATAACTTTATTTTCAAATTTTCTTAGAAAGAGCATATTACAACGAAAAATTGAAAATATACCAATCATGGAATATCTTTAAAAATTACTAGATAACGTCTTAACAAGAATTTTATATTATTATAACTATTTCATAATCTATCAGTGAGAATGAGGGAACCCAAATTATTATGCGAAATGCTTTGATTAAGAATATACTTACATGTTACTATACACTTACATTATAATTACCTGTCTCTGGCGAAATGTCTTTAAATTAATACTTAACTCATTGATTAAGCGAAACAAAATATAACGATTCGCGTTCGAATTGCCTGTTTAAAAGCCGATAGTAACGAAAAATGTTTCAAGTTAAAGGAGTTGCCAATCTGGGTTTTTACCCCACACCAGAACTTCAAGGTGTTTTTTTACTTATTTTAGTATACACCTACGGTATATATCAAGTATCGTCAAATTCCTCGAAACGCCTCTACCAAGTTCTTATATCAGTCTCTATCTAGATTTCAATCGCCCTTGCTACGGCTATAATAACTTACCATACATTAATCTAGAGATAGTTGAATGGATCAGTTGACAGCATCCGGGATACCCACAACCATATTATGCAAATATTATATTTGGGAAAACCTGGTGATTAAATGAGGTATAAATATTACTTATTAGGGAGATCAAAAATATCACCTGTATTACTTTTATATCTTGTGATGAAAGTAAACAGTTGAACAATACGATGAATGTTAACAATAATTCTTGTTTTACATTACTAACTTAATGAATAAGTATACTACTCGCCGGATTATAAGCGGTCATTGTAGCTTATGGACGCTTGAAATACACTAGAAGAGAAATATATATAAGAAATATATCACGCGCACATTGCCTTATGTGATGATGTATGTTTTAAGCTTACAATCCTACTAATATTATAAATGCGAAAGTTTGTATGGATGGATGGATGTTTGTTACTCTTTCACGCAAAAACCACTCAACGGATTTGGATGAAATTTGGAACACAGATAGTTTATAACCTGGATTAACACATAGGATACTTTTTATCCCGGGAAAATGTTTTTATCCCGGGATAATTTTACTTTGTCTCTGTGATTCTAAGCTCAACGCGGACGTAGTCGCGGGCAGAAGCTAGTATTTTATATTAATAAAAACAAGCGACATTTATCGTCCATAATAATGAAAGATCCGGATACTTGAATGAAGAAAGAATAGGCATTTGTGCTAATTTGATGAATCAAAGAATTGTCATACGATTAAAAGCTAAGCTTGATGATATATTGATGTTTTGTGTCAGGTCGTATTCGCTACCCTTCTGGCCGTTGCCGCCGCCGCCCCGGGCCTGTATAGCGCTCCGCTCGCCGCCCCTATCGCGCCCTGGGGCCACGGCATCGTCAGCGCCCCCTATGTCGGCGGAGTCGTCAAGACTGCCGTCCCTGTCGCCACCTCCTATTCTAACTCTGTCAGGGTAAGTCGGAAGTATTTCAAATTTTTATCAGTTCTCAAACAACAATAATATTATGCTAAATCTATTCAAAAAAGGAACGAACTAAGTGAAACCTACATTATAGTTTATACAAGTGTCAATTTTTACTTACAATTCCTGTGGTTGTTTTAATATGGGTTATAGGGACACTAGATAAACTGGGAGTACTAAAGACAGAATATTGTATTGTATCTTTTGTACCACCCCATCAGTCGAACTACTCAGCAGCTCTGCTGATACGGAGGTCCAAAACTTTTTCAGTATGTGTCATATCTTATAATCAACTAAATAAATTCCTTGCAGATTGCCTCACCCGCTGCTGTCGTGGCTGCGCCAGCGTACGCTGCCCACGCGTACGCTGCTCCCGCATACGCCGCGCACGCGCCCCTCGTGGCACACGCTTGGTGAGCTGACTGGCCCACTCCCAGCCCGTCGAGACAACACCAACAGGCTCCCCGAATGTGTAACAGTCAACATCCACCATCATACGTATTAAACACATAGAGCATAAGGACATTCGATCACGATAGATTGGAGCAAAAAATCTAGCTCACAAGAGTTGGAAAGTTGTGCCATGGTTTGGAATCAATAAAATGCAATCAATTCTACCACATGATTTTAATTGAAACCCGAAAAAAGTATTGCAACATTCGAAGATGGATTTAAATAAATAATCAATAGCTAAGAAACATTATTATCTGTAAAATTACACAGAATTTACAAGGAAAACTATGTATAAATTAAGGGTAGCTGACTGAAATAATATTGAGCAGATCGATATCTAATTTCGTCAAGGTCACGTCGCGCTTTTTGACAAATCAGGAGTCTAGATAATTAATTGGAAACCTAATAAACAGTACAAATACGTCCTTTTGAACATTTTCTAGAAGTATTTATCTTCATGCCTTAGGTATACCTAAGGCATAAAAATAAGCAAGGCAAGGCAAGTAATATATTACTTGAGAACCAATTAAACTACCCAATTTCAAGTTATTACGTCATTCCAAGAAAATATTATGAACATATCGGGTAAATTTACAGTACACTGTTTACGAATATTTTAAAATATCTTTTTTATAAAGTTATGTAGGCTTTAAACTTCAAGGGATTTTGTTGAAGAATGAGTGTTATTTAGCACTTCGATCTAAAAATATATTTTATTTTAAGTTCAGAAATGAAAAATTTGCTTTAAAATCGAAACGGATCGTGTGTTGTTGCAGTTGCAAATTAATAGAACTTTATATATAGGCTGTAACACACCAACACAGTCATATTCTTGGGGCAGTCATATCCATGCAATATTTTTATGATAATTTAAATATAAAAAATCGGTCATTTATTTCCATTGCGAAAGTGTTGATAGCCTGGGCCACCATGGCCTTTCCTGCAGCGGAAGTGCTGGCTAGAATTAGAGTACCAACGGTTTTGGAGTCGGTTGGTCTGTGTCGTGACGATGGCATGAGGTTTCTGATTTCGAACCCCTGGTAAAGTTGTCATTCATATGCCTTACTAGGGCCGAAACTGAATTTACTAATTTTTATTTAGATTTAATTTTGGCCTAACGGAATGTTGTTACTGCCTTAGACTCGAGGGCAATCCCTGGTATAGACTGCTACATGCTTCGATACTTTGGCACCCCAACCCATCTCCCGGACACTCTAGTTGCGGCCACTGCCGCTGCCGTGTAACAGAAGAGCCTCTGTCTAAATATATGTGCTTCGGAAGAAGTTACATATTTATGGTTTTTACGATGAAGACCCTCGAGTACTGCGGTCCGGAGGCTCATTTGCTACACAAGGTCTCACGCCATTCGATTAAGGCCTCTGGTGGCAAGAAGACTGGAACAAATTGCCCAAAGGTTCAGCATTTCCATACAGCGGGGTAAGGCTGCCAGCCTCTTTGTCACTTGTCTTCTAATTCGTGATTATTCTTTATATAAATGTAGCTTTAATTTATTTATTGTGTGTATGTTAATAGTTATAGATAGTTAGTGCTTATTACTCGATAAATAATATTTGATTTCCAGTGTACAAAAAAATGCCAAGGTTCATAATATGTTGCAATTCTTAACCACCTCCTTTAATATGGTCCTGCACGTACAGAGCTCTGGAACGTGTCCTTGTTTCCAGACACGTGAAGCCTGTTACTTCGCAGGAATACATAGGAATGCCACTACAAGAAATCTTGCTCTTAGAGGTGGAAACTTTACTTACGAAAATGTATATATGTTACTGAATAATTAATTATATGCATAAAACAGAGAATTTGAAATATAAATGTCAAGAGAATAAACTTTTTCTCCGCCCTACTGGCAATCGCATGTAAGAAGAATAGAGTTATAGCCGTGTAAGGCCAGGGTCAAACATTCTAGATGAAAGGGCGAAAGTACTTAATGATGGAAAGGATAAGAGTACTCAGAACAGGCGGGCATGTATGAAGAGATTTATGGATGTAAAAGAAGCAAGTAAAGAGTGAAATGGCGCTCTATGCTCTCTGCTTATCCCGAAACGGACTTGACCTGATGATATCTATGTATATGTATGATAATCGTTAACTGTCGCTATAACAACAAACAATAAAAATTATAATAAATAAAATCATAAAGGTGGCCCTACTAGAATTGTGTTTTGTGGAATTTTTTTCTCTATATGTTTTAATGGTAACAAGTAGACACGTGAAATATGTAGGCTATATTAAAAAAGAACTAGTTTACTACTATAAACTTAGTATTTGCGTTTGGTGCAATAGCCGTGTCTTGGGATCGAACCGCAAAGTTAAGTTTGTCATTGAAACTGGTTTGTTTTTTGCGAGTCCTCGCACTTGGCCAATTTTTATACAAAAAGAGCTACCCATTCAAAAAGTGACTCATGGAATAGGGATGAATTTGTCTCCTTCTAGCACAGCTCTTACGCTTAAGGAGCAAGAAAACATTTCCTAGTAGTAGTAGTACTATTTGTTTTATGTACCCATATTTGCTGACAGGTTTATTTTATTAAAATGTATTTATGCCATTATAACCCGATTCTTATATGTAAAGAACACTTGTCGTGCAGTTGGTTGATAATAGCAGTATACTTATTGGTCAACAAAAGGGCAGTAACTTGAGCACATGGTGCCTACCAGTACGCCAGTCAACTATATACGGTACCATCAGATTCCGCATACCGCACTTTGCGTAATGTCAAGCGGTGATACATATAAACTAGAGCTGAGTCACCAGCTGTGACAACGTACTAAATGAGTGTGTCAAAGTTAATAGTTCAAATACATTGAAACAGTTGAAATATAGTATAATATACAGATTTATCTTCATTTTAATTTGACAACATTGAGTGTAAATTGTTTAATTATTAGTAAGTTTTGTTTGATCGGCAAAACTTCATCTTTAAGTTTCATAAATGTTTTTGAATAATACACTTAATACATTCTAAACCGACTTAAATTACCATACAAATATTACTTAAAGTTACTATCAAAAATATGAATCATCGTTTCATATTATTTACTACGTGGCATTAATGGTGGAATAGCTAGTTATACACGAAGAAGAATAATTCGTTACTATGATAACATTAAAATAAACCTTACGATCGCCACCAATGAGCTCGCACGTGCATATATCGCCAGTCTAAGACATGACAACGCTAGACAGAATTGTGTTGGTATGTAGACAGAATTTATTTATTGATAAATCATAGTACAAGAATAGTAAGAAAAAAGTAAACCATAGCGGTTACAAGAATACTATAGATGAATCATAGTGGTTACAAGAAGGAAAAATCCATTCCAATTCAATTTATTTTACCCATATTTTAGCATAAAACGCAAAGTCTGAGAACCTATCTCAAATGTGAAAAAAATATATTAGTTATTCAGTTATTATTAGGGGTATTATCACCTTAATATGTATACAGGTAAAGCCTACGCCCAGAAGCTCGGTGAAGCGGTATGAAAGCGTGCTCAAGGTCGTTCAAGCCTTAACATTTACATTATCGGACGCCGCAAAAAAATAAACACGCGGCTTATAACAATAATAATATATGTCTCATTGTGGCGACTAATTAAATGCGCTCCCTTGCTGTTTTATTGACTTACAATGACTGACAATATTTCTTCTTAAAGTTGCCTTTAATTGCTAACTGGTGTGAAGTCGTGGTCCAGTATATTCAAAACAAAAGTAATACCGTTTTGGTAGCTTCATAACACTGACAATACGGAATTACTTAGTGACTTACTTAAATATTAATATATTGCAGGCAAAAACTTTGAATGAAACTATTAATGAAAGGCATAAAATATTTGAACACAGTGGCCTTTTGGACATTTGTGGGTTACTCTTATGCCCGATAATTATGGTGAGGTGTATCGACGGTTAATTTAGCGACTGGTGACAATAAATGGATGTATGGAACCCACTTTTACCAAGAATCAGTATTGCAATTTGAAATGCTGCTAGTCTCGCACAACTACTTGTTATGAACTATATTGTAAAAGAAAAATAAAAACACTTATCACCCATATGGTCACGCTAGATTTCCTGTATCGTAAATAACATATACCTACATACAATCCAAACAATACACCCTCAGACTCAGAATTAATACGTTCACTTCTTTGTCGATGCAACTTGCATGGATCAATGTAAATAAGTAGGTATACATAATAATCCCGTGTCGTAATCATTAGTAAATTTCGGTATTTTCGGTTGTAGTATTTAATCGGACGTTTTCTAAATTTAGGCCTTTTAGCTAGATATCAAGTTCGTTTGAATAAAATAATAAAATAAAAATGGTGAAATGGTTTTCCTCCATCTGTTTTATTAATCCCTGACAGTTTATTATAGTATTCACTATGCCAATAGTTTATTATAATATTCACTGCGCCAAAATGCGCTTGATCTGTGTTACTTTATACTGCTTCATTTACCCACATATTTTATTTATTTCGACAAATGCTGGTGCCCACTGCCCATCTACCTACTTGCTATTGGAAATAACACTAATGTATTTATTAGAAGTAAATGTTCAAACAATCAATACCTTTATCATAGAGTAGATAATATACTACGTGTACAACCTTTATTATCTTTTGTTTTACTTTTTGTATTTTAATTTGTATCCAAAAATGAGAATAACACCAAACTATGTTCTGTCATGTAGTGTAGTAGTACATGTAGATGTAAGTAAAGAACATGTAATTTAATTGTAAATTCTCATTTAAGTGAATTGTACTTTTGAGAAATAAAATTATCTCAAACCTCAAATTGTTTCTTAATAATATCTGACTACTCTAGTTTGTTTGACAAATAGTTACGCTTATTACATCAGATAAAATTTGCTTGCCATTTATACACATGTACAAGCTCGAGTTTAATCTTATTTTGTAGCGCGATGACTAAAACTCGTCGAACTTGACTTTCATTTCAATAACATCGGGAGTATAAATACATTCGCGATGCAAAAGAAAGCATCAGTATAATCTGAATCCCTCGTCGTTCGCATCTGAACTAACACAGACCACGATGAACTCGCTGGTGGTGTTGTTTTCCGTGGTAGCGCTGGCCGCAGCTAAGCCCTCAGGGCTCATCGACGCTGGAGTCTTAGGCTACTCTGCACCTGTTGGCTACTCTGCATCTATTGGCTACTCTGCACCTGTTGGCTACTCGGCGGCTCTAGGTTATTCAGCACCCCTCGTTGCTGCGGGCCCAGCCGCCGTTTCGTCGCAGTCCCGCCTCGACATCAAGAGCTCACCCGGTTATATATCCACCGCTGCATACGCACCCGTCGCTCGCACCGTCGTCGCTTCAGCACCTGCAGCTATCGCGACTCCAGTGGCTTACGCCGCCGCTCCCGCCGCCATCGCTGCACCCGCCGCCGTATCTCACCAATCTCGCTTGGATATCAAATCATCCCCAGCTGTGATAACCACCGCCGCGGTCGCGCCTGTCGCCCGCACAGTCGTCGCCCAGCCCGCTGTGTACTCGGCTCCTGCTGCCATTGCGACGCCCGCAGTCTACTCTGGCCCTGCTGCCATTGCTGCACCCACGGTCTACTCAGCTCCCGCTTCCGGATACTCTGAACAGTCTCGCATCGACATCAAGTCAACTCCCGCTATCACCAGCACCGTGGTATCTTCCGCTCCTGTCGCCTACAGCGCATACAACGCATACAACGTTCCCGTCGCCTCAGCTGCGTTTGCCCCGGGCCTTCTGAGGACGGCCGCTATTGCTCCCGTGACTACCACAACTGTAGTCAAGTCTGCAGCGTTCGCGCCTGCCGTCCTTGGTGCCCCCAGTGTGCCTCTCGACACACCTGAGGTGGCTGCTGCCCGTGCTGCTCACTTCGAAGCTAAGGCGTTGGCTGAAGCTCACCTGATCCGCAAGCGGTCTGTGGCGTCTCCCATTCTGTCTACGTATGCTGCGCCCGTTGTCGCCACTTACGCCGCTACGCCCCTCGTGTACTCGACACCTCTGGGTTTATCTACACCCCTCCTCACCAAGACCTACAGCGTGCACCCTTGGTAAACGCTACCACGATAACGAGGTTAATTTTTTCCTCGGTTCGGATATGATGAACGACTGAAAGGCTTGTAAATAAAATGTAATTCAAATAACTGTTTTATTTTTCACTTAAGGCATGTTAGGTTAATAGTACTGCAGTTTCTGCCAGATGTTCCAAAGATACTAGATATCAGTTTAACAACAATGTATCATGTCCAAAAGTGAGCATTGTGTTCCTGCTCGATTGGACGTAACTAGGTATGGTATATCCGAAGTTAACTTCTAAGAAGGATTTACAGAGCATCATAGTTAGTCAAGCATGAATTTGCAATGCCAACTGACCGTTGTTCTATTAAAATCAAACCGAAAATCATTTATTCAGTTTAGGCGCTAATAAGGCTCTTATGAAGGTCTAAATTACCATCGGTTCGGAAAGAAGAACCGGCAAGAAACTCAGTGCTCTGTCTTTGTTTTTCATGTAACAATCTTGATATAACAATTTGTAACAAAATTCTTCTAGACATTAGCAGGAAATTACAAATATCAAAATGAAAGGTAGCTTTCATTTTGATTGGTCTTGTCACTGCTATCATGAAATATATATTTTTAAACTATTACAATTACCAGGAGCGGGGAGCCACTTGTGCAAAGAGAATCTATATATTCAAAGCATTATTATCATTTACATAATCATTTATTTTATAATAGGCTTGATTTTTCAAAACTCTTTTGACATGAGTCTTAAACTTATAACAATTCAAAACGGTAATACATTGTGGGTAAAAATGGACGCAGTTTCCCATAAATTATTTATTTACTTTTGTTAGTCCAAACCTAGGAGCCACAATTTTGTTTCTATTTCTTGTATTAATATTTTGGTTATCTGAAACTCAGATGTGGAAACTTCTAATGTTCTTTTTTATAAGCAATAAGTTCTCAAAGATTTAAAGTAATGTGAGAATATTAATTTCCTTAAACAATTCTCTTAGCTATTCTTGGGGACCCATAGCACAAATTTCCCTGATTTCCCTTTTTTGAGGAATGAGTATTGTATGCAGATCCGTCGCAGATCCCCATAATTCAGGTTTTTCATCAAGTAACCAATAGACAAGAAAATAGTGACGTAATTTTCGGTTGACCTAGTTTTAATTCTTTATAAATCAAATACTTTTCTTATTTAATTATTTTTTAAAGAAGGCAATACTACCATTTTATCCTTCACATACACGTTTTAAACCACCAAGAGCACCAGCGTTTTCATTTTTCCACGCCCGGTAATTGCTTTCCATCTTTTAAAGAAACTGGATACGTCCGTGTTTGACTGAGGATTCCGTTGTGTACATATCAGTACGAAACCTTAAAAAGAAGAACATCATTTGTTTATATAGAATTAACAATAATAAAAAACCACGGAATACTTAACTTTTATTATCTTTTTGAAATACTAACTTGACACGCATAATTATAAGTTTAAGATTTTCTTTTGTCATTTTCTTCATGCTAGTGACGAGTTACCATTTCAGGAATAACTAGCATTAGCGAGCTTAGTTATTATTCATACCTATCAACATTTTTGAGGAATGTAATGGCGCTCTAAATTCTTTGCCTACCCTGAAAGAGATTTAGCATGATTATATGCATTTATGTACGTACAAGTACATGTGTGTTAATATAACCGCAATTTTCATTTCATACACAATGTATAGGTAGAAACGAATTATTCTACAACAGTCACGTAGTCAACAATTAAACTATTTCGTGAAAGCATAGGTACATTCATCCGTTTTGTTACAAATTTAGAACATGGTTAGCTATGTCAACGATTACCTTTTACGGAAATATTATCAAGATTTTGTTAAAGTTAGGTTATCGGAATTTGAATCTCAGGACTCACTTTGTATGCAAGATTAAGCTGTAAGCGAATTGTGTCTAATAAATATGTAAGTCTGGACGTAATAGTTTAAAATTAAGCATTCAAGCAAGCATTGTTTCTATCTTCGATAATGACCCCCGTTAGGAGACCCTAACCTCAGCCGATAGTATTGACTGTTGATACTGATAATGCAAGTGACCTGGCAAATTTCACGATTGATTCAGGCTTTACACTTCCTGAGGTATCGTGATGAGTCAGTGAGTAAGTAATATTGGTCATTTAATAAAGCGGATTATTATTATTGTTTTCACAGCACTGCAAAAATTTAAAAAAAATATGAAATCATTTTATGCTATGCTTAATAAGCGTTTGTACAATTTGTGCAATAAAACAAAACGAAATACCATATTAATTAACGTTATTAACATACCGAAAGTTATTCACAGAATATTAGTAAAATTCAAAAAGAATTCACTATCTTTATAATATCTTTTCACGGCCTAATAAAATAATTTTATTGTTATTGACACAGTAATTAGTTCTAGTAAAATTATTACATATAAATTACAGATCATTGATATATGTATGTATAAGTAATGATTTTCGTTTTTTAATTATTACAACAAATGCAAGACATTCTTGACGACAAAAAGTTAATCTTGTACTAATGTATTCAAATGCCAAAAAAATGGCGGAAGCTTTCGTTGACAAAAAATGTTTGCGTACTGTAATGACATTAGCAAAGTGCCAAGCTTGAAATGTCCAAGTGTAGTAAGCAGTTTGAAGGTTATTATGTAGCATTTGTTTTATTAATGAGCACACGTTAGAACGGTATAAAAAGATCCAAAGCGTTGATGTGAGCATCAGTCGATCCAACTTCCCAGATCAGACAACAACACAGACCACAATGTACAAGCTGGTGGTGTTGCTTTCCGTTGTAGCGATGGCTGTGGCCAAGCCAAGCCTGGTAGCGCCTTTGGCGTACAGCGCTGTGGTTCCCAGCGTCAGCTCCCTGTCCCAGTACAGCTCGAGTGTGGTGCATGGCTCACCTGCAGTTTACAGCGCTCCCGCAGTCTACGGCGCTCCAACAGTCTACGCCGCTCCTACCGTCTTCAACGCTCCTGCAGTGTACGGCACCCCCTTGGTCTCCTCTGCTGTGGTAGCTCCTGGTGTCGCTGCTCTGTCTCAAGCCCCTAACTCCCCCGCCGTAGTGCTGGACGCCGTCAACGGAGTTCCTCTTGACACCCCTGAGGTAGTCGCCGCCCGCGTCGCCCACTACCAAGCCAAGGCTCTCTCTGGCGTGCACCACCTCCGCAAGCGCTCCGTGGTCGCTCCCGTCGCATACAGCTCCGTTGTCTCTCCCGTCACTTACTCTGCTCCCGTAGTGTCCAATTATGCTGCGCCTCTGGTCTCCGCCTACTCTACCCCAGTGATCACCTCTCCCCTCGGCTATCCCGCTGTATACCCCAAAACCCTCAGTATCTATCCCTATTAAAAACAACTTGAATCCTCAATCACTCTGTCTGATCCAAAAATAGAAAATGTATCTTTTACGAGTATTAGCACTGCCGAAATAAACTATTTTTAGTTTGATGTTTTTTCTTTCATTTATCTTGAAACATATTTGTGTCCTTTATTGTTTTATTGTTATTAATCACAAAAAAAACAAGTTATACTATATTTTATTTATAAAAACAGCAAATTTAATTATCAATGAGGTTATAGAATTAATGTTATCTATATATTTATAAAATTATTTTGAAGAATCGTGAAAAATAAGCCTATAGATAATGAGTAATCAATTATTGATATATAAAGGTTCAAGTTCAGAAAAAGGCAACATGTAATATAATAATTTAATGTATGACTTACGTCTCTTTTATACAAAAAAAAGTCATCACATTGGTCGTAGATAATTTAGACAGAGTATAGTGAAAGGTCATGTTTGAAAAATTACACTACTATTACTGAATAGTTATTATACATGACTAATAATGTCCCAAATCATGATAACCATGGCCATAATTGCCAAATCCGTAGTGTAACGGTCCTGCGACCAGCGGCTTATGTAGTAGAGGTGCGGTGTGGAGCACCGGCGCGACGATTGGCTTCACGACGGTAGCGACCACAGCCGGCGAGTGGTGGATATCCAGGCGAGACTGGTGCGACACCGCCACAGGGGCTACGTGAGCAAGGTGTGCGATGGGCGCCACGTGCCCAAAATCTGCTGCGTGACCGCCGTGACCAAAAGTCTCTACCAAATGAGGAGACCTCTTCACTATATGATGAACCAAACCCTTGCCTACTAGGCCGTGACCTAATAACCCATGGCCACTAGAGAATGCACCATGAACTCCGTGTCCTCCATGTCCATATCCACCGAGACCGCCATGCCCATAGCCGCCAAGACCGCCAGCTCCGCCAACTCCACCAAGTCCGCCAAATCCACCAAGTCCAGCTGCTCCACCAAATCCACCAACTCCACCATGTCCACCATGACCATGCCCATCGACAACACCAATTCCTTGTCCACCGAATCCACCTAGTCCATATCCACTGTGTCCACCGAATCCTACAAGCCCACCAGCTCCACCTAGGCCACCAACTGCACCAACGCCATATCCTGCTTGTCCACCAAGTCCATGGCCTCCAAGTCCGCCTAGACTATGTTCTTCATGGACCAACGGAGCAGGATGAGCTACTAGAGCCGGCAGCACAACTGCAGGTAATACTGCGTGTCCCCGACACAAGGCAAGGCAAGACAACAATACCGAAAATACTAACATCTTGCCAATTACTATGTTCGACTGATACTTGGACCTGAAGGACCACCTTCTTATACTATGAATGGTGATTCAGAGTGACAGGATCAATTCTAATAATAAATTCGTTATGCTCTTGAACACCGTGATTGTGACAAAAATTACAATCGATAGTCATGTTTTTTGTTGATTGAAAATAGAATAGGATATAAACGGATTAATCGTGTACTTTTCCAATGTCTTTCTAATAAAATAAGCATTGTACTTCCATACTCTAGGTACTTGCAACATCAAATTAGCAATATATTCAACTTATCGTTCATATGCATCTCTTCCAATTCACAGTACATAAAACTTTGTTTATAAACTTCAGTAACGTAAATGCAGCTGCATCATTCATTACGATTTACTTTACGATGTTTATATCATTCGTGCATCTTGATCCGGCCATTGCCCTGAGGGTCACGCACTATGACGCAACGACTTGCCCAATGGTGGCCGAGAACTTGAACCCGTTGTGCCTGCGCAGCCGCCGGCGGCGCATCAAATACCGTTACACTACTGCTATAAAACCACGAGTAATCTGCTTCATGCCATAGTGAGGAATCAACATGATTAGATTGCTTGTAATAATTATTGTATTAAGTGCAGTACGCGCGCATCTAGCGCCTGTAATATTTGTCGCTCCAAGTGCCGTATCGCATCAATCTCGAATTGATATCAGTCACAGTTCTGCTTATATTTCGGAACCTTTAATATACAGACCAGTGGCCACCGCATACACAACACACCCTAAAACTGAAATCGTAAAGGAAGTTATTATTTCACCATTAGCAGCTGATACAGTTTTCATACCAGTAGCTTTAAGCTTCTTCCATAATTTGCCGTTAGCAAGAGCATTAGAACATCCTATATCACTTGAAGCAGCATTAGGAGATATCAGCACTCAAAATGACGCAGCAATTATAGATGATTACCCTACTTCAGCCAAAAGAGTTAAAGAGGGTATGAACCTTTCTACAATGGCTAAGGAAGGACCTGATGTCGATGGCATCCAAGATGGAAGTACACCTGCAGTTAGTGAAGAAGATGACATGAATACGTATGAGCCAGGTGCTAAAATCCATATCGATACTATTTCGTGATAATAAATATGTGATGTAAGGCGCAGTGTTTCTAGTGTTCGTGAAAATCTGCGGGAGTCTTATTAATAATAGTGTTCCTGATAATAACTGTTTTTTGTTTTGGCGTTTTATTGGAATACCTCGAAGATTTGACACGACTCATATTAACAGTAATACTTTCGGCTACCGCAAGACAAACTTAAGAAAACCTTTTATTCGTCGCTTAAAAGTGTATTGTTATGTTTAATGAATTTTTCAAAAATAAATAAATTTGACATAAGTTATTATTATGAAGTTTTATAATAAACTCACCCTGATTATAAACTTATCTTATATTATATACTTATATAGTCCACAGACGGTTCATCCAGGATCAAAGCAATTATCTGTAGCTCTCTATGGACAGTTCTTTCTCTCTTTATTTCCATATAGAAACATTTTTAGTCTATGCGGAAATTTAAGGGAAGGAAACTAAAAAGACGAGCATAATAAATTTAAATAATAAATACAGATAGTTAAAGAAAGAGGTTAAATTGTTAGATATACAATGTTGTATTATTTTTTTTATCTTGAATTGAAACGAAAATCTTATTCCATTCAAATAAACCGTTGATATAATAAGCAAGCTATAGAAGAGAGATAGTCCTCGAAATTAGTTCACGGCCAGCCTTTGATGAAGCACTTCACACGAACCAGTGATTATGTTCCCGGGGTGAGTTCATTTTCAAGAAAGAAACAATACTTTTGTAACAGTAATTGAATATAACGGTACGAGTATTACTTCTACCTCAGAGTAGATAATATACTACGTACAACTTCTACATAATTTATAAGATAAGGTTAGATACTTGAATTTATTGTTATTTATTAGGTCTCCTTTGCTTACTAACTTCATAATTTATATGTAGATAAGCAGTTATTGCGGATGTATATACAATTTCAACTTCTTTTTAAGATTTACATGTTTTTACTTTTACTTTTACTCTATTCCAAATTATTTGGGGTTATCGCTTATGTATGATTCTACTATTGCCAACTGAGTCTATCAACCTTTACCGATTCTCTTGTGGGAAGGTGCTTACCTACGTCTCACGTCTGTTCCGATCCGAATTTGAAAACATATTTATATACTTCCCTGCAGTAATAAAAACTACCACAACAATTGTATTAATTGTTATTGTTACGGCTTTATCTAGGTTCTGCTATGAATGCAATGTATGGTACTGCTACTGCTTTTTATGTTTATTCATAATCCCTTGTATTTCGAACATGAGAGCTAGCTAATTTAAAGATCTTTCCAAACCAAAGGTGAAATTTATTAACAGGATTAAGCTACGCTAGCCAATAACACGCACTTAATTATTATTCGGGATATGTTATGGGTATTCAAATAAAATTGTATTTAATGGAATTTCATTTATTTTGCACATTATATCAATTGCTGGTGTAATTGTGATAGTAGTTTCAAACATGCTATTATTTTAAAATTACTATTCAAATTAATAACATGTTAACATGCATCAAAGTATTGGAATCCATTTCAGACCGAACGCTTCTAAAATTATGTCATTGCATTTACTTGGCGATCACTACGGAGTTGCCGAACACCCTGGGGTACGCGTAAGCAGAGGAGTAGATTAAGGGAGTAGCATGGTTCACGTCAATACGGGAAGTATGAGAGTAGGAGGTGGGTGCTACGTACGTGGGCAAAAACTGAGCCGAACGCTTCTTAATCAGATGGGTAGAGTACGCGAAGGGATGAGACAATAGGGGCGATGAGATAAAAGGAGAGCCGGCGGCATAAGTTGTGGTCAGCAGTGGAGCGGCTGCAGCGGTGTATGTGGTTGGCGCAATTAATGGTGAACCATAGAGACCTAGAGACCTCTTCTTGATCAGGTGCGCAGCGGTGTAGGTCACTGGGGCGGCGGGCAGCACGGAGGTGGCTGGCAACAGAGGAGTTGTGAATGCCGGTGATACTATATGTCCAGAAGTGAGGTAGGTCGTCGGCGCAATGAATCCCAGAGGGATTTGAGGGGAGCGCTTCTTGATGAAGTGTGTGTAGGCGCCCGGAGCCGAGTACACGATAGAGGATGGGTGAACGACACTGCCGGCCGTCCTGATGTAGCTGGTAGCCGGGCTGACGTAGGATGAGTAGCCCGCCCATGGAGAGCTCAAGAGCACGCCAGGCTCGGGCTCAGCCACCGCCGCAGCCAGGAAAACGGACAACACCACCAGCTTGAACATTGTGGTCTGTGTTGTTCGATGAGACAACTGATGCCAAACAATGTGTCGCATCGTATTTATAGAAAGTTATAACTAAAGCTAAGGGCGATCTCGATTTGCAAACCGGTGCATGGCCGTCCAGGAAGCTGGTATTTACACCTACCGAGGTCGTCCAGCCGTCGTAGCTAGTCGATCATTGTTCTGACCGCCTTGCATACATTTAATACCAACTGAGAAAATAAGATTAATAATCGAATGAGTGCATTGTATACTTTATGCATTTATTAAGATTGCTGTTGAAGACATTATTATTTATTTATTCCATACTTTCGGAGGGCTTATAATCTATGTAATAATTAGAGAAATGACTTCGGCTTACTCTGGCTTATCTTTCCCCATCCTCCTCATTAGCTTTTCTTATAACACTTACGCAATTTACAATTAAATTATAACACTATATTATTTGAAATCTTACATAAGAAAACTGTAAAAAAGATTTAGTCTGGTTCTCTAGTTCGTATTATTTTCCCTCATTTTCAGCTTGTGTTTTTTTCCATGATGTGCACAATTTTCTTGTCAAGTTTTACAAACAAACGGAAGGACAGAATTACTTTCGCAGCTATAATAATACTAGTTTTTGCGCGCGAATTGATTCGCTTGAAAATATTAAAAAGAAACTTCTCTTAACAATACCGAATTCTTTCTTTTTTTAAATAATATTAATATATTGACAGGGACATGTTCTATGATATCTGAGTCCTAATTTTCCTGAAGATTGATTTAGCATTTTGGTCGTAATAGAGCAGCAAACAAAAAAAATGATTTATTAAATTAAGTATGATAGGACAATAATACTATAATAATAATGATCAAAGTGTGTTGTGTTTGTGTGTTTATATGCCGTATTTGGCTGTTTTGGAATATCAGTCAGTGCGACAGCTCGTTGTCCTTTTAGTACGCTTACGTGTAAATAAGAGGCAGATATCTTTTCAATATGTTTACTTTAAATAAAGTTATATTTAATTAATGACGTACAGCTATATAGTTGCCGTAACGTATAGGCGGAAACATCTACGGGTAGTATTGGTCTCGTAACGCACTAGCAGAAACTTTAGTTTTAACGCCGCTGTAGCGAATGTTTAAATGGTCGTATGGTACAGTGCAACCAAGAGTGTGGACTATATATT
The DNA here is from genome assembly GCA_951449985.1 of Falcaria lacertinaria. Classification (NCBI taxonomy): domain Eukaryota; kingdom Metazoa; phylum Arthropoda; class Insecta; order Lepidoptera; family Drepanidae; genus Falcaria; species Falcaria lacertinaria. The sequence continues at coordinate 5,207,997 of OX602120.1, read as the reverse complement.
AGCATAGCATAGACCGCATAGCGCTATTCGCGTTATTAGATATCTGAAAGAAGGTTTTAGCAAACTCATTATAACGTGTACGTATTTTGATTATTAAACAACATGGTCCTCAATTACTTGTGCGATACAGTTGATAAAGTTTACCAATTGCCCTCCATAGAAGTTGAGCACAGCTTCCCGAGGGATCGTAGGGATTACGGTTGTAATGTAGATGCCAATAAGGTTAATAGTCAAATTCCGATTTGATTTTACTTCATGTTCCTAATCCAGAGCAAAAACAGGTCATGTGTGGTGTGCTAATGTGATTATAGTACCTGCGAGTAACAGACAATATAACATGATGAAAAATTTTAATTTTACGATACACCAAATGAGAGCGTACGATGCGAGACACAAGTGGCTTGAACCCTGCTAATTTATCTTTTAGACGCGTGAATCTCACTGCAATTACTTCAATGCTGTTAGTTCAGTTATTCTTTAAAAATGTGGTGTGGTGTTAACAAAGGCGTATTACGCAGTGGCGTAATACGCCTTTATTGTCGCCAGTCCGCCTATGTAACAATATCTATAGTCACATGTGAGTGAGATTTGTACGTAGTATATTATCTACTCTAAAGTCAGATAGAACATAAATATAATTGCAATGCATATGTCACGCTCGCAAAGCCTAGTGAGTAGTAATTTCACATCGCATCAAACAGTCGAATAATTTCAGGCAGTAGCTGTTTTTATAAAAAAAAATGGAGTTTCCCTTATTTTTTAATAATAACACCCCTGTTATATAACATATATGAGCATTTTTTTTACTCAGGCTGCAATAAAGTTTAAGGCTCAACTCATAAGTAAGCGGTCACTGTAGAGTTGTAGACTATGAATTATTCAGTGGTATAATTTCTTTATGCTCAGGGCACTCGCTGCAGCAGAAAGAAAAAAGAGTGACTGACAACACATCGCATTCCCCAGCATCATTGGAAACTTTACGTATTCATCGTAACAACACAACACTATAAAATCAAATCCTCATTTGTAAATTGTAACAACAAACCATTTCAGCAATCGAATGAACGGCCATTAGAAAATACGGAGGGTTTTTAAACATTTCTATACAAATTGTAAAGTGATATTTAAGCGCTTTTGTATTATGGATAAACTGCTCCAAGAACAATCTCAGTGAATAGATCGAAAAAAAAATGATTTTCATAAAACTCACGTTGCAAATGCTTTTAAACCAACTCCCAAAATATTATCTAATTTAATTGTTCCAGGGTTTATATTTAGTTAGTATGACTCACCAACATTAAACGGTCATTATTTATTTTCATGATGGACATGATTGATATTAATGTCACTATAAAATGTTACAGAATGCGAAGAAGGTATTGAACTTCGGTAAACAAAAGTTGTATTATCATGGTCACCGATGTGTTCCGGCGACGCCCCTTGATATTTCAATTAATGTAATGATGTATGTATATAAGCCAATTGCAACTGTGCCAATGTATCAGTGTTCTCGAGACGAGTAACCAACACAGACCACTTACATAATGATGAAGCTGGTGGTGTTGTCTTGCTTGGTGGCGGCGGCGTCCGCTGGAGGGTTGGCGTCTTTCGCACCCCTTGCCTACTCCGCACCCTTCGGCTACGCGGCGCCCATCGCCTACTCCGCGTCGCTGCTGGCGCCCTCCAACTACCGCGGCCCGCTGTCCCTGGCGCCGGGTCAGCCCGCCAACATCCTCGCCGCCGACGGCAGGCCCCTGGACACCCTCGAGGTCAACTTGGACCGCTCCGCCCACTACACCGCTAAGGCCTTAGACGGCGCCGGCATCCACCTGCTGAAGAAGCGCTCCGCCCCTCTGATCGCGCCCTACGGCGGAATCGCCGTCGCCCGGTCATCACTGATCGCCCCTGTAGCCTATAGCGCACCCATCGCCACCAGCCATTTCGCTCCCCTTACCTATTCTACTCCCTTCACCTACGCCGCACGGTGGTGAATATAGGCCTATAACGATTTGACTTGAATGCAACAAAAATAAAGACCTGAATACCTAAATTTACTATGATTTTACTCATTAAATAAAATTTTCTTCCTCTACTCAATCCCAATGCTGAGTTCCGAGTTCATAACATAGGCTATATATTATACTAGCTTCCCGCCCCGGCTTCGCTCGGGTAGACAAAATATTTGATATAAAAGTCTACCCGTGCGAAGCCGGGGCGGGCCGCTAGTACATATATATAGGTACACATGTATATTAAATGTATAGGTAGCCAATGTTAGAATAAAATAAAAATACATTATACCTATTTATAATAATCTAAATCCTAAATCCGAATTGACAATTATATTTTTTCATACGTCTATATTTTCACTGGTGAAATAGTTTTTACAAGGACAAACCCATGGTTGAGTTGGCAACGGTAAGTAGGCAGGTATCAACAGTCAATATTGCTTACACTTCATCGAGACAGAAAAGAGATCCCACCCAGTGTCATTCGCCAGTATGCAAACAAAAAGGTTTAATAAGTTGTAAAAAAAACAGGCCAAGTGCGAGTCCGACTCGCGCCCCGAGGGCTCCGTACCACTTGTAGGTAAGGTTAAAAAATGTTTCAAAGTAAAATTTCATAAAAAAAAACTACAAATTGCCCTTGAGTTTGCCCACGTAGAAATAGGATAACAATGTACACCTATACTACTCTACTCAATAGTAAGGCTATTCACACGTCAAAGATTATAGATTGCCCCATACAAAAAATACAAGCATACTTTGAACTCTTATAATATAATTATGTTTCATGTTATAAAACAACTAGTCGTTAGTTACTAATTGAGAGGGTTTCCTCCCATCGTTTTTGTTCAATTGATATGCGTACATATTTTAACCTCAACTTTGCTCCGATTACAAATTTATTTGCGGTACATAACATCATGCTATGCCTACATTGTAAGAACTGTAACCGTGACGGGGCAGCAAAAACAATATGTTAGCAAGCCGTTTTTGCTTTCGCGTTAGTTTTGAAGTCCATCGGTGGCGTGCTTTTAAACCCCAAATAAAGTAAGTAAGGTACAGCATGTCTTAGAATGTTACGTTACGTCTTTTACGTATCGATTTGTTCCTTTGACAAAAACTTGTTCAACATAAAGTGAACTTTTAAATTATCATTATCATAATTAGATGCAAAATAGGAAGTCTATGGGTGCAATAGTAGGCAATATTTAGAAAAAAGTAAGTGAACAGTAATTAAATTATATTAAACTAGCGACTCGGCCCAGGTTCGCACGGGCTTACAAAAAAATCTAAATACACATTAAACGTATAAAAACCTTCCTGAGCAATCACTCCGTCTATAAGTGAAAACCGCATTAAAATAAGTCGCGTAGATTAAAAGACAAAAACGTACATAAGGCGGGAAGAGACTTTGTATACATACATATGTATTATGTTAAGATTTGTCCCAAGTAGCAAACCCCTGTGCCAAGGATATTAGTCGCACATAGACACGACTTAAAGTAATTATATTACAACTTATCCTACTAGAACAAACAAAACGTTCGAAGTTCAACATCCTTACAAAATACAGTACACTAGGCAACCCTACTACCATCTTTACAGTCGAGAGTTGTCAGGTCAAACTGAGAGGTTCTTCAAGAAGGGTATGAAGACAATTTTACAGGGTTGGTAATGCGCGAGTGATACCCCTGGTGCTGCAAGCGTTCATATTCGGCAGCCGCTTATCATTGGGCTCGTATGCTTCTTAGCCACCCTAGTGGTAAATAAAGTCCTACGATATACACACATGACACTGTGTGAACTTATTATATTTCCGAAAACGTGTGCTATAGACTTAAGTATCAACTTAAGTCTATAGCACACCAGGGTATCACTCGCGCATTGCCAACCCTGTAAAATTGTCTTCATACCCTTCTTGAAGAACCTCTCAGTTTGACCTGACAACGCTCGACTGTAAAGATGGTAGTAGGGTTGCCTAGTGTACTGTATTTTGTAAGGATGTTGAACTTCGAACGTTTTGTTTGTTCTAGTAGGATAAGTTGTAATATAATTACTTTAAGTCGTGTCTATGTGCGACTTAAAGTAATTAATGTTACGCAATTGTGGATCAATTTAGTTCTGTACCTTCTCTGTAAATTTTATTGATTCTAGTAATGATACTGAAAACCAAAATTTGACTAGGTATTTGATTTCGTTTTACTTATCTATACCTATATTAATGTTATAAAGAGGTAAGATTGGGTTGTTTGTATTAGAGATGTCAATATTCGCTGATTTTGTTTATTAGATAAACGTTAATTGATATAAAAAAATATCGATATTTTTAATGGGTGAAAATATTATTTAATATTTTATTATTCTTCTTCTTCTTCCTAAGTATGGCAATCAATCCCTTCAGGGACTATTTTTGCCAGTGTCGAGTGTCTGAGAATTTTCAAGTTTCAAAATTTCTCGTGTTTGCCGCATTAAAATTAATTCTAATGCTTAATGGAGTTTCTGGAGACAAAGCACTGCAGTAGCAAAAAAAAAACAATGTTCCTATAAATCAGTCACTAAATGAAACTTTACTGCACATAAGGACACCGAAACTACACATTAAAGATCACTATAACACAATTTACGAGACACTGGAAAAAATCTCAATCGCTCCGCCTGATTCCCGCCAAAAACTCGAATAAAATATCACATGTATAAAAATAGCACATGTATAAAAATATCATGTATCACGTCAACGCTAACAATATTATGTATCACGACAACGATAAAAATATTGCGTAGTTGGAACGAATGAATTATCCTACAGTTTACTAAATAAGACATATAAGCATGCATTGCCCCATATTATGATGCACCTTTTATTTTGCTTTTGGCTTACGGAATTCATTATATAATTTATTCCAGAAATTAAAAAAATCGTCGGGGCTACATTTTGCTACAATAAAGAAAAATACTAAATAATCAATTACTACAATTATCGACAAAATATTACTATTATCTACTCTTATTACTTATCTCTATTGTGTTACCTCATAGGCGCTTAATTACAAAAGCTCATGATTAATAAAATTATAATTAAATTAATAAAAATAATAATTATTAACAAGTTATATAATACGCAAGGAAATTGTCAGCATTCAACGAAATCGGTAAGTATATATATGCTTTAGAAAACAGCTTGAACCAACAGGCAGACAAAACGTCATTTTATTTCGAAAACAAACTGTGATCTATATTGTTATATCAAAAGGTGAGACTTGACTTGAAAAACAGTTTGTTATCGAACAAAAGTTGTTTCTCACGGTCAACGATGTATTCCGGTGACGCCTATCGGATTATCTTATTTATGATGCAAGTATATAAGCCAGTTGCAACTGTGCAAAAGTATCAGTGTTCTTGAGAAGAGTAACCAACACAGACCACTTACAAAATGATGAAGCTGGTGGTGTTGTCTTGCTTGGTGGCGGCGGCGTCCGCTGGAGGGTTGGCGTCTTTCGCACCCCTCGCCTACTCCGCACCCTTCGGCTACGCGGCGCCCATCGCCTACTCTGCGTCGCTGCTGGCGCCCTCCAACTACCGCGGCCCGCTGTCCCTGGCGCCGGGTCAGCCCGCCAACATCCTCGCCGCCGACGGCAGGCCCCTGGACACCCTCGAGGTCAACTTGGACCGCTCGGCCCACTACACCGCCAAGGCCTTAGACGGAGCCGGCATCCACCTGCTGAAGAAGCGCTCCGCGCCTCTGATTGCGTCCTATGGCAGCATCGCCGTCGCCCGCTCGCCACTGATCGCCCCCGTAGCCTACAGCTCGCCCATCGCCACCAGCCACATCTCAAGCCTGGCATACTCTGCGCCCCTCACTTACACCACACACTGGTAATCGGACCTGTGGGGAAACACATCAAAGCTAACCTGTACCTAATACATTCAATAAAATAAATAACTGAAGTACCTACTTATATCTTCTTTTTACTCTTATGTGCATCGGTCCTAAAAAACGCAAACTAGAAACTGTAATACATTAATTACATTTTAAAAAAAAGCAACCTTATCAGTGTTCCACTGCTTTATTAAAATAGGCCATCAATGGCTGACAAATTTATTTATTTAATATTTCCTAAATCGTTTTTCGTATACATTTATACGTAAGATTACGTAAGATACGTAACATTGCCTACATAATAAACCGGCGGAGTGATTAAAGGATTAAACTTGGAGAGAGTTTTGGGACTCTTATTACCAACTATTTAGCTGATAATAAGAGTGACATCAGTCTGTGTAACAGATGCAGTTCCACCCACGACTTTTATACTTACATAAATACCTGTGTGGTATTGTCTCTGCGCTCGTTGCCTCGAATCTTTAGTTCATATCCATTAGCTATATGTATCCATTGTCTTTCAATGCAGAACACAATGCTAATAATAAGGCGGAATGTCTGAAATTGCGCTGCTTTCTGCAATAAGAAATCTACCATCTGGAAACAGATACAGGATTTAATAATAATGATAATTAATAATAAATAATATTTTTTTGTAAGAATATTGTAAAAAAAAAAAACAATACTAAGATGTAAAATAAATAAAGGGAATGATAATAACCCTAACCACACCACCTACGGTAGCTTGAGATTGCGCCTCGTTACCGGTGACTTGGTGTTTTTTTACTAATATTTTTTATGTTTATAATATTGGAAGAAAAGTAAGAAAATAAATAAATAATGGGAATATTAATAAATCGTTTAATTCAGGTAAATTACACCCATATTAGAGACGAATAATTGCTTTAATATAATAATAAGACATGGCTATCATCCAGTAAATAAAATAATAAAATATTAGGTCCTTACATATGAAATTGGCGTTTTTCGTGCTGGCCACTTTAATCACGAATTTCTCCTCTTTGGTAAGGAATTCCAAATTCAAATTTGTACAGCTATAGACTCATGTATTTGTGCTTCGATGATCGTCATTCATTTGTTTTTTTTCTTCTGTTTTTTTCTGTTTGCGTCACTCATTTTACAAAATGGAAAACCTTAAATATCGCATTATTTACGAGTACGAGTTCCGCCGTGGCACTAGTGCTGCGGAAACAACTCGAAGGGTGAATGATGTGTATGGCGGTCGTGTTGCAAAAGAAAACACAGTTCGTTTTTGGTTCCAACGTTTTCGTTCTGGAAATTTCGACCTGCAGAACAAGCCCCGTGGACGGCCTGAGACTCAAGTTGATAATGAAGAGTTGAAGGCTATTGTGGAAGCGGATCCATCGAAAACCACGTCCGAGTTAGCTGCAGGCTGCAATGTTAGTGATAAAACTGTTTTAATTCACTTGAAGCAAATTGGGAAGATTAAAAAGCTTGAAAGGTGGGTACCTCACGAATTGACTGAAACAAACCGGCAAACGCGCGTCGACTGCTGCGTTACATTACTAAACCGGCACAATAATGAAGGTATTTTAAACCGAATCATTACCTGTGATGAAAAATGGGTTCTTTACGATAATCGGAAGCGCTCAGCGCAATGGTTAGATCCTGGCCAGCCAGCCAAATCCTGCCCCAAGCGAAAATTAACCCCAAAAAAGTTACTTGTAAGCGTTTGGTGGACTAGTGCCGGTATTGTTCATTACAGTTTTTTCAAATCTGGCCAGACTATTACGGCTGATGTCTATTGTCAGGAATTGCAAACCATGATGGAAAAGCTAGCGGCTAAACAACCTAGGCTGGTCAATCGCTCCACGCCACTGCTGCTTCACGACAACGCTAGACCACACACTGCGCTACAGACGGCTACTAAATTAGAAGAGCTTCAATTGGAAAGTCTAAGACATCCTCCGTACTCCCCGGACCTTGCTCCAACAGATTACCATTTTTTTCGAAATTTGGATAACTTCTTGCAAGGGAAAAAATTCAACTCCGATGGGGCAGTCCAAATCGCCTTCAAAGATTTTATTGATTCCCGTCCGACTGGTTTTTTTAGTAAAGGGATCAATGAACTACCTATGAGATGGCAAAAGTGCATAGAAAATAATGGTTCATACTTTGATTAATTAAATATATTATATTAAAAAATATTCGACTTTTTGTTCCTCCCATACAAAACGCCAATTTCATATGTAAGGACCTAATATTATGTTGATAATCTTCGAGAAAATGCGAATTACACACAAAAACTTATCAATGCTTATCTGTTATGCAAACTTATCTGCCATATTTTGTCAAACAAACCTATTGTCTGCGTTATTTAAATGTACGGAAACGTCTATATAAAGCTTTACAAAGTGTAGCGTCCGTCCGTCCGCGTAACTCTTTAAAATAACTCTACAGACTTGGTAGCTATTATCACAAATAAATAGTTGGTGTCTCGAAATCTTTAGCAAAATCGTGCAAAATGTAAGCGTCTCGATAGCTGGCTATCAATCTCTGGATACCTTATTATAGCGCAGATATTACGCAACAAATCAAAATATATTACAAATAAACGACTTCAAACACTGCAATCTTGAAAATCACATATTTTGTAGGTTTGGAGTCTCTTTAGTTTTGTTGTATTTCGTCATAAGGTTTTGGCTGCAAAGTATACTTAATCGACTTAACAACAGTATAATTAGAGTAATTCGTTGCCGATACTTAAAATTAATATTATAGTTTACTTATGACCACGAGATCGCTCGTTCAAAATAAGAGGAATCTGTTAAAAAAGACGACTGAAAAAGACCAAAAATTACAGTACTCTGTAGTGTTTCTGCTGAGCTGAGTTTAAAGAGCTCCTTGAAGTAGCCCTCACCTGGTAGTTAAAGGGGCTTCATCCTACTTACATTATGGTAATATGATTTTTCTAAGATCGTCTGTAAGATGGAGGATTTACCCTATGGGCTGCTTCAAATGAAAATAGGAAATGCAATGTTCCCCACAACACATTTTGATATCGACGCACAACGAGCAACGTTACTCCTGACGACGAATGATTACCTAATTAATAATTGGACTATATGTGTAGTTCAGATATTGTCATATCGTTTTTTTATTGATGAAAAGTTGTCTTTTCATGGCCAACTAATTGTTCCGGTGACGCCCCTTGAGTTATCATTTAATGTAATGATGCAAGTATATAAGCCAATTGCAACTGTGCCAATGTATCAGTGTTCTCGAGACGAGTAAACAACACAGACCACTTACAAAATGATGAAGCTGGTGGTGTTGTCTTGCTTGGTGGCGGCGGCGTCCGCTGGAGGGTTGGCGTCTTTCGCACCCCTCGCCTACTCCGCACCCTTCGGCTACGCGGCGCCCATCGCCTACTCCGCGTCGCTGCTGGCGCCCTCCAACTACCGCGGCCCGTTGTCCCTGGCGCCGGGTCAGCCCGCCAACATCCTCGCCGCCGACGGCAGGCCCCTGGACACCCTTGAGGTCAACTTGGACCGCTCCGCCCACTACACCGCCAAGGCCTTAGACGGCGCCGGCATCCACCTGCTGAAGAAGCGCTCGGCGCCTCTGATCGCGCCCTACGGCGGCATCGCTGTCGCTCGCTCGCCATTGATCGCCCCCTACGGCGGCATCGCCGTTGCTCGCTCGCCACTGATCGCCCCCGTAGCCTACAGCACGCCCATCGCCACCAGCCACATCTCAAACTTGGCATACTCTGCGCCCCTCACTTACACCACGCAATGGTAATCGGAACTGTAGGGAAACATAAAAGCAGATCTGTACATAAATATTAAATAAAATAAATCATTGATGTACCTACTTATACCTTTTTTTACCCTTATATGTGTATTGGTCCTAAAGAAACACTAATAAGTAAGAGTAATAACACTTTAATAAATTCGACCCACTCAGTGTCCCGCCACTTTATAATCGGCCAACAATGGCTGACAAATTTACTAAAGTAATATTTACAAATAGCCTTGTAATGTATAAGCCAACTGTTAAAGCATTTAAATGATTAAATTTTGAAGGAGTTTTGGACCAAACAATGATTGCTTGATTCATAGCAAAATGAAAAATAACCTATTTATTATTGTACTATAATAAACTCTAAGTGAACCGTTTATCTTTAGGGATTCCATTTACTTCTTTTATTAGATCATAACCCTTATAGGGGTAGTAATACAGTAAAATATTTAAAAAGTGTTACTTCTTTGCACGTTGAAACTACGGGTTAGATTCTAATAAAACTGTCTACCTGTAAGCCAAGCCTGAAAGCCTTGTTTTGTATTGTAAGAGAGGCTTGAAAATGACATACTGGAAAATTCAAGCGTTTTCACCGGATAGAGCACGATATAAGTTTTCCTATGAATCCAAAGTTTTTATGCAACTTTGTTGACGATACGAGACAGCTATTTAGCTGATAATAAGAGTGACGTCAGTCCGTGTAACAGATGCAGTTCCACCCAGGATTTTGGGGCTCCGTACCTTAAAAGAAAAAAGGAACCCTTATAGGATCACTTTGCTGTCCGTCTGTCTGTCTGTCTGTCTGTCAAGATTTTTGATCTCAAGAACCCGTAGAGCTATCAAATTGGAATTAATATGAAATACCCGGGTCTGTGGTCCCTTTCGGCTGTAAAATAATCAAACCTGTAAGTCAATATGAAGAAGATTCTGTTGTTCAAAATTACATAACTCAACTAATTTGACAGATCTAAAAATCTTGCTATCCCTTTCTCATGTGTGGGCTTAAATAAGGATGGCAATATTTTTAGACCTGTCAAATTAGTTAAGTTTAATAATTTAAAACAACAGACTTGGCACCATTGTTTTAATTACGTCATCCAACACATAAAATAAATAAAACATGTTCCTCAACCCCGACATAATGAGAATTTCCCTCAAATCATAAATGGCTGTCATATTATGTCAAACAAACCTTGTCTACGTTAATTAAATGTACGAAAAACTTCATTATATAACTTTACATAGTGCAGCGTCCGTCTGTCCGCGTAACGCTCGACAGTACGCTATACAGACTTGGTAGCTATTGATGATATTTTCATAAATTAATAGATGGTGCCTCGTAATCTTTAGCTAAATCGTGGCAAACGTAGGCGTTAATATAGCTGGCTTATAACACGTACCTAGGAGGTTATGAACGCAGATTTTACGCTACAGATCAAAAAATATTTCAAAAACATATATTCTTCAGACACTAAAAACTTAAAAATAACTTATTGTAGGTTTGGAGTTAATTTAATTTTGTTGTATTTCGTCACAGGTTGAAGCTGCAAAGTATACCTAGTAATCAACTTAACGATAGTATTTACAAGTGTAAATCGTTGATGAGTGCCACCAACTTGCTGTAACAAGTGAAAACCTTCATCTGGTAGTAATCTCCCTGTGTGTACATAAATGAAAAAGATAAGTGAAATCTGAATTAAGGGCCCCCTTCCTTTAAGGTGGCTTAAATTCATTCATTATGGATTTGATTATCTGATTAACACTGTGACTTTTTGTGTAGTTCAGTAAATTTCGCATCGAATTATTATTGATGAAAAGTTGTCTTTTCATGGCCAACTAATTGTTCCGGTGACGCCCCTTGAGTTATCATTTAATGTAATGATGCAAGTATATAAGCCAATTGCAACTGTGCCAATGTATCAGTGTTCTCGAGACGAGTAAACAACACAGACCACTTACAAAATGATGAAGCTGGTGGTGTTGTCTTGCTTGGTGGCGGCGGCGTCCGCTGGAGGGTTGGCGTCTTTCGCACCCCTCGCCTACTCCGCACCCTTCGGCTACGCGGCGCCCATCGCCTACTCCGCGTCGCTGCTGGCGCCCTCCAACTACCGCGGCCCGTTGTCCCTGGCGCCGGGTCAGCCCGCCAACATCCTCGCCGCCGACGGCAGGCCCCTGGACACCCTTGAGGTCAACTTGGACCGCTCCGCCCACTACACCGCCAAGGCCTTAGACGGCGCCGGCATCCACCTGCTGAAGAAGCGCTCGGCGCCTCTGATCGCGCCCTACGGCGGCATCGCTGTCGCTCGCTCGCCATTGATCGCCCCCTACGGCGGCATCGCCGTTGCTCGCTCGCCACTGATCGCCCCCGTAGCCTATAGCACGCCCATCGCCACCAGCCACATCTCAAACTTGGCATACTCTGCGCCCCTCACTTACACCACGCAATGGTAATCGGAACTGTAGGGAAACATAAAAGCAGACCTGTACATAAATATTAAATAAAATAAATAATTGATGTACCTACTTATACCTTTTTTTACCCTTATATGTGTATTGGTCCTAAAGAAACACTAATAAGTAAGAGTAATAACACTTTAATAAATTCGACCCACTCAGTGTCCCGCCACTTTATAATCGGCCAACAATGGCTGACAAATTTACTAAAGTAATATTTACAAATAGCCTTGTAATGTATAAGCCAACTGTTAAAGCATTTAAATGATTAAATTTTGAAGGAGTTTTGGACCAAACAATGATTGCTTGATTCATAGCAAAATGAAAAATAACCTATTTATTATTGTACTATAATAAACTCTAAGTGAACCGTTTATCTTTAGGGATTCCATTTACTTCTTTTATTAGATCATAACCCTTATAGGGGTAGTAATACAGTAAAATATTTAAAAAGTGTTACTTCTTTGCACGTTGAAACTACTGGTTAGATTCTAATAAAACTGTCTACCTGTAAGCCAAGCCTGAAAGCCTTGTTTTGTATTGTAAGAGAGGCTTGAAAATGACATACTGGAAAATTCAAGCGTTTTCACCGGATAGAGCACGATATAAGTTTTCCTATGAATCCAAAGTTTTTATGCAACTTTGTTGACGATACGAGACAGCTATTTAGCTGATAATAAGAGTGACGTCAGTCCGTGTGACAGATGCAGTTCCACCCAGGATTTTAGGGCTCCGTACCTTAAAAGAAAAAAGGAACCCTTATAGGATCACTTTGCTGTCCGTCTGTCTGTCTGTCTGTCTGTCAAGATTTTTGATCTCAAGAACCCGTAGAGCTATCAAATTGGAATTAATATGAAATACCCGGGTCTGTGGTCCCTTTCGGCTGTAAAATAATCAAACCTGTAAGTCAATATGAAGAAGATTCTGTTGTTCAAAATTACATAACTCAACTAATTTGACAGATCTAAAAATCTTGCTATCCCTTTCTCATGTGTGGGCTTAAATAAGGATGGCAATATTTTTAGACCTGTCAAATTAGTTAAGTTTAATAATTTAAAACAACAGACTTGGCACCATTGTTTTAATTACGTCATCCAACACATAAAATAAATAAAACATGTTCCTCAACCCCGACATAATGAGAATTTCCCTCAAATCATAAATGGCTGCCATATTATGTCAAACAAACATTGTCTACGTTAATTAAATGTACGAAAAACTTCATTATATAACTTTACATAGTGCAGCGTCCGTCTGTCCGCGTAACGCTCGACAGTACGCTATACAGCTTGGTAGCTATTGATGATATTTTCATAAATTAATAGATGGTGCCTCGTAATCTTTAGCTAAATCGTGGCAAACGTAGGCGTTAATATAGCTGGCTTATAACACGTACCTAGGAGGTTATGAACGCAGATTTTACGCTACAGATCAAAAAATATTTCAAAAACATATATTCTTCAGACACTAAAAACTTAAAAATAACTTATTGTAGGTTTGGAGTTAATTTAATTTTGTTGTATTTCGTCACAGGTTGAAGCTGCAAAGTATACCTAGTATTCAACTTAACGATAGTATTTACAAGTGTAAATCGTTGATGAGTGCCATCAACTTGCTGTAACAAGTGAAAACCTTCATCTGGTAGTAATCTCCCTGTGTGTACATAAATGAAAAAGATAAGTGAAATCTGAATTAAGGGCCCCCTTCCTTTAAGGTGGCTTAAATTCATTCATTATGGATTTGATTATCTGATTAACACTGTGACTTTTTGTGTAGTTCAGTAAATTTCGCATCGAATTATTATTGATGAAAAGTTGTCTTTTCATGGCCAACTAACTGTTCCAGCGACGCCCTTTGAGTTATCATTTAATGTAATGATGCTAGTATATAAGCTAATTGCATCTGTGCCAATGTATCAGTGTTCTCGAGACGAGTAACCAACACAGACCACTTACAAAATGATGAAACTGGTGGTGTTGTCTTGCTTGGTGGCGGCGGCGTCCGCTGGAGGGTTGGCGTCTTTCGCACCCCTTGCCTACTCCGCACCCTTCGGCTACGCGGCGCCCATCGCCTACTCCGCGTCGCTGCTGGCGCCCTCCAACTACCGCGGCCCGCTGTCCCTGGCGCCGGGTCAGCCCGCCAACATCCTCGCCGCCGACGGCAGGCCCCTGGACACCCTCGAGGTCAACTTGGACCGCTCCGCCCACTACACCGCCAAGGCCTTAGACGGCGCCGGCATCCACCTGCTGAAGAAGCGCTCCGCGCCTCTGATCGCGCCCTACGGCGGCATCGCCATCGCCCGCTCATCACTGATCGCCCCCGTTGCCTACAGCGCGCCCATCGCAACCAGCCTAGCATACTCCGCTCCTCTCGCTTACCGCGTACCCCTTACTCACTGGTAAACTGTGTCGAAGTTCATCAAAACTGACCTGTACATAACATACTAGGAATAAATCACTGAAGTACTAATATCTTATCTTTATTTTTTCACCAAAATTATTTTGCTGTACTTGCTCAGTACATTTTCTTATTATTTCTTTTGTAGGTGTTATAATGAATTTTGTTATGGCCTTTTTTGTAATCTGCTATGCAATAATTCGTAACACTTGTTTGTGTTTTTCGATCCGCGTCTATAGCTACTACTCATCCCATTACGACGAACACCTATTGAAAAGCATGCCGGTTAGAATGATACTGTTCAACTCAAACCGTCCTGTTTAGAACCTCAATGGTATTGTAAAATAATTATATTTTGTTTGATCCTATTCTATATCCGTTCTTAAGTGTTTTCTAATGCACTTTCCGGCGCCGCTGCTGCTCAGCAGGAGTGCCTCAAGCGCCGGAAATATGCATGTCTTAGTCCAGGGCACATATTTTCTGCATTTGCGGTTGAAACTCTGGGTCCCTGAGGCCCGGATGCTCTTCAGCTTTTCAAGGAGGTCTTTCGCACCCCTCGGTTTTTTTGTATGTATGTATGAATAAATAAACGCCTACGTTATATGTCATAGCACGTATATCAGGTTAAGGGCGCTGCAGCATGAAAATGTTGATAAAATAAAGAAAGTTTCTTCAATAAAGAAAATTGATTTTATACTATATATATCTGTAATATCAAAGTATAAATCCCGATTGACATATAGAGCCCTTCGAGCGCCACTAATGAGGACACACGTGCAAACCTCCAGTCTGGGACTTGACAACGCTAGACCGATTGCAAAACGCAAAGTCTAACCTTACTGGTTATAAAAACATACAAATTGGAGTGTAGCTTCATTGTGTAAAGGTGTACTAAGGTTATTTTTTCAAATTCATTCGCAATGTGTTTTAAACTGTATGCTTAAGTAGCAAAAATTCTAGATTGGGTCAAATCTTTTATCGATATATAGGTAGTTTATTAAGTTCTGTTCGTATCTAAATAGTTTAATCTCTTGTTACGTTAATAAGTATAATATCTATTTACTTGAACTTTGCTATACAAGCTTCAAAACAAATAAAAAAATACCACCACAGTCATCATGAATAAAAAGGATTTTGTCTAATTACATCGGGTTTATTATGAACTGATATATAATACAAATCTATAAATGTATCACATCAGTTACATCATAGCTTTCTCAGGTCGCATTGCGTAGAGCTGATGGACGTACACTATGGATGAAAAATTGTTATAGGAAAATAAAAAGCATTTCTATATAGGTAACTCTCTTTATAATCTACATGTATAATTGTTGTATGTGCTAACTTCGTTACGTACTTCACCAATGATTAGCCCAACCAGCGGCATGTCCCAGCGGTCCGGCTCCCAGACCCCAAGGGGCGAGAGCTGCAGCGTGACCGTAGTGTGCGGCGGCAAGAGGAGCATGCGCCACTAGCCCAGCACCAGGCCAGTCCACGCGAGCAGCATGGGACCAAGCTACGGGCGCTGCCAGCAGGGGAGCGGAGCGCTTACCCAAGATGTGACCTCCAGCGTGGTCCACTGCCCTCGCAGTGTAATGAGCAGCGCGGTCCAGGTTGACGCTGAGAGTGTCCAAAGGTCTTCCGTCAGTAGCCAAGATGTTAGCAGGCTGACCCGGGGCAAGGGACAATGGACCGCGATAGTTGTAGACACCATGCACCGGTGCACCCAGAGCGACCGGTGCAGCAACCGGCGCCGCGACGTGGGACACTAAAGGGGCCGCCAGTGAAGCGCCCCAGTGTGCTCCCAAGGGAGCGCCCCAGTGCGCGCCCAACGGAGATCCCCAGTGTGGTCCAGCCCAACCGGCTAAGCCGAGGCCGCTGGGTTTCGCAGCCACTACGGCCAGAAGACAAGACAACACCACCAGCTTGTACATAGTGGTCTGTGTTGTGGTCGGATTGGGATACAACTGTTAAATTCACCCTTTGCGTTTCAGTTTATATAGTATTTATTTCGTAGGCGTTAACGAGATACCTTTGTGTCGTTAACTAATATAAAGCAAGGCGGTGGCCGGTGTATCTGTATGGGGAAATACAACACAGACTGGCGCGTGCCCAACCCGTCCCGTTTCTATACTTGCGACTCTATGTTGTTCAGGATAAATTCCATTATAAAATTTCGTAACCCAACAAATTCGCTCACCTTGAACACCATGATAAAGGGCCCATTCACTTGGTTATAATATTAAACATGCAAAAAACAGGATATTATACATTTTACTTTGCCCTAAGGTATCTATGGTATACTAGCTGTTACCCGCAGCTTCACCCGCGTGGTTTTAGAGAAAACAATATAGATAATACTGAGTTGATTAAGACTGTATACAAACTCTCAACACCTAATTTTTTCGAGACAAACGATAGCCTATGTCATTCCTGAGGTTAACATCTGTCTCATTGCCATATTTAATTACGATCCGTTCAGCCGTTTATTCGTGAAAACGTAGCAAACAATCAAACAGAGTTACTTTCGCATTTATAATATCCTAAGCGGTTTATCAATTCATTAATTTTAACCGACTTCAAGAAGAAGAAGCTCGTAAATACTTAGTCATTTCATTTTATATAACAAACTCTAAGATTAATTTATTTCTTAAAACCAATCATGATATTTTGACCACAATTTAATCATCCGTTAAATCAGTTTTGTTATTAAATAAACATTCCTACACGTTGCTACGAGTACATGTGGTTGATAGGAAAATAACCTCTATATAATTATTTCCGCCTTCAGTTGTTTGACAATACAACGAGACTTACAGTACAATAACTTTGTAGGTATATATAATAATCTGAAAAATGTGCAGTCACTGTCGTACTAAGCAATTAATCCTGCGAATGACATTGGCACTGAACTATAAAAATAATTTAACTTTATAATGTTATTATATTCATTCATTATAGGATTTGCCGAATGAGTTCAACCTATCCTTAACCTTAACGTATCCAGATCGACAACGCACAAGGGAATAGCGAGGATACAAAAAGGGCACTTGCTTGTTTATCTTGTCACCGTTCTATAAAAAAACAGGGAACATCGCTCACGCTGGAAACATTTACCCAAAAAAAGGATATATTAATAAATATTAAGCGCTACGCCATGACGTGGCATTACGATTTGTCAAACTGGTACCTTATATGCACTTTACTATCACATACGCACTCATATAGTAACGGCTGCAACCTGTCAGCGGGGCGTGTATGAAACCAGTTTCGCGTTTGTATGCCTATGTCATGAACATAATCCTTATCTTTTATTCTTGACCTTGACTTCCTAACCTCGGAGAACTTCTATGTGTTTATTCCTCTTTGGTTAATTTAGACGTACCACTGTATGTATACAGACAGCGTTATACTTATTATTATCAAAACCACTCTAAAACAAACTAAAAAAGAGAAGGACCTGCACATATCAGAGTCTAGGACATACCACGTGCCCATCAGAGTGGTATTAGCATGCTAGAAGTCGGTACTATTGGTCACCAGACCGTATGATCAGAAGTAGGTCTTGTAAGCTTGGTAGCTTTCAGTTCGATATTTGTAAATACCTACATATGTCTAGAAGAATTTTGTTACACATTGTTATATCATGATTGTTACATGAAAATAGACATAGCACTGAGTTTCTTGCCGGTTCTTCTCAGTTGGCTTTTTTCCGAACCGGTGGTAATTTAGACTTTCATAAGTGACTTACTAGAGCCTAAACTTAATAAATGTTTATTTTTCTATATATATACTCTGTGAATCTATGCAATATGAACATATAACTGAATGGTTAATTGGTAGAGAATAATGATGGTATTGGTGATGATATATCCGTGTATCTTGTTTACAATACAAAGCTATCACACCATCAGTTGCATGTTCAACCAGCTAATTTGATATGAGCATGCAATTCCCGTTATAAAATCATTTTTTGTTATATTGACAATTCACTCATCTCAGCATGATCCTGCTACTGTGGGGTTTCGTTATTTTCAAATTGATTATATCTATAACTGGATACACGGGAGATGCTATGCTGGTACGTAGTACAAATTTACAGTAAATTACATAACTTTGAGCTTAAATCAATTCAACATCTATAAGTATGT
Source organism: Falcaria lacertinaria (assembly GCA_951449985.1). Taxonomy (NCBI): domain Eukaryota; kingdom Metazoa; phylum Arthropoda; class Insecta; order Lepidoptera; family Drepanidae; genus Falcaria; species Falcaria lacertinaria. The sequence goes on along the minus strand of OX602120.1, from coordinate 5,189,326 downwards.
TAGGTTAAGTTCTGTTTTTGTTAATAGTTTCATCTGTTTTGTGTCAATATAAACTACATCTATGTAAAGAATAAATTTAATTGTTCATATTCATTCAACATTATTTTGGTATATTATGTTAGATGTTCAACTGGTAATGTAAGGTTATGTTGGAAGGAGGAATAAATAGTTCTTCGTACTTTACCCGGTTTTGTACGAAGAATATTTTTTCCTTGTACATTGCTGGTAATGCAACTTGGTTATGTACGAGGAAAAAGCGGTTTCCAGTCACATGACATTTTTTTCGTCGAAAACATTTAAAAGCTTCGATATGAAAAACAATACATTAATATCGTTTAATGACACAAATTAAAGAAATTTCAAACTATTAACGTATTATAAGTTTTGAAAAATCAGGTCACCGATAGACAGATACGAGGGTTATTAAGGAAAATCTACTCGTTTTGTAGGACTTCAATCCCCTAAGGATACATGCTTAATTAGAAAAATTGAGCCCAATATTATTATAATGTTTCTGAAGAAGCTGATGAAATATTTCATAATGTTTCCAGGGCCCTACAGACTTAATATTCCAGAGTATGGAAAGCTGCGATGACGAACACGTCATAAACTTCTCGATGAAACAAAAGAAATATAACCGAACCGCCTATGTGCTGGACATCGAAATAAGCGTGCCTTATGAAATAGGGGATAATGTTATAGTAAGTGATTACAATCTAGTCAATACATTAAAAAAAACGGAGGTGTTTCTCAATTCAACTTTTTTTTGTGATTATCTTCATTAATTCATCACGCCCGAGTTTCTTTCGGGGTAAGTGAGCTTAAAACGCCATTTCAGTCTTGACTTGCATACTTCTTTTGCTTTTTCTACATCAATTATACATGCTCTCCGTTTCTTAGTCTACCCATCACTCTTTTTTGGTGACTTGATGTTGCTATCTTTATGTATAACTTATATACATATTTTGTATAACGACACCTTATGTGGCAAGAAGACCTGTGTGCATAATAAGAAAATTTTACCACTAAGGGGGCACACAAGCATACGGCTTACCTGGTGGTAAGCAGTCACCGTGGCCTATAGCCGCTAGCAATACCAGGGGTATCAGCAACGAGTTGCCAACCCTGTTGTTGATGAGGAGTCACTATGCTAACAGCATTACTAATAGCCCATCGTATATCCGTGGAGCACTGGCAACCTTACTTACCCAAGAAACACAAAACTTCATCAATGTAGTGTTATTTCACTGCAGTCTTCTGTAGGATGGAGGTAGACTCCCCAGACGGGCGGCTCCAATATTAATGGGAAAACCCACGGGAGATCAATTCACCCTACATCTCTTTTTTTTTAGCTCATGGTGTGATTAATCACTGTACTTAAGCTTAGAAAAAAATATTGGTACAGGCTGGGACTTGAACCTGGGCCAAACAGATGACAGGCGGTTGCTTCAACCACGAGGCCACCACCGCTTGAATTATCTTACTCATTACAGCTCGAATTAAAAGGCTCTCTAAAGAAGGAGGGCGGATACAAGCCTGGCTCGTTCTATATGAAGGACAAAGCATGTGAAACCCTCCAGGCGCTGTTGGGAGACATGTTCGCTGACATCCTGCAAGCTACTGGCACTGAACAGTGCCCTATGCCTGCGGTCAGTATCGAACCCAATATCATATATTATCTTACAAACGTGATAAATTGATAATCGCAGCACGTCACCTCCGTTATGCTTTTACCTATTAGAAATAGGTGTGAGATCACCACTTTACAAAAGATCGCAGCAGAGTTCCTGCGGTGACTAAAGCTACATAGCTCTATGACGAAACGCCTGAGAGTAAGGAGACCTATTTGCCCATATATCTTTCTCTCTGTGCTACTTACACAGCAATTTAACTTAATAGTATTGTTAGCAAAGCTCTAGTGGACAACTCGTAGTACCTAGTATTACGGGTGTGCATAGGTTTGGGTGAGCCTTTACCATCAGCAGGGCCATGCGCTTGTTGGCCCTCTTCTTAGTATTATAAAAGATAAAATTGGGTATAGTTCTTATTTATGAAAGCTAATCCCTGTGTCCCAACACCATTTTCATTACAGGGCGAGCATGCTGCACTAGACTACTATTTCGACAACGATAAATTCACAGTGCCCCAACTGTATGGTGAATACAAGATGGATGTGTTCATATACAAGGATGACGTTCTGGACGGCTGTTTTATCATCTATTATAAACTTATCCCTAAGGAGGATTAAAATAAATTATTGTTTACTAAATTGTTTTTTCCTTAACGTTTATAAGGTACTCACAGCCCCGCATTAGTACAGAGGGCTACTTAGCACTCATACTCATAAATTTAAATAATAATTCAGTCATCTTTGGTTGATGTAGAAATAACTGAAGGATCGGAGAGGCTAAGTAAAACTATCCATTGTTAGTATTCATATCGCATTTGCCTTAGATTTAATTAATTTCAGCTTCATAATTTTATATTTCTTAAATACAAAATTAACATACGTAATTTTCAGAAATTCGCTTACAACATAATAATTCACTACACACGTACACATACCCTAATCTAAAATTGTAATAAAAAGTAATTCGCAATGTAAAAATTATAAATTAAATTATTATAACGTGTTCAAGTAACGCTCGAATAATATCAAGCAGGCGCTAAAGTTTCAATCAACATAAAAGGTAATCTGCGTTGATAGCGGACCGTCCTCTAATAAGTTCAATTTAGAACACGCCGGTCCACACTTACTTCGACAGGAGGTTAATATACTGTGGAGGCAATGAACCAGCATCTGCGGACTCTGCCTTACTTTAATGTCAATATTTTACCTATATCTTTGTTACACTCTAAAACTTGATGTATACATTGTTGTATCATTCAAATGTTAGTCTAACTGTGGTTCCAAAGTAACGATTATATCTTCCCACCAAATCCCTTTTTACCATAGAGTAGGTATGAAGTGCCATTACGCAACTCTTTCATCTCTTCTTGATTTATTAATCTATTTATACATATTTACCGGTTCCATCGGTTTTTGTAAGCAAAGTAAGCTTTGCTTACTTCAAAAACACTGTTACTTCAATCAATCAATAACGAAACCCAATAAAATAATCCGTTGCGCTAATGGTAACTAAATTTTTTCATGCAGCTTCATGTAAAGTCGTAATTCGTATATTTAAAATTTACGAATTAAATACTTACCGTTAGATAAACATGTATATTAAAGTTTGTCTCAGATTATTAAAAGGTTGTCTCAGTAGGGGGTGAGAGCCTAGGAAAGACTACCATCGAATTTGATTTCAATTAAATTTTAACACGTTTTATTTTATAAAAATCTTTCCAACAAAAAAGTATAACCTACTTTTCCTCTTCTTATTAATGTATTTTATTACAAAGATTTTATTTGATTGTCCTACGAAAATTGGTTCTTCGTTTTTACAGTGTCATTTGCCTTTTCAATGAAATAATTGGTAGTTATCATCTCACTCAACGAACCTTTTGTGTAGTATTCCAAATTGATAAGATTCGTCACGTCGTAAATTGTGTAACATGTGATATCCTGTTAACGTTATATGTCTGAAATTATATTATTTTTAATGTTAACCAAAATATTGAAATATTTTCGAAATATAAAAGTGTAGGCCTACTCGTAATGAGAACGACATTCCCAGTTTATATTAATCTCAACAATCTTACGTAATTTACATTTAGTTAGCCCAGTTCAGCAAACAAACTATAATTATAGTATGACATACGACTTCAAGGTACTATCTCAGAGTAAATAATATACTTGGTACTATTTTACCGTAAACTCGAGCGCTGCATTGGTCAAGTTCTAAGGAAATTAAAATACGAAATGTAATTAAACAACAAACTTATATGACTTTTGTTAGTTCGTTGATATACTTATACCTCCTATAAGACGTTATAGTTATATAATAAATAATCTCATGTTTTTTTCTTTACTCAATCGAGCCAAATAGGCTCTACGGATTTTGACGAAAGTTATCATTCAGACCATGAACTGTATTGAAACATAAGGCACTTTTATCCTGGAATATAAGGCGTTTGCTTTGATGCTTTTTGAGTTATAATTTCTCATACAGAAAATACAACAAAAATGTACGTTACTTGCAATCTAATAAAGTAGACAATGCTTGCCAATTGAGTAATAAAATTTTATAATATGTAAATAGATCTAGGCCATTTATAATTAATTTTACAGCAAATCATTAGACCATATCAATTACGGAACCAAAGAACTAGTCTTTATGCTATAATATAAATTTTAAGACAGACCAAACGAAGTGCACGCACTTCAACTAACTTTTTTTACGTTATTGAGAGACTTTTTCAAAAAGTTTCCCATAATATTTATTTCCAATCATGTGTCGAATTTAATTCAAAACAGGTTTGCCTTGGGTGGACTTGGCAAGACAGTATGCTCGATTGACACCTAAGGTAGTAAGCTAGTAAACATAATACAGGAAAATTTTCCTGTATCTAAAAGATAGCTTCTACCCACTGCTACCCATTTACATGAGTTTAACTTCAAAAATGACGGATCTCATACAGACTTTCATCCCCACTTTAACCCATTAGGGGTGAAATTTCCAAAAATCCCCAAATACGAATTGTAAATAAAATGCTGTATTACCACTGAGTAACATAGGTTATATACCTATCAATTGCTACGCGGCGCGGGTAAAGTCGCGGGGAAAAAGCCAGTTATCTATGAAGTATCCATCGGACTGTATACTACACTACGAGGCAGACGTTACATGTTAGTAAAGAATAAGCAAAATATTAATACATATATCCCTCCCGACATATAAAGATACGTTACTCATTTTTATTGAATGTATTGATCAATGGAGGTAACAATCGAAATGCAGCAGTGTTAGTCGAGAGCTTGTTATCTGAAGGAAATCTGGTTCTGGGCTCGCGGTAGCTGATTGCCTTGATCTAGTAAATCTAACAAGCCCTGGACTTAAGTCTTATGCTATATTGAAAAGTATTAACTAAAATTAATAAATATATAAATTGTTTTATGTAGACGGAACTTTAAACTATAAAAGTAATCTAGTGTAAAAATAAGTTACTAATCGCCATGGAAATTTGCTTATCAAATTGTAATCTACCTACGCCTCATGAATTACGATAAACAAATAGTTTCTTTACACCTCACACACACAGCCAAGTCACATAAATTACTTCCGCAGAGAACACGCTAGTGGCAAGTACTTGATTAACTATAGGTAAATTTTTTCCGAAACTGTTACGTAAAAGGATGTTTGAAAAACAAATAAAAGCAATTTAGATTATTAACGAATACGAGAGACATAACTGATTTAAACATAAAACTGCAAACAATAGTTAGTTTGATTAAAAAATCTTTCATGAAATGCTTTTGGCCTGATATATTTAGAAGGCGCTGTGTGACAATGTCCGTACACTATTATTATGTTCATTATTTATACTTAATAGGAGTATTATTTCTCGTTCATATATATATACGCTATGATGCAACAGCAAAGCGACAACCATTTTGTATGCTCCTAACAAACGTGAGCCATTTAAGTTATTGTTCGAATGAAAATAGCAACTCTCGACAGACAGCAGCTTATCTGATCGCTCTAGTTGCCGCGGAGGTAGCATTGTGTGCCGCCCCCGCATGCAACGTTCCATTTAGTGCTATTGTAATGGTGCCTCGTGGAACAGTGTTAATTTATAACTTTACTTTAGAAAAATACAGACGATGGCGAATTAAACAAAAAAGTTAAAAAATAACTAGCCTTCTGCCTTTTAAACTAAGTACCTACCATTTTTTTTCAAAAATTCATAAATTATATTAGAATGATAAAATAACTTTATTGTCACAACCGAATTTCATTCTTCATGTAAGCTCAGAGTAGATATACTGTACCTACTGAAATATAATATTAGCGTTAAGTTTCAAAGATTAATGTTAAGATTGCAACTAAGTGACTCTTTTTTTATAAAGCTCCGAATCGTATTTATTTACAATTTCCTATATAAAGATTTCTCTTTTACTTTAATTCAAGTAATAAACATGATGAGGTAAATTATACAGTTTTTATTCTAAAACGAATCCATAAATAGACGCATTGTTACCAACAAAACCACACATTTTTTCATCAATAAGGCGCAGTACTTCGCAGCCTAGATAGGGCAAAGCAATAGATCTTATCTATAATAACTACATGCATTACAATGCTACATATAACAGTACAAGGGGATGACGAAATAGTTTCGAGACTTGCATCAGGAGTTAGCCAACGCCTTGGTATTCCGTACAATACACCGAATTATTGCCAAAATATGTCACGTAAAGCTCATTAAGTGTGCTAACTGAGATACTTTTAACTCTTTACGAAGTGTCCATTTAAGGAACTATTCGCAGTCGGTCACGTAATCTCACGTTGTGTCGAGAAAGACACAGTACCTTTGTGTAATTATATACTTAGATACATTTCTAATGAATTATGAGATAAATCTTTGTATCCTACCGGTTTTAGCGTTTCAAAACTCTGTGACAATGAAAGGGTTATAAATGAACGATGCAACATTATTATACATAATTAAGTCGGTTAAATAACAACATCAGAGCTTCTTTCGATCGAAATATAAATTCAACCGATTAAAAACAGTCTTATATACAAATCAATAGGCATGCTATTTAGTCAATTAAATTTTATCTGTATTTCAATTATATATATAAAGATATAAAAGATAGTAGGTCGTAACGAATGCAGACAGTCATAATAAATTCACATTACCGATAGTTAATTATATGATTAAGTAGTTACTTTATGTAGAATACAATGCGACAAAAATTTAATTTCAAAATAGCCTTGGCCACGCAATACATTTAGTCAAAGCTTTATTTGACTCAATTATTTTTACTGTACTACAAAGTAGCAAAATGTTTATGTGATCCACATGGCTATTTTAGAGTCTTTATTTTCATATAAACAAAAGGTACTCAAACCTTAAGTTTGTTGTTCATATTTATCCGTTTTTTGTTACTTATTAAATTACCTGACAATGAACCGAGTTCCGTAAATATGTAGGTACTAAATACATTTGAACCCTACACGACTCAGCCTGTCTAGCAATACCTAATAAGTTTAACAGACTAAAACGAGTTTCAACCCAAGAACTATTGTAAACAGCTATCCATATCCGTAACATTTCGCTACTCATATTTATATATATCTTCACGCCATCCCACAAGAGACCCGAAGGGGTAGGCAGAGGTGTTACAACACCCACTTTCCACCGAAGATAATTATATGCCAACGTGACAGATGGTGAGTCCGTCGCCGTCTCTTAGGCACTTCATACGTCTTTGAATTTCTTTTCAGACGTATATGCAGGTTCCTCTCGATGTTTTCGTTCACCGTAAAGCTCGTGATGTGACTAATCACTGCAAACTTATTGGTACAGACCGGTGGGATTCGAACTTGCGTCGCTAGAATAACACAAGTCCACCGGTCACAAGTCACAAGGCCACCACGGCTTTTTTTTTCATGTTATTTACTCATATTTTTCTTTTTATAAATGGATCAATTAAATCAATTGTAAATAATCCAGGTTACCTGGGTTAATCCAGTTGTTAGACTTCGGCTTCTGGTGAACCTCTAATGATTACCAAAGATATAAATTGACAACCGAGAGCGGCGGCTTAACGCGCTCTCAGAGGCTCTTATATAGATAGTTATGATACATAACCACGAGAATCGTACATAAACCATAAATTGAAAATTAGCAGTCCAACGATATAAGTCGCCGTTTTCCGAAATTACACTACAGTGTTCTATCACATTTACTGGGCATCTCCAAGCAAGCTATCATTCGAAATTATCCAGATCTAGTATCATTATACAGACTGAGTTTATTTCTTATATAAATTAATATAAATTAAGCATATTTCGCTAAAATCATTTTTATATTTGTATTTTTGTAGGTATCTTCGAATACAAGCGTCACAAAAATGCTCAATCACCGCAAAGTTCATTGCTCAAAGCGCAATTTTACGAAAATAATGTAATTTTCCATACAAGTTAATTAATTTAATAGCATGTTATTGACCTTACAAATTTTCCTTCGTAACATAGCCTTAATACATTGGTGACTCTTCCAACAGCCAACTCAATTATCTTAAATTATGTATTTTAGGTTCTAGGGTACATTATACGCTATGAGAAATAACTAAATTATAAAATATCTAAACTTTACAGTGATTTACAGTCTAATGTTGCATGAAAGACATCGCTCTTACGATACCCCGCTTTGTGTTAATACTTTTATGTATATTGTATTGTTATTTGTTTGGTAACTTCATGTACAATAAAGCATATTGGAATTGGTTTACATTATGTTTTCGTTATTTCTCCTTCATCGTACAATTAGTGTGCGTAAATCAAGACACCCATTTTGCAAGCTTTTATTTAGCTTCACCTGACTGGTGTGTGTGTGTGTAAAAATCTTGTAAGTTTAATTTGACCCACTTCCCATTATCCGATATATAATAATAATTAACTAAAATTATTATATACAAACTATTATAAATAACTAGATTAAGCTGAAATCGGGCATACCCGTCTTATACACGTCTCGTTGCACGATTACCTAAATGCCGCAATTTTTATCCAATATGGCGAACGTCACTAACTGGAGATTTATCATTTACACACAGTAACATTCAATATGGCGGCTGCCGCAAGATATACATCTGTAATTTTCACCTTAACCCCTATTATACGGGTATCAAATGAAACGGCATGATGACCTAATAAAAATTGTATTAAAAATACTTTTTTAATCCACATGTTTATTACTGTACAGTACAGGGGCCGTCGTGGGCCGTGTGGCTCAATGACCACCTCCTTATTGCGGTGGTTTGTGTTCAGATCTCGGCCTGCATAGACCAGTGCAGTGATTAATGTAATAATGTGAATTAATAAAAACATTGTATTGCTGTATTGTTGTATGGCTTGTCACGTCACTTTCAACCTAAATTATTTAAATAAGTTGTATTTTTTTATATATTATTATTTTATATCCTCGAAAACTTTTTCTTTGAATAATAAGTAACTGTTAATTATTGATCATGATATTTCAGTAATTTAAATTTTATGACTATAAATTCCGTCGCATATCCGTACTTTTGAGAATCATACGATAACATTTATTATTTCACTTGATATTAATTTAATTCCAGCTTACTCGTAAATAAATTATGACGCAATATTTATAAATGAATTAGACTAATTAATATCTCACTGAGCGTGGCGGATATAGCCACGCGAGTCACTCAATAAACTTTATAGGTGTGAACAATTCAAGTGCGATAGTTACAAAAGCTGTTTTAAGGTTTTAATAAACGTAAATGTATTTACAAGCATTATTAATCTTCTTTCAAAATTTACCAAGATATAAATTCAATGCCTTGTTTTTCAAACAGGACATCATTGTCTAAAGTACATAAAATTAGGTAAATTTACTAATTGTAATATGTAGTGGTAATTGAGTTAATTACATATCAACAAAAATAAATCCGTTCTAACAAAAATTTAATTGAGTGTACAAATGCATCCTTAGTACTCATTGAAATAAAAAATATCGGCCGTTCAAGCGCCACTAATTAGTTCGCACGTGCATATCGCCAGCCTGCAACACGATAACGCTACAGTGAATTAACAAGATATCAAAAACCTCTGAATTATTTCAGTGAAATATACATTTTCCTCGCAGACTCCTAGACTACGAAAGCAAGTTGGTTTTGGTGCCGCCCGAAGTCAACAATATAGGCAGGCACGATGTACATTCGTAATCGTTATGAAATCCAACAATAAGATCGTTGGATTCCAGTTGGATTTCATCAAACCTCGTGTATATATACCTTATTTTGTTAAGAGATTATTGGAGTTGTGGCGGCCATAAAACACTAAATTATACAACGAGAATGTAACGCTTGTATAAATTTAACTCTTCATAAGTGTCCATACCGGTAAACGAAAGGGAAGACATCACGCGAAGATATGGTTTAAAAAAAAATTACGTACTTTAATAGGCTTTATAATTTATTTAGCAATCGCCTTCGTGGCTTACCGGGAATGCGCTACTAGAAGTCGTAAATTTAATGCTATAATCAATTCACGTATTTCCTTAGCTTGAGTTATTTATTTATTTAAATCAAGCACGAAGACCCATAGAAATGTATGAGATACACAGGAAGCCTTACGGAAAATGTACTTAAGGTAAATTTTCTTATATATCACCCTTACATTGAGCGAGCGAACTTTACGTTTAACAACGCGGAACTAAAGTACGTTTAGTACGCAAGTAATTCCTTGTGGTCTTGGCTTGGACACAATTCCGCTTGAATGCGCACACGTCGCCTTTCATTGCACGCGTGCGTAAACGCCCCTCACATGCATGAGAATTACAACCTAAAAGTATATGTTAATAAGGTACCTATTACTTACCAAAATTAATATGAAAACCTTGTGTACATAAATAATTCGTGTACCAACATTTGATAGCTATATAACATTTTTTACCATTATCTATGGAAGTTTTAGATTTACTGTAACATTTTCGACGACGTATTAGGAAGTCACTGTAACTGTTGCACAATCCCAAGAGAATACAACCGCTAGCACAAACGGTATTAATCTTGGATTGCGCTTTGCTGGATTTAGATTATGATCTGAATTAAATTGACTACACGATAATTAGGTTATAATTTTAATTATCAGTCGAGCTTTGTAATTTGTACTTACGATAAGATCTAGTGTACGCAGTGACTACAAAAATGTCGATGCCATCGTTGCGCACTACATACCCTGACCACGAAATTCTTTCGCTATGACCGCCGTACACGCACCGAGGTCACTCAGTTTATTGACAGCTGACATTGTTCCAACTGATATTATTACCCACTGAAATTGCCTTACCTTTTAATTATGTCCGGTCAGTATAAATAAGGCAGAATGCGAGCCGAAATTATCAGTCTACCGTGTGCGGTTTGAAGTGATCTAGTTCGTCAGAAAAAACACAGACCACGTTCACAATGAAATCGATGGTGGTGTTCTTCGCTCTTGCCGCCGTGGCGTGCGGCTCCTACGTGCCTCTGGCGCAGCCACCTCACCACCCCGCCGTGGTTCTGGATGCTCGCGGCCGCCCCCTTGACACCGCTGAAGTCATCAACGCCCGCGCCCTGCACCTTCAAGCTAAGGCTCTGGAGGGACACTACGCTCCCCTGGCGCCCTCTGTCGTCGCGCCCCTCGCTCATGCCGCCGTGATCGCCCCCGTGGCGCACTCCGTGTACGCCGCACCCGCTGCCGTCTCCCACCAGTCTCGTGTGGATGTACGCACCAGCCCCGCTATTGTGAGCCATGCCATCGCTGCCCCCGTGCTCGCACACTCCGCCATCGCAAGCCCCCTGCTGGGACATGGTCTCGCCGGCCACGGACACTACCTGAAGAAACGCTCTCTCGGTCACCTGGCCTACAGCGCGCCCATCGTAGCTCACGTCGCTCCCTCCGCTGTGTCTCACCAGTCCCGCGTTGACGTGATCTCCAGCCCTGCAGTGGTATCTCACGCCGTAGCCGCTCCCGTGTACGCCCACGCCGCTCCCGTGTACGCCCACGCTGCCCCCGTGGTCGTGGCCCCCTCCGCAGTCTCGCACCAGTCCCGCGTGGATGTGCGCACCAGCCACGCCGCTTTTGCCCCCTACGCTCGCGGCGTGGTCGCCGCTCCACTCGCACACGGCTACGTCGCTGGCCCCTATGCGCACTCTGGACTCCTCCATTCTAGCCCTCTGGCCCACGCCTGGTGAAGAGCGAAGCTGACGAACGCCTAAGAATAATGTATAGAGAGCAATAAAATGTAAAAAAAATATTTATAAAATAAATTGTAAGCCTCGAAACTATTTTTATCATTAATATACCAAAATGGTACACTGCACGGTATTGAAGGAACATGGATCATCCTGTACAATGATTCTTCAAGATTCGTGGCTATCCATAGTATGTACTTATTACTGGTTAAATCACAACCAGCAGCAATAAAAAATCCGTTTAGGTATTTGAAAGGGAATACATTATGGAGGCTTTACCTACTAAGTTTCTCACCGGATCTCTCCCGGATCTTGCAAAATACAGAATCCTGAATGAGCTAGCAAAGAGCTCTATTTTCTACAACAATATGATTCTAACAATTTTTTTTTTGTTTTTATCTTACTTTAATTTTTCGTTTCATTTTAATATTATTATTAAACCCACTGCTGCCGAAATTGAGAAGATCGTATGTCTTGGCAAAGGCATTCTGCTAGCGTGACTAAGGAAATATACAAAAAGAATATAAAGTGAGCTAATACAATTAGTTATAATTAGTATAAAGCTGGTTTTATTTCTCATTTAATGTTGCTTATATGAAGCTACTAAATAATAGGTCTTATTAATTTTAGTTTATAATTCTAACTGAGCCTAGAAAAATAATAAGTTTTAAGTCGTGGCGGCCTTGTGGTTGAAGCAATGGCCTGTCATCTGATGGGCCCAGGCTCCAATCCCGGCCTGTACCAATGAGTTTTCTAAGATACAGCTAAGAACAGTGACTTAACGCACCATGAGCTTTTAAAAAGCGAGGTAGGGCGTTTTGGGATTCCCGTTTTCCCATTGAAATTGGAGCCGCCAGACTGGAGACTGTGCCTCCACCTTACAGAAGACCGCAGTGAAATAACACTACTTGATGTATTGTTGTGTTTCTGCGGTAAGTAAGGTTGCCAGTGCTCCACGAGGATACGCTGGGCTAGTAGTAATGCTGCTAGCACAGTGAGTCCTCCTCAACAACATGTTTGGCAACCCGTTAGTGATACCCTTAGTATTGCTAGCGGCTATAGGCTATGGTGACTGTTTACCAACAGGTGGGCCGTAAGCTTGTGTGCCACATTAGTAGTATAAAAAAAAAGTACTTATTGTCTTGCGTTTTCTATTTTCATTATTAACTTATCGGAGTTATCGGTACCCGTACGAGAAAATGTGGTGCAAATATCGCACTATGCTAGGCAAGCTGAAGCACTCATTGTGCTTGCTCCAGTATGAGTTCTTATAGGACCAAGATTTTTTGTGGTGCGCACTCCATAGTGTCCTTGGCAGATTACGCCTAAACGAAATTATAAACTCATCGATTACTCACCTGTCTGCTTTGAACGATAACTCTACACCTTACAGAAAGCTGGAGAAAATTGGCGATGTCGCTGGCTTTCCACGCTCGGCTCACTTTGACTTGAGTCATTACAAAGATTTAAATCATTTGAATCAAGAGCAAAACAGTTCAAAGCAAATATTCTTATTAAGCATTGTAATTGAACAAACCAGGATCAAAGATTTAGAATGGAAGGTCGCGGGTGCGATACATCAATAATTTTGTTTAAGGTTATCTAAGCTGCAAGGACCAGTCTATAACATTGATAAAATGTTACTTAACTCACTGTTGTGGTAATTATCGTCACTTACAATTTAACATCACGTAAATGAATACATATTATATGGAGTACACGACTAGATAAAAAATATACGCAGTCATAATATGCAACAGGATACAATTTTAAAAAGCTATTCTCATATATAAGGTAAGGTATAAACTTTTTCTCTGAGTTGATATTAATTAACGTTTTGGTTTTTGTACTATGAATTCTAAACGCAAAAGTTAAGTCTAATGAATTGTCGTCACGCCAAATGTAAAAATCAGATCCTTTTAGAAATAGAAAAAATATGCCAGGGTTTCGCTTTGCCAAATATTAAGTTTCTAAGTTGAACCCTTGTAGTACCATATGGGATGACTAGCAGAAGCCCTACAGGAGTGTCTGGTCATGCGGTAGAGGAATGATTTTAATCCGACTTGGCCGCGATAGTTTAGAAGCCTAATGCGAAGCAAAACGCAGCACCCGCCTTACACTTTTCAGTCTCTAATCATCCGGTATGTCAGATAAAATAAATAATCAATGATAGATATATTCAGTCAGTAAATATGAAAAGTTCCGGTTGCTATTTCGCTGTAAGTGACGGATTCGTTTTAAACATACTTTAAAATGGAGGAAATTTATACAGTAAACTTTCTTCCAAACGTTCTTCCAAAAAGGTGGTAAATTCTGCGACATCCATAAGAGCTTGATTCGGGGCAAAACAGCAGGTTTTTTTTTTATTTTCGTTTTCTTAAGCACCATTGATAATATCAACCTATTTATTTTACCATCTTCGTGCGAGAAACTACAAAAATTAGCATAAAACTGAATGTTGCACTCAGTATTATTTGTACGCAGTATATTATCCACTCTGAAGTATTATGTTGTGCGAGTTCACAATACATACATCTAGAAACCGTTGTGTCAGTAAAAAAACTGAAGAATTAAATTAGTTTTTGACCTTCTCTATCGCTGAACTTTGATTACTTAGAGCTAGGGGTAATTGATGGAAGATTTCATCGTTATACATATGTATTTAATTTATACATGATATAAATATTTTAAAATAAAGTCAAATTTCTTGTATAAATTATGTATATTTGTCTATTCATTTTAATTAAACGAAAACTACAAACTTCGTCGAACCTATTCACCAATGAGCGGCATTGAGTAGCCCTGAATGGGCCCAATGTGCGGCGGGCGCAGACCAAAGCGCTGAGTGCGCCAAGGGAGTAACGGCGGCGTGGGACACCACAGGCGATACCACGGCGTGCGACACAACAGCGGGCTTGGAGATGACGTCGATGCGAGACTGATGTGAAACAGCAGCGGGGACAGCGTGCACAACAGGTGTCGCGTAGCTCCAAACTGGGGCCAGAGAACGCTTGTTCAGCCAGTGTCCGTGAGACAGACCCAAGTCAGCGTGACCTCCGTGGAGAGCCAGAGCTGCGTGACCTCCATGGAGACCCAAGGCTGAGTGAGACACGACGGCGGGGCTGGAGTGTACATCAACGCGGGACTGGTGAGTCACGGCAGAGCCACCTACGTATACAGTCTCGACGGGAGCAGCGTGGGCAACGATGGGAGTGGCATGAGCAATCAAAGGAGCGGCGTGAGAGTACACGGGAGCGGCCACGGCGTGAGATACCACTGCAGGGCTGGAGATCACGTCAACGCGGGACTGGTGAGACAAAGCTGAGGGAGCGACGTGAGCTACGATGGGCGCGCTGTAGGCCAGGTGACCGAGAGAGCGTTTCTTCAGGTAGTGTCCATGGCCGGCGAGACCATGTCCCAGCAGGGGGCTTGCGATGGCGGAGTGTGCGAGCACGGGGGCAGCGATGGCATGGCTCACAATAGCGGGGCTGGTGCGTACATCCACACGAGACTGGTGGGAGACGGCAGCGGGTGCGGCGTACACGGAGTGCGCCACGGGGGCGACCAAGGCGGCATGAGCGAGGGGCGCGACGACAGAGTGCGCCAGGGGAGCGTAGTGTCCCTCCAGAGCTTTAGCTTGAAGGTGCAGGGCACGGGCATTGATCACTTCAGCTGTGTCAAGAGGGCGGCCGTGCGGGTCCAGCACTAAGGCGGGGTGGTGCGGAGGCTGCGCCACTGACACGTAGGAGCCGCATGCCACTGCTGCGAGGGCGAAGAACACCACCAGCGTCTGCATATTTACGTGGTCTGTGTTTTGATTCGACGATACACAAGATCACTTCAAACCGAGAAACGGCTGACTGATAACATTGAATTGTTAAGCATGGCTTTTATACCGACCGCAGCCAGATATAATTAGCTTATTTAATTTAACGCGAACCTTACATGATATTATTAGGTAGTGAAACGGCAATGTCAAGAGTCATATGAAAGTTACCAACCTCGATGTAGGGCGGCTTACGTATTTACAATTTTGATTCTGATCCGCATCTCTCTTAAGCTGTGCGATTTGTCATTGTCATCAGTTATTTTCTAGAATCATATATAATTATATAATGTACAATCAAAATAACTGAAGACACAGATCAAAATAACATAGTGTTCCTAATATTTATTTTTATAGGACGTCTTTTCATTCTGAAAACTTGTCGGTATATTCCTTCAAATTAGTCGAAAAACCTAAATCATTAGTCGAATTGTGAATCTTCTCCATCATTTTAACTTTTATCCTATTTATAAACGCGAATGTTTGTGAGTATGGATGGATGGATTGATGTTTGTTACTCTTTCACGCAAAACGGCTTTGGATGAAATTAGGAACACAGATAATTTATAACCTGGATTAGCACAAAGGATACTTTTTATCCCGGGGAAATTTTAGGTTTCTCTGAGATTCTAAGCTCAACGCGGACGTAGTCGCGGGCAGAAGCAAGTTTAAAACAATAGGATATTTTGAGATTGCTTGAGATGTCAGAATGTTGATCTGGCTTGTGCCTACGTGAGGACATTCACTGCATAGGGAAATATAAAACGGGGTACCGATGGTCAACAACATGCATAACGGGGCTATTCGTAACGGATGCGGAATTAAGATAAGCAATGACTTAGGTATACATATTTTAAGGTGTTGTTGAAACCGGAGAATTGCGATACAAATTTCAAATTTATGGATTATGAAGGCATCGAGAAAATCGTTTCTTTTTTTTATTGTTGTAATACACGATCATATGGCGAGTATAAGGCTACCTGAATATGACAGAGTCGGCCTGCCTGTAACTGAATAGTAAGTGAACATACATCTTTAGGCCAAATATATCTACTTTCATCTACAAATAGTAATTTCAAACTAAACATAATAACATTATTAGTATTTTACTGTTAAAATATTTTTTCTTCGATTTGAATGAATAATTCAATAATGATAATCGAAATTATATGAGTCAGTAATATTGAGATAATTTAATTGAAATCATGGCATGTTTTCTTAACATCGTCGTGAATTCGAACGTTGAGTAGGAAATACAATATACAAACAAAAAGGGCACCAGTGACCACAACCGGAAAACATATACATTCTTTAAAAATTAAACAAATATAGGATATAATATAGCATTCAAGTGGTCATTTATACAAAACAGATTAAACTATTTACACAAAAAAACAGAACTTAATCTAGCTACTTATAAAAGACTAGCGGCCCGCCCCGGCTTCGCACGGGTAGACATTTATATCAAATATTTTGTCTACCCGTGCAAAGCCGGGGTGGGCAGCTAGCCTATGTTAATCAGTGATAGTGTAGCTTTCTAACGGTGAAAGAAATTTTGAAATCGGTCCAGTTGTTTCGGAGCCTATAGACATTTATCAAATATTTTGTCTACCCGAGCGAAGACGGGGCGGGAAGCTAGTATAATATATAGCCTATGTTACTCAGTAATGATGTAGCTTTCTAACGGTGAAAGAATATTTGAAATCGGTCCAGTAGTTTCGGAGCCTATTCAATACATATATAGATCTGACCCCAACCAGAATCATGCGGGAGCGTACAAAGAATGCTGGCAGCATTGCCACGCTGGATAGCAGACATGCAAAATCTTTATTCGTGCAGAAGTTAATGCGACAAAACAGTACTTTAATAAAACTCGCACTGGGTATAATTTTCTTTCCTCTATCTATGTTTCGTTAGGCGTATTCGTTGCCTTGCTAATCTTGCTATACGTTGTTATTCGTTTTAGCGCATCTTTAAAGATATTCCCTGAGGACCAAACTGACAGCACTAATATAACATTTGATAAATAAACATATATAGTTTCTCGTTGGTTCACCAGCACATGACATTCACATATACCGTACACAGGACTGTTACGTCGGCTAGCAGGAAGTTATCATTTCCTCGAATAAGGCTGCGGACAGTAAATTATACTACCTACTTATATATTACGTTTCATTCCAATATCTTTTTTTTTTATTAATGAGGAAATCTTTGTTCGGTTTCACCCTTTCCCATTATAATTATTCAAAACTCCGTCATAATATAGAAAAGATAATGTCTTTAGCAGTGTTGGTATATAAATTTCCACTGTAGTGTTACTCTTCTTATGAGAATTGTGAAATATCTGTTGAGTATCAATTAGTTTGACTCTACTGCCAGCTTTTATTCTTTCATTAACTACTTGAACGGTCACAGAGCTAACAAGCCGCCTTTAGATATTAGTCTGATCACCTCGAATATATTGAAAGCATCTTTATAATCTACGGGGACATTAGAAGGGCCGTACCAATTCTTGATATCTACTTATTAAAAAAACATTCAATGTTCAAAACTTTAAGTATTCGTATCACTTATATTTGCCTCAAAAGTTCAAAACCGAGACACAAAAATACTTATTAACTCTGAAGTTTTATTATGTAATGAAATCATTTAGATGTCAGGGTTAAAACTTACAACCGGTGATAGCGAGCAATGAGAACAAGATCAAGCACATAAAAAAATATACTACATTACATATTTACGGTTTTCAGATGTTTTCCTTTACTTGTGCTCTAAGTACACTGCTACTTGCCAAATTTCATGGTTCTAGGTCAACGGACAGACAGACAGACGGACAACTAAGTGATCCTATAAAAAAGGGAATTAATCAATTAACTTACTCTCTTATTCTTATTTGTGCCTATTTCCTGAGAAACTTAATATCTTCATTAATGTTCAGGATATTCCATTGCCTCAGGATTGGACAGTAATATTGCTCAGGCTTTCCGGGTACGATTGATTCTTCCACCTCGCGCATTAATGAAGAGGTTTTTTGCGTTGAATATATATTCCTATGCTGTAACTATCTGTTCAGAATAGATCAAACATTTTCTACCGGTACACCTACCATGTCTCAGACTTTGTAAAATGTAAGAGCCAAGTGTTGATCGGTACATAAATTATATTACTTCTTATTATTGGGGAATATCAATATATCACACTTAGGTGTAAATGATTACATGTGATATCTGTCATAAATAATAATATGCTAGGTATATCTTAATTACGTCATTCCATTCCATGACGTAATTAAGTATAGGACGTTATGTATGTATGTTATAGGTATGTATGGGACGTTAGCACGCCATATCATCTTTATCTGATATCGTTCGTTATATTTTTTTCAGAATTTTTATATCTCATTTATACAGGTAAAACACCAAAGATAATAATTATAATAACTTTTCAAATCATCGCCCTAGCCGTATTCAAAGCGAGGTCAAAGTACCCTGTACATTAAAGTAAGATTTATATAAAATAAAACATTAAATAAATATTTGTTCCTTATATTTTTTGTACAATATCAAAACCGATTTATAAAACTAGTTAGGGTTATTGGATCCTTAAAACTGTCATCTATTACCAAGTAGAAGCGTACACTGTGGGAGCATATACAGAGCGGGCTGCATACACAGCTGGTGCCACCAATTGCTCAGTGACCACTGCGGGAGAGGAGTGCACGTCCAAGCGGGACTGATGGCTTACGGCGGCGCCACCAGCGTAGACGGTTGCCACAGGAGCAGCATATACCGAGCGAGCCTCAACCACGGGCTCGGCAACTAGAGCTGGAGCAGCTACCACGGGAGTGGAGGCCACAACAGCGGGGGAGGTACGGACATCCACGCGAGACTGGTGTGAGACAGCGGAACCACTGGTGTATAGAGTAGCCGGACCGACCACGGCACGAGCTTGTAGAACCGGCTGCACAGCAACCAAAGGCTCAGCAACCACAGGCGCGGCCGCCACTATGGCAGGGGAGGAGCGGACATCCACACGAGATTGATGAGACACAGCTGCGGGTAACGTATAAGCTACGGCATGTCTAACGGATCTCTTTTTGAGCAGGTGTCCTTCCAGAGCCTTAGCTTGGTAATGAAGGGCTCTCGCTGAAGCTACCTCAGCGGTGTCCAGCGGGCGGCCCAACGCGTCCAACACCACGGCTGGAGAGTTGGGTGGCTGCACGAACAGCTGGGGAGCGGCAGCAACCGCGGCGAAGACAGCGCACAACACCACCAACGATCTCATAATGAACGAGGTCTGTGTCGGGTCCAAATAAGGATGATCACTTCGTACCGATCTCGGTCGACTGATGCCCAAAACAAACTCGTCCAGCTATTTATACAGGTGATAATAATCTATGCATGTCTTTGTAGTTTGCTATATGGGCGTTTAGGAGTACAAAACTGACTGTCCTTGTTATTGTCGCCGAAATCAGCAGCCGAAAGGTCGCACTTGTTACACTTACACCGAGATGTAAGCCCAACGCTGTGACGACAGCTAATGGACTCTTGGCATTTGCCGACGCGACAGGCTCTGATCAGTTGACGATATCCTGTAATTTAACCAATCCGCAAATTATTTTTTTAACATAGTGATCTTGAAGCATTAATCTTTACATTCAAGGGCACCACATCCGCAATAAGACAGTAATAAACAATATAATGTGTTAGTTACGTAGTTTGCTTATATTAATCTGGTGAAGCCTGCCCAAAAATTTTAATATGCTGCTACGGGAGCAGTTGAATCGATTTTTACTCCGTGACACGTCCTGTTGACAGTAAATAAATTAGTTTCAAATATTCCGCAACTTGTGTAACTGAGTATATTTGCAGCTCTTTTAAGCCTGTTTAGTTGCTGTTCTACTTTACGTCACATCTCTTCATAGAATTTTCTTGTAACCTTAGCCGCACATTTTTGGCGGGTTCCCGGAAGTTTCAAATACTTCAGTGGTATAACGTTGACAAACTTTTTGGTCAAAAGAAAGAGGTAATCTGCATGTTCTAAGGGCAAATTCAACGGAGCGGACGAAGCTATTGTTAATCAGTCGAATCATACAATGCTGTTGCAGTCCCAACTCGAAACTACAAAACTTAGATCATAATGTAAGCTTTTATTTTGTGGTCCTGTAAGTAAATAAATTCAATTATATATTGGCAGGCCGTCACCATAGCCTCAGAGTAGATAATACACTACATACAACCATAGCTACTTAGAAGCCTGCGATCGGGTTTTCAACCTTATACAGAGAGGTATACATTAGGACCGAACACTCGCACAGGTCTTCTTACTGTCAATACAGCACAAAGTGAAATACCACTACTTTCATGTAGTGTTGTGTTTCTGCGGCAAGTAAGGTTGCCAGTGCTCCATGAAGATACGCTGGGCTAGTAGTAATGCTGCTGGCACAGTAACTCCTCATGAACAACAGGGTTGGCAACTCGTTAGTGATATCACTGATATTGCTAACGGCTATTGGTTACGGTGACTGCTTACCATCAGGTGGGCCGCATGCCTGTGTGCCACCTAAGTGGTATAAAAAACACAAAGTATTTAAACACCAAATCTATGTAACAGTTATACGTAGTATGTTATCTACTCTGAGGTAATTATTTATCGAAAAAATATTCGGCCTTATCTCGACCTCAACAATACACCAATATCCAGTATAGCGCCATCTGTACGAACTCCCAGTAATTACGTAGCAAGTTAGCAAGCACTTCTCTATAGGACTCGAGAAAAGCCTTCGTAGGCTCGATGACCGAGGTTTAGCATGTTGATAAGCAGTAAGCAGTGTATATTAATGTACCTCGCCTTTCATTTTTAAATTTATAGAGATTTCAACAGATGTCGTTCTAGTGAGAAAGTTTATCTACTATATAAAAATAAGTCGGATTTTCCTTCCTGACGCTATAACTCCAGAACGCACGAACCGATTTCCACGGTTTTGCATTCGTTGGAAAGGTCTCGGGCTCCGTGAGGTTTATAGCAAAAAATTCAGGAAAAATTCAGGGCAATAAATGTCTACCCGTGCGAAGCCGGGGCGGGCCGCTAGTTATATATACAATATACATATTTGATTACCTACTCTATTTATTATAATGGTTGTTTATCTTGAAATTTGAAATCTCATGACAACTGGCAGATATTCCAAAGCGTACTTACATATACTTCTTATAATCAAAGCTATCAATAATAATTTACCAATAAATTTCGCTTCTTTCACCGTAAAAGTACACGGGGTCGACGGCGGCGCGGCGGTAAGATTTTCTAAAATAAGTAGGTGTGCTGTATTTTGGATCGCCCTCCACATAATATGTCAACAACCTCTTGTCTTGGTACTTATTATTGTTTGAAATTCTGATTCCTTTAATGAGAGTAGGTATACGTAGCTACCGTAATCCTTTTGTATAATTGTAAATACTTAGCAATGTAAATGCTATTAAAAATGGCACGCCTGGTGTCTGTTGTGTTTCGCTTCACGTATTCAATTACTCAACAAAACAATAGTAGTTACTTAGACTATTCATCAATGTTCAATACCAAACCAACGTGTTATGCTCAGACTACTTAACCACAGACCCTGCCATTTATTTAAGACATGGATAATAGAAACTTTATATATCTGAAGTCATATTGTACATTTTAAAATGAAGATAAATTGTAGATTATCGCCAATGATAACGTAGAATATAAAAAATATATTACCGACTTGAAACACAACTACGAAATACTCAAAAGGCCCAAATATATATTAAATAATAACCTATTGATTTGAATGAATATTATTGGAAGCGCTACTCACTGATCAATTTGAAGTCGGTGCCAAGCATGAAACTTATAACCTATCCTATCAGCTTTCGAGAGGAAAGTGGATGACGAAAATTTTAATAAAACACCAAAAAGGACTGGATGAGGCACATACTGCATTGTTAATATCAAATTATTACGTATTCCAAGGCAGAACCGAGGCGTACACTTACTCTGCGGCAGCAGTGCTTTCTCTGCCGACATGATGTCACAGTTCCGCACCGCTGACGGTAACTGCGCTCTTTT
Source organism: Falcaria lacertinaria (assembly GCA_951449985.1). NCBI lineage: Eukaryota > Metazoa > Arthropoda > Insecta > Lepidoptera > Drepanidae > Falcaria > Falcaria lacertinaria. The sequence continues at coordinate 5,166,527 of OX602120.1, read as the reverse complement.
CCATTTCCATATCATATCAATTAGAATAGATATATGTACTTATTATTCAAAATACCTTGTTTTCTCTAGTAATGCCGCAAAAGGTTCCTTATATGCGTAGCGGGATCCTTTTATGTCTTTCCATATAAATGCATTTTCGGTAATTGATGTGACACGCAATTATGTGTAGGTAGTTAGTAAAACCATTTTACAAGAATATTATATTAAGCACTACCTGTCCCGACGAGGTTGTCCTGCCTTAGCCTTATTCATAAGACAAATAAAACATAGAACAAAGGTCCTTTAGTTTATCCCGTATCATATTATATAAAAAATATACCGATTCTTTTTTCAAATTTTATGTTCATAAGAACCTTCTACAGACTCTTTAGTACAGACAGTAATAAACACAAAAAAAAAGAATAAGCGAAATCGGCCTAGCCATTTACGTGTGATGCCGTGGGGAATGGGGATTCATTTTTATATATAGAGATACTATCGATCAAAATGTTTTTATCCATCTCTGCTGTCCCATTGCTGGGTAAAGGTCACCCCAATTTCCTCTATAATTAGGGGGGTTCAGAATAAAGTATGTTCTCTCTTGTTCATATACCAAGTTGATTCATTCCGCGGACCCCTTCGATTAAAAGAAGTCTATATATTAAAATGAATGATACATGTAAAGAAACGTTCGAAGAAATACCTCTTCCTTTTTTAATCTGGTTGATATACTGTGGGTACCGTGTGGGGAATAAAGAGGCCCATAAGAGCACTATGTGTCACCCTCCGATGAGTATGTGACCTGATTTTCCAAACCTTTCCATCCTGGCGAACGGACGAACCACGTGCCTCTTCTCCCAGTCATTCACTCTCACATTACATTTACTTGGATTATCTATGTTTTCGCTCTCTCATAAAATTTTCCAATAATAATAATTAATAGCGAAATATATTCATTCTCTATGACGAGGTTAGAAATATCACAGTCATATTCGCCGTACTTTTAGCTCATGTATCTCTTGTATCGAGAGCAGGGAATACTAAACCTACCTATTATGAATGTAAAGTAAAAAATAATAATAAATAAGTACCTACTCAATTTATGGTTATCGCTTGTCACTTGGTGCATAGCAAGATCTGGAGCCCGAGCAAGAACAACGTCATCGTAGACGGTTTTTCATTAAAATGCACTAAGCTAATTAGTTTTGCCTTTAAAGAGATACTCAGAGCGTAATGTCTATTTTTATGATAATCGGGACAAGGCCAGTTATTACAGTAACTTAATATATTTTTCCTGCACAAACAATAAGTGTAAAAACCCGAAGGGAGTTATTTCTTCGGGAGTCCTTGAGGAGTTGTGGGGAAGCCCGCAATTGCGTGGCGGCTCAAGCCGCTGCAAAACTGGGACATCGAATCAATTACAACAGCGGTGCTATAGAGCCGACGTTGTTGCCGAATTTTATAAAAGAGCTGATTCAATTAATTTATTATGATGTTCATAAAATGTGCTAATAAGCAATGATATTATATGTTATAAAAGGCGCTAGTGAGTATTATTGTAATTATAGGGGCCTTCAAAATCTATGTTCTTGTTAAATTTAAGCAGTAAAATTACATAAACACCTTAGCCTAGCATGAAGGATAACGGGCCACTAGTAACAGAAAAAAAAATTGCTATATGTTATTTTTTTAATTGCAATGACTTTATTCCAAATTAAATAAAATATTAAAATTAATTGTTGTTGATTTTATGTTATAAGCTAAAACATAATGAAACACGCAAAAGATACGTATTGATACAGCGCAGCGGATCCGCAGTTTGTTACGGCAACTCCATTAGTCACTGTTTCACCAATAAGGCTTGCGTGACCTCCACACGTTTGCGAATTTTTGCAACATTAGTTCTCAGTAATACAACAAACATTCGTTAGCTATTCGTATTTTAAAATCGATAGCTTCTAGCCCCGGTCTTACCCACTGTCATCTTTGACAAACACCCAATGCACGCTTTTTGCTTTATTATACTCTATTTTATAATTCATTTCAATAGCATCCGTTAACTTCTTTAGCTTCATTGAGTAATAATAAAAAACAAACTTCCAAACTTTCCCATGTAAATTACTGGCTAAGATAAATTGTAATAACCAACATTCAAATGTTTGTTGACATTTTGTTTTAATAGTTTGATAATTTTAACTATCACTGGATATTAAATTGCATAATAAAATTACTGTGTACTCAATATATCCTAAGCTTTATTTAAAAATACACTGACTCCTCACGAAGGCATCCAAACTGTCTTTCATTTCTCCAAGTGTTCTTACTTCGTAGATCACGATTTTTCTATCGACAAGTCATTGATCTGAAGATGAAGAGATTATATAATGTTGTGAGCTAAATACGCAGGTACCTACGGTAAAAAATGTAAACAGCCGGTGGTCAAGAAGCTGTTGTTGCCTCACAGTGGCAGTGCAACAAGTATGCAGTTCGTTGCACTCAATGCAATGCAATAGCCTAGTTGCTATTCACATTGTTGATACATGACTAGACAATTGGCTTACAAATAGAAAATATGTTAGATTAACTCCTTTACCTACTTCACGAATAAAAAGAAACTACTTTTAAGAATACTATATCCGGATAAAAAAGAAAGATTACTTAGATAATATAAAAAGTAAAGTGATGCCTATTACAATAATCGTATGCGTAACGAAATCGATTAGCATTCACAACTCACAACATCTAATCAAGTTATCTCACATGTACTCGTGAAGATAATAACAATAATAAAAAAACTTATTTCACATAATATTGAGCATTATATAAATGTTCATTCCAAACTATGTATTGATTACTTAAAGAAAGAAGCCAAATACCTTCAAACGATATGAAGTGGCATATTGCAAAGCTTAAATTCTTGAAGCTTCCTCCATAGAAAAATATTATACCGTAAGCTCATCTTGTCCATCAAGCGATGATAAGTTCATTCAACAGTGTTGAAGCAATAGGAATGGTTCAGCGAACTGTTGCGCAAGCACATAGCGTCAAGCAATGCAGGTCCGGCTTGTGCGCTGGAAACCCCTCTTGTGCAAGGCAACCCGCCGTGCAATACCGAAAAACTAAATCCTGCACAATTACCATTAGTGAAGCAATCTATGAAACGTATCTCTGTCTATGGCATGGAAATTGAAAACTTATCGTTACAGTTGTACGTAGTATATTATCTACTCTGAGGTTAAAGTCATAATTGTTTGTAAAAATATTATACGAAGAAACTACTATGTTGCACAATGTTAAATTTAAATAAATTTATCTCTCGAGATCCGCCAATGATCTGTTTTTCTATCATTTTATAGGATAGGATAAAACAATATTTTCCGATATTTAGCATAAAGCAGCGCGTTGAAGTCTTTTAAAGGTACCGGTGAATGCGCGTACAAATATATACATATTGAACTCAGTCCTTTGTTGTCTTATCGTGTAACTAGCCTGATACGTCATAATAATATATCTTCTTTTATATTATTTTACTGTAGGTAATTAAAACGGAACTATGTTAATGAAATCTAAAATTCATACATCTTACGAACTCAATACAGTGTAGGCTTTGAGGCATCTCAATCACATTAAAACTAAACATTAGATATGTTACTTGAAGTGAAGTTGACTCTTAGATATATGTATTCATGTCAAATTATGGAAAACCCATTTGAGTTAGCTTGTGTTTAAGCAATAACTGGCAGATAAGTCGTAGCCTGCCCTTCGAAAATCAAACTGACATGCGAGTTTTTATGGCTCAAATCAGTTAATGTTTGTATAGAGTAGGAATAAAGAATTCTAGTATTTCATATAACATGCATTAGAAAAAAATACATTTACGCATTATGCACATTACATCAAGTTTGTTTATATTTCAAATAGTCTGATTTCGATCACAAAGCAACCGCTAGTGGTAATAATAATACATGGGCAAGATGTTGAAGAACTTAAAATGGTCTGGTTTAGTAATTCAACTGTCCTTTATGAGGTGTTCCCGTGAAAGTAGCACATCTGCCCGCTAAGGAACGTGTCCCAACGTTGCCGTTGGTGGGCGGAACTGTTAGATAATATGCTAAATTATCAGAACGAGATCAATTGGTATAAATGTCAAACAGGCATAATTTCTATTCAATGCGGATTATGTATGATACAGAGATGGAATCAACACAACACAACCACTACAAACTAAAGCGTTATTTAAAAATATATAAGCTGTTTTAATAGATGGATGGATATACATATAATACGATTTTGTAGTTTACATATGTTTGATTTTATATAATGATAATGACAGATTCCCGACTACGAAATCTTTAAATATTTGTGTAGAATATTTTATTATGTATATACATTTGCACACCCTATCTTCATGACTTCATGGGTCGTTTTTTTTTTGTCAATCTAATCATTCAATCGAACAATATTTGGGTACGTTGCACCTTACAATGATTATTTCACTTCAAAAATGCAATGATATATTACGTTCTACACAATACGATGTACTCAATTCATGTAAATTAAAACTATGCATAGCGTAGATCCGCAAAATGTGACCTCAATAAAACCCATATTGCCAAACTTACTCAGAAAATGAATGAACAAAGCACGCAGGGGTTGATCAATGATATCAGACGAACGTCATGCCTTCTACCAATACATTGTAGAGGAGTGAAACTGAAGTATCAAGTCGAACAAATATGGATCTCAATCCGATCGGTAAGGGAACAAACTTGGATACAGTGGTAGGAGTCTGAGTCGATCGTCTTACAAAATCTGTGCGCGCGCGTCTTTACGTCGATCGATGTATAAAGAGTTGTAGTGGTTGATGCAGGCGTCATTCGGACGCAAACAGTGCGCCGGTGAAGTAGTGAAAACACGATAAACACCATTTGTGACAAAAAAAAGCAGTGCCGTAACAAACGTAAGTTACTTTAACTTCAAAGTGTTTCTGGTTCGAGTTTCAACAGTGCTTCGGTTACCGAGCGTATCCGCAGAAACGTTCCGGTTGTTTTCAGTGCATCTTAGCAGTGTTATCTAATAGAATTTTCGATTTGTGCAGTGGCTTCGTCGTGGTGAGATTTTACTCTTGTGGGTTCGATTCCCATGCTGCATATGTTAAACTTAACTCTTCTGTGGGCTTTACCGCATCAAATACCATTCTACCACACATCTCGTGATATTAGATTTTTATATTCATGGATAATATGTATATTATATTCGCAAAAAAAAAACGGACTCCCATCATACTCTTAGTAGCTAAATCATTTATAAAGACTAGCTTATTCCCTCGTTGCAATAGGATACAATATATATAGGTTTAAAATATTTTATTTAGTGATAGTTTAGCATTCCATTCGTAAATACTTTTAAAACCGGTTCATTAGTTCCAGAGATCAACCCATACTTACAAACAAACGAATTCACTTTTTATTAAACATAAATATAATAGTCATTTCAGATAAATTATTTCATATTAAATAAAATCTGATACATTAAAGATGAAAAATATTTTTCATATTTTATTAATAAAAGTTTTCAAAGCAACGTATAGGTAAATTTCATTCTTGCGTACGCACGCTTTCACTTTCCCACTACATAGAGCCACTTCTCTCAACCATAACAAGAATATCAGGACTATGAATTATGTAATGTATTTTCAACTTAGTGCATAATATAAGTATGAAAAACAAGACTGCATTTCAACCAAAATTCGGTTAGCTACTTCCTTTTATAAGTTATGTAAATCTATGACCGGAATTTAAAACTTTAAGGGATAAATACTTTCAAAAATTTAAAATATGTAAAAGAAAAGTACATTTCTTGTCCCACGATCACGATCTCTATGTGAACATGACAAGATGAATCCTGAGAGAAACTGACGTATTAGTGACCGCGTGTAATAAGTAGCTTAATGTTGTAACATGTTGCATAAAGTAAACAAGATCGAAGCCGCTCGGAGGTTGCATAATGGTATTACACGAATTTATGACGCATCGGTCCAAACGCGCCGTGCTTACCAATGTACGGCTTGTGCCAGTTTCGGGTTGGAGCACCACGACACTGACATCAATATAGGACTTTCTTTCACAATAAAACAAAAGATGACCTCCATTACCTCCAAATGATTTGATTGATGAGCATGCCATTCTTAACTTTTTCTATCCTATTCATATTTTATGTGTGTTGCTTAATTAACACACTTAAAGGATTAACAATAGGTATGTGCTTTTGTGGATATGTTTATGAATAACATACTTATTTGTGAAGTCTTTGCCAGCTGAAATCTGCTCCCATATAGGAGCAGATGTTTATATTATATACATGGGTTCAGAATACTACACAACCATAGCTTATGATGCGTGAGAGTGATTTCGTCTCTTAACTCGGGTCGGCGCGCGTCGTCGCCTTAGCCACGGTGCGCTGACATTATGGAGGCTTATATAACCGCAGGCAGTACGCGAAAGTAAAAGTGATTCTGCGTCTGGCAGTGTTTCGAAACAATGACATGCTTTACTAAATAAGGATCAAATCACATCTAATTAAATTTTATGTTCTCATCATAATATACTTATTCGCATCGCTTTTGTTTTCGCTACTTTCCAGAACATGCGGTGGTCTACAATAACCTTTTTACTGCTACCCGTCTTAGTAGCCGGCACAACAGCGGAATGGTCTTGGGGAGGAGACTCTAAAGATAAACCTTCAGATCCAACCACAGAAAAAACAACTGAATTATTACAAGGAGAATCGTTTTCTGGAGCACAAGAAAAGAACGATGAATCTGCTGACACCGTACTTGACGATATTGTCGATGAACTGGTTAGCAACAAACAAGGGAGGAGTTTAGGTGGTTTTGATGACGTGTACAGCGATCCCACGATCAAGGAAGCCTTGGACGCTGGGGATGATGCTGAAGCCAGGAACCTCATCAAAGGACGCCTTTGCACCTTAGGTCTCATCCAAGTATGTATTTACTACCAATATCTTTTTTTAATTGTCCTGATCCTATCTTTAGGTGAAATTCTTAAAATGATAAGCCTTTTCCCATCTAATATGTTTCTTTGCTTTTTTCAGTGCGATGAAGATGACAGTCAAGAAAAACGCACATACTTGTCCCCCGATGAGCTTATTTATGCACAGCCTGTAGACATAAAGCCTATTGGTAAACCTGTAGCCTCGATTGCTGTTCGTGGACCTCCCAGAGCATACGGACCACCTAGGCCCATGCCATATCCTCCGCGTCCACAAAAGACTCCACCTAAAAGACTCGGCTATGGTGGAAACGTCCGACCTGGCTTCTCAGAAAAGTATGGTGTAGCTGGAAGCAACTTCCAATTCTCCCAAAGCAGTGGATTGTACAATAACCATGACTCTAGTTTTGTAACAAAATCGCCAATCTATCCTAATGAAGGTCCTTATACGTTTGAAAACTCCAGACCATCTTACAACAAAGCGCCTGCCGCGCCAAGCGGTGTCAAAACTGACTCAGTAGTTCAACAGCACGTACACCATCATTACGTTCACGGTGATGCTGAAAAAGATCCTAAAGTTATAATTAAACCAGTGGCGATTCCTGTTGGATCTGTCGGTCATCTGGCTTCACAAAATAATTTTCAGAATAGTTTCCAAAACGGCTTCCAACAAACCAGTGACATCATTACAGCTGGTGGAGCTGACTTCAGCGGAATAAGCTCTGGAGGATTCAAGCCGATGACTGGCATATATCCCACAGATAGTAAACCGATTTACGAAACTGACTCGATTTACGGGTCTCAGTTTAGTCATAATAACTTTAACAAAGGAAATGTATTGACTCAAAGTCTACCAAATCAATATCCTAGCAACAGTTTCGATGATCAAAAATATGGAAATTCACTAGGCGCTTACGCTACACAAAACACAGAGTTCTACAAAAAAGAATTAAACGTTGGTTCTGCTAACAATATATACAATCAGGGTCCTGCAACGTTCGGAGAAAGCAATGGTTACCAACAAAGCTATCATGAATCCAAAGCCCAAGGCTTTGAATGTATCTGTGTGAACCATGATCAATGCCCAAGCCAAGAAATTATTAATCGTAGAGATGATTTGTACTTACCAATTGACCCTCGAAACAAAGGTGACATCACGGCCCTCACAGAGGAACAACTTGATAATATAACTAAAACTGAAATAACAGAAGAACAAACGGAACCTTCAGCTAATTCTACTGAAAATGCAACTAAAAAAGTATCTAAAAGGGAAATTAATGAAGAAAAATCTGATGACTCGGCAGCAAAGGAAATTGAACCAGTAAGTAGTATAACAGAATTACTAGCGCAGCTTTATATATTCTATCGAATACGCTAACATAGGTACTTGTTTATTACATCAACCACCTGACCTACCCCCATACCACTAACATGCAACCATTTCCCTAAAACTAGAAATTCAACCTACATATCGTTTTCCACCCTTTCATCAACAACTGGGGTAACTCTGTTACTGTCAGACTCGATTGAACATAAATGTTAGCAGTTTTGACGAGACTGATGGTAACAAAAACAAAAGACAAACTAAACAAGGGGCACTGACATAAATCTAACACTGAATTAAAAAATACTTTATTGAAATAAAAAATATCACTGCAGCGCCTCATTGGATTGGCCGGCTACGGCGGCAATGGCGGCAATAACAACAAACAAGTGCAGCCCACGTTTGGTGTCTCTTTTGGGTTGCCTCAGCCTTCCCATGGCGGTTATCCTATCAATCCCTTCAATTCGAATCCTCTCCACAACCCATACGGTCCAGCCTTAAATGGGGGTGGTCTCAATTTAGGTTTACTATCAGTAAATCCTCTTTTAGCAGTCCAAGTAACCAAAAACGATTACGGAGACAAAATAATTAAGCCATTTGTTAACTTACACGTGACACCTAACGAGCACGTGGTCAATAAGTTAGGACAACTGTTCCATGAGAAAAAACATTACCTGTTAAATAAACATGAACATTACCATCACCACAACATCAACCCATACGGGCAATATCACAAGCCAACATATCCTCACTACGCGCACCCTCCTCACTCATCGTACATCCCTCACTCACCGCACATCCCGCACCAACCACATCATGGACCTACCGTATACTCTCCCCACTATTCTCACTATGAACCAGGATATAGTAAGATTCACCCATATAGCGCCCCTGAGCCACCCCTAGGCAATGAAGATTATTACGACGATGATAACTCCAACAATTATGATGATAATGCGGACTTTTACAATCCATACCAAAGCGGCTATGGATTTGAAAGATCAGCAAATGCTAGTATTAATAATCAGAATAATAATTACGCCAAACGATATGCATATTCCCGATCCTTAACCCTTCCTTCGAATCCTCCTGGGGCAAACCGGGGAGGCCAAACCGTCCGGTTTCCTGAGAACAGAAAGAAGAGAGATCTTGTAGAGAAATCTAGCGAAACTATAGAAGAGGTAACAGTATAGATTAGAAAATAAGCTTTTCTGGCTTATACCTAAACACCCCAACTAACTAGATATTAAATGAACAATTATGTGTACTTTCAGCGTCAAGGATACTTCAATCAAGGCCCAATCCAGCAATGTAGACCAAATCAAGTGTGCTGCCGCAGACCACTGCGCCCTCAAGCCGCAAACCGAGGACAATGCGGTATCAGGCATTCACAAGGCATCAATGGCAGGATCAAGACACCTAGCTATGTAGATGGCGAGAGTGAATTTGGCGAATACCCGTGGCAAGCAGCTATACTGAAGAAGGATCCAAAAGAATCAGTCTATGTATGCGGAGGCACCCTTATTGATGGTCTTCACATCATTACCGCTGCTCATTGCATCAAATCGTGAGTGTCTTTTTACTACTACTTGTTAGTTCCTATTTTGAGTTCTGAGACAACTTTGGGTAATAAGAATTATAAGAACATATAATACAACGCGTTTCTTGCTTCCAATTGAATAATGAAATATTTATAAATTTTCAGCTTCAAAGGATTCGATTTAAGAATACGTCTTGGTGAATGGGACGTAAACCGCGACGTGGAATTCTACCCTTACGTTGAGAGAGACGTTGTTTCTGTGCACGTACATCCGATGTATTACGCCGGTACCTTGGACAATGACCTCGCTATTCTGAAGATGGACCACCCTGTTGAGTGGACCAAATATCCCCACATCAGCCCTGCTTGTCTTCCCGACAAGTACACAGACTACAGCGGTCAAAGGTGCTGGACAACTGGATGGGGCAAAGATGCATTTGGCAATAACGGCAAATATCAGAATACTTTGAAAGAGGTCGACGTACCGATTCTTCCCCATGGGCAGTGCCAGCAACAACTTAGACAAACGAGATTAGGCTACAACTACGAGTTGAACCAAGGGTTCTTGTGCGCCGGGGGCGAAGAGGGCAAGGACGCGTGCAAGGGTGACGGGGGCGGTCCCCTGGTGTGCGAGCGCGGCGGCACCTGGCAGCTAGTGGGCGTCGTCTCCTGGGGCATTGGCTGCGGACAGGTTGGCGTCCCCGGCGTCTACGCTAAAGTGGCGCACTACCTAGACTGGGTCTCCCAAGTCACTGGTAAATTCTCAAACTATTAAGGTACTTTTAACTGTTAGGTACCAGATATTTCTCAAAAATGTTTTCAATTTAGAACTGAACATATCTCGTACTTATTTATTATTAGTAATTAGAACGTGTAATACTCGTGCCTATTTAATATTTATTGCATAATGCATATCTTTGGATGGTAATATCCAGAGTATCAGAGTAATTGCGTAAGCAGTTTTGTATAAGAATAAAATAAAAAAATTAAGACTTACAAAATGTGTATGTTTATTTCCTGTATGGCACCTACCTACCTACCTACCTCCCTACCTGGGAGTGGGGGAGTTCATCATATTAAAATACAGTTATGTGTGACTCTCTCACTGAAAAAAAGTCACATAGACACTGTAACAAACTCCTTTTAGATATCATCATAAAGTCTTCTCAAATTTGTTAAGTTTAATGATTTTGTACAACAGAATCGCCACAAATGATAACTTTAAACTAATAAATACCTAAACTATAATATAAACAGATTAGTATTCTTATCAGACACAGACCTTCTTACCGAGGGCACTTCAAGGTGCACTTTCCTTTCTATTACAAAAAGGAGTCCAACGAACGATAACTTAACAATAACTTTTTAATTGATGACATGACAAAGGACTTTAAAAGTTATAAAATGAGAATTCACGTCATCAGCATAGCGGTTGTATCCTCTTGGGTCATCAGTTCGAAGGCGTATTGGTAGTGGTTATGTACTCTGTGGCGTAATGTATTCTCTTTGGTTGGAAGTAAAAACGTCCTGACACTTTGATCCAAGAGAATGTAAACTCTTTTAAAAAGGCATATTTATACGTCAGCATAACGTTTAGTAAAATTTATAAATAACCCAAGAGAATACAACCGCTATAAATAACTACAAAACCTATCTAATTAAACATGGCTGGAAAAAACACCGATAGGAAGGGGAAAGCTAAAGATTCAAAATCGGTTGCGAACGAAATGGCAGTTAGCATAGCTGCATTTACCTTGCCGGATAGCTTGCCTTGCTCCGAAGTGGAGTTTCCAATACTAATTAAACGGAAGGCCCGAGCCGATTGGAAATCTATATTGGAGGAAAGCAATGAGAGGCTGAGGGAGATTGATGATTATGTCGAAAATAAAAAGGAATTAGTTATCAAGCCACCCTTTATCAGTAAGTTTCTACCTCAACAGCGGTTTATTAGACTGTGTGATCTTTGAGATATATTTAATATAACATAATACATATTAACAATGACACGCTTCGAAATGTATTAATCCTGATGATCCTGCTCAGGATATGAAATTATTGTATAGTCACTTGCGTGTGCAAATTTTCAAAATGATCAGTCAATGCGTAGCAGTTATTCTCTTGGCAGTCATCTGGAATCGGCAATTGGCGTTGAATGATTCTGATAAATAGTTAGATACCTAAATATAAATTGTATAGTTATAAATATAATTGAACTTCATTCATACAGATTAAGCTAATAAAATCGTGTTAATTAAAAACATAGTGTAATAAATTTGCCTAGCACCTTTTCGGAGTCCCTATAGGTATACAAATGAAAAAAATAAATTAGCCTTCAATGTTTATCTTCTAGAAACGGAGTTCGATTATATTAAAAATGAAATTTTTATTCACCTTATACCTGCGTTAGAGGAAGCTCTGAACAAGGCCAAGATATGGGAGGCATTGATAAAGCAAAAATGTTTCTTCAACGGGATCGATCATATCGTGCAAGTATGTCTCATCCTCATTAGTTCATACTAACTTTTGTCAAAGTTAGTTCGTAGAGTTTAGCCAAAGACAGCTGTAAATTTCCCATACCCAGTCTGCAAAATTTACAGTGCCGGTAGCAGGAACATTGTCGACAACGTATTCGAAAAGGTAACTCGCGAAATGTCAAAATTGTCATACTAATTTTTAGTTCCACTTTTCACCGCCGCAGCGCTGTTCATTTTTCAATACAAAAATAGTCGAAGGGGATACGAAAACGTTGCCGACAATGTTCTGGCTACCGGCACTGTTCTCATCCTGAAACGTAGTTTTTGCGCAACTTTCAACATATACTTACACAGAGATATCTACCTAGAGACAAACTGTAAAAAACTCTCGAATCTGTTGTTTGGGCTTCAGTACCGTTTTTGAGACACATAGCAATAATTTTATCTCAAAAATATTTAAGCCTTTGACTCAACCGCTAGCCTGTTTCACACGTTGACTGACCAAATATTCTGACATAGACCTAACTTAAACCTAACACAACATACCACCCAATACATTTTAATTCGTCATTTGAGATGAAGATTATCAAATTTATACACATTTATGTGGTCACATGATTTTTTTTTTTCTATTATTTCGGGAGGGTTTTTTTCTATTGAGAAGATGTCTCGTCGTTAACCACTTGTCATGTCCCTATCTTCTGCTCAGACCATTCTGTACAAACTTATATAGTGCTGTAGCTTCATCGAAAGATGGTTTTGCTAGGATAGCATTCACTTCACCGACGTTAGTGGAAATAATGCCTTATGTCACCATAAATATGATGTTGTTATGTAGGAATAGATTTAAAGTACGTTGAAATGTTCACAGGTTCTTTGGAACAACAACCCAAGATTTCCAGGGCGGCAAGAGAAACAGCTTCACATATTCAATATGCCCTGGGTCCGAGAATATCTTCAAGAAAAGTACGTACCTACCTATATGTATTGGGTACCGATACCTACCTACATCAACATTTTAAACAGACGAATTTTTCCCTTTATTTTGATACATACCGTTTTGATCTGGTCTGTTTTTATAATTGTTTTTTTCTGTATCATATCCGTACCATACAGGACGAAGATACTAGATATTTTATAAATTTTATATGTGTTTATTTATTGATTTGTTATCGTAGTTAACCGTTTTTAATGCATTGCCCAAAATTGTAGCCCTAGGCCGTACTATCCAAAGTCTTGGCTCTGGCCGGAGGACTATGCAGCCACCTTGATCCAGAAGACAGTGCGACAGTACTTCGTGCAAAGAGAAGAGGAAGTCCAAGAAATGCGCGACTTCTGGAGGGTATGTGTGGCTATACCGGGGAGCATAGGGTTTTCAATTCCCTCGTAGCAATGCAAAAATTATTAATTATGAGAACTTTGTCGCCGTTTAGCGGTTTTTTTTGTTTTATACCACTAATGTGGCAAACAAGCATACGGCCAACCCGATGGTAAGTGGTCACCGTAGCCTATGGAGTATGAGTGCAGAAAGCTAGTATTTTCATTGAATATGCATAAGAAATACAATTTTAATAAACTTTACGCACACTACAAATACACTATCATGCGTTTAACAGACAAAACTGAATTTCAAGCTGACCTGACAGGTGCCCAGTCATAATCTCACAATACCTACTACATGACGTAACACGTAGTAATAACGTAAGTACTACTTCACTGATGATTATCTTAACTTTTCCAGAAACTTGAAATGGAGCAGCAGAGGCCTGACATGGAGACAAATCCATATCTGGCGAAAAAGTTTGCAGCTGTTCCGACTTATAGCAAGCCGACTAACGATACAAACAACAATAATTAGGTACAATAAGTCTTGTGATTAAAAAGGTAACTAACTACCTTGTCTTATCCACTAAATTTTCAAGCCTCGTGTAATGAAGTAGGTAATAAAGGTACATCTTAGTATATTGAATTGATTCAGGTTTTACTTTGCGGAAATTCATATTTATAGAATACAGTTACATTATTCATATACATTAAGCGGAAAAAGCAAATTATAATATATTTTGTATTCTGTACATCTTAGTATTCACACATTGCAATTGTTTAGCTTATAAGGTACATGATGTACCGGCCACTTTCACTATTGGAAAAAAGTAACGACAAAATGATTTCAAACCAAAATTATAACTTTACTATGAATCTATTTAGACTACTCAAAAACCAGTAATCTGTGGATACGTTTTAAGAATGATGCAGTCACTATTTACTTGTGGTTGAAGCAACGGCCTGTCATCTGAAGGGCCCAGGTTCAAAACCCCGGCCTGCACCAATGAGTTTTACAGTGATTAATCACACCATGAACTTAAACTGGCGACTGTACCTCCACCTTACAGAAGAGCGCAGTCAAATAACACTATTAATAATTCTTTATTAAAGGCAATAAAAAACCTATAAAACAATAAAGACACAAAATTTTCTAAAATGTGTTTAAAATACTAACTGAAGACAGCTTAAGACTTTCGCGAGTTTCATTTTTTTATACGTAGTCGAAAAATGTTCCTGCTATCGGCACAGAACGCTAATATCCAAGGATGTCCGAGTCAAAACGCTCACCCATTGTCCGGAGAATCTAATTTCGTACGATGCCAGAAAGAGGCAATCTGACATCTAATGGTCGCATAAAACTATGTACTTTGATGTAGTGTTGTGTTTCTGCGATGAGTAAGGTTGCCAGTGCTCGGCGAGAATACGCTGCGCCAGTAGTAATTCTGCTAGCACGGTAAGTCTTCAACAGGGTTGGCAACACGTTAGTGATATTCTTGGTATTGCTGGCGGCTGTTTATTTATTTATTTTAGGATTTCCAACAAGAAACACATATTAAAATTCTTATAGATAGAGGTACAAAAGAATTAAGTTTCCTTAGTTATAGGAAATCACAGCGTTCGTAGCTAAATTAATTTTATAAATAGTGCACTTAAAGGCGAAACTTAAAAAAGAATATCTTACATACTAAACTTTTATGTACTACTGAATTGGTATGCGCAAGCATGATGGTAAGCGTTTACCGTATCCTATGGACACTTGCAACACTAATTACGGAACTAAAGCATGTTGCTCTAAGATTTTGTCATAATATTATTACAAACTCCTACTCCTATTAATTTCATATGGATTTTATTTAAATTTAAATACGTATCATATTTAAGTTTAAAAAAACATTATCATGCTCCACTTTAAGCATATATACCCATATATACCCTACCTACCCTATAAATAATAAAAGACCCTAGCCCTTGTCAATAACACAGCCCCGTTAGTTTTGTCGGCGAATCCCAGTGCGACGCCACAAGGAGGCTGACATTCACATCCCAACATTTCAATTTAGCATAATACCAGCAATTTATGATGTTAACATTAAAGGTTAAAAGTACTCTGAGTAGGCGGCGGCACGAAATGGTCTCGCACGGCGCGGTTCCAAAGGAGTTTTCTCCGGCGCACGATAAAATTGTGGAATGAACTCCCGGCGAGGTTTCCCCAAAGGAGTACAGCATGGGGTTCTTCAAGAAGGGTGTGACGAGATTTTTGTAGGGTCGGCAACGTGCGAGTGCTTGCGGGCCGTGTGCTTGCTTGCCAGCTTAGTGGTTTAAAAAAAAATTAGAAACAGATTGATGAATGTAAAAGAAGCAAAAGAGGTGTGCAAGTCAAGAGTGAAATGGCGCTCTATACTCTTACCTTTTTCTACCCCGTGAGGGACTTGGCGTGATGATATATATATACGTATGTACTTACCATGATGTCGTGTATGTATGTATGTTACTGTATGGTTGTGCAAAATTCAATATATATAAAAATTGATCCCTATTGCCCTTGGTCACGGCATCACGCGTGATCGGCTAGACCTATTGCGCTAATTATTTTTATTTTGTATTTGTTATTGTGAGGTTCTTATGAAACACTTAAATGAAAAACATTAACCAGAACATTTTGAATTTCGGGATAACCTAAAGGTCCTTTTTCTATGGTGTATTTTCCATATGAATTCATAGCTAAGACAGCTAGTGTGCAAATAAAATAATTCGAAACTCAATTAGCTGTTTTAATTAATTTTAAAATCATATACTTTCCTACATTCTAGTCATGTTGTGTTCAGCTAAGTTGCACACCCTCATAAAGTGTTAGACTAGCTGGTGTGCCCAGACCCATGGTGAACTGAATGGTGGCCTGCTCATCTCCCGTGGCTATCCTCTTGGTTCTGTTTGGACTGTGGTTGTAGGTTATCGGCAATGTAAACTCTTTCATTGGCTGAAATTAATACATTATGGTTTAGCAAACAATTCTAGTGATGTGACCTTATGTGCAAATTTGAAATTCTAGACAAACTACGGATTTTTAAATAATCTTGATATCAATATTAACATCGCTTTTTATATTTGTGAATCTCAACTGTTTGTTTTCAACTCAAAGACAGTAATAAAAATAAGCACAATATCCCATATAAAAAATGGCGATAAGTAATGTTATATTTTGAAATGAATTATTGCTGTAAGGGAGGTAGAATGGGATTATTTTTCATAATCTGTGTTACTAACTAAGTAGTACACTGACAACAGGCTGCAGCCAAATGAAACCACTTTCATATACTAGTTGTATTTCCAGAGGAAGATGTCGAGAGCTCCTTGAAGACATTGGGCTAGCAAGCAGTAAGGATAACATATGTTGGCAATGCACGAATGATAGGCCCTGGAAGCGTCTATAAGCTTTGGATGACCACTTAGAATCAGGCTGCTGAGGATGTAGCTGTAATGTGTCGGTAGCAGGAATACTTTAAGGAATATATGCTACGTATTCGAAAGAGTAACTCGCGAAATGTCAAAATTGTCATACTAATTTTTAGTTCCACTTCTCACCACCGCAGTGCTGTACATTTTTCAATACAAAAATAGTCGAAGGCGATACGAAAACTAATGATATGTGTCCTGCGATATTCTACTCAGCTGTATACAAAAATGCAATACTAAAGTTCACAAACCTCCAAACCCTTGATCGCATTTTGATTCACCATAAACTTTTTCATCAGAGGTGGCATTTCAATGGTCCTTGGGAGAATCACTTCACACTTGTTGTCCTTGACGGAAGCCAGTAGTTTGGCTTCCTCATTCTTTGGTATTAGTTTGTAATCTGGTTTGTATGATGTTCTGTAAATTTCTGTCAGGTTTGGTAGTGTTTTTCCTCTGAAAGTTTTCTGCACCCAAACTTTTACTCTGCGTCTCTCCTAAAATTGTTTTAAATTAAAAATAATATGTACTCTAATGCTCTACATTATGATCTAGTGGCATATGTACCTGACAACTAAACCATGTGTTTTTGGGTTCGATTACCACTGGAGCAATCATTTGTGTGATAAGCATTCGCGTTTGCCTTGTGTCTGATTGTTTTTTTTTATACCACTAAGCTAGTACAGAATCATGGCCTAACTGATGGTAAGCAGTCACCGTAGCAATGAATATACTAAAAAAAATATAAATAGTCTACCACTTGTCGGGTTCCCATAGTCTTATCTTTGCTTAGTTTCTGACTAGATGGCAGGTGTGATAATGTCGGGGAATTATTACCTCACAACTTTATATAAAAAAAATAGACTCTTCTGAATGGTTTATGAGGAGTTTCAAATGACTAAGGCACCCAAACTCTTTCACTTACATATTAATCTACAAAAAATACTAATAAAATATTACTAGGACAGAAGCTGTTAAAGACCTGGGTCTCTTTTTCGACCTGACACTTACAATCCACAATCATACAGGTGTGACTGCTAATGGCTCATATAAAAAATTGGGTTTATTCTTTTAAATATTCAGGAATTCACAAACTGTGCCCCATAAAACTATATACACATTGCTTTTCGTAAGTTTGAATTTAATTCAAGGGTATGGCACCAACATGATATGACAAAGTATTTGTCATTACTAGAAAAGGTTCAGAAAGCCTATGAGGTATTTTTAGGAAGGGGTTGAAATGGTTTACCTTTATGTTTCCTACCAGTTTCCTTCTAGACAGTTTTGGATATAATTTGTTTGAGGTAAGAAGGAAGAAAGATCCTACTTGGTAAAATGGATGCTCCTGACTTACATGAGAAGTTGGCATGAATATTTATACAATTATTAGCTGTGCCTGCTACTTTGTACGTGTGGTAAATTTAGGGGTGAACTACCCTTAACATTTATGGGGATGAAAAATAGATGTTGTCCAATTCTCAGACCTACCCAATATGCACACAAAATTTCATGAGAATGGGTCAAGCCATTTCGGAGGAGTTTAACTACAAACAATGTGACACAAGAATTTGATATATAAGATAAAAACTGGAAATCAATCAAGAGAAATAGTGGAATTCAGTGATCAGCAGAATAGAACCTCACCAGTTGCAGTCAGTTAAGTATATGAACATGGTAAGTGTAGTGTGTGACGGTACACAAATATTCAATAAAAGTGATAATGAAATATCTGGGGTAGAAGAAGAAATGTCTAGGAGTAACCTCGCTGCATCAGTCTACCCATGACCATGATCAGTGCAACCTGGCCAAACCGTCAAGAAAAAATAAGATGGGTACATTTCATGCTAATTCCCACTTATATAATTGTATAAATATGCAAGGCAACAGTCTGAAAGTAAATATTGGCATGAATATTTGTTCCAAATGATTAATTAGCAGTAGGAAAGATGGATTGTTTATAGTGCCGCAAGTCTCAGTCACTTACACTCTCCTGTCATGCTCTTTCATAGTCTTGGTGTTTAACCCTGATAGATATTCGTGGAAGAATGGAAGTATGCCATGAATACTGTGAGATGACCACTTGAATGGTAACCTGGTACAATTCCAGTAATTGGTGTGCAGACATAATATGTATGTAGTAACTGGAACATTGTACTAATATATCCACAAAAATTACCTCATCTGGACATGTTTCCACTTTAACAATTTTCATGAAACTAGGCTCTGGATATCGCTCAAAAACATTCCGAACAATGATTCTACCAACTCCCAAATTCTTCAGGTTTCCCACAATTTCCCATAAGGTTTTCCCTTTAAAGTCGGTAGTTCTTCCAACATATTTTATAACAGTCGTAGCCGCATTCGAAGTCATCATCAAATTATTCTGAAACAGTAACACTGCAAATAATTACCTACTCAAATAATCTAAGATCTATCGTGGTTCGCTTAACCATTCCTGTTTTGATATTAATATTACTACAATTCTAACTCAAGTATAAGTAAATATTATTTAGTCAATTTAGATACAAAACATGCAGGTTAGGTTCTCCTCAGCAGTTTCGAGTACGATTTAAAAGAAATAGTAGGTAACTAGGTATTATTGATCGATTAAATGACTTAATTTTTTTTTAAATATATAATTATGATACTTAATACTCACTAGAACCGTTAGCGAAATGTAGATAATTCTGTTTCTATCTGAGCAAATAACAGACCTAGGATTTTTAAATAACCACTACGTTTTAATCCTAGATGGAAGATAGATAAATAATCCTGGGAAAAGAAAATAAATAAAAAAAGACTTTGTAAAGAGACTATATGTCGCCTCTTCGTACTCTATGATATTCGTTGCTAAGGATACGTTCATACTGTTATTTTTTCACTGTCATTAATGTCACCTAATGTAATTCACATCGTGACTATTTAAGTTCCAAATAATACAACATTTTACTTTGCATAATTACTTTAATTTTCCATAACAAAAACTTAATACACTTACATCCTAGGCCACAGAGTATATAATCACCATTGTATTCTCTTGGATAATCACTACGTAGTGGTTATGTACTCTGTGATCACTATGTTTTAGGTGTCCTACCTAGGCTTGTCTCTACCGTAGCGGTTGTATTGTATTCTCTTGGGGCCACAGAGTACATAATCACTACGTTTTACTTGGGGCTTTTCCTAGGCTAAACTAGGTACGTATTTCACGAAGTGGCTATGTACTCTGTGGTAGCGGTTGTATTCTCTTGGTATATTCAACTTCAACTTCTTCTTCTTCTTCTTCTTCCTAAATATGGCAATCAATCCCTTCAGGGCTTTTTTTGCCAGTGTCAAGTGTTAGAGAATTTTCAAGTTTAAAAGTTTCTCGTGTTTGCCGCATTGAAATGCCTAGTGTCATGCATTCTAATGCTTAATGGAGTTTCTGGAGACAATCTACGGCAGTAGCAGGTCGTAACACGCCTTTAGGTCAGAGGTAACCTATTGACCAAAATGATAAATCACTTAACCCAAAAGTCGTATTATAGCATTATTTCCAATGTTCCTATAAATCAGTCTCTAAATGAAACTTTAATGCACATAACGACACCAAAAATACACATTAAAGATCACAATAACACAATTTACGAGACACAGGAAAAGATCTCAACCGCTCCGCCTGATTCCCGCCAAAAACTCAACTTCAACTTCTTTTTTCTTCTTCTTCTTCCTAAGTATGGCAATCAATCCCTTCAGGGACTATTTTTGCCAGTGTCGAGTGTTAGAGAATTTTCATGTTGCAAAATTTCTCGTGTTTGCCGCATTAAAATGCCTAGTGTCATGCATTCTAACGCCCAATGGAGTTTCTGGAGACAACCCACGGCAGTAGCAGATCGTAACACGCCTTTAGATTAGAGGTAACCTATTGACCAAAATGATAAATCACTTAACCCAAAAGTCGTATTATGGCATTATTTCCAATGCTCCTATAAATCAGTCACTAAATGAAACTTTACTGCACAAATCGACACCAAAAATACACATTAAAGATCACTATATCACAATTTACGACACACTGGAAAAAATCTCAACCGCTCCGCCTGATTCCCGCCATAAACTCCCGGTTGTCTATTATTTACCTGGACGAACTACTGGGTTGCCAGGTATATACAGGTGTGTCGATGCTCGAAGATGTAAATAATAGGCAACCCTTGTCTGCACAACCTACATTTCAACCTCCTCGAGTTTTTATCCGAACCAAAGTCGCACAAAAGCATCCAGATTGTGAATGTTTTGGAGATCTCTCCAAAACCAAAAAAAAAAAAACGGTTAAGGCCACCAAATTGTCTGCAAGTACAATTTCTGCAGTTAGCGATTTTTATAAATGCATTGAATTATTTTTTACATTTTTGTAATTGTCTTCAGTGTTTTTGTATATTTCTGTACAGTATTTTCGGCTTGAACAAATTTATATGGATTAACTCTGACTTAGGCCATTTTATAATTAAGGCAGATCTTTAAGCCGTGGTGGCCTTGTGGTTGAAGCAACGGCCTGATGGGCCCAGGTTCGAATACCAGCCTGAACCAATGAGTTTTTTTTAAGCTTGAGTACAGTGATTAATCACACCATGAGCTTATAAAAAGAGAGGTAGGGCGATTTGGGATTAGCCGTGGGTTTTCCCATTTAAATTGGACGCAACCCAATGGGGACTGTACCTCCACCTTACAGAAGACCACAGTGAAATAACACTAATTGATGTAGTGCTGTGTTTCTGCGGTAAGTAAGGTTGCCAGTGCTCCACGAGGATACGCTGGCCTAGTAGTAATGCTGCTAGTGCAGTGAATCCTCAACATCAACATGGTTGAGCCCTTAATGATACCCCTGGTATTGCTAGCGGCTATAGGTTACGGTGACTGCTTACCATCAGGTGGGCCGTATGCTTGTGTGCCACGTGCCACCTTGACCCCTTTGATATCAATGTTTGACTCTTAGGTCTATTGTGTTGCTTGTTCTTCATAAACTTCAGGAAGTGATAAAAACAGAAGAAAAGAACTGTGGCAAATAAAGTTAATTAAAATTAATCTTAAAATCCATGTAATTTTACCATCGGATATTGTATTGGCAGTTTTCATCAAAGTTTCAATTCTTATTCAAGATCAAGTCGAGCAAGACAAGCAAACAAGCAAGGGATTAAAAATGAATCGATCGATTGTCAAAAGAAAAAACGACAAGAATTTTTGGGTCCGAAGAACTTGTATTCATGTCTCACTAGAACGATAAAACAAATTATTAAAAGTAGTGGTTATGTACTCTGTGTCTGTGGTCTTGACTTACAAAAATTTAAAAATTGGTTTTGTTTGTGTCGTTTGATACGTATACATACCGCGAACTTATCATAATTATTATCTTTATTCAAGTTATTATTCCTGTACAATACAGGAATAATAACATATATGACTCTATTTATATCCGGAACTGAATTTGCTATGAATATAGCATACGTTACTAAGAAAACAATGAGTTACGAAAACGCAAAGTTGTTTGTTTATGTGTAAAAAACATTTTAGTAAAACTTCAATTTTCTCGGCTCTAGCGCAATTTCATATGAAAAAAAAAATTACCTCACTCGTGTTTCTTCTTCTTCTTCTTCCTAAGTATGGCAATCAATCCCTTCAGGGACTATTTTTGCCAGTGTCGAGTGTTAGAGAATTTTCATGTTGCAAAATTTCTCGTGTTTGCCGCATTAAAATGCCTAGTGTCATGCATTCTAACGCCCAATGGAGTTTCTGGAGACAACCCAAGGCAGTAGCAGATCGTAACACGCCTTTAGATTAGAGGTAACCTATTGACCAAAATGATAAATCACTTAACCCAAAAGTCGTATTATGGCATTATTTCCAATGCTCCTATAAATCAGTCACTAAATGAAACTTTACTGCACATATCGACACCAAAAATACACATTAAAGATCACTATAACACAATTTACGACACACTGGAAAAAAATCTCAACCGCTCCGCCTGATTCCCGCCAAAAACTCCCACTCGTGTTTTTGTCTGGTAAGTAACATCCCGGATATCTACTATAATAGTTTCATTTTTACTCTAATCAAAGAAAGACCTTTGACTTACCTTTGATTATATACCTCAGACCTATTTAGCTATAGCGACGCTGAGTAATGCAGTCCAAGTATATGTATCTTAGTTAAAACAGGAAGACAATCAATGATGATCGTAGAGGCCTATCTACTCTACGTGCAAACATTTTGAGTAGCAACGTTTATTATTGGCAAAGACTGCTAATGGAGGTACTGTAGGTAGGTATTACATCACATATTTATTTTATTAACATAAAAATTGGAATATAAAGAACACTCATTTATAACTTCGACAGTTTATTATATAACTATCGGCCCGCCCCGGCATCGCACGGGTAGACATTTATATCAAATATTTTGTCTAGCCGTGCGAAGCCGGGGCGGGCAGCTAGCCTATGTTAATCAGTGATAGTGTAGCTTTCTAACGGTGAAACAATTTTTGTAATCGGTCCAGTAGTTTTGGAGCCTACAGACATTTATCAATGATTTTGTCTACCCGAGCGAAGCCGGGGGGAAGCTAGTATAATATATAGCCTATGTTACTCAGTGATGATGTAGCTTTCTAACGGTGAAAGAATTTTTGAAATCAGTCCAGTAGTTTCGGAGTCTATTCAATACATACAAAAATACAAATCTTTCCTCTTTATAATATTATAGTATAGAAGTATAGATGTTATTGTCTTAAGTATACATGTTTACGAAAAACGGGTGAAGTGATTTTCTACACTACTCAACCGTCTCTTCATGCATCATATTTCACCTAATTTTTTTTTTGTTTTAGTCTGTAAAATTGGTACCTACTTTATTTTATTTATTGTTATTTATATTTCCAAGTTTACCTTTATCTATCTATTAGCAATAAATTACTCTATAGGCAAAATGAAATGGGTTGTTATACTTAGAGAACATTAGGACAAATTTCATATTACTTATTTTACAAATGTCTAACTAAATCCTCAAAGACTATCCTGAAATCCACTATGACTCCAGAGAATACAAACACTAATGATTCATTAGGTGTCTAGTATCTACTTACTTTAATTTCTGAAAATATATTTAATTTCATGTTTTGAGTATTGGTGTAGTTTTTTCTAAGCAAATCAGTTTATCTTCTTTTTACCAGCTCAGCTGTTGATTTTGTACACTGACTGATCTATTATTATCTATCTATACTTATAACAAAACTGTAATGGGTCCAATTTTATTCTGTATAAATACAGACTGCATTTTAATGTGTCTATTGCACCAGTTGATATAAGCAAGTAGGTAGGTCATGAAATATATTTATGTTCCTAACTAGCTTCTGCCCATAACTACGTCCGCGTCGAGCTTAGAATCCCAGAGGGACCAAAAATTTTCCTGGGACAAAAATTATCCTATGTGTAAATCCAGGTTATAAATTATCTGTGTTCCAAATTACATCCAAATCCGTTGAGTATTTTTTGCATGAAAGAGTAACAAACATCCATCCATACTCACAAACGTTTGCATTTATAATATTAGTAGGATCATTTTCCCTTCTTATATGAATTAGGCAAACAATGTCCTAATTACACAAATACATATAGCTAACAAGCTATATTAATTCCTGTGGCCTTAATTATAAGGCTTCTTCTTGTCCATTTTGACACACTAGAAGTAACAGTGTAGGTGCACAATACTAATAAGGTGCTATAGATTTCAGTCAAAAATAAAACATATCAATAAAAATCAACTTCAATTTATTTTTTCTTACTCATTTACTATGGAATTTATGCATTACAAATCTTGTAAAATATAATTACAATGGTTTTCAACAGGTTTTAAATTTTAAATGCAGTTATTTAATTCACAATGTCATGGAAAGTTCCAATTTAACTGACATTTAAATGTTGGACCTCTGCCCATTAATTTGCTAGTTGAAGAAATCTTATCATCTATGTACATAGCTGATATCCTCAAACCTAAATTTCACTAGTTGAGAAATTTCCATTGAACTATGGATTTAATCCCATTTTTATTTAATTAGCCTTATATTTTAATGTTCCAGGCAAGTTTAGGCATTTTGATTTACACAGAAATACAGTCATTAATCCACTTTCTTGTGTATTTCTGGTAATTTATTTTCTCTGGCATTTACTTTAAATAATTATGTTTTACCTTTTTCAATCACTGCCTTTAATCAGTATAATGATTTTGGTGTGATGTGTGATATGCTAAAGGTTAATATTTTTTCAGGATTGATAAAAACATATTGAATCTTTAAATTTATTACTATGATTATTCTAATTATTTCTGAGCGATATTTAATCAACCCAATCATAGATTAAAAAAATATACTATGTTTTTATATGATTGATTGCTAAATATCACCATTCTATTAATTATCTGTCATCAAGAAAATAAATCAAATGGAACATAATATTAAATTCAACACTGAGTCCCACCTAGCCATGACATTGAATATTACATTTGAATGTGTAAAATCAATACCTATTCATTACAACACAAGACAGAGAAATGCCACTCTCCATTATGCAATCTATATTATTAAACTGAAACCAAATCAACAATGTATCATACAATTTGAATATTATAATAATAATTAAGCAATCCAATCGCAATAAGTGTCACCTTTGGTGGCACTATCCGTATACCTTCGCTAAGTAAATTTTTAGTGCATTTATTTTGCACACGCCGCAGCCCTCGATGGGTCGGTGCGACAGTGCCGGAGCCTCTGGTTTCTCATACCTCCCTCCGGCTATTCTATCAAGAAGCTATCCTTCTTAATTTCGGTTGCTTCCATTTCTACAACGCTACAGACGTCAACAAAGTCGACCTGTCTAAATTATTTAACAACTGTCAACGTCGTAGGCACGTTAGTAGAATAGGAAGATCACCAATCATAATTTCCTATAACGATAACTGTACAGCAGTCGCATTCCGTTGGTAAATCATTAAAATTAAAATAAATAGTTCAATTTAGCTATAAATTGTCTAGTTACCAACCGGAATGGACTTTGTGAACACGCGGGTGGTGAATAACAAGTCCATCCTTACAAGAGGCCCGATAAAGTAACAATGGCCCAAATTACACATTACACTATATGAACCTAGGCGATTGCAATAATAATAATTATAATAATTTAAGACACATATTTACACATCGTCGTCGATATTCACATTTAAATAAAATACTTAAATAAGAACAATAATTTAAGATAGGTAGTCAGCATTATTACTACTAATAATAGGAATCAGTCATTCAGTATCGTGATCGATCGGTAGCCAAAATTATCGTCTCGTAAAACATCGCCCGGAGCGGGAGGCGGATGCGGGCGCAATGCGCGGGCTGAGCATATGTGGCGCCGGCCCGCGCGGAGCTTCGTGTTTCGCTCCGGGACGCCAGCTCACCAATCTTCGCAGAATTTTTCGCGTTCGCGTAATCGAATCGAAGACTATCCTAGAAGAGAGCACGTGGAGTGCGCTAGCGGAGCAGTGGGCGCAGAGCCTGGGGGCCGGCGTAGGCGCGGGCGCGGGCGCGACTCTAGGCTGCGACCGCACCACCCTTTAAGTCGTATCTCGTCTATATGTGCCGATGCGCACCTCATCAATGACGCGCTCCCACTCCAGAGCATACGAGTCCGGGTCCTCCAAGTAATACGTGCGATTGGGCTGTAAGCAAAGAACATATTTCTTCTTAAGAATCGTACATATTGGGAATATAAAAACACAGATATATGTGTATATCTATTAAAATGTATGAATCAAATCATCGCACCCAAATTTACGTAATATCCAATATAAAAAAATTACAATTACTAGCTCATTATGTAGCTTACCGTGTGTACTAAAAATATTTTAAAGTTCTTGGCTTCAACGCGCAATTCTGGTGACCAAGGAATTTCACCCTTAAGAACCATATTGACAGGGTCGACGTAAAATAAGCGTGGTCCGGTGGTGAGAAGCAACATTCGACGCCGTGGGAAAAGACCTTTTCTTTTGTCTACTAGGCCCTGTTTCAGTATCAGCTCACCATCGACAAATTGGTGCCATTTACTTTCTCGAGCTTGGATCTCAAGGCGACGACGTTTTTCTTCAGGACTTATATTTAAAATACCTAAGGACAAAAAAAATAAGGTAAGTGTCACTGATATCATACCACATTTATTGTTTTTCACTAGAAAGTATCATTAAACTATGAGACTGATGAAATATACATTCAAAGATCTAAAATTATAAAGGTCTACTTTATCACCGATATTATTTTTGGAAAGCATTAAGTGATAGTAGAAACAGTTAAAAACGTAAGAATCCGAGCGGCGGCGGCGTCCCGGAAGACATATCATACAAACTGACACAGCCAACCAAGAACTAAGGGCGTTTGCTGGGTCCGAATGTAGCCGACGAAGTAGCAACTAACGGAATAACGAACCAAACTGCAACATGGTGAAGTCATAGCTTTTTAGTTGTTACGATATCTATCCCTGATAAATTTGTTAACGAAACGTAAGACCTCATTTTCAGGGTCTTTAGTTACGAATCGTGGCGCAAGTAAATTTGCTAAGAATTTAGGTCACGGATATACCAGTTGCCTCTTACTCGTCGCTTCAATGCACTCGCTTCAGTCATTAATTGTCTACATTCTATACAAACTTACTTGTCGGATTCAGAACAATACAAATAGAGCAACTTCGATTTAGCCTTAAATTATATGGAAAGTGAAAATTTTAATACCTTTAGACGTAGACAAGTCAAATTCCCAGAGTCGCACTAGTTGATTATTTCCCAATCCGGGTTCAAGATGGTCTGGAACATTATACTCTTCTTCAAAATAACCGCCTGGCAAATACGGACTAATAGTCGGAGGTGTTTGTTCCCATACATTATCCCAATCAATTCCTGCGAAAAATGGATGGTTTCGAATACTTTCATAAGTATCTCCTTTATCATCAGCACCGATTCTTTTGGTGTAATCAAGAACTAAAAGTTTCTCTACAAGATCCTTTGCATCAGCAGGAAAACCTTCAGGAAATTCATAATCCATTTTGAGTATTTTCTGGAAAGTGAGGAATTCAGTAGCGGCACGAAACGGTGGCAGACCAGATATCATCTGGTAAATGATGCAACCGAAAGCCCACAGATCAGACGCGCGTGTGTCTACGCAATCATGCAGTAGTTCTGGGCTAACATACTGCGGCGTTCCGACAAAACTGATTTTCCTTGATCGCTCATTTTGCCCTTCGTTGTCAGAGTTCGGTGAAGCGCGAATCTCTTCAGGTTTAAGGATTTTAGCTGTTCCGAAATCAGCAATTTGCAAATGCATATTTTCGTTAAGTAATATATTTTCCGGTTTCAAATCACGGTGAATGATACCTCTAGCGTGCATATTTTCTAGAGCCAGAAGAAGCTCAGCAGCATAAAATTTGGCTACGTTTAGCTCAAAAGAACCAACTTTGTTTATATATGATAATAGCTCGCCATTTTTGGCGTAAGACAAAACAAAATATAATCTTGCTCTGTCTTGGAAAGTACAATATAATTTCACAAAGCCATATGGTACGTTGAACAACAAGTTCAAAGCATCTTTCTCTCGTTTGATGTATTCTTTCTTGTTTTTCCGTATGATATGGTTCTTTTCGCAGACTTTAACTGGAAATAATTACATTTGTTAAAAAACCGCCAGTATGTGTTTAACCGACGTAAAGTACAAAGCTAAAACCATGATATCTCGTGAAAATATTGTGTACTCACTTGCATATTCCTTTCCACTATGAATATCCTTTGCAAGGAACACTGAGCTGTAGCAGCCCTCGCCAATTAGTTTTCCAAAAATGTAGTCTTCTGCAGTTCGTTTGGTGGGTTTAAAAGACTGACTCGGAGCCGGAGAAGAGGCAGGTGCTGGCGCAGGTGCTGCCGAAGCCGGGGTGGCTTGCATCTTGACCGGTGTGTCCAAGACGGACTCGGCCGCTGCAATGGGAGCCCGAATTTCGTTCGAGGAACGTTCGTTGAGCTGTAACAAATAAAGATTCTTTATACGAAGGTATAGATATTTGTATCGGACCTGTACAATATCACAGATATCACGAGCTTGAGCTTGCGGATGGACGGATGTGAGAGTAGAGCAACGCGACGTCGCGCTTGGAGAGCGTACACTTGTTTATCGGCCGGCGGCGGCTGTGGTGATGTGGATGGACTACGTAAAGCGCAGTGGGGGCCAGGGGGCAACGCGCCGTCTGCATTGGCAGCGGCGGTTCTTTTAAACTAGTTGATCACTAATTAAGTAAACAATTCATTAATTCATTGACTGAATCTAACATTTCACATAGGCACAAGATTTTCATTTGTAAACGTCTCGTACAAAGAAACGTCAAACTGTAAACGTGTGTCAAATCTCTGATGCATAGCAAATGCATAGATTTTTATTAAAATCCATAATCAATCATTAAGACCTTGTTTGGTAAAAATTGCACCACATTATATCTATCTATCTAATATATCTTATGATCTTGGACCTTTGGGATATTCTTAGGATGACGGAGCATCATCAGTATAAGGTAAAATGGAGGGGTTCATCACTTTCTGTGGTCTCACCTACGGTTCGATGGTCCAGTTATCAAGTTTGCCGCAAAAGCTTTTGCCCATTTTTTTACGACATGCGTCGTCGGTGAACGGCTTCAAATAAAAAATGACGCTTCCATTCAATAACCCGTGATGGTGGACAGAGAGCGCTTCATTTCGCAATACTATCTCATTCTAACTGTACTTTTAGACAAGCTCGTGCTTTGTTTCGTGTACCTATAACAGTACACCAGCCAAAAGGAAACTTGTAGTATAACAATTATTTCCTTGTTTGCTTAAAATTGCTCATTTAAGATGTTTAGTCGGTACGCTAAACAGTCAATGAAGATATTTCCTAAAAAAGGCGTGAAACCTATTTTAAAGAAAATCATCAAAGAAAATTATTAAGTAAATATAAAGAAATAATAAGCAAATCACTCGACTGACTGCGTAAATACGCATACGCCACTTAAGATATATTGAAATATCTTATGTCACTCTCACGAAAATACGAATCTAACGATACATTTTGATTTAAAATACCTAAAATAAATCAAATCGAGCTTTTAAATCTACAGCGCGTGCCAAAGAAATATATATATATACATAGGTACATAAGTACCTACCTACATTAAAAAAAATAACGCTCCTGTGGCAGTCAAGTGAAAATAGATGTGAAGGTAAGAATGCACATGTGTGAAAGTGTACAATGAAAATGTTACTATTCGCAACTCGCATACATTCCCATTATACGAGTCCACGTCCATTGAAGTTAGGAATGAGTGACTAATAAGCGTAGTTGCGGCCGCAAGTGGGCCTCGCATTCCGTAGCAACGGTACTCGCCGCGCATTCCCACAGCAACGCATTCCACCGTCCGCCGACACCGACCTCGATCGATCCCCACCACCACAGCACAGTGCAGTGCCTGCTGGCTGAGATTGCCGCTCGCGCTGGCACATCATTATCCAAAAGAGTCAAGTATTCTTCTTGTTTTTATTAATCAAATAGTTTTAACTGCCAAATGTGCTATATAACTATACATAAGTAATACCTACTTATATCTTATTTGATTATTGTTATAAACAAAAGGCGACAGAGGCTTTCGCCAAGCAACGGTTAAATAGAGTAGAATAAAAAATATTTCAATATCGCATTGTGGAATGAGATCCAAGACCATGTGAATATATTAATGAGCCATAAGCTAAATAATAATTAGTATCGTCATTAACATACTGGACTTTATTAATTAAATGGAAAATTAAGCGAACCAAAAATGAGTTTACGCTTTTACTTACACCGATCTGCAATACGTGATTTTCCAATAAAGCAGAATGAGCTAAAATGATTATTATCAGTGATATTATATTAGATTATAATGCACGTTGGTGTACGCTTTCAGTTCAGTGTAACTATGTAAACAAGTACATACCTACACTTACAGCACCGCATCACCGATGACGTATCGACTAACATTACCCA
The DNA here is from genome assembly GCA_951449985.1 of Falcaria lacertinaria. Lineage (NCBI taxonomy): Eukaryota > Metazoa > Arthropoda > Insecta > Lepidoptera > Drepanidae > Falcaria > Falcaria lacertinaria. Next base: position 5,135,326 of record OX602120.1, on the reverse strand, counting down.
TGGTGTGTTGAGCATGAGCGTAGTTATCTACATCATGATATATAAATATGTAGGTACATACTATGAACAGGTATTATTGAAATAAGTAAGACTCAATGGACCTTACAATATTTTTTAGTTATCAAGCTTCTAGCACAGTCTACCTACATACCCAGTAACTATTTTAGGTAGATAGGTTCCTTATTTCATCGATTTTAAATGCGTAATAATTTTATCAATAGATACGTAAAAGTAAATACATAGATGGTCTGCTGAAAGTTTTCAAGTTAGTTAAATAAATGTCTGGAATTTCAAAAGTGTTTACATCAGCGTTCGTAGTGGTAAACAAGGTGGTCACGCCGCCGACGCGTGAACAAACAAGTGCTTGGCGCACGCCCCGCACCCCGCGCGCGCTTTGTGTTTGCATCACACGCGACGCGACGTCAACACACTCACCTCGCCGTTGAGGACGGTGCCACGCCATTCAATGACACGCGTGAAACCATTGCGAAAGTGCACAATCACCACATAACCGTGTTTCGGAAATTTATAAGCTAACACAGAAGAAACAGTTCATAACAAAACTTAATTTTATACCCTTTACATACTTTAGTTGTGTGATGTATCTTTGCTAATTATTAGCTTATCTGTATGAATCTTGTATACATAACAATACATTATTGTATTAATGATATTGAAATTAATCCATATGCAATTAAATCAATAGACAATAACTTTTTAGGCTCTTTTAGTATTGAAACAAAATCCAATGGCGCCATTGAAAAAATGACACTAGTTACAACTCCTAAAGTGTCCGTTAACATTATTTTAAGCGTTCATTGTAACTTGCAACCCAGTCGTTTTATATGTGTCGTCTATTTAACCTTTCAGTATGCAGGTTTTTACAATATTACCTTCACCTGCAAAACCCAACATGATCTTGTTACAACATTTTTCAAATACCATATAATTGTAAGGTTAATATTTAAGCGTGTCTACCTACATAATTAAAGACGCGTCGAGTCATTGACCTTACCTTAGATTTAGGCGAGGGCTGTTTCCCGCGTTTCGTTGAGCTCACGCCGAGTAATCGCAAAATTCTATTGGCCGCCTCGAGAAGTGTAGCACTACCCCTCGAACCCCTTTTAACTCTGATGGTCAATCCGCTCATTTCGGCCCGTCTCACAGTGTCTTGGCGCTCTGTTCTGTTATTGCTCAAAACAGTACGAAACACGATCACAGTTCATGTAGGTTGGTTGTTTAAAAACTTGTTAAAATTTTAAAACACTGGTTGAATTGTTGATAGTAGGAACACGATATATTGACCACGTAAAATAATAAACAATATTTTCCTTTAAAGTGACGTGCAGACGTCCGTTCGGTAAAACTGCGCGCTCAGGACTGACTGACATCGAACGGAACGAACCGACCGAATGCAGCGAGCGAAGCAACTTGACGCAAGCGGAGTGCGGAGCATTGACTACGGCGGCGGCGGCGGCGGCGGACAGCCCGCACGCGTCCCGCTCTCTAGACAGAATAATCGCACGGTTGGGCGAGTAGGGTGGGCGGTCGAGGGAAGGCGACCTGCTATAGATGTGGTATTCCACCCCCAGCTCACTCTTGCCTCATCCTTCTCTACACCCCACGAGCCTCCACTGGTGTATGTATATGCTATAGTACTAGGTCGATGCAATACATACCATCGAACTCGCTCACTGCTTCTTACTATCTCACATTATATTGAAACTAATATCCAATGATATCTCTAAATTAGTAAGCTGTGATACTTTTTTTATTTCAAATATTATACCTACTACTAGTAAGTATTTAGCAACCTTAGTATTTCTCTGCACTGCAGTAACAGTGCAGAAAAAAACTAAGATTGCCGAGTCTGTCCAGATCAGAAATGTTAAGCCAATGCTTTGTTAGTTATGTGTATAAATAAAAAAATAAACTCAAAACAATGTTTGTTTACATATTTGATACAGTAGATTCGATGTAGTCTCAAAAATACAAAATAGTATTTTTGTTTGTCTGAGCATGCAGCATGGCAGTTTACGTACGCAACGGAACGACGCACCAGTCAGGGCGGAAATGAATTTCCCGGCATAAGTACCGTGTCGTCGCTCCGCGTCATAGCGGCCCGGCTGCCACCGATGCGATGAAGTTATTCCGGTAAATTGAAAATATTAGATTATTCAGATTAAATACAATGAAACGATAAAGCAAAATATTGACATCACTGCAAATACACATCTTAATTATCAGCAATAAAAAAATCTATTGTGATTATTATAAGCTTCAATATCCAATAGCACCAGAATATATCATCTACTTTTCGATTTCTCTAAGGATCAGGTTCTAAGACTCAGCAGCAAACATAAATCTTTATAAAACTAGTGCGTAGACAAGTCCTGTTTTTGTTGGTTTTGCTGAAGTTGCCACATAGCAGCAGTCCTAGACATAGTCGCTGTTTGATTTTATCTGCCGTTAGTATATAGGTAGAATAGAGTATATAGGTTCACTTTGAGCAAATGCAGTAAAGAACCGGTAAGGCAATCTGAAGTATTATTACTAAAAAAAACAAGTGTTTGATTCAATTTCATTTGAAGGATCCTAAAATAGTCCAAAGGGCAATATACGAATTACTAATCTGCTTCCAGATAAGACCTAAGATAAAAGCATTGTTATCGACGTGCTTATAGGAACGTCTCTGTTTAAAAATAGAACTTAGATGAGATGGCGCGCTCCGCTTGAATGAACCGTTGTTATGCACCGATTTGTGAATATGCGCCGTCGCATGCGGGCGTGGTGGCACTGGGGCTAATGACCATATCATTATGATACAAACAATACTCGTGCATAAAGCGCTCCAAATACATACATAGAATAAGTAATGCTCTTTCAATACCATCCAATTCTAAAAAAGACGAACAGTCGGTTTTCTTTTATCTTTACGGTTCGTTCTATCATAGTTCTAACAGGAAATAAAGGAATTCGTCAGTAAAATAATGTAAAAGATGTAGATGCATTGAGTAAACCTTTTTGGACAAATCTATTGTGATTGAGACTAAGTGGATGCATGTTGTAAGTAAGGTATTGTAAGAGAGTTTTTAGACAAACTGTGGCAGCGCAGCTGTTGCCAGCACGTGTTGCAGTGACTCGTGCTAACCTAACTTCAGCCCTGGCGTCGTTCGTCCGTCGCGTGACGCATCGCATCGCTTAGCGTCCGATCCAACCAACACATTGTACGTACCCCGTTGCAATGTATTTTATTAAATGAAATGAAATGCAGTTCACACATAGTCCTAGTATTTCAATTTAATAACAGATCATTCTACAGCATATGCGTTAAATATTAAACTTCCTACTTAATACAAGAAAAAGTGATAGAGATCATTATGTTCCTGAATAAAATATCTTTCGTCATTCCCTATTATAGGATTACATTTTCACGTCGCGACGTCAAATTTGACGTGGAATGCTTAACGCAGTTCTTTCTGGCTAACAGAAAACCTAGGGTTGCGTACCTACCTCAAAAGGAAAAAAAGGATTTCTGTCAAGATTTTTTTTTCAAAAACGCGTGGAGTTATCAAAATTAATATCAAATAAGCTGAAAGAGAGCATAGGCGCGGGCTATGCTCTCTTTCAGCTGTAAAAATATCGAACCTGTAAGTCAACGCGAAGAAAAGATATAAACGTTTATGCAAATTTTCGCATATTTTGTGATTTCCAAAGGGAATCAAAACCTATAGGGTTAACCCGTTGACCTAGAATCATGAAAATTGGCAAGATGCAGTGTCTTGCAGCATATATAAAGGGATAAATCTGAAAATCGTAAATACATATGTAGTTTAATAACAAAATAAAACAAATTTACTATAACAAATTAACAATCTTACAAAAATATCACTTTCTCTTCTTACCTACAAGCGTGTACGGAACCGGCGGTGCGCGAGTCCGACTCGTACATGGCCAGTTTTTTTAAATAAAATATAGCAATTCATTTTCTATGCAGCAAAAAAAAAATTTCTGTAAAAATAAAGTAGGGGAGCCCTCTCTATTTTTATTCGTTTTATTATTTGTTGCTATAGCGGCAACATATATACACATTTACCTATTACGGAACATAAGATGCCGCTGATGATGAAGCCCGCTGACAGACAGACGGACGGACGGACAGCGTAGTCTTAGTAATAGGATTCCGTTGGTTACCCTTCAGGTACGGAACCCAAATAAAGAAACCGTTGCTAAGTTTAAAAGATCTAATCATTAAGAACTTTACACGTGTTAACATTCAATAATTAAAAATATTATATTTTTATTTCTTATACGGTTTCAACCAGAGTCAACCCAGCCAGGTGGTGCGTGGTATTTTTTGCTGTTTCGGGGCAAAGCCCGACAACCAACCCCTCAGCTTCGGGTCAAAGCAACCTAGGGCACTGAACTCGACATCTGGCTATGATTCATGGTACATACAAAACATTTTTTTAAAATTAATTCATAACAATATTATTTATTTGTCGTTATAATCGATTATTATGTATTCCTTGCCTTTTTTAAAATCACTGCGAAATAGTATTTATTTTAGGAATTTACAAGTGTCATCAATTGTGCACTTTAAGTAGATTACCATTTATCAGCCAATCAACTTACCACTATGCAGGCAAAAGCTACGTCATACGTTATTTCAATAGACAATAATTTAACGATTCTCAATGTCGCGCGCGACGCGACGCCGCGGCGTCCTTTTTCCTGCGCATTAATCTAAAAATAATGAGATTTATATTCTGAAATATGCCAATACCAATAAATATTATATATTCTGAAGTGAAGCATGCTTGAACTTAATTAAGTAGAATGTTAAATTATTTATATGTGACTAATTGCTATACCATTCACGGAATTGAGGAAAAGTGAGATGTGTAAATAATAATCGTAAACTTGAGCTTAAACTATTTAGATTGTAGGTACTATTTGTACTATGTATATAGCTACTTAGCTACCGCAACTCGTTTTAAAGACGTATATTTGTAGTAATTGTATTACATGGAAGACATATACAAAATAAACATATGAGACGTCACGTCAACCCTTATAACACTAACTTGACTTTAACACGTTATTGATTTATTAGTAATCGAAGAGTATTTGCGGTTACGCGACAGCAAATCGATATAATGCTATACATATATATTTTGTAAGGAAAATACTGATGCAGAATACACGTTATCACCTGTTATCACTGCTAATTCATTTCAACAAACAAGGAAACTTTGCCACAACATAACTTATTGACTTAAATTTATGGTAAATAGGGAAGTACTAAGTTCCTACGTAAGCACAAATAAAGTAAATTTTATGGTGGTACAGATTTCGGAACCCTTAGTGCGCGAGTGCGACACGCATTTGTTCGTTTTTTTTTATTCCTCAAATTCATTCCTGGGTTTGTTACAATATAAGTGAGTAGTCATGGATATCCAAGAGGATCTAAATAGGGTGTTCAAGCTGAAATAACAATTACGCTGAGACCGTGTACCTCTCGGGGGGTAAGCGCACAGTACGGGGTATAAGTTTTACAAATCATGGTACATAAAGTTGAGAAGGGAGTACATAACTCTTCACTGCACATTTTACGGACGAAAATGACATGTGCAGGTAAATAAAAGGTGCAATGCTTAGGGACACCAGGTTGTTGGCACAGGAGTCGCTTTTGTATCCACGGCAGATGTTCTCAGAGCGAGGTGGCAACAGGTGCAGGGACCAATCGAGTCTTATGATGTTTCAACTCTAATTAAAAAAAACCTGATTGATTTGAAGTAGGTATTGTAAATAAGGTAATTTTTGTATAACAAGAAAACATATTTCTTTGCATATTATTTTTCTGGATAACGATTAATATCGAATTGTAGAAAATAGCCTCTCAAACAAACTATATTTTTTTAATAATCTTTAATATAAATAAGTTCAGAAACTAAAACCCGACTACGGAATAATCGCGCTCTAAATAGTATAAAACAAGAAAATATTCTCATGATATATTTTATGTGTTTAATACATACTCATAGTGATATTCCTCACTAGCTGTGCCTGCGACTTCAAACGCGTGGAATTATTATGTTATTGGGTTTATATTTTTTAGGAGCCCTAAATATTTTTCCTAACTAAAAGTCACCTACGTGCCACCAGTATCAGTTACCTGCCACTAAAAGATTCATGATTTCGTTCACAGTTTTATGGGTTTTTTTAATTTGTTGCGCGGAATCCTAATTCTTTGGCCAAAATTAAAGTAGCCTATGTTACGCCCAGTGAATTCAGCTATCTACCAGTGAAAGACCAGTTCAAATAGGTTTCGGAGATTACCCCAAACAAACAGACGGTCAAAAATGGATTTTTGTCATTAGTATTGTGTTTACTTTCATATGCATTTTGAAAAAACTTATGTTGACATTAAAGTTTTTACAATTTGATACAACAATTTTATTTATTTGTATTGTATAGAGTAGGTATATATAGAGTACCTATAGATAAATAACGTTCATTGGAGTAGAGGCGCCTAGCGAAGGTCATCGACGGACGCTAAATGTCTTGATCGCGGCATTCACGGCCCGCGGCCTTGAGAGGTCCTTTGACCCTATGTATTTGAAGTTATGTATCCGCCGATTTCAAGCCACCTACTTGAGTGCCCCTCGTAAACACAAATAAATACTTTAAAACTTATAAGGGTTTTGATTGCGTATAGAAATAATATAAAAGTTTATTAATACAACTGATAAATATTTCTTGAATATGTAATATTATTATAATAATATACTGGCACAGTATCTTTATCTGAGTTTCAACTACATATTATCCCTTGTCTCGACGCAATGAATATAGCGAAAAACTTCGTCAGACTCAGTAAAGTAATTTTAATGAAAAGCTTTTTTATTATATCATATGTTTTAGTCGCCGGGTAAATGAGAACGTAAAATGTCGATTACCTGCTACATTACCTCCTTATTTTTTATTGCGTTATTATTTTCCGTAGGTAGAGTATTTCTTGGAAACGCGGCCGAGCATAACCTGGCATAACGGTCATTGTCCTGAACTCCTGAGGTACACAACCTTAAGCACCGCGATGTAAATAACTAGAAAAAATGCTTCGTATTTTTTTATTTGTAGAGTCAAGCTGTTCATGTCTGATGTTACCCTTAAAGGCTAAGCAGAAAAAAACGGTTCAGGCATAAAATAGCCACTTGGCTGTAGGTACGGCTACGTACTATAATAATATTTATCGGTCCGTCTGTTGTCTGGTATCCAATCCAATGTACAAGCTTTATTTGTTTACTAGTAGTCCTGCGCTGTGGGATAATGTCTAAACATTATTATATTATATCTATCTGGCGGGCGTAACCTATTCAATTACATTATGACGCATACATCCACTGGACCAACCATTCACAGGCGTTACTTTTCTCTCATTTTGTACAGAATACCTAGTTCTTAGTACATTGGCCATCAATTTCTGACTCGTCATTGCGCACCGGATATTATACAAAATTGATGAGAATGTGCTAGTGGAGGATGATAGATACTAAGAAACTGAAGTATATAAAACTGATTTTTATTATTATGTATATATTTCAATACATTTATGAATAATTTACAAAAAATAGCAAAATTGGCAATATAATAATATCAGACACCTACGATAGGTTTTGTAGGCATAGACATTTTTCATGGTAATTTAATTATTTTGTGAAACACGCAATGTCGGGACACTGACCGACGCATTAAATTCAAGGGCTTTAAACTGTAGTTAGCGTTCTGTTCATAACCTTCAAAATGAGGCCCCTCACTTTTGCTACCTGGTGTGTTATTTGCAAATGGATACCGGATCAAACACAAATTCCTGCCATTATATTAGTAGGTATTTAATAAAAGTATATCTTTACTTATATAGAAGATAGGATTTTTTTTATTTTAATGGATAAATTCTAAAACTTTACAGTTGCTTTATTATCACTGAGTAAAATAGGCTATAATATTATATTGCTACGCGGGCGAAGTCGTGGGGAAAAAGGAGCCGTTTTTATAGCCCTGCATGGACACTGCCTTTTAGGGATTATAAATAAGTAGCTTTTTCCCGCGACGTCACCCGCGAAGCAAGAGAGTATATAAGTATATTACTCAGTGATAATGTTTCTCCTAACGGCAAAAAAATATTGAAATCGGTCCAGGCATTTTTTATATTTTACTTATTTAAAATAACATATTTTATTCTACCCAGATATCGTTGTATGTATAACGATGGACCAAGTCCATTTGTATAAGGAATCCAAAAAATAATAATTGTTTATAAACTAAGCCATAATGTTAAAAAACGAATCTTTTCCAATCAAATATTTCTAGGGCTTCTATCCTGTATTCGTACCTACGCAAACAAAAATAAACCTTGGTAATGCTTACACGAGACTTACAATTTGTTTGAGTAGTACCTAATAAGCGACCTAGAAAATAGTGATGATGTCAGTTACTTATTCAACATTCAAATCAGCACCGTGATTCGGCGTCTAACCATGCAGCATTCGATGATAGATTGCTCTAATATCTACCATTAGCACTAGTTACTGCCCCTGTTCGCTGGTGTCCTTTTATGCTTTGCGCATATAATAGGGTGCAGTGATTTTCCGTATGTACGACGGTCGTCTAAAACATTGGAGCGATACTAGGGCAGTTACATTGTTATGCTATCTTACTGGGGCACTACCTCTCACTGATCGCGGGCCAATAGTGCAACTATAGTTCAAATCCAAAACAGACATGTTTTCATTATTATAAAAAGTAAAATAAAAAAAAATGCAATAATATTAGTCGAAAAGCTTTTCTTTAAAAAAAATAAAACGAATTACAGTTTCTTCACATCGACAAAGAGCTATATACGTTTGATTTTGTTTCATTACAATATTTACAATCAACAAATTCGTCGACCAGTAAACAATTTTGTTTTGTCGCAGATAGCGGGGCGGCAGCGCGGCGGGCGGGTCAAAGTACAAGAATTCGTGTCGAGATAACATAGCACCGCTCTATCACATGCACTTCCAAAACATGTCACAATAATTGTCAATTATAATCATTTGAATAGCTCTCAAAAATACTTATATTACAAGTGTACGATATAAGAAAAAAAACAAGCGTGGAATAACACCGGAGACATTTGTCTGATTCACATGTTTATGTGTCACTTAGGGAGGTATACTATACTATGTAAGAAGTTCTCTAATGGGAGTAATTATGATACGTAATGTATTTCACCTAGTTTCAGAGTTTATAATAATTTTACGAACATAAAAAGTAAAAAATGCTATACGTACCTACGATAAGAGTAAACTCAGACCTAAAAGAGAGAGCTCAGGTTATTAATGAGGACTCACACTGTGCTAGCAGCATTACTACTAGAGCACTGGCAACCTTACTCACCGCAGAAACACAACACTGCATCAAAGTAGTGTTATTTCACTGCGGTCTTCTGTAAGGTGGAGGTACAGTTACCAGTCGGGCGGCTCCAATATTATTGGGAAAACCCACGGGAGAATTCGCCGTACCTCTCTTTTTTAGCTCATGGTGCGATTGTTCACTGTACTTAAGCTCAGAAAAACTCATTGGTACATTCACATTCTTTCTTATGTGTACCTGAAAATAGAACTCTGACTCTGAGAAGTAGAATATGCTTGATTTGAATTAGACCTTGAACAGTAAAGAGAAGGCTTATAGATGTCAATTTACACTATCGCCAGCCAGCTAGAGGTTCTAAAATACTCCATGAGTATCGAGTTGAGACTTAGGTTAAATTGAAATTTTGCGTCATGGTTAAATGAGTGCTTGAGTAGCGTGATACAGTATGCTACCCTAGCGCTTAAATATTACTAATACTCCTTGATGAGCCTCGGATGTCTCAACATGGTAAGTATAGATGGCGGCGGGTGCAACGAAGAGATAAGATCGAAAAGATAAGATTATAAAAAAATAAGGAAGATGTACGTTTGGAGCAGTCGCCCCCTTACGTTAATGATTCGTCATGAAATGGATAGTAATAATTTCTGGAGACTGTACCTACGGAATTCGTTTTTATTACAAAAAGCAAAGACTTGTGGATAACAAAAAGATAATACTGAAATGGTTCGGATGGATATCATACATTAAACACTCTCAAACTCAACAATAATTATAGTGTATTTTTTATTGCTTCGGTGCCGCTAATATACTCGTTCGCAAAAACCTTGTTTTTGGGAACGATTTTATTATATAGATTTTAAAGGTGTTAATAGATTAACTATAATATCTATTATTTCATCAGATGTAGGCTTTCTGAAGATCTTTGTTGAACCGACTAGCTAATAACAATAACAAGATAACTACGGCTCGATTTCGGAAATCGGCATAGGCTGGGTGCTGGAGGGTGATCTAGAGATAAGAGCGAGCGCTTGCGCTGGCGAAAACAGGTGTGAGAGTAACATCAAATCCTGAATTATATCATATAATACAATTTCCTACTACCGTAATCACGGTATTGGTCCGTCAATATCGTGATCCGTAACAGACAGACAGCGGGAAGCGACTTTGTTTTATACTATGTAGTGATAAAACTTAAATGCTATAATTGCTACATACAACAAAATAAAAACATACCAAAGCTTAAATTGAAAAACAAATATCTAGACAGAAAAGGAGTTGAGTTTCAGACAACCCAGTCAGGCTTGGAGGGCGGAATGCCCTCTTAAACCACACAACTATTATTTCCCGCGCGTCTAGACATCGACCTCTAGTCTGGCAGTTTACAATTTCGGCAAAAATAAGTCTTAGGACTACATCATAAGATCCCTTTTACCTCGAAAATCTCTCAAGACTAACGATTAATAAAAACGAGCTCGCTGTCCTCGGAAAGTGCATTGATCTCAGCTGCGTCCTTCTGTACTACAAAAATCGCTGCATGTGAAGTACACGTCTCTGTTGCGTACAAAATACGGGAAGTGAGTGCGACAAGGATGCAATAGTCGTAGTAAGCAGGATGCGCGTGGTGAATTCCAAGCCGCGGCCAATACACCCAAGCGAGCGCAATGAACGGCGGCCATTAATGTTCGAAGTAACACCGTGCCACGCCACGTTTTGGCGCCAAATCATCCACTAGGAGAAAATGTTAACTTATGTACCAAGTGACATTATGTGAACCTATGATACACATATTGATAATTCATATGATATATTGTTTAATGATAATTCACCAGCCTATAAAAAATCATTAAAAGGGTCTGAGAAGATGTTATATAGCACGTGATCGATCACGTGGTTCACGAGGAAGAATAAACAACCAACCTCGCCGTCGCGTCGTTTTTTAACTGAAGTTTAGTCGGCGCCGCGCCGCGCCGAAACTTGTAAGGAAACCAATTTTGGCGCCAAGATACCCAAGAGGTTACTTATTCTCAGGATAGCGGCAAGCACGTGGTTTGGCTTTTAAATTTGTCCACTCAGTGTTGTCATTTGCTACATTGCTCAATGAATCGAATAAATATTTTTCTCACTCACTAAATAATATTTATACATATCATGTATTTAGTTAATTCGAAGAAGTACATTGTGTTTATCCATTACAACCATAGAATACGTAATATTTATTTTTGAAATAAATAAAATGTCATGCAAAATTATCTACTTATAAGAAAACATATATGTACTGTTGTGTAATGTCAGCTTGGTATTTTTTTTTCCTAATGATCATAACACATAGCCACTTTATCAATAAAGTCATTTAAAGTCGTAGAATAAATTTACGGACAATCTTACGCAAAAACTAGTGCCAATAATATCTTCTGAAATAATTCAAAATATCAGTCAGTCACCGAAATTCTTCCAAGAATAATGAAGCATAGGGCGGCGCGTCATTATATTATATATATATCATAATGCAAAGTTTTTGTATTAGAATGTGTGGGTGCAAATTCCACGAAGGACGGAATGGGATGCCATGCCTGTCGATACGTTCAACTTTACGGGCCGAGTTGCGACCACCGTAGACCAACCGTTGCCCCGCGGCCGCGCTCTGCCACCTCGCCGCACCGCCCCGCGCCGTCGCGCCGCTTCGCAAGCCGTAACTTGAACCCTGTGATGTGACCGTTGCATTTTAAATTGAAGGCGCCCCTTCTGAACCAAGATTCTGATCAGAAAATTTGCTTACAAGTGTACATAATGTATGCTTCATGCTAATAATTTGTTCATATAATTAGTGCATTTACCCTAAGTTTGTTTTTATTACCCGACTACGGCGACTACAAAAGGAAGAGTTATGATTTTAGCAGTCTATATATGTTTGAATTTACGTGTGTTCCTCCGTAGCGCCTATACTAACACTAGATTTGAGAATCCGAAAAAGATAGGGAGAGAAAATATCGAAATGACTAAACTAATTGGTAATTTGTTGACTAGGGTTCTCCATTACGGGGCAGAATAGCATATTGTCATTGTTCCGTAGTGAGTCATAACCATAACATAACTGACCATTCTAGGAGGATAAGAAAGTCATTCACCCGCAAGCTTCGAGCGCGCGGGCGCTGCCCTGGCGTCATGTAGTCAGCACAGCACAACGAAGACTGTTTCGTTCTAAATAAACAATAAGTAACAACATGACGAAGTTATAGATAATGCTTGCATTATAATTTTACGTTATCATTATTAGATTAAATTATTAGGTACATTTTATTTAACGTTTTGGTTATTCCACACATTAACAAACTATCAATACTTAAAAACATTAGTAGATCGGTAATTAAAGTTCATTAAATAGGGTTTCTCCATATTCCAAATAAGGAATACTAATTACAATAAATATTAAGATGTCGTATTTGTCCCCCCTAAAAGGTTGAAAAACGGTTTTTAAAGTGCTCAGCTGACTATGAATCGCCTCATATTATTTTCCACTACAATGTCTAATGTTTGTAAACATAATGTTTTTTTATATTTATTTATATTTTTTTGTTTATATTTATACATTAACTTCGAACAAAAACAACAGATAATTATCTCGCCTAATATGAAAAAGCGGATATTAGTGTTAATAGTTATGCATTTCCAAACGGATAAGATTCCAATGGACAGACGTGAGAAATGTTAGACTCCTTATTGGGTTAGTAAGAGGCGTCATGCGGCGTGGGTGGCCCACATTAGTCATTGCAAGACGTGGAAGGAAATGAACCCTAAGTAGGCTCTCATTGTCTACATCCATTCACGAACAGATTACAGAGCATGTGTGTAACAAATGTGCATTCCCGCTATATCAATGTTTTCTGAAGTGATGGCCTTTGTAATGGAGTTTGGGACTTAAATTTGGTGGAAGGATGAGCGAGATAGCCAGATATTATCTGATCTGGCTATCTCGCATATCTCTAACAACCCTATTTAATATGTAATAGGATAACATATTAAATAAAATATAAAAAAAAACATGTACCTATGAAGTTGATGATTAAAGAGGAATATTAAAGTTTCTGTAGTAATGATGTGTAACAGCCAATATCCCAGCGAAATTATAAAGATAATGGCGGGAATTTTTATGGATGCATGAGCTGACCACGTTTGGATAAAGAAACACCGCGACAAGGTATTGGAATTTGGAACTCGTAGTTACCCCGCACAGGACTCAAACCAGTCAAGAATTCCAATGCAAAATACGGACACACGGAGAGCCTGATTTCTACTGGGAACATAATGTAACTAATAAATCAAAATCGCTATGCATATCCTTGGATTGGGTATGAATAGCATTCTATCTATACAAAAAGGCTTTGTCCTGAATGACTGGCTGACGTATCAACGCACAACCTGCACCGCTGATCGCCTAAACTGACGAAACTATGAGGGTGTGTTCTTTGTATGACAGAGATCCGATAAGAAAGGATTTTCCAAAATTCTACCCCTAAAGGGGGTGAAAAAGGGGGAAAAGTTTGTATGGGACAACGTGATTCCCTGGTCCAAGTAAGTTACTTTTATTTTTGAAAAATAACTAGGGTTCCGCGCAACAAATAAAGACCCATGAACAAAATCCGAACGGCTGGAACGATTCGTATAGTTACGCCAATCTAGGTTAAATAAATAGGGTACCGCGCAATATATAATCAGGGAAACTTGAGATGTTATCCTTCATACCTAGTTGTAAATAAGAATTGCCATGGGGAGCACGCTTTGTTTAATGAATCGGATACATTAACTTAAAAGATATGTACATGTAAAGTATCATCATAGCGAGCAGTGAGTGCAATGTGTCAGGGCAGGGTACATTAACCCGGTCTCGGTCATAGCCTCTCGCCCTTACCCAGCCAACCCTCGTGCGGGCCCCTTTTCGTCCTTTCCCCTGCCGTAGGTAGGGCGTCCCAGACGAGACGAGACGCGCCGCCCGACCGACACAGTCGTACACACTCACACATACGCCCACCATCTGCCGTCGTCCGACAACGTGGTCCGTGCGACAAGCACAATAATTACTTGGCGATTGCTTTGGGAATTACTTATTGGAATTTGGATTATAAACAGGATATTGATGACTATTGACCATGTATGATAATTTAATTTGACTCGATTTCCATTTATCCACATAAGTTACCTGTCATAACTTCTATTCATGAAATAGTATTCTGCAAATTTGTCCTCGTGGGACTCGGTAAGTAGCTAAACTAATTAATCTAAAAACAGGTGTTGCTCACGATTTGAGTACAACACCCTAGGAACCTTTAGCTAACTGATAACTAGTCAGTCAGCCAGTCTAGATAGTCAGTCATTGCTATTATAGCATATAGGTCTGTATATAAAGTCATATTATTCTTAAGAATCCTTGAAATAAATTTTGAGCGTTAACCGAACAGGATCTAACTAAACCGTATACAGAATAAGACGGAATTTGCGTATACTCATTTTGTTCTTTTAAGGCATGTATTGTGTATTTGTGTGCCAGACAGACATACGGTATTGAATCTCCACAGTGACTATCAAAGAGGTTTTAATTTAGAAACCAGTAAGTCGAGCGTTGAGGTCGTCATGCGTCTCGACGCCCCGCCGTCTGCTCACCTTGGGTGAACTTTGAGAGTATACCTAGTTTACTTACATCCGCCCGCATCGTTTTGTGAGACGCATGGCGGTATTTCTTCTCTTGGAATGTATAAATAGCCGTTAATCGTTACTTTCACTAACAATATCAGACAATACAACTATACTAGAGGATAATCGGCTTATCATAGGCACGTGATTAATACACGATCGAAGATATAGTTGAAAACTAGTATTAAGATTCGCTTGTATATAATTAGTATTAAGATTCGGGTTGGCAAACACTGTAAATTTTCAACCGGCTGCAAAAACGGAGGAGGGTCTCTATTGGACTGTATTTTTGTGATAACCATTGCGATATGAGACGCGCGTCAGGTAGGTGGTCCTATTATAATTTTGGTGAAAACCTGTGGAGGTCGACGAAGACAAACAAAGGTAACTCTTCAACGAATAAACGCAAGCCACTCGTGGTAGTGCAATCGACAATCGTTACTCCAGTCCATAAGCTGCTTGTGGAGACTGGTCATCAAGCCTTTTTATTTATTAACTGCTAGCTTAGATTTATAATTCAAGCATAATATCCTTGTTTATGTAATAACTTTTTGTGATATATCCTTGTAATGTAAGTAATTTAAATGTAAATTATGTATTTTATTTGAAATGAGTAATTGCTGAGTTTCTTGGCGGATTCTTATTAGCAAAAAACGACCTTCCGAATCCGGTGGTAGATTCTGACGATTTGAAAGTACTTGTTAAGTCTAGTCATAAAATATGATTTTGAGTTTGAGTCTGAGTTTGAACTTTATCGCCAAAAAAACGTTCGAAAACCTATTTTTGTAATTGCGTA
Source organism: Falcaria lacertinaria (assembly GCA_951449985.1). Lineage (NCBI taxonomy): Eukaryota > Metazoa > Arthropoda > Insecta > Lepidoptera > Drepanidae > Falcaria > Falcaria lacertinaria. Next base: position 5,119,428 of record OX602120.1, on the reverse strand, counting down.
TTTGCAGGTAAAGTGAAGTTTAAAAAAATGAATGCAATACTTGCGTAGGTAAATGAAAGCACGTGTATAGCGATAAGAATAAGAACGTATGTACAGCATATTCACGTCACGTAGGTAGGTAGGTAGTAGGTACATGGTTGCAAGTAGACTTTATCGATTATTCACAGTTAATATGTATAAAAAGACCGTAAATGTAATCTTCGATTTCATAATATCAAATCCCAGCATTTCTTAGGTAGGTAGTAGGTACTTAGATAAACAAAGAGGCATAAGGTAGTTTAGTTACACGTGGTGAGCACACGCTACACTAGTGTAGTACTCACTACATTGGTTCCTTATCAGTGACATGAAACAATATACGATAGCACGAAAAACCAATTAAATATACCATTCATTATAGCTATGACCAACTATGAAATGAAAACATTCGCGGAGAATATAATAACAACTGCACGGCACGTGGAAGATGAGGAATGTAGGTATACCCATTCAGTCAGCAGCAGGTCCATTTGTCCAGTCACAGTTTTTTTTTATACGACTAAGGTGGCACACAAGCTTACGGCTCACCTGATGGTAAGCAGTCACCGTAGCCTATAGCCGCTAGCAATACCAAGGGTATCACTAACGGGTTGCCAACTATTTTGTTGATGAGGACTCACTGTGCTAGCAGCATCACTACTAGCCCAGCGTATCCTCGTGGAGCACTGGCAACCTTTACTTACCGCAGAAACACAACTTATTTTTTAAAAGCTAATGGTGTGATTAATTACTGCACTTACGCTTAGAAAAACTCATTGGTACAGGCCGGTTTGTTTATTAATTTGTTTTACCGCTTATAATTTCGGAACTATGTCACAACACAATATTGTAACCGTATTTACAAGTCGTTGACTGGTCTCCTGCGATACAAGCTGCGCTTAGTGCAGGGATCATCGGAACATGTGTACACTGCAATCTTTATCACTCAATAAATTATTATTATTATTTATTTCTATACTTTTCTTTTTAAGAAACACGGTTTCTGCAAATCTTTCTGAATTGAACTACGGTATAAAAAGCCTAACAAAAGTCGGAAATTTGACCGGACAAGAAGTCAAAAAGCCTAACACTGTCCAGCTTTATCCGGACGGATTGCAACGCTATACTTGTATGTATGACAACGCGTCGGGATGGGGCGTTCCATTCATTACATGTTCATTAACAAAAATCTAACATTAACAACAGACAATGAGAAAATATACCTCACCTACCGTTAGCAAACCGATTGTTGCAAGGCGGCAACGGATTGCCTGCTACAAACAAACGGACTGGTAAAATACTTTTTATTTAAAAATAGTTTTTGTGTGCGTGTGGTAGCGAGCGACGTCCTAGTGTATTCAGTTCGCAGAATGGAAAACAGTTCAACAGGCCACGACGTCTGCGAGATTTATTTATATTTTCCATTCATGTGACTGCCAACCAGAGTACTTAAAAAACCATGGGTAAAAAATGTCATTAGGTATCTACTCGGTATGCCCGAATAAAAGTTTGATTTTAACGTGTAACTAATTTATACAAAAGGTTCCGAGCTCTAATAAAAGACATAAACGATAACTTATAATGAAACAAACGTATAACTAAACGAAATTATACTTAACTAGCGGCCCGCCCCGGCTTCGCACGGGTACACATTTATATATAATATTTTGTCTACCCGTGCAAAGACGGGGCGGGCAGCTTGCCTATGTTAATCAGTGATAGTGTAGCCTTCTAACGGTGAAAGAATTTTTCGAAATCGGTCCAGTAGTTTCGGAGCCTATTCAATACATACAAAAATACAAATCTTTCCTCTTTATAATATTAGTACCTATAGATGATCACGTCGTATACTAAACATATTTATGTAAGTTTATTAACTAAATATATCTATCTATCGCGAGTCGTGATGAATTCGATTCGACCTATTGTTGGCTCGATGCATCGTCGGCGGCGGCGGCGGCGACGCGGGCGCGGGCGGCGCGGCAACGCGGGCGCCAGCATCTCATGTTGCAGCTAAATGCGGTTTCGACACCAAACCGCACGCAGAAATAAACGCAAACAAATACTGGCTGACTGAGCAATGAGCTCAAATAAACTTCGCAGCAATCTTATGCTGTACAATATGCCAAATCCAAATATTCGCTATTTTATCTGAAGGGTCACGTTTGAATTCCGCAAATTATGGAGCATCAGCTGGCTAAGCTAGCGAAAATATACAAGTATATACAAAAAAATTGACGACAAAATTACAAAAGAATTCTAAACCAGTGCATTTGGGAACTACAAGATGGGTTCAGACCAGAAAGAGGATGTAGGGATCAAACCTCCCTCCGTGGAATCGTAGAGAAGTTTTTGGAGGTTGACTAAAAGGGTGGCGGCGAAGGATTTGGAGAAGGCATTTCACAGAGTTGTACGTAACGAGCTCTGAGAAATTCTACCTAAATATGATATGATATGGATATGAGGTGAATAGTTGCTTGCTGCGTGAAGAATAAAAGTAAAGTAAATGCAGTTGAGAATTGAGATGTAGTCGCTTCGATAAAAAATTTTCACCAACATTATCTTCTTCGTCCGTTTGATTCAAATTCTCAATCTCTTTAGCGCAATATTAGAAGCTAATCATCTTGATGAAATCCCGACGCAATGAATTTTGATGGCCTCACGCAGCTTTCGTATTGGTATTGTCCTCTCTTTCGCACAAAGAAAGATGTTGTAGGATAAAAAAGGTACAATACGAGCAAATTGGTGTAAGTTGTAACATTGATACTGCTTAAAGTATGACAATTGAAATTGGGGTAAGGAAAAACTATTTCAAAACTCGTGCAATCAATTTGAGGTAAGAGTGATATTTATGTTTTTAGAAAAGAAAGGTGTAAGGCCAGTTTAATTATGGTTTCAGCAAAAATAAACGATGTATTGGAAAAGCGTTGCTTTACCATTCGAAAGAGCGCAAAATTCTGAACAAAACTGTATACTCAACTCATTTTCTGATTTGTCCGTTACCCCAATTGAACCTACGGTCGACGATATGAATCTTCTGTTACGACATTATATTTTAATGCGTCGTGTGTGTCGCACCTATGCAATTCCTGCGAGTTACATCACTTAAAAAGTCTTCAGTGCGTACGCTACGGTACCAATATCGTCATAGTTTATATTACGTTATTTACGACATTTCTTGGCAGTTATCACGATCGTAAAAGTAGTTTTTTTTCCTAACTGCAAACTTATACCGATAAACAATTTTCGTTACCATAGAAGAGTTAATTTGTCTCAACTAGCAGTTTAGCCTATAGGATTAGGTGGTTGTGAATTGAATAAGGTGAATTTGATTGCCTTAGCTCAATATACTTAGGGTAATGTTATCTGTTCCTGGCAAACAACTGAATCACTGCTGGCGTAGGTGCAAGGAAGCTGAACAAACGCGTCCGAACCGACTGATCGTTTTTTAGACTGGCCATAAATAAACTGGTCAAGTGCGAGTCGGGAACGCGCTCGTTGTCGCGCCCGAATATTCAGTTTGACCCTCTCATTTAATGCCGACATTACGATAAAAATTTCGTCAACGATATTTCATTATATTATACTACAATAAATATTTTGTGCACTTTGAAGAAGAGCAAACAAAATAAAAATAATTAAAAGATTTATTGCATTATATTTGATTTGTATTATCTTTAAATGCGTTTCCTTGGAACCTTTCATGCCATGAAGCAGGTCAGTCAGTTTTGGGCTAGTTTAGGTACCTGGCTTATTTTAGATCTCTTTTCGGATTGAATATAACATAAAAGATACGCCGCCATGCTGTCGATTAACTCGATGAGAGGGGAAGCATGGCTGCAATAATAAGTTAGTACCGATAAGGAAAACATCGTCATTGTTGATATGTGGCCTTGATATTTCATGAGTAACCATATTAAAAAAAAATACGAGTACACTCACAACACACCACCTCGCTATTCGAAAAAATATCGATAATGTTCAGAGACTATGAAGAGATACCGAAACGATAATAATACATCCATCTGAAACCGAACCCACCTCAACCTTTGCCACCTTTAGTAACATCAGCTGAGCAACGAGACAAATAACATTTCATTTAGAATCATGCGCACAGCACAAGATTACATCATGAGCACGCGAGGCAGACGTCATCCGGTGAGGGAGTAAGGTTTTATATGTGTGTAACATAATTGTGTTGTGATTAGCAACCGTGTAGGTGTATTCTGTGTGTCTTGTGTTTATATACGTGGCAGTCTCATGACAGTAGCGCGCAGGCCGCGGCGCCGCGCCAAGCCGCTGCAAAGACGGCCGGCGTTGACGACGAGGCCGCGTCATCCATCCATCACATTGCTCACAACATGCTAATAATAGAAGGGAACCTTGTATTTGCCTCTGATCCATTCTTAGAATTCCTCGCACTGTAAACAATGTCATCATCCTAAGAGTAGAAATTATACCCGCTACCTTCATATTCATTCATCTGTAAATAATAGGGACTTAAACGCGTAAATGTGATAACCCACTTATCGGAAGGTCGTGTTTGTAAACATAGCACGCATAGATTATACTTTACTCACGTTTAGAACGATTCGAAATGTAATGATATTTAAATTATAAAATGCCATTTAAGTAATATAATTAATTAACTAACGACACGGCTAACGACTACTTTGAAGGCGTTCTCTAAGATTGCAAAAATAGATAACATTAGATAGATATTTTATTACATAATTGGATATAAAAATAAATTTATGAATGAGATCAGTAGAAAATAATGTGATGTGATGTGACGTAGCACATGTAGTTTGGTCACAATAATAAACGAATTTCGAAAGTCTTCATATGAAACTATGTAGCTTAACGTGATGCATTTTAATCACTGGAAAAATTTAACATAAAATATAACAAATCAAGTAGGACATGAATATAAGTGATCGCGAGAACAAAGGTCACATAATTTTAAAATTGTTGGTTGTGTTGTGTCATGCCAAACACTGGGTAGGTATCTACTCGTTATACTTCTACCAGAGGGTTCAAAGTGCGCACACACAAACACATTATATATAAACAGATGCATGCACGCTGACATTTTTGTTGCTTTAATTAAATTATAGATTAAATACTACGATCAGTGGATGGTCAAACCCTAAGCACACACTAGTAGCTATAGCTAATAAGTAACTGACAAAAATGCATTGAAGCCTAATCGAAAATATCCCCTTTTAAATTTAGAAAAGCAAACCAGGAGGTTTAAATATATCCTGTAAAGAATATAGTTAGCTCCATACAATTTCTTTGGGTTAACGAAGCACGAAAGCCAAATTAAACTATAGGAGGTTACCTACACTACACGTAACACTTTTTTATTTTCTTAGAATGCCTCTGCAAAATGCACATAGTCACGGTAATATTATACATAGTGCAGGCCAGAGCTTCAAATACCGTTATAAAATCATAATTTTATTACATGCTGGTGTCTCTAACGTTATACGTTAACGTAACGTTAACGAATAACGTAACATCAGTAAACGATATTTACAAAAAACTATATTAATAACGTTATTTGCCGCTCGGGTCGGGTAATCCGCTACAGTAACGATATTATAACGTTATTTTGATATAAGCGGTATGATATAACGTTAATTTTTGATGAAGTTATTCGTCTTTTCGTTAAAAATGATAAAGAAATAACGTAACGAAATACGCACGAAGCTCTGGTGCAGGCAGATATAATCGTCTATGTAAAGTTAAAAAGTACCACTACCACACCTCCTACTCCGTTAGTTAGTTACTCCGACTAGGGAATGATCTTCAATATTACACAGAAGTGTAATATATCTAGAGCATCACTGTTGTTCGAGTTGTAACGTTATATTAAAATAAGCTAATAATTATGTATTCTTGACAAGGAACGGACAAACTAGTGTCGCAGGTTACGACTGTTTTTTCATCCCATTCATATGAGTGAGCGAAATCCAGTTGCCAGCAGTGTCATATGACTCACACAATTGGATGCGAAATTGCTCTGAATTTGTTTTTGAGCTGTATTCATGCAGTGACACTGGTCAAATGAATACTTCCCATACAATGACTTGTAACATTACTTTTTTGTTTGTTCATGCCTGACACATACGCGTGCTATTGGGTGCATCATCGTAAACAGAACTCGGGCGGAGCATTAATCGCGTCAAACAACTCCGAGAATATTTCACTGTACTCTGCTCCAAGAACACGCATCACACAACACCGGAAATAACTGGCCCCTTACACCATATTCTTCATTAACAAAGGCAAATCTTTGCTCCGGATCAATTGTATGCTTCCAATATTAACATCCAAACTGCGTAGAATTAAATATCTCAAATATCTGACTCAGAAGCCAGAACACAACACTATTACTGGTCACAAATATAACAATCAAAATTAAACAATACAAAAATTTACTTATTTCGCAGAATACTATACCTTTAGATGTCTAGATTTCTGGTTTATTTCTGCACGTAATTTCATTAAAAATAACACACAAACAAGTCGCCATAATGTATCAGTGGTAGCTATTGTCATGTGACCATAATAACAAAACACGAGGAGTTTGGTTGGGGGCTTTTTTACGAGGCATGTCAGTCAGTAACCGTCAACGGTTCGGTCAGTAACCGGTGAGTCTGCCCAAGGTCTGCGAAAAAATACAAATAAGAGTGCACATTGGACTCGCACTGCCCACAACGAGAGTTCCGTACTGTTTGCACACTCTATGAGCATTTCAACTCTCTACCTATTACCATCATTAGGAAAAACCCAAAAAACACGTTTCTAGTATGGGAGCCTTTTATTTTTTCATTTTTAATAAATATATAATGAAATTTAAGTGTTTATTAGCTATTACGGATCATGAGATACAGTACGCTAACTGGCAGACGGACGGCAGGACAGCGAAGTCTTAGTAATAGGAATAGGGTGCCGTTGGTTACCCTATTACGTCGAGCTCATGTAAAATGTTTAATTGAGGTGCTAAAGCATCAAAGATCTGTAGGATTATTCACAGATAATGGTGCCAATTCTGTTGTTCAAAATTACTAAACAACTAATTTAACAGGTCTAAAAAATTACTTATTTAACTACGTACATGAGAAAGGGATAGCATGACTTTTTTGACCTGTCAAATTAGTTAAGTTTAGTAATTTTGAACAACAGAATCGACACCAATATATACATAAATCAATAATAATACACAAAACAATCTGACATTATAGCGCATTGCATACTCTCAAAATCTCTGTAGAGTGTAGTCGCCAAGCAACTAGGCAGTAAGGCAAGACCACAGCCGGCATCCGGCAAGCCTTTAGGTACCCTAGTACTTATCTCAATTGTTATTGCAAAGCTTCTTGCTAGTCGCTTATGTCTTATGTGTGTATGTGTGTGCCAAGGTTTTCCAAGACGGTTATGTACCTGTACCCACCTGAACAAAGTTGCGGAAATTACGTGTACTTAATTAATACGTATTTTATTATTTTCCACATTTTACCTAGATACCAATTATTTGTGATACCCATCTACGTTTTGAATAATATATTGACGTAAAAGTACCTGTGATATTAGAACATAGTACAATAAATGAAGAAACGCTACGGCGATCTCTGTAGCTAGAAGATACCTAAGATACATTAGTTGATATGATGATAACGTTACGTTTATTTCCACTTGCAGGCGGTCGGCCCAGCGCGACATGGCGCGGCGGCGACGACGCAAGCGGGGCATGGCGGCGTGGCGCCTCCTTCAGAAAGACGCAAATAGGTGCAACGACCCCAACCTTGGCGGCACCGCCGCGCAAAACGTATTGTCTTCGCCACACATAAAAACAATAATTATACAATACGTACGTAGGATAGGATTACGAATGATAGGTACCTACTTACGTTTTTATGTGCGCAATGCTCGCTATCTAATCTGAAAATAAAGAACTTAAGTGGTACGTAGGTAATAGCTATTAGACCGGAATAAAAAAAAACCTTAATATATTTGCCTGCTTTAATTTAAGGAACCGTATGACTTCCTTAAAGGGATTCTGTAGGGAACTACTGATACAATACACTAAAACAACAGTAACTCAATAGCAACAACATCAATATTGTACATAAAATTATGTATGTATAACCCACAAACACAAAGGTAAAACATGTGACAGATGACTGGACACCTACACGGTACATCTATTATTAAATAATGAATCAGTGCAATTGTAGGTAGGTTTTGGGTGAATAATGGTGTCAAACTGGCGCATGGCGGTACAATGGGTCGTGGGATGGGAACCGAACGCGAGAACGACTGCGCAGTTCCCACGCACTACAACGACGGTTGCTCTAGCGCCGCCAATAATACCAAAACTTAGCGTTGCCATACGTCCGGATAAAGCCGGACATGTTAGGCTTTTTGACCTCTTTCCGGCCAAATTTTTACTGCGTCCGGCCCGTCCGTCGGCTGCATCGGCTTTTGTCAGGCTTTTTATACTATTAATTCAATTCGCTCACTTCAGTCAGTAACGATTGTAACGAACGAGACAAGAATTTCTAACTCGCGCAACTAACGCAAATTTACAATGTTAACTTGTTTGTCAAAAATCTTTTTTTTTTGCGTCCGGCTTTGGTATTCGAAAGTCCGGCTTTTAAATATGTGCCCGCGACTTCGTACGCGTGGAATAAATTTTGTAGAAAATTTAATGAGTTTAATTTTTGTTGCTCCGTACCATAATTATTTATCAAAAAAAAACAGTCAGCATTTGAATTTTGTGTAGCGCGGAATCCATTTTATTTCTAAAATAAATGTAATCTCAGTGACTGACGCCTTATAGTATTATTTTGAAATCGGTCCCGCCCGTTCAAATGTTAATGACAACTTCAATTGTTTTTTTATTTTTGTACGTAGCCCTAAAACATCAATTTAGCCCTAATTGTTTATCCAAAATGAAAGTAGCCTAATTTAAGCATCAACTTTCTGCCAGTTCCGTTCAAATCGGACAACCCGTTCGGATTTTGTTCTCAATTTTATGTTGTGTTTTTAATTCGTTGTGCAGAACCCTAATTATTTTTCCAAAATTAAAGTAGCCCATGTTACGCCCAGTACAATCAGCTATATACCAGTGAAGGTCTCGTTCAAATCGGTCCAGCCGTTTCGGAGATTACCCCAAACAAACAAACAGACAGACAGACGAAAAAAAAATTAATTGTTTTTTTGTCATTAGTATCGTGTTTACTTTCATATGCATTTCGTACAAAGCTGAAATTTTGATATTACAAACACACACTTCAATTTTATTTATGTGTATAGCTTTTTGACTCTACAGTAAGTAGTGTTATTTCACTGCGGTCTTCTGTAAGTTGGAGGTACAGTCCCCAGTCGGGCGGCTATAATTTAAATGGGAAAACCCACGGGATATCCCAAATCGCCCTACTTCTCTTAAACGTTACGTTACTCTTACTCTTACGTTTCTCAATATCCGGCTTTGAGACCCAAAAGTCTCGTTTTTTTGACACTTAGCCCGGCTTTTTTTAATTTTTAGAGAAAGCAGCGCTACCCATACTACACACCGCAGTCGTATGCTACTTGTTTACCCTTAACATCTTATATACATCTTATTACACACAATAAAATTCTACAGGCTAAAGAAACATTTTCGGTAGTGAACGTGAAATTCAACGATCTTGAAAAAGTATGATAAATATTATATAGGTATCAAAATGCTACCATCTACAGGAGTTCTGAAGAAACGTGTTCAGCACCGTCTTACCACTAGTACCAAGATTATCACCGCAAATCATGGTGAGGCATACGAACTATAGACACACAATATGTTATGTCCGATATGTCCATTCATACTGACGGATAAATTATGATATACAGTGTTTCACTTTGTGTGAGTGGCTTATCAGAGCGGAACATAACATTGAGTATATATGAGCATTATATTTTGTATTGCACCGATGTTACTGTTTCTGTGTGTGTTATATTCACGGTTAAGTCAGTAAGGTACCATACATATTATTATTTATTCTGTGGCTACAATAATAACTCAGTAATTTGAAGAAATTATGTACGCTTCGGTTCTATAGGTTTTCCTATCGGTATACGGATAGTGCGTACGTCCGTCCGCCCTTTACTACATATATTTATTATATGCAACCCTACCTACTCGTGGCCCCTGGATCGCCTTAAATGAGTAAGACCTAGTATCTTGAAGAGAGGTAGGTAGGAGGCCTACCCCGTATTGACCTACACAATGGGATTCCCGTTTAAGATCAGAGCGGCTCGACTGGAAAAGCTCCCATGTTAGCCGCAACCCAATAAATGCTATAACTTTGTAGTGCTGTCAATCTTTTATCAACAACCTAATCCTACGCTGATAAAATCGCGGGATAATAACTAGATAATGTGTCAAATTGTATTAATATTTGAGAGGAATTTCCTAAATTGCTCTTCAAACGTGAAATTCGCACGCGCATACTCAACCAAACTCCCTACAATCACTGGTCAGTGGTCACTGTAAAGTTTGAGGCACTCGCAAGGAAGATTTATAGAATTAAATAATGAAGGAATGATTTTTGGATTATCTAATTCGTCTCATCAATAGATTGTGTTATCCTCCCCAACACAAGTTTACTGGAAAAGCCTTAGATTTAGCGATACAATCAACACTATATCATTGATGACGTAACGCTAAGTGGAAGCGGCAAGTTAGTCAGTTTCACGAGAAGTGTAACATTATACATTTACCTACATACATATGAATTCATAAAAATATTGATTTCTAATTAATAATGCTTTAATTAACTTAAATACTGTGATACAATTCTGTAAAGAATTATATACATAATAGTCCCGAGAATGATCGTTATACTGCCACTGAGTCTCTGAGTAAAAGTATTTTTACAATATTAAGTAATGTAAGGGTATTGAAATTTGAGTCAAAATAACTATACAGGCTGTTACAAAACTACCCTTAAAGCCGGAAGGAGGTAAAATGGGGCCTTATAACGGGGTATTTTGTAACACGTTGTATATTATCAAAATGTATCTACTTATTCATAACAGTTTTTTTTATAATTGAAAATAAGCACGGGGGTAATCCATTTTCAATGTTTACTAAACAAATTCAATTTTAAATGACGGGGACATGTAAAGTTTTCCTCTTAAGCTATTTATATAACTTTGTTTGTTATGCACGATTTATATATATTTATACGTACTTACATGAATAAATAAGGATGTGTTTACTTACACTTCGAAAAACAGAACTTATGCAAAACATACACGTTACACTGACGTTAGGTGTGCACCACTTGGGAGGATGTGTTATAGTTACTGTAGGGGTACTCTTGCATAGAATTGAATTCGGTCCTGGTTAGAATAAGCAGCGGCGCTCGGCGGCGTTAAAGAGGTCATGGCCCGTCTAGACGAAGCTTTACGTACAAGCAATGTAATGTAACGCGGTCTAGACAACCACATCATTTACAATTTCTCACGCTCCTCATTTTGGAGTTTTGTTCAAACCATTTGCACGAACAGTACCTACCTGATAAATAACAAATCATTATTTAGAATACGATATTTATTTATGTACTAGCGACCTGCCCCGGCTTCGCACGGATAGCAGAACATAATATACGACAAAATATTTTTTACCGAGTTTTATCCGCATGGCATGATTAATGCCGCCATCTTCAGCAATCATCGTCATGTTTCAGCTAATTACATAAAAACCTTAATTAATTTTACACCTAAACTTTATTTGTAAATTGCAAAATTGAGCGGCATAGCTCATGTGATTAGATGGTTGGGATACGATTGACTTGTGAATGTGTGAACTAACTATGCCCGCGACTTCGTACGCGTGAAATCGGATTTACTTCAATATTTTTTGCACGGCACCCTAATTACTTTTCTTAAATAAAATTTGCCTAAGATACGCCTTGTAACATCAGCTACCTGTCACTGAAAGTTCCGTTCAATCGGTCCATCCGTTTCGTAAATTACTCGGAACAAATAGACTGTATTTTTTATTTCTTGGTTTTTTGTTATATAATCTGTCGTTTAAACTTTCATGTGCATTAAATACAAGGCTGTTATTTTCACATTACAAACAGACACTTCAATTTGATTTTTTTTATAGATGGATAGATGCATAAACAAAGTAAACTCTAAATACATGGACACCAGACTAGGTACATTTAATCACAAGTACCTAGTCATCACCTGTTATTTTACTGACTCTACAGTAGTTATATAACTAATATTATTGTTATAATATTGTGTGCTGCTACCGCACTCCTACTCCTACATCCTAGGAACGAAAGATTTGAATCAAAGATGTGCAAGCAACATAGAGAGAAGCAATAAGAAATATCATTTTTTTAACATTGATCTTTGAAAATATTTAGTGCATGCTCATATTTTGTGTACTTACAAGAGTTACAAAGTTTAATTACTGACGTGAATGGTTAATCGGTTCAAGTATATTCCTGTTTTGTAAAATAACTAAAAATATATTTTTACGTAACAACACTGCGGGTAACACAACGATTCTACAACAAACAACAAAAACTGTGGGTAAAATTAATTTACGGAAATTTCAAGGAAAACTGCAACCGCATGGAAAATCCAAATAATAGTTATTATGTTTTATTTCCTATATATAGCGCTGGCGCTGTAGTATTTATAGAAGCTATTTTCCTTGCTGGTTGTAGTAATATGAAATGTTTTGCAATACGCAAAGACCACAAGATTGTTAAATATAAAAAATAATATTACCAGAATATTATTACTATTTAGATAACATATGTATTTTGTGTACTAACTTAGTACACAAAATACATATGTTTCTTTTGTCTTAGTACTACTAAGACAAAAGAAACAGTTTAATAAAAGCGCTCGGTCACCAAAACTCATGTAATTGTTGCAATTTTTTTTTTCTACCAATGGTACTTTGAATTTTGAAAGAAATCGCCGTTTCTACAAAAAATGCAATTTACATACTATCATCAACACAGCGCTTTGTGTTGTGTGCTCGCGACCTTATTATAATTAGTGTTTATCCTACGGGGAAGCCCGAGCACCGCACGCCGTCACCGCCATAATACAATAACACAACACAATGTTCAGTTTAAAAGTAAATTCAAGTGGCAACTTATCTATCATTATGAAAATGTAGAACCGTTGGATAGCAATTTCAAATTGATAAAAAACGAAGTACCGTTCGGTGCGTGACACAGTATTTTATTGAGCCATGAATTACGAATTTACGATGATCTACGAAAATCTACGAAATTGTTCCCCGAAAGCCGTTGCAGTATTCAAATCAGCTAGGCGTATTCTTTAACTGAAAATGTAAACACATTAAAATCCCATACAAAAATACGAGCAATAACTTTATTGGTTTTATGATAATAAGCATACGGTACACTGTGAATCCATATCGATGTTTGTTTACAAACTGAAAACGAGGACACGACACCTTTCTTGCGAAACGCAAGCAGTGACTAAGTAAGGTTGGCAAAACAACGCTTGCGTCACTGTACTGTAGAGCGCGCTGGCCTACAACTTCATATAACCCACAGCTTTCATCAACCAGTTGGTTGTTTATACTGCACACATGTTACGATTACCGTTTTAATTATATATTTAGATTAGCTTTTACCTGCGACTTTGTCCGCGTAGAACTCGAAAATGGTTCTAATAGGATTTTTAATTTGTTTTTATTTTAATAATTTTGCTATAACCAAAGACATAAATGTCTGTGGCTATAACATATAAAATATGTACAAACCTTATTATTGTATCGATGTTTTAAATTGTTTATGGTATTAAATGACATATTGAAAAATAAATTACTTCAAGAAAATTCTCGGCAACAAAAGTTGGATTTTTATTTGTGAACTTTTTGTACCATATAACTCGTTGGGCCAGAGCCTCTGGGTTCTTACAAAATATAAAGTACTATTGTTTGAATACTTACAAAATATAATAATCTTTATTATAGCGAAGGGATTTAAAGGTTGAAAAACATTTTTTTTTGTTATATTTGTGAACACGAAGCTCGGCCTTTGCCTTTGATCTGGTGAAAGTTACACGCGGGTATTATCTTTTAACAACGCAATCGAAATACTACACACCTACCGCAGTATTTACTTGCAAACATTATTATTTTTTGTTTTTCCTTCGGGAGCTAGAATACTCTGTGCTCTTACTCTGAAGCATGCCAAATATAACAAGCCGTGAGAGAAGCAGCTCTCTCTCAAGTCTATTCCCGCTACGTTAAGAGTTTAACCTTGAGCTTTGTATTTGTTAATAGTTATTGCGAAGCAGACTTTCATGGGAAACTGCACCCTCTTGAATTTGACGAGACCGCTGGTCTAGTGGTTAGTACACCTGACTGCTACGCTAGAGGTCGCGGGTTCGATTCCCGCCGGGGCAAATATTTATGTGACAAATATGTTTGTCTTGCGTCTGAGCGTTTGGTATGTATTATAAGTACGTATTTACGAGAAAAAAAGTATATAAGTATAATATCGGCTACTGGTTCCCATAGTACAAGCTTTGCTTAGTTTGCCGCCAGTTGGCGCTGTGTGATAATTAATTAATTAAAATTCGAAGGTGTAATTTGATGGTGTTAGGGGTATCCTATAGAAATAAATACACACTCACCTCGAGAACAACCGGTCAGTCAGTATAGCTGCCTGGATTACATTGCTATGCAATGTTTTCACTTGCAATCAGGTGCCATTGCATAATTTTGGTGGATTTAAATTGCGCAGCTACATAATTGGCGCGCGAACTCTCAATTTAATATGTGAGTTGGGAGACTGGGAGGCTTCATTGTATGAAAGAATTCGACCGAATGGATGGATGGCATCATCTGTATTTATCACTCAGTCGAAGTTCATTGAAGCCGTGTCCTAAAAGAGCATAACCTCTTTAAGCATAGAAACCTTCAAACGTAGCCTTGAAATGAGGTACTAATTTAGGTTCACGTTTAAATCATATAGAACGATAACAATATGATGAATACAACTCTAGATAACAACGTTACATTTCCACAGAAAAATAGTTTCAGTGCCCCGATAACCAGGCTTGCAGTATACGAATAGGACTACCTACTGTTATTTATTCTCTGATTCTCTGATATGGAATATGGGCGAAAGCTAATAACGGCGGGCGGCGGGGCGCGGAGGTTAGTTATTTGTTAGCATTTGAATGTCCATGGGTCATGGAAACATAATTCATAGTTGTATTGACGTCCAGACAATTGACCTACTAGCAATAGTTGCAATGGTCAGCATGAAAACAAATAGTATCAGACTGTAACACATTCCATCTGTGTCATGAAGATGACATCAGTGCCATACAGTGCTATTTCACCTTCGCCTCCACTTGAAGGAAGCTATGAATATATGTTATCAGCCGATTTCGTATAACTCTAGTTATTATTTGGTGTGCAGAGTTTAAATTGTGCAAAAAAATATTTAACACGACCCTCGCTCGGGCCGTCCTTCGACGTTTGTTACCCAAGAAATAGTAAAAAAAATATGATATTTTTTATTGTTTGAACATCGTGTAACGTCGTGTAGTGTATTTAAAAATATAATTTTAGTTCCGGAAAAAACATATTTATTTCAGTGTTAAGCTAAAGGAGGATTATGTAGAAAATTAAATTATATCATACCTAAGTTTCGTCTAACCTAGTCATTCTCACTACTTTTTGAACGGCCTACGTACTACACTAGGTACATATCGTTAGCCCGTTGGTACTTGCTCGCTATTTGTTAACCTACATCAAAACCAAACAGTCAATAAGTTGAAATTGAAAGTGGCCTCAGAGCGGCAATAATAGCTAAATAATAACAGGAGTGCGGCACTACAATTGATCAGGTGATGTGTTCGTCCTCGAGTGGCATTATGTAACACTGAGTTGAATGAGACGTGGGACCGCGGAATCGTGGGATACAAATTAATAGCCGCACGAAGGTCTCTCTCATAATTCCATAAATTTACGACTGTTCGGGATTATAAAAACAATTACTTACACAACAGTGTAACAATAACATGATGGACAACACACAGATTTTAACTTTGAAAACAAGATGACGTAAGTAGCAAGCAAATAGCGAGTGCACACTGCTGATTAGTCAACCGGATGGCGCCTATTATGCTCCGTAATTCGACTCCTAATTCTATACACTTCGAGCCATTGATTTATCTAAAAATCATTCGTGCCCCTACAAATCGCGACCTTATGCACAGCAACCTTCGACATTTGCAGAACTGGTCAAGTACAGCTGTGGGCTATGTAAGGCATGTGGGTGCCACGTCAGCCCGCCTCCAAGCTGCTTGGACCCTACACCACCCCCTCTCCCGTGCTGGAACCTAGTTACCCCCACCCACACGCTGCAGCTGAACTGCACCACGACCTACTGACCTTTCCGTCCTGCCTCGGCACTGCTACCATTCTATTACCTAACCTACTAAGCAAAAAAAATTAATCTCCCACCACCGGACCGGACCAGTGACCATTATTATTATACAGAATGTTACAAAACTACCCGTAAAGCCGAAAGGAGGTTAAATGGGGCCTTATAACGAGTTCATTCACAATATTTAAGAACCGTAGTAACGCTGTATAATTTACCCCAAAAAAATAAAAAAATATTATAGTTTTCACTGATGTGCAAACCCTATTTCGGTAAAATTAAAGAGTAAACTACGCAGAATATACCTACATTTCTATCTAATTCGCTTTACGACAAAATTTTTAAAAGACCGTCCTAGAAACAGTTGTTGACATCCTTGTATTGAGGTAGCAAACTTTTATGAATGAAAATTAGAAAAACTGTTAAAGTAGACAATTTTTAGGTAAAATAGGTACGTAGCCTACCAATAATCTAATAATCTGGTCCTCTGACATTGACAGTTTACTAGGGTTGACAAAATGTTTGGCTTTGATATTTAATTATATTTTTACAGGGTATTTTGTAACACGTTGTATACATCTAGCGACGGGCCCAGGCTTCGCACGGGTTTACACAAAACCTAAATTAATCATACATGTATCCTCAGGAATTCGTCTATTACTGAAAACCGCATTAAAATCTTTGTGTAGTTTAAAAGATCTAAGCACGAACAAACGACGACGTGTAGCGACTTTGTTTCATACTTTGTAAAGATGTGAAATGGATAGTACATCAACAAAAAAATATTTTTAAGTGGGGTTAACATGGTGAACATGGTCTAAGTGGCTCGCCAATACTGCTCTATAAGGGCCATCTAAGGTAAGCGGTCACCGTTGTATATAAATGGATGGATGCTTCCTATACCAAGGCATTGGTACCGCACATTGCAAATATTAGGAATCAGCATTTGGGACGAATAGGTTTACTCTCTGCCAGCACAGCGCATCCTCAAAAATCTCAGGAAACTTTACTAAACGGAAAAACTCATCACTAACTATATAAGAACTTAATGACCATAGTGCTATCAGTGGTATTTCACGGCTATCTTCTGTAAGGTGAAGGATTGCATCAATAGCGCGGATATAATTGAAATTTTAAATCCGGTTGCGTCCTACTCGTTTACCATTATAAGTACCTTCAACCTTGTAACTGTAAAAAATGAGCAGTAAATAATTAATTGTGAGACATCATATGACCGTTACCAGTATCAACCCCCATCAAATAGGTAAACAATACGGCTTCTGATGATGTGGTTTTAGTTGGTGCTATTCCCCAAGGAGCACACAATCCCTATAAAATATACATATGTACCGAGTCATATATGAATACACCTAGTAATTTTCAGATAAAATTGCACATGTATGCTAGTCTTGTCTGTCTCTCATAGCCTTATAAATATCAAAGGTCATATAAAACAAGAGAGGCATAACTGCGCAATTTGTAGCCGCACGTCACGTGCCGCAAGAAACGTGGGATGTGCTGAAGCCAGAATAGGCGATCAAATACAGCTTCAGCCTTAATGAAACTGCGTAGGTGGATTGTGCACATGATAACCAATTTCATAATGTCATCTAAGTTTAGTGTCAAAA
Organism: Falcaria lacertinaria; assembly: GCA_951449985.1. Taxonomy (NCBI): domain Eukaryota; kingdom Metazoa; phylum Arthropoda; class Insecta; order Lepidoptera; family Drepanidae; genus Falcaria; species Falcaria lacertinaria. The sequence continues at coordinate 5,101,325 of OX602120.1, read as the reverse complement.
ATTAAAAAGAAGGAACGAGTTTGTGGAAAATTTGGATCAATATCCAACGAACAATCTACCAGAAGACATTGGACTGATCTAGTAACATTACATCAGTAGAATTATGTACGGTTGTATGCATTACATGCATGCAATGCGTTTTGTCATGGAATGCAGGGCTTTAACATCCTGTTAGTAACTATTATGTAGGACACACCTAAGCCGAGGGTTATATACGTACTGTCATACAGGCACATGTTTCGAAGGTGTGTTCGTAGCCGACTGGCGCCATTCTGCTATGCTACGCTAACATGAAATGCATTTAGGTAGGGCCGGCACACCCGATCTAGATTAGCAGCGGTTCGGCGACGCGCGGCGGCGGCGCGGCGGCGATCGCTGAAGTGTCTACGCCTGATTTAGATTACTGAAACATGGGACGTGTATAAGATTGGGATGTCACACCTGACATCGACCTATCATGCAGACTTATATGATAGCTTGATAGTGAAATATACATAACCCTGACAATTATAGGATAAAATTGTTTTACCGCTAGTAAAACTAATTTTAAATAAACCAAAATAATTAATGTGGGAGGATAACAATTTAATGTGCTGATGATGAGACACTTAGTCAAGTGCGTGTCGGACCACACATATTGTATGGTTCCGATGCCATCCTAACATCCCCAAGTATGTATATAGTAAACAATTCAAAACTATGTTGGTAATTGAAATAGATATTTTGCAGCTTTTTCGTATATAGGCGGGTAATCGGTATGGAAATGTTATGAGGAGTGTAATTAATACAAACGTTAACACAAAGCGTTCTGATTTTAGCGCAATGTACCTATTGCCTTGCGCATTTCAATCGCACTAAACTTGCGCATGTCAAACAGAATGAACTCTACTCGTGTGTCGGAGCGGACACACAATGTTTTTAGGGTTCCATCAAAATCCCCTATAGAATCACTTTGTTGTAGGACCTTTTTTCTCAAGAACGCGTGGAGTTATAGATGAAATCAATATCAAATACCCGGTTTATAGTCGCATTCAGCTGTAAAAATATCAAACCTTTAAGTTCGACCGTAACTTCCGTAAGAAGAATGAATATGACCGTTTATGTCGCAATTTTTTTGCATATTTTTAGTGATTTCACAAGGGAATCAATACCTATAGGTACTTCCCGTTGGCCTAGAATCATGAAATTTGGCAAGAAGCAGTGTCATGTAGCACATGTGCAGTTCAGCAATGCACGAGTTCGACTCGCACTTGGCCGGGTTTTTTTACAGTTGATTCTACTCAACTTATTTTTGGTTTTGGTTCTCGTGACAATACAGAGAGCTAAATGCCGTTATTTCTAATCCAATATGGCGGTCGTCACAAAACGAAGATTTATCATTTTGCACGCCCCAATGACATGGGTATCAAATTAAAGGGCTCGATTAGTGTATAAAGTATTGTACACAGGCCGTTCAAAAATCCTTCGTTCCGAGGTAGAGGAAGCCGTGAACGATGAAATTGTGAACAATTAATTCAACGCTAACATGTCGCGGCACAGCTAGTAAGAAAATAAAATACTAATTCCCCGAAATGCTCTTTAACGATACCTCACATGATGGGGTTGTAAATTGAATAAAAATAGCTCTACTTTTCATGCAGGGCGTTATGATTGTTATGATATACTATACATAATATCCGGAACTGATTTGGTGTACACTGCGCGTACTATGGTGACTTCACATTTCACAAGAATGCAACATGCAACGTATTTAGTACAAAACATATCTGACGTCAATGAATTATGTTTGCATACCTGTTATAAATAGTCACCAATCATTACAATCTCAGTGGTTTATCAGTTACGCAGGTGTACGTACGTACACACTAGCACTATACATACGTATACGTAGTACTGTACGTACGTATCTATATAAATTTATATATAAATGTAAACAGGCGTAAAAAAACTTTTCATGTGTAATCGCAAATAGCAGTTTTATAACTACATAGCTACTATTCCTTTTAATTTAATCGTAAGAACTGGTAAAGAACCATTTATCGATAGATTCTTATTTAGAAGAATATAATTAGTAATGAAACTATAGTTAGTACTAATTGCCAAGCATATCATATTTATAGGGCTGCTCAATAACAAAATTATGTAATTAATTGCAATAATGCAATATGAGTCGCGTGGGGCCTAGCCACGCCGTCCCACCAACGCCGCCAGCGCCGCTAGCCGGCCTCGTCTCCGCTCCGCCGCCGCGCAGGGGAGGCAAAGGGAGGTAGTCGCGGGTGGTGGCGACGCAGCCTAGCAAATGCGGGACGGCGCGGCGGCGGCACTGGGGTGGGTTGGGGCCCAGGGTGTACTATCGGCCGCGACAGTGCTACGTCACGTCACACACGGCGCCACGTGCGCGATCAATAGTGACGTCGTAGTGGCGGCGACGGCGGAGGCCCGGGGCGGGAGGCTGCTGCGCGCGCAGCACCCAGCCGCCGACCTACTTACAATTACGTTTCTCGTACCGTCTACCCACGTCTACGTAACACGATCGAACTCTAGGAAAATGGGGGTGGGACGGCAAGACAGACGGTCTCGTCTCAGCGCAAGCACGTGTTTAGCTGCAATGTGACGATACAACGCTTTTAATTATGTACTGGATCCACGTGAATTGGCTAAGAGCTGTAAGTCATCAAAAACAGCGTCAGCGTGTTTTGATTAATGTTCATTTCAGTTGTCAGTTATACCATACTCTACAAAGGGCAAATAAAAAATGTTTTTTATAAGATAAAATTAATGATAAATATATTTTATTTTATACCACTAAGGTGGCAAACAAGCATACGGCCCGCCTGATGGTAAGCGGTTACCGTAGCCTGTTGAAGCTTGCAACACCAGAGGTATCACGCGGTCGCGTGTCTAGATGATATCCTTTTGAGTTTAACCATTACATGGTTGCTGCATTCAGGGTTGGGTCTTGACAAGGACTCCTCAATGGTTAACAGAACACAAAAAGTAGTTTTTACTATTAATTTATTTAATACGCTTTTATTTAGCTTGACCTGTATGTACGTTTCTATCTATCAATGTAACGGGATCTATACTTTTTTTTTTTTTTATTTCTCATATGTCAGGGTGCCGTACCCGAAGGGTAATCAACGAAACCGTATTACTAAGACTTCGCTTTCCGTTCGTCCGTCCGTCCGTCTGTCTGTCTGTCTGCGAGCTGTATCTCATGATCCGTAATAGGTAGAAAGTTGAAATTAACACTGAATTGCCGCTTTAACAAAATGAAAATAAATTGAATAAAAAGGGGGCTCCCGTACTAGAATCGTGTTATTTTGGGGTTTCTTGCTCTATCTTAATAATGGTAACAAGTAGATGTTTGAAATGCTCATAGTGTAATGTCAAACAGTACGGAACCCGCGGTGTGCGAGTCCAATTCGCAGTTGGCCAATTTTTAAAAGATCAGAGCTAATAGTACTAGTTTGCGAGTGATAGTCTACCAATGTATGTCATGTAGTTGAGCCTGAAAGAAGTTCATAGAACCTCCATAAAAATAAGTTGGGTCCATTGCCAAAATAACTTTATAATTTTTGACGTATCTGAAATCTTCTAATCTGAATAGTTTTCTCTTGGTTATTCAAATATTCAATTCAAATATACTTTATTGCACACCATGAAGTAAGTAGCATATTAAAATAACAGTACAATATAAGTGTTGACAAGGCCTTATCGCTAGAGCGATCTCTTCCAGGCAACCTTTGGGTACAAAAGAAACGAAGTGAAAGAGAAAAGAGAGGTAGGCAGGTGCGTCAGTGTGATGATCATGAGACATGACTCTAATGTAAATACACATATTAATACATATATTTATAATAATACTTATACTATACTATATATATATATATATATATATATATATATATATATATATATATATATATAATAAAACAATACATACAATAAATATGAAACTATATACTTTATTTATAGGGATAGATAATAGTCTGATAACAGTTCTTTGAAGGAGACTGTCTTTGGGCTTGTCGTATATATAGGGGCAGAGACTTCCAGAGACGAACAGCTTCAACAGTATTTTTTTTTATTATTTTATATTTTTTATATTGGTTATCATGATGGCTTGGAACGGAACCCTACATATTATTATGCGTGATTACGGATCTTATTCCCATTCGCCACGGACTATGTATATCTGAATTCTGAAGTGGATGATGGCCTGTCATGTTTATCAATCTACATAGGCGATTTAAAAATCTGCTCAATTATTAGGCAACTCCAGTGTCAAACTTAATAACAAGCAATATCATTCGATATAAGGAAAAACTCCCTATATATCCCTCATAAACTAAATAATCGAATTCTAATATTGGTAGATATATATATAAATATATAAAAAAAAAGATAAAAAAATAGTGTGTGTCAGCTCCGACGACACGACTGGAGTTTACTGCTTTGGCGAAAACAAACAGAACGCTTTAGAGCAATTTAACTCATCGTAAAATTTCCATAAATAGCTGATACCAGGCATATTTATTTTATGAATAGTTAAAATCTGATGAAAAATATATATTTTGCAGACTAATAATATTTTTACTGTGTGCATGCGAGTACGTTGACTTTGAAGTGTTTTTAACAATCCAATGACATCGAAGTTGCGCAAACAAACAAGACCGAATGTCAACTATACAACAGACAAACAAACATGTTATTTTCCTCTATTTGCCGAACCTAAGGAGTGAATAAACATATTTAGGTGAATCCAAAATCATCTCCCTGCCCTTAGTCATAAGAATAAATAATAACAGAGTAGAATGGAATTTTGAAATTGTCTTTTCCCGAGCCCCAAACGCCGCCATTTATGTACCTACTTCCCCCTTCACGTCGTTTCGCCCCTCTGTCGTCCAGGCATGCTGCCAGGGTTGCTTACTCTTTTAAATATTTACATCTATAGACAATATCGCAAAAATATACGTTTTTCTATACTTTGAAATCATATTTTTTTTTTAGTTTTACGAAGATAAAGGTCAACCACTTAGGCGTGAAAGTGCAATAAATATACAAACATCCACTCTGTCGCATTTATAATATTAGTGAGATGTTACGTACCTACACTATTTAGACACTTATATATTAGTGATTTTATGTACCATACCAAATTAAGCCACTTAATTAAGTGGTTTAGGTAATACTTAGATGTAAAATAAATACATACAAGCTCACGTTATACTATAAGTAAGTTTACTTACTTATTTGGCGCCACATCTTTGTAAGATCGTATGGAACGCACAAAGATAAAAAGCGCATGCGGCGACGCCAGCCGTGACAGCCCGACTTAAATATACAGTTTACCGGTGTACTCCAGTGTAGGCAGTATAGTTAGACACGACACATAAATAATTCCGTAGAATAGAATAATTCCGACACTGTAGACCCATTGTTCCCATTAAGGTAAAACGAAGGAATACCATATTAACGATAAAGTAGAGACAACTAGAAAGAAGTTAGCTAGACTAAACAACTATATGAAAAGGTTGAAGAACTTGTTAGTAAGATTTAAACCAGAGAAAATTTTTTAGAATGTACATATTAAACAGACTAAAAAAAGTTTAATTAAACAAGAAAAGAGGAGTAGCTTAGCCTCACTGTGTGTGCTCTACCGCTTGTACAATACAACGGACAGTGTTCTGAGGAATTGTTCGACATGATGCCCACGGCAACATTTTACCACCGCACCTCTCGCCAGCGGCGGAGAATTCATCCCCACATTGGAACCGAATGGTCTCACACAGCGCGGTTCCCAAGGAGTTTTCTCCCACGCATGATCAAATCGTGGAATGAAGTCCCCGTCTCGGGGTTTTACCTAAGGAGTACAGCATGGGGTTCTTCAAGAAGGGTTTAAGATTTTTGAATGGTCGGCAACGCGCGAGTGTTACCCTGGTGTTGCAAGCGTCCGTTGGCTACGGTAACCGTTTACCATCAGGCGTGCTGTATGCTTGTTTGCCACCTTAGTGGTAATAAAAAAAACAACATACTTTTGACTTTTATCCCCTATCCCAAGGGAATCGTGCTGAATTTCAAGATAAAAAGTATCTCGTAGTATGAACTTAAAACATGCCAAGTTTCATTTGAATCCTTTCAGTAGTTTCGGCGTGATGTGCGGCGGGAAAACAGACTGACAGACACATGACAGACAGAAAAAAATACTGTATTGGATTCAGTATCAATCGTAGTGCATGCTAATTTTTTTTTCCAAATACAAAATTGGACCAGTTACAGTTTTATTATATGTAAAGTTAAAGACTCTACATTCATTATGTTACATAAACTCAAAAGGTACAATTATAAACAAAAAGACCTTTAAGTTACTATTATTCCTATTTACTTTTATCAAAACAAATAAGTTAATTTTACTAAAATCAGGATAGCTCTAGCCACTTTAAAACCCTTAAGCCAAAGTTAAAGTGACTAGGGCTGGACTCGAAGTCGATATTGGTGGTAGAAGTAGTAGAGGCGTTTGTTGGCAGCTCAGCGTGCATGAGTCACGCTAAATCACGCCTAGCGCCGCCGTGTAGACGCACCCGGAATGTAGGTCACCTGCTCGCGATGGTTTGTTTGGGTCCCCCGAATTAGAGTATGTTAATAATACGACAACCTTTGCTTACCGCCCCCCGACCCGCCTCGCTCTTCGCTTCACTCTATTTTTATCATTGAACGCATACCAACTCTGATGCATTCTCGCTCCAATCAAACTTAGGCTTATAATTATTGTTCGTAGGTAACCACTTAGATTATATTTTCTCAGAACCGTTTGCGTATATGTTGTTGAATGATATACCTGATTAGCAAGTAGGCTGAAAGTCTACAGCTGTGGTTGTAAACATTATTGTTGACTGACTAATCTAAATAAAATACCAAGCCAGTCGCCTATTGAGGCAATGTAGAAAAAATTATACAGTCGTAGTACTGTATAACATATTATTTATTTAATAACAATTTGAGTTTGTACCTAATTTGGTTGGACATGTACCTAAAACAAATCCATAAATTAGATACATCAGAAATGTATGTCGGTAACTGATGATTTAATTGAGTTTCCTGGATTTTATTAGTTTCTACTTCACCTCCAACTTCCACCTTATGCTGTTGTACACATCGCCCAATTTCTTAAAAACCTTAACCAATAGCTCTAAGTTTGAGCGTAAGAGTATGGTATTGGTATAGTCAAAATTGGGGACATCATTTACGAGCTGCATGTTCCGCAACGCTGCGCAATATGCTGCATCCGGCAGCCGGGTCGGGTAAATAGGTCACTCGCCCACGCCAGTTTGTTTGGGTCTCAACTATTGATCAAACCCGACCGCGCCGCCGCCACCGTAACGTATGCGCGCGCAGTTTACGCACTAGCCTTGCATTCACTCATTGCAGTGACACCTGTCTTCTTATATAATCATGGTAAGCGCATATTATACTGCAGGGTAACTTGGTTTAAGTGAACATTACATTAAATTTGCGGCTAGCTCCGAATTTCATAAATACAGCGAAAGCCCTCTGAATGCGAAAAAGTTCATGTCTCTTTACAATATTCTCTGCAAATATAATGACTGAAATACTTAAAAAAGAATGCAAAAGGTTGTTAATTCCTTTTGCGCCCAAGAAAGGCACGTATGAACGTATACTTTATCACAGGTTTGGAAAAAGAACCACCTGAGAAGAACTAGCATGAATCTTAGTGGTCATCAGACAGTTTCATTTGATACCTGCATTAAATCTCCATTTAGTGACGTCCGCCATATTTGATTAAACATGGCGGCATTAGGTAATCGTGCACTGTCACGGGAACCAAACGTGTATGCAAAAATATAAATTCAATCTGACACTGGGAAGTGGGTCAAATTTAACTTTCAAGTATTGATTACGCACACATTTTGAAACGACACACATTGAAACGAATGAAATTTGTGGGACGACCTAGGTAATCATGCTCAACAGCCATAGATTCATCGCGCGGGTGTTAACTGTTATGCCTGGCTGATGTATTGTTCTCTTCGGTGGCTTGAATATTATGAGTGAAATGCGTAGAAAGCTCTCATAAGGCATTTAGAATTGTGTCATTTGTGTGGAACTTTGACAATTAAATCTTGAATAGCGTCGTTCTTATTTATGTAACGAAGAAGGCATATTTATTAAATTAATCAACCGACAACATTCACGTTCATAGCGACCTCCTACTTGTACACGAATGGCTCTGTTTACTTGTGTTGTGTGACCCAGTTTTAACGCACATTAGGAACAATTTCACATTGAAAGTGCATATCTCAATAATTCCTGCTCTGCGCAAACGGCATATCTTACGGCAAAATAATTACTGATTAGAAATTAAAATTATGTGGATTTTACATGTGAGCAAACCAAAGAGATAGGCAATCCTCATACTGAAAATGTGCTCTTCTCTAATCATATCATTCTAGTCTTCTGTGTTAAAATAATATAAATACACGAATTAGCATGCACGTTCGTAGATCATGTGCACCTACCTACACGTAGTAACGAGAAGTTCTAAACAGGAACTCATGAATGTTGTAAGTGTTGTAACACGTTCTACCTACTTGTATGAATGAGTTTGGTTGGAATGCAGCGAGCCGGAGACTGGTTCACTTGTCAGTGCATGTGTAAGTACATTACTGAGGTAAGTAGTTGAAAAATGCACGTTACGACCTTAGCCCAGTTGCGCGTGAGTGCAAATAGAGGCGGGCGACGCGGCAACACGGCGTCATTATGTCGCTTTGCGGTGACACCTTTTCGACATAGCTTGTAGGAAAGTATTCAATAAGTAAACCATTCGCTTATGAGTCCAAGGGTTTTAGATATTTTTACTCAAGCAAAAGTATGAGAAATGACGTATATCTGTTCTGTCCACAATTCGAAATTATAGTTTATTATAGCACGCAGTTAACAACTAACAATACCAACCTATTTGATGTAATTTATAAATAACAATACGTACATGTTATATATATTACAGGCACAAATTAATTAAGTAATCAATGTTACTAACAGGAAACTAATTAAAAAAAGTTCAATTTGCGTCAATAAAACCTATAGGTATAGTAGGAAAACCGAAGTCGGTCTTAGTTATTAAGTAAATAAAAAATAATTTTTTACTCAATTAAATTTACTATCTCATCAAGCTTACCTAACATGATTTGCTCTAAGTAACGCAAACGCTTTTACGTACTTCCTACAACATCGAAAGCTCATTAATTTCTCAAAATTCTTGAAACCTTGTCATGCAAATAGTAATAAAGTAGGTCACAGGTATCAATCGCTTGTTGTCGATCCCTAAAATGTATCATGTTATTCGATCACATAGTATCATATCAACATATAATACCATAATAGTTAGTTCACGGTCTGTCCTTTGTAATGCGGATAGGAAAATCGGATTTAACAAATACACTGACGTGATAAAATAAATGGCCGGGGGGCCAACGCTTTTTTCAATTCCGGTGAGTACTTACAAGATATTATTTTTAATCATTAGAATTAGAAAATTAATAGTTTGCTGACACTGTAGCCCATGGACGCCTGCAATACCAGAAGTATCACTAGTACGTTGCGAACTTTATGATGACAGGAATAACTATTGTCCTAGCAAAGACCTAATAGGAACCTAATAGGAAGGTCCCCTTCGTACCAGCAAAGCGCATCGCATCGTTGCTCTAAAGAAAATTTACTCACAGCAGGATCGCTGCACATCAAAGACTTACATCAATGTAGTGTTATTTGGCTTTGGCTGTGATCTTTTGTATTTATTTATTTATTTATTTATTTATTCGGGAGACACTTACAGCTAGGTACAGAAATTGAATAGGCAAACATGAAATAGTAAAGTAAGGCCAATTACAGGTTTCCACAGATATAAATAGTTGATAGAAATATGTTAAGTAAGTAGACAGTTTTTATAGTTCCATTAAGATTAAAGCTATGGTGTTACATTGATGTTTCATGAAAGAAGTTATTACTTAGACTTTTTTTGAGTTTCGCCTTACTAGTACAAAATAGGTCAATGTTGTTATCTAGGGAAATTGAATTAAAATATTTGCTAGATCTATATATATATGAATTTTGCATATTGTTGGTGCTGACTATTGGGATATTTAGTGGATATGGTCGTCTGACTAGGGTAGAGGGGGCGTTTAAGCTAATTTTGGATAGAAGCTCTGGACAGTCGACTTTTCCACGGGCAATATCGAGAAGGTAAGCTACATCTGCTATGCGCCTACGCTCATACAAGGGGAGCAAATGGAATTTCTTGGAACGACTTGTGTAATTTGGTAGGTAGGTCTGTGAGCGGTATTGAATGTATCTTATAAATCTTTTCTGGATATTCTCTATGCGATTTATATATATACTATAGTTGGGATTCCATACTTGCGAACAATATTCGAGGTGGCTGCGGACAAAAGTACAATACATTATTTTCATAGTTTTTATTTTTTTTTATTCGGATGATAATCTTAATACAAAACCTAAGGCTCTCCAGGCTTTATTTGTGATATTATGTATGTGTTCATCAAATTTCAGTTTTGTGTCGAAGGTGACACCAAGATCTTTAATACAACTCACTCTGCTGATAGTAGATTCGTGAAATTTGTAGTCATATAATATGGGGGTAGGTTTTCGAGTATAGGTACATGCATTACATTTGGATATATTGAGTTCCAGTTTGTTGACAGCACAGTACTCGTAAAATCTATTGAGATCGTCTTGAACTTTAGAGGCATCATCGAGAGATGTAATGCGACTTAAAATTTTCATGTCGTCTGCGTACATCAGAATTTTAGAAAATAAAATAAAAATAATAAATAGCAGAGGGGCCAGCAAGGAGCCCTGTGGCACACCAGAAGGTATATTTTTCGTCCTGGATGAGTACCCATTTAGAACTACGGTTTGGCATCTGTTCTCGACATAAGAGGATAACCATCTGAAGAGATTTCCTCTGATACCGACGGATAATAGTTTACGTAGTAACAAGACATGATCCAGGCGGTCGAATGCCTTACTGTAATCTGTATAGATGATATCTACTTGAGATCGCTGTGACATGTGCTGTGTTATATATTCACTGCAAACAATGAGATTGGACGCGGTGGATCGACTACTTAGAAACCCATGCTGCTGGTCAGTAAAAGTATGTTTCAGGGAGGCATACAGTTGCCTGTAAACGATTCTTTCAAAGATTTTGGCAAATATACATTATTTGGAAATGGGTCTGTAGTTGTCAACAAGATCTTTGGGTCCTTTCTTGTGGATTGGTGTAATAAAAGCCGACTTCCAGATAACGGGCACTATACCATCTTGAAGGGATCGCTTGAACAAGAGAGAGAGGGGAATCGCAAGACTTTTTGCGCAATTCATTATTAAGATCGGCGGGATGCCATCAGGCCCTGCCGTTTTGTTTAAGTTTGTAGCTTTGAGAAGCTTCAACACATCTTCTTCATTTATGTTAATTGATCCTATATCTGCTGTAGTATTTATTGTATGTTCATGATATGAGCCCGTGAATGTTGAATATTGTATGTAAAAGGTAAATGATTGGTAATCAGAATAGTTTCCGTATCGTTTGTATTTAGAGTGATATTTATGCTTTTCTTTAAGGGTTTTAATAAGCGGTGCTTTGAACCAGGGGGGATATTTAGACTGGGGGTTAACTAACTTAGTAGGGACGTGGGCAATGCGTAACTTATACAATATATCATAAAAGAAACTTGTAGCGTCTTCGACTGATCTATTGTTGAGTTCTTTTTGCCAGTCCATCTCTTCGAGTCCCTTAGAAATGGCGTCGTAGTTACCTTGATTATAAAGAAATTTAGGGCGAGGGCGAGCGGCTAGGGATTGGAAGTTAAAGAGATCAGCCGATATGCAAAGGGCCTTATGATGTGGGTCTTCTGGCACAAGAGGTTGATCACAGCAGTCGACAAGAATATCATTGTTAGAGAACACCAGATCGAGTATTCTATTATTACAGTTAGCGTGAGAATTATACTGTGAAAGATTGCAGGTAGTCGAGCAATCAAAAAAGTTAGATTGGGTAGGACCTTGAATATTTTCAGGGTGTAAGATTTTAACGTCTTCCAATTCACGCCAGTGAATGTTGGGCAGGTTGAAATCACCCAATATCATTAATATATCTGTCGGATACGTTAAAACAATATTTAGTAGATTATCTGCAAAATTTGAAAGTTGAGATGAGATAGTGTGGCCTGAATTTTGATTACATAAATAAGCCGTACAAATATGTTTTTTTTGTTATGAAGCGTTACCGTTATCCATAAATCTTCGGCAGAGGAACACCATTCGTCATGGGTTCGTGCTGCTAATTCTCGGCGTACTGCTATGAGAACTCCGCCACCCAAGGTTTGATTGGTGTCCTGATAATTACGGTCCCGCCTCCACACAAGATAGCGATCGTCAAATAGTTCTTGATCCGTAATACCATCATTGAGCCAGGTTTCGGTTAAACATATGACATCAAACGAATTCATGCATAGATTTCTATAAAATGTATTTGTTTTTGTCCGCAGTCCTCTAACGTTTTGGTAGTAAAATTTAATAGCCATTTTTAATAACAATTAGTATATAATTAGGTAATTTAATAGAGATAATGTAGGGTACGCTTAGAATAAGTATTACAACCAACAAGTGGGTGCAAGAAAAAAATGTTTTAAGAGAAATATAAGCTAAAATGATCATTGGGTTAATGTAAATACGGTGTATTAGAAAGTTGGCGGCAATATACAAGACGGTCAACATTGAGCGATAAGAGAACAATAGGGTCTGCGAGTAAAGCTATTGCATAGAATTTTTTATCAACTTATGCAATTATAATTATTTATTTATTTTATTAATGCAGTATTTTAAGCTATTGCATAGCTTTTATCGCGGGCCTTGAGCGTGGGGACCGAATCCAGAAATTATATAGGTATATAAAAAAATACTGCATTAGTAAAATAAATAAATAATTATAATTGCATAAGTTGATAAAAAATGCTATGCAATAGCTTTACCGCGGCAGTCTCCGAGTGCCACACCTAATTTTTTTATATACCTATATACTTTCTCACAAACACCTGATTACGGTAGTTTTCCAATACAACCAATGCCACCTAAAGGCGGGTTGCTGAACTAAAGAGACAAGCGTGATATTTCAAAAAGTCATTAAAAGTTCTGGTATTTATCGATAGATGGAACAAAAAAGTATCACCGCTGTGCCGGTCGGAGTGGGGGGTGTTAGGTTTTTTTCGTTACGGAATTTCTGGATTCGGTCCCCACGCTCAAGGCCCGCGATAAAAGCTATGCAATAGCTTAAAAACATTGCTCGCTCTCTCACTTAGCTTTACTCAAGAGTCACGTGTAAGTTCTCGGAGGGTAAAGACTGAGGACGGTATATTTATTATTTCAAACTATCATTAATAGTTTGTTTAGGAGTTATAACTATTCTTGTAACCACTCGTTATTTTTGCTCGTCAGTGTATGTTTACGCGGCTCGGCGCCCCGCCAGCGTAAACAGCGTGACGTTGCAGTTTGTATGATCGATGAGCTCGCGTCGCTCGGCGGCGGCGGCGGCGGCGGCGGCGGCGCCCCAGTTACATTACATGCGCAAGTTTTGGTGAGCGAAATCAAGGCATTGAAAGCAAATGATCCGTCTTTATGTGTACAATTTTTCCGTATTATTTATAGGCTTATATGGTTATCTTAGACAATCCACTTACATTAAAATATATATATAAGACTATAAAATAATATTACCAACGTACTTTGTACCAGAGGTAAAAGAAAATCCGTTAACTAATAATTAAAGAAACCTACTAGTTGAATGGCTTCCATTTCAGCTTTGTTGTCATTAAATGAGAACTAAGTGAAAGTGGTTTCCAGCCACGTACAAAAAGTCGGCCGTTATAAATACATAGTATAAAACTTTGGTTTTACCTTGTAATTTGGCATCCACAGTAACTTATACAAGTATCGTTGCAAATGCGTCGCGTCGCCGCCGTCAAGATAGACTACAATATCCGTGAAGCGATAGGCGACAAGACGCCGAGAATAGACTTGTTTGCATTTCAGATATTAATTACCATCCGAGACATACACTCATTTTGTTTAGTATATGTTATAGACGGAATAAACTATATCAATGTAGTATTTTATTTAATTACATTTATTCATACCACCCATCCTTTGATTATATATATTATAATCAAAGCACCCATCATATTAATTTTATAATGACGCACCTTATGCTGCTAAGACCACAGACCTAGGATTTTTTGCTAAGACAGTGCGTTCTGTCTACAATAAGTCAAGTCATAAATGTCATTATAATCACCTGAAATAAAAGAGTAAGCAAACAAGTTTAAAAACAAGCGCATTATGGTTGCTTTGATGCTAACAATCAAATGTGAAGTGTAATTTATAGATACCGTTCTCGATCGTACGTCCGGTTTGTTTAAAGAGATCAGAATGTTCTCACAACACGACGACGGGAAAGAGAGAGTCAATCGTTGTGCGGTGGTGCAATAGTGTTTGTTTTGCAAAAACGCCGCCTCTGGCAAGGCTATCGGCCGCGTTGCCGGTACCTCGCGCCTCGCAGCCGGATACGACTACCTGGCTGGCTTGCCAATATAACCTCTCAAATGTATGCCACGGTATATTTTACTGGCGTTGAGTACCTTCACTTACCCTAAAACTAAGCTCTACTGCTGCCCTATTCAAGAACAAAACTAAGCTGAAACTAAGAATAGGACCAGGTTACAGGATACTTTTAATTATCTCTCACACTACAGCTGGATCTTCAATTTAATGCCGCAGGTCCAGTTTTAAAAAGCCGTGGTGGCCTTGTGGTTGAAGCAACAGACCTGTCATCTGATGGGCCCAGGTTCGAGTCCCGGCCTGTACCAATGAGTTTTTCTAAGCTTAAGTACAGTGATTAATCACACCATGAGCTTTTAAAAAAGAGAGGTAGGGCGATTTGGGATTTCCCGTGGGTTATCCCATTTAAATTGGAGCCGTCCGGCTGGGGAATGTACCTCCGCCTTATAGAAGACCGCAGTGAAATAACACTACTTGATGTAGTGTTGTGTTTCTGCGGTAAGTAAGGTTGCCCGTGCTCCACGAGGATACGCTGGGCTAGTAGTATTGCTGCTAGCACAGTGAGTCCTCATCAACTTGGTTGGCACCCCGTAGTGATACCCCTGGTATTGCTAGCGGCTATAGGCTACGGTGACTGCTTACCATCAGGTGGGCCATATGCTTGTGAGCCACCTTAGTGGCAAAAAAAAAAAAGTGTTTGTACGTGCCGCAGTGCGCTGCAAAAATGCAATGCTAACTTAGTGCAGAATTAGGTATATGTTTTCAAAATTTACTTCGCGCTACTGAGGACGTCGAAATATCTGTAGTTCCCTTCTATTTTCTACTTCTTTTAATTATGTCATCATTGATTAAAATTGAAGGAATTTTAATAAATTTTAACGTTACATAAGAGTTTAAAGTTTGTAACATTACGAAAAAAAAAGTTTAAATCAAAAAATTTAATGATATAATAAACCAAGTTATATTAGACATTTACAAAATTAAGTCTTTAATATTTTGAATGTCCTCCGTCCACAGTGGAGAGAGCTTGAATATGCGTCATCACAATAAAATTTGTAATTACTGGTATTCTGTTACTTTTATCGGATTAAATGGCGGTGCACAACATAAGAATTGCTGTCGCGAGACTATGGAACCCTGAGAATGGTTTATTTATGTAAATAGCTGTCTACCGTAATATAGACACCGAAACTTTGCCGTCGGAATAACATAACAAAGTAAAACATTATTGGAGATAATTACACATTTAACTGCTACGAATATTTACAGTACCGAGAACATACCTCCTTCGAAAGCGAAACATTACATTACTTGCATTGAGAAAGGTAATTTATGTAGAAGTGGTTTAGCTATTTTCGTAATCCATTATTAATACATGTTTATAATATAAACTCGACAATAATCTCAGATACGTAACAAATAATCTTCAAATGTTTTGTTTGGTTTGTGCATTTGATTAAATATTAGATAAATTATTAAAATCTTCAGGTCAGAAATAAAAATGGTCTCACATTGTGCGATTTCAACGGAGCTATTGCAGGCGGACGCTCGCACTCGTTCAAATCGTAAAATGAACTCCCTGTCTTTCGTGAGTGAATATAGCATGGGACTGTTCTAGAAGAATGTAAAGAGATTTTTCATGGTAGTAGATACAGAAACGCGCATAGGGTAACTAGTATTTTTTAGGGTTCCATACCTTAAAAGGAAAAAAGGAACCATTATAGGATCACTTAGTTATCCGTCTGTCTGTCTGTTATATTACTATGTCTATGTATGTATATAACTAAAGTCGGTCCGGTCCTTTATCTAGGCTTGCGTGGCGGTGGGGATACATATGTGGCGTTGCACGACATGCCAGCCGTGTATTTGTATGTTCTTGGCCGAGTGTGACAGGCTTAGCTGTCACCTCGATTATAGTTAACTTTAGTTTAGTAAGATTTATATTAATATTAACATATATAAGTGGTGATTTGTCTATGATTATATATCGAGAATGTAAGTCGTGATTAACTATGATGATAGAGCAGGGTCATTGTTAGAGGACTCTCTGGCTCTCCCCTTTTCAATTCCAACTGCCAACAAATTTTGCCACTTCAGTTCACTCCACATATAATTGTATTATTTTTATCGTGCATTATTCTAAGAAGCTCCGAAAAATACACCGTCAACCAGTAAGCTGTCTCTCATTCAATAACATCTCGAACATCCTCGCAATATCATTGGAGACCAACCAGGCCTCCAAACATATGTAGGTTTGTATATTATTATTATTATAGCTAGTGTTACAAGTGGATATAAACTATTATTATTATTTTTATTTTATTCAAATTATTATTGATAGTTTTTGCGTTGTTTCTCATAGTTTACTGTTTTTTCTCTTATTGTTAATATTACCTGTTTAAGTTAGGGTAAGAAACCTGTTATTGTGAATGGTGTATTCTTCCATAATAGTTGAAGCATTTTATTATTTTCCTAAATCTATGTTCTGTAAAATGTATAATGTATTCAATGTCGAAGAACCATAAATAAATAAATTAATAAACTCCGTCCCTAAGTTGTGTAGTTTAACTTAGGGTTGTAAAATTATGAAGAAACTGAAGCATTTGGAAACTTTCCACCTAAATGGTATGAATATCAAGTATTTGTAGAACACAGGGAATGTCAGGGTATTCTTGACTAAGGATAAACAATAAACACCATATGTTTGGAATAATCCAAATATATTATAAATAAATGAGGTGTTTGTAACAGTACAATGGTATCCAGTGTAAGACGAACTGTTTTTGTTGACACTATTTCTCCAGATGGAAAGCGAGCTGTAAGTATGGAGCAATGAAGATACGTTCAGCCGCGCCGTCAAAACACGTTGCGCAAGCGCAACCAGCTCGCATTCCGCGCCAGCGCCGCGCCGCGCCACTTCACAATCGCCACCGCCTATCTACTTCAATGTCATTTCACTTAAGCAACTAACATAATTTTTGTAACTTTATTCTTAGAAACTTGATGTACCTGGCAAAATTTCACCAAGAAATCGAGCGTCGATGACGTCTATCTATATGTACAACTACATGAATTTGTTAGTGTCTCAATAGCGCGGAAACGGAAAAGTCCGGAATTCATAACAAACGTTATTCAACCTAATACTGGAAAAATACGGTTTATACCTGTGGAAATACTTGTTAACATTTCCATATTATAGTACAAATATTTTATGAAGTATTCCCCATACAAGACATGTGTTTTTTTCAAAAACTAAACATATTCTTATAGCCTATTGCTAAAACGGTAGTTAAAAACAAGCAAGCAACATCCTCGGTGTGAACACTGATTATATTGAACTCTAAAGAAAAATAACATGTGTATGAAGAAAATGCCAAGGCACCTTCAGTTTATTATAAAATTAATTTGAACACAAAAGAAAATTGCATGTAACACTATGAAAAGGAGTTTGATTGGCTTCACGTGCTTCACTCAACATCGATCTGTATTTCCAGGTGGTGAAGAAAGAGGTATGTTGTACGTGTTATTTGTAAACAGGCTCTGTTACTGTTACGACACCGTTTTGTTGCAAAACAAACGCAAAATATGACCGTTATACAACTTAGAAAGTTAGCGTACCCAAACATCCGCAAGGCCTGGCTACATTCGAGTGGATAGACTAGCTAGCTAGACAGTGCAGTGTTCTCGTTTGAGACCTGGTGGTTCTTGCGAGCTGTCTGGCCCGGTTGGGATTTTCCTCATTCAGTTAAGTTAATAGCAAGCACTAACAAAGCAAATTGAAAAAATAACCTTGAAGCAATTATAACAGATTTTATTATGCAGGTTGATTTATATAGGTAATGTAATCAAGACTAGTTAGGATTTATGGATAAACACAAAAGCTATCAATGTAGGTACCCAGAGAAAAAGAAACTTGCTTATTTGTAGCTTGAAACAAAGCTAGTTTGAGCACTCACTGTTTTGACATTTACTACATACAGTACGTACTCTGTTACTACATTATTTTATAATATTACTAGCTGCCCGCCCCGGCTTCGCACGGGTGGACAAAATATTTGATAAATGTCTATATGCTCCGAAACTAATGACGATTGATCAGTTTTCGACCGGAGAGGAAAAATTATTAAATTACTAAAATGGCTATTAAAAAATAAGGGTTGATCGTAGAAGGGTGAAAATTGAGGATTGTATGTATTTTTGTATGTTGTATCATAAAAAAATAGAAATTAAAATTTTTGTCTAAAAAATTAAAAAAAAAATTTAGTGGTGGACTACCCCTAACATTTAGGGGGATGAAAAATAGATGTTGGCCGATTCTCATAGATACCGGATAAGCACAAAAAATTTCATCAAAATCGGTCAAGCCGTTTCGGAGGAGTATGGCAACGAAAACTGTGACACGAGAATTTTATATATTAGACTAGCGGCCCGCCCCGGCTTCGCACGGGTAGACTTTTATATCAAATATTTTGTCTACCCGTGCAAAGCCGGGGCGGGAAGCTAGTATAATATATAGCCTATGTTACTCAGTGATGATGTAGCTTTCTAACGGTGAAAGAATTTTTGAAATCGGTCTAAAAAATAAAATAAAACATTTAGGGGTGGACTACCCCTAACATTTAGGGGGATGAAAAATAGATGTTGGCCGATTCTCATAGATACCGGATAAGCACAAAAAATTTCATCAAAATCGGTCAAGCCGTTTCGGAGGAGTATGGCAACAAAAACTGTGACACGAGAATTTTATATATTAGATATGTATGATGGATTGGGATGTCCTGCTGATCTTTCCATTAAAATTGAAACCGCCCGGCTGGGGAATGTACCTCCACCTTACTGCAGACCGCAATCAAATAGCTATTTCATTTCATAACACTATTTCGATGTAGCTTTGTGTTTCCGTATGGGCCGTACGTACGCTTGCGTACCACCACCCTAGTGGTATATAAAAAAATATAGAATGTACGCAATTTTAACCTTAAATTTAACAAAATAAAATAAATAGGTTCTCTGTACGTTTTATAGGACACATGATTTCTATCGACTTATATCTGTATGGAGATGACAGATAAATATAAAATAAAATTATGTTTTATTTATTTAAATATAAACTTTGTGAGTAATCAAACGAAATCATTTTGATACTGTTTCGTAATATACAAATATAATTTTAAATGTTCCTTTTTTATTGTTGCCTTAGCGAAGAAGACGTGGCATTCGTGACTTCCGCACTTCGCCTTCACGTTTCGTTGTTTGTCAACAAGGAGAATATGTCAACATGTGCATGTATTGCATGCAAGCGATTTGAAGGTTATTGATGAAGCACTGGAATGCACCAGTTTCTCTTCAACCGTTATAACATTTAGTCAAGTTCACTTAAATACACGTTAAAGCCGTTTTATCATATATGTTATCTTTAAAGCTAAAGAGTTCAGTAAATTAATACTTAACAACCATGATTTATATTCCCAACCATTGAACTATTTATTAATTAATTGTGAGAATACCTATTAACGTTTTCAAACATAAAAAAATGTAAACAACTACGCTATTAAATATTAAATTGTTTATTATTAACTAGAACTAGCTGTGCCCGCGACTACGTACGCGTGGAATTGATGTTGTTAAAATTTCATGGGTTTATTTTTTGTTTTGTGGTATACTAATAATTTTTCCAGAATAAAAGTAACCCTTTAGCATCAGCTATCTGCCAGTGAAAGTCCCGCTCAAATCAGACCAGCCGTTCATCTTTTGTTCACAATTTCATGGGGTTAGTTTGTTGCGCAGAACCCCAATTAATTTCCCAAATAAATTATTTATTTGTATGTATGTATAGAAAACGTATATAAAAATTTAAACCTAGGCATTGTAGACGAAACGATGTCTTTGGTTGAACTTTGTGTTTTGTGTGATTCAATAACACCTGCAAATTGTGAATAAATTAAATATCAAAACAAATTACGCAAGGAACTTAGCGAAGACTGATTTATAAAAAAGTATACATCAAAATGCTTTCGATCGACTTCAGAAAAACCTATGACAAATTAAATTGATTAAATGCTAATTTTCTTACTTACCTCGTTCCGTGCTCGCGACCTGGTTACGTGTAGTGTAGGGCACCTTAACCTAGTTGATTCTGCCCTTGGTAGCCGCATGGCAGATCGCGAATCCTATCATAACAAAAACAATATTATGAACATCTTCAAATACGTGATTATCGACATTCACAAATTGCCATTGCCTTATGGTAGTTTGAACGACATGCATTTTATGTTTCAATGGGGAAACGAAAATCATTGATGTCGTACGTGGATGCCATGTCAAATATTGTTTATGTTCAATTTATAATAAATACCTATAACAAATTACAGCAAGTAAAATATAGTAGGTATTAAAAAGAACATTATATACATATATCTATCCATTAATCCAAAGGCCTAACACCTAGGTATTACCTACTATACGCCCCACAGCGTAAAATCACAGTTTAGTAGAAGAAATCGAAGTAAACATGTTTTTTGTTTGTAAACAAAAAAAAATCTGGATTTCTACCTACGATGGTAGGGACATTTCATATAGGTATTAACGGTGACGTAAGCGTTGCATGTAAATTGAACAGGTTCGTTTGTTCGTTCATACAGTATAACTTAACGTACAAGTACGTAGGTATCCCTTAAACGAGGTTAGCAAATAGAAGGCGTATTTGTGTAGGTCTCACCCACTTTTTAATTTAACTTAACTTTTTAGTTCAATTACAACAGTAAGGTTGGTGCCTAGTGCCTTCCTAGTTTAGTTACCTCTACGGTGGTAATGTAAGTTATAGAAAATAATGTTTGCTGTTCTCAGACCTCACAAACTATACTTGCAACAATCCTTAGTTCCGTACCTACGTGATTTTTACCGTTTAGTTAGGTCAATGATATTAACATATAATATTATATCTTTGGTTTCAGGTACGTGACTACAAAGCTTTTACCAAGACTAAAACGATGAGAAAAGAAACGATTCTTATTACTGTATACTAAGATAGGTAGGTACCTACCAACTACCACAAAATTATTGATAAACAAACGACATTGACTTGACAAGATTAGATCCAAGGTCGTCTGGTCTATAAGTGGGTAGGTTATGTACTAAAGAAAAGTTTGGTTATGTGATTTTCCAAGGCAGAAAAAATACAACGGTGAATTGGACCCTTGACATCTTCCTGGATCATGTTAGAATAATATAATGAAATTTACCTACCATCAATTTCAGCCATTGCGAAAAACGTCCTCGGTATATTTTGATACAATTTGGAATTATAGGTACGATTTATTTAGGGGTTAACTGACCAAAGTGTTATGAAATTAAAATGAAGACACATAATATCCATCGAAAAAGTCACAAAATCAGACACAGATACACACTTCAGACAAAATCACTAGTTTTAACCAAAAAAACAATTAATTGTTACTATCAGCCATTCAACCCAAGCATGGACATTTTGACATGACATAACTGAAGACTAAACGGCTGATACGCCATCTGTCGATTTTACAAGCTACCTTCTAGCAAGTTATATTTAAAAATGTATACGTCCTCGCTTAGCGCGCGCAAAGAATCCATAGATTTCGATGCCTATAGATGGTGCATACTGGTGTATTAGATCTAATTCTTATTAGTACAGACATTGTAGGAGAGAGGTCAGTAATCCATATTACTATATTTATGACAATGACATTCACGATCAAACAAAGATCACCTTCAAACCTTTGAACCCCTGAAAGACATATTAACCTTTGAATAACATTATTAGTTGTTTTTTATTTTAGTTGTATTATATTATATGTAAGTAACAGTTGCGATTATAATCCATTTAAAGAAGGTTAAATAAACATGAAAAAAAACATTGAATACGAGTCGTAGTACAAATATATAATCAAACAATGATATTATATGTAAATAATAATAATAATAAATCTTTATTTCAGACGTTGTAATCAAAGCTTTAAGCCGTAGTAGGGTAGATAAAACTGCTGCATACAACTTATGATCTCAACCTCAGAGTAGATAATATACTACTCTCAACTATCATATCAAACCTTAATCGACAAGAGAGTGATCTGAAGGAAAGAACTGGGTTGAAGGAAGAAATTACCGTAGGTTTGTTTTTTCTTGGTTTACGTAAAATGCAGTGGTTGCATACTGTCTGTTTACCGTACCTACCCTGTCTGTCTTTGTTTTTTACTTTTACTGCTTAGCCGGACTAAAGTGGATGGCGACG
This sequence comes from Falcaria lacertinaria, assembly GCA_951449985.1. Classification (NCBI taxonomy): domain Eukaryota; kingdom Metazoa; phylum Arthropoda; class Insecta; order Lepidoptera; family Drepanidae; genus Falcaria; species Falcaria lacertinaria. The sequence continues at coordinate 5,078,404 of OX602120.1, read as the reverse complement.
CCATTTTACCTACTAATAATTTCAACCATTAGAAAACTGTTTGAATTCTGATGACTGGCCTGCAAATTAAGTATATGAAAACGTTGTGGTTATGTACTCTGTGGTACATACCCCGCACATGAGAAAGGGATAGCAAGACTTTTAGAACTGTCAAATTAGTTATGTTTAATAATATAGCACAACAGAATCGACACCACTGTAAACGTTCTAGCTTAAGTTATTATTCCGACGTAGTGTTTTTGCGATAGCGATAGTCCTATCGAAACTATCGAGTTTTCACGATAGTATCGATTTATAAAAATAAGTAATACTATTGCTAAAGATCAATCGTATCGATACCATCATTACAAACACTATCGATATTATTGCCCTAACGATAGTCGAACATAATAATATAGTATTGCTTGCTCATAAGATGCAATATAGCCGGTGATTAGGTACATGGTTCATCTATCACGTCATCATTCATATTTTACATACGCAGTTCATACCTACATATTTATTTTACTAGATTGTCCGTGTTACCGACCGGTGTCATTTTATTCCCAGTCGATAGTATCGTAAACACGTCGATAGTTACTAAAGCAAAACTATCGATACTCGAACCGCGACGATACATCGTAGAAAGTATCGTCAATTTTGACGCGATACTATCGGTGGTATCGTATTTCGATAGAATAGATAGTATCTAAAAAGTTCAATAGTATAGCCCTATTTTGAATATCAATAGTATTGCAGGCTATTGATATTTTCTATTCGCGCAATCGACTATTTCTCAAAGTTATATATCGACAGCAAAATTATCGCTATTGCAAGAACACTATTCAGAGATTTATACTTTTCTCAGGTATACATGATGGAATCAACGTTGTAGGTGATGACTTATATTATGATAACCAAATGTAATATAGAGTTATGAATAAGAATAAAAACTGTTAAGTAATTACACATTCATTTATTAATCTGAATTTAATACTGTATTACATAGAAGAAATGCACTTTTCAGAAACATTCAGAAGACTTCCCTTTGGGACAGTTTGAGGAGCTGCCTCGCTCCATAATATTTAAATGAGTAAATACAAACTATGTCATTCGTAGTTGTATAGAATCAGTATTTTATGAAGATCTGCATTGCCACATACTTAAAAATCTATGTATATTTTTCACCAACTCACAATTTTCGTAAATAAACTCTTAATAGTTATGCATGAAAAAATTACCTTGCCTACGTTATCAGCTGAATAAATAAAAATTTTGCAAATTATCAACAAATAATATACTGTACAAGTTGAGTGTTTCTACTGCCGCTGTCTAATTTGTCAACAACATTTTCCATCACAATAAAGGAAATGAGAAATCAATGAACAAAAACAAATAACATCTTTATCAATTCGGTGACCGCATAGAAAGGCGTTTTGACACATATCCAACATAGTGAATATTAATAAAATATTTGGGAAACATACGGCAAGAGAGAAGAAAATACTACCAATATAAATACAGACATCTTAATTCATTCAGTCAAAGTGGAACATGTACAAAATATTTATCAATAAGAAATAATCAGTCTTGTTTAGAGAAAACGTTTTGCCAAAACGTGATACATACACACGTCTCGATATTGTTGTCACAATACAATACATTATGTCAGATATGATGTCATCCCTTCTCTTGGACGTAACTAGTATATAAATCGCCTGCTACGCTACTTAGTGTTATTATCACAGTTGTTTAGTAGAGGTGGGTGCAGTACTTTGTACATAATACAGGAGCTACCTGCGATCCGCGATCATACTCGACATAACACACTCGCCGATCTTATACGCACATGTACCTATTAGGCTGGCCGTCCTACCCTTTCCCCCACGAGTCCCCTTTACAGACAAAGGAGACTTCAGAATTATAAATACTGAGTAATAAACTACCACTTCCACAGACAGGCCAGCTTCAGATATCATCTTTGAGACGATGTTAAGCACATATATTTCCGTCTTTCTCTTAAAATGTACACAATAACAAGCAAATCTCACATATCGCGTCACAAATGCGAGACTCACAAACACGTTGTTCACCCCTAATCCGTTCATTAGACCGTTGCTCTAACACAACTTTTTTGAGATGTACCGTAAATCCGGGAATCTTATATAGATAATAATGTTTACGTCCCATTCGACTGGTTTAATTTCGTCACCTAATAATGGTTAACTGAAAACTAAATTGAATAACAATAAATTATTAAATCTTACACCTATCATAGTATATATCTGTGAACGACTTGCGAGCTTTGTAGTCACATTCTTGAAATTCGTTCAAATAGTCAAAAAATATACTTTGTCTAGTAAACACGTTCCATACGTAGGGAGTGTTCTTATGTATTAATAACAATTGACCAACGCAACGACAGGTTCATAGTAATGAAATATCACAGACTTTCCAAATCTTTGGACAGCAACGGGTACACCAGAGCATATGATATAATAATTGCTTCAATTTAATTTGTACCTATTGTCATCCTTATTGTAATCTTTTTAGAACCCGTTTACCTACAAAGAAATTCCAGTTACCAGAAGAAATTATCTGAAATTATGTCACTTTTAAATAATACAAATTAGACGAACTCGCTTATTTAGCTAAGAAACGAAAGTAACATCTGTGTATTTACCACGTTCAAAATACTATCATCCTAAGTTAAATGCATGTTATTTACACACTTTCTACATTGTTGATAATGATAAACTGAGTTTTACATTCAAAGCCCAAACTTGTCGAATAACTCATTGACGGAGCCGACTCTTACACATAAATATTCCATTATTAAATACAAAGATCTAATCTTTAATAAAAAAATAACCTTGAAATCAGTGACTTGAAATGTCATTGACATCACTTTACATAAGAAAAATATTCACAATTTTATCTGGCAATACAGATTGATATTATGAAGTATATCGAAGCATTCTATTCAATGCGTTTAAGTATTAATTTTCTAATACTAAGTTGTCCCACTGTTTCACTGGATACAATCAATCTTTAACAATAAAATAATTTATATAAAATATTTCAGATAATTTCTGATATATTTTAAACTCTCCTAAAATTTCTCTCATCTTCTAATGTTTCGTGCATTTCGTACATCATACAGACATTTAAAAATACGAAAGGCACCCGGGATTACACATGAGGGTACCCACACAGACTACTCTAACAAATATAATGATTATATCTAAAAGTGGAACGACCAATTTATTCATTGTTATGATCAATCCACCAAATATTGGAAAATCATATTCTCTAGTGGCCACACAGTACTGAACCAATCACCTGAGTAAAGAATATCTTTTACCGTAAATCAGGCGCTTGCAATTTCTACTCTAAACACAATTTCCTTTCTAGGTTAACAAAAAAAATATACTGGGCTTGAACAGAGATTTTGAAAATAAACATTACATCAAGTAGTATTTTGACACTGTAAAAATCGTGAAAATCTGGCCACTAGAGAATATCGCCTAAATCTAACACACATTATATTCATTAATTCAAATTGATCTGAAAGAGAATTCGAAACATTTCAGCAGTTGATAGTGACACATAACAACAATGATTATTACCACATTTTTCAAGTTATTTCTAACATTGTACTGGTAAATCAAAAGTACCTATCATCTTTTCCGAAATGTTAGGCATAAAGTAAATTATGCATTTTTGTAAGCCTTCAATCAGATCTCGCAAAATTATCTAAAATACAAAATAATGATCCTAGTTGTTGAATAAACTAAACCATTCCTCTGAGAAAACTATGTAATCTGCAAATTTATCTAAGTACAATACGTGATTAAAATGTAAAGTATACATGTATTTTCTTTAAATAGAAGAGCTGAAAGGAATAATATTTTGAGGAATCAAGTTAATCCACGTACCACACCAATTCAAGTGAATAAGTTATGAAAATAAAGGAGGGTGTGTGTTGTGGAGTTACTGCTGCACCGGGGCCGCGTAGAGCAGCGGACCGGGCGGCAAGTGGTAGGGCACGCCGCCGCCAACCGCCGCCTGGTAGCCGCACGGGCCCGACCCACCCACGCCGCCTCCGTAGAACTTGCCACCTGCGCACACCAAACACTCTTCACTACTCATTCCATAATACTCACGGGAGCATTTTTAATTTTTATTCCAGACCTTTTTTGATTCCCAAACCCACGATTTGAGACGAATCTAACTACCTCCCAATATACAAGGCAGTCATGTAAAATGTTGGATATGATTATAACTAATTAGTTACCAAGCATCTCCTGATGATGAGGGTGCATCTGGGGGTAGTGCGGGGGAGTAGCGAAGTGCGGCGGCGGCGATCCGTAAGACGATCCCGACCCACTCGTCTTGTTGGCATTAGCATTGTTATTGCGGTACTGCTGCTGTCCGCCGTTTCGTGAATCTAAGCAATAGATTATTACTTTTATTATTTAATTTATAAAAATAAAATACCTTTTGATCATAGCTAGCAGAAGTTAAATGTTTGTTGTAGAATAAACACATGCAATTTAGCTTTTATATATAAAAAAATAACCAAACCTAACTCACTGTTGTATGTACGTTGACCATATCCATTTTGGTTATTGTACCCATTTTGGTATCCATTATTGTATCCCCCCTGGTAACTGCCCATAGACTCAAAGACATTGGGGCTGGGGAAGGGAACTTGTTTCTGGTAGTTGTTCTGTCTGAAGCCCTGATTATTTCCTTGGTTTTGGTTGGAGAATCGCGGAGCTTGCTGGTTCACGTTACGGTTCTGGTAAGTGTTTTGATTTTCATCAGGGTTAGCATTAGCCATCTTATTGTTCCACTGGTTGCTTTGTTGACGTGGGGAGCTGGATCCACTATTGTTCTCTTTACGTTGCTGCCAACGATTGCGCCCTGCAAACATATCATGATATATTATACAGATTACAAAAAATGCATTGAAAAATACGCAATATATGGAGATATTTTATCATAATTTATTACCAGAATTGCCATTAGAGTTTCGGGCCATGTCATTCAATTTGTTAGGGGGGTTTTGACCAGTTTCACGAAGTACAGCGAGTAAGGCGCGAGCCTGGCGAGCATCGCCACTTGTGAAGTAGGTGTATGCTGTTCCAGACTGCTGACAACGACCAGTACGACCTAGAAACAAAAAAACAATATATGAGAACAAATTGTAATTATTATGACATTTTTATTATAATTAACTTAACACATACCAATCCTGTGAATGTAATCTTCAGATGAGTTAGGGTAATCAAAGTTGACAACGAATTTGACATCCTCTACGTCGAGCCCACGTGCAGCGACATCAGTGGCGATGAGGATAGTGGTGGCGCCGTTTCTGAACTCAGTCAGCACCGCGTCACGTTCTGGCTGCGACTTGTCTCCATGAATAGCCAGCGCCTTGTGTCCCATGCGTCGCACAGCACGAGCAATATCATCAACCTAAAAACCATTTACTTACAATGACATATATAACAAATGCAGAAAGCATAGCCAATTCATATCAGATATAATCTATACCTTTTTCTTGGTCTCCACAAATACAATGACTTTATTTTCTCTTTCAGATGAAATCTCCTTGAGCAGATTAGTCAGCTTGAGTTCCTTCTCATGCTCTTCACAAACTTCAATAATTTGCTTGATGTTGTTATTTGCTGAAAGGTTCAATGAACCAATGTTTACTTTGATGTAATCATTCAAAAAATCTTCAGCCAATGCTTGGATTTCTTTTGGCCAAGTGGCAGACCACATCAAAACTTGTCGATCTGGACGGATCTGCTCAATAATCTTTCTAATCTGGGGTTCAAAGCCCATATCCAGCATCCTGTCAGCTTCATCCAAGACCAAATAAGTGCAACGTCGCAAGTTTGTAGTCCCGCGCTCCAAAAAGTCAATCAATCTTCCAGGTGTGGCAATCACAATCTCAACTCCTCTTTCTAAATCTCTTGCTTGAGGTCCCTTAGGGGAGCCACCAAACAAGCAGGTATTTCTAATGCAGCCCCTTGCACTGTAGGCTTGAGCAACAGACTGTATCTGCTGTGCTAACTCCCTAGTTGGTGCCAGTATCAGTGCAATGGGCCCATCACCACGCTGAATGCGTTGTTGATGGACAATGTGTACAGCAGCAGGCAGCATGTAGGCAAGAGTTTTACCAGATCCAGTTGAAGCAATCCCAACCATATCGCGACCAGACAATGCAATGGGCCACCCTTGAGCTTGTATACCTGTAGGTTCAACCCAGCCTTGTTCCTTTATTGTATTCAAGATATGATCAGGGAAATTGCCTTCATCAAATATTTGGTTCGGGCGAGGGACATTATTTCCACTAACTGTTATTTCCTTGGTGGAACGGAACAATTCCACATCATCATCAGAGCGTCCTTCAACATTAGCATGAGGTTTATAAAAATCTTTCTCAATTGGCTCAAGATTTGCTAAGTCCCATGTTGGTTTGACTAATGTGTCCCCTGGATGCTTAGCTTTCATGCTCTGAAGCTTACGGCCATTAAATTCCATTGGCTGTTGGCCATTGTTAAGGCCAGGGCTGTAAGCTTTCTTTGGTATATAGTTTTGCTGGCCATTCTGCAGACCATTTTGGTTGTTAAAATTCTTGGGACCATAATTGTTCTTATGGAAATTTGGTTGCTTCGGTCCCCCAAATTCACTTTTATTGTAATATTGCATGTTGCCCCCTGAAGGTCCCTTTTCACCTTCATAGTCATTTCTCTTTTGTTGCTGTTGTTGGTTGAAGTTGTTCCTGGGCCTATATTCCTTTGGCCCACCAAAATCACTTTGACTTCCATCATTCTTATGATTGTTGAAATCATTCCTCATTCCATTAAAATCATTTCTGGGGCGAAAGTTATTTTTATTGCCCATGTTATTTCTTGGACCGAAGTTTTTTGGTCCCCCAAAATCAGGGAGGCCATTGAAGAATGGAATCTTACCGAATTGCTCATTCCGGTCTGCTCGAGGTCTGAAACTGGGATTATTTAAAACAACAGAGTAATTTCAAAACTTATGCCCTATTATTCACAGGAATAATAGGGCTAAGGCTGCATGAGGGTCTGATGGATAAAGATGAGATCATTAAATATTACCCTTTATCTAGTTAGACAAAACATGTAGTTTCTACAAATGTCAGTGTCCATGTTAGTTTTTTTTTTTTACAAAAAAAGTACCTTTCAATTTATTTACGAAGCCAAACAAAAGAGAAAGCAAAACGGAAATATTCTATGAGGTCACTGATCAGAGTAGGTGCTTTTACCTAAGTCTAGGTACGCAAGTAGACATTTAAATATACAGCAAGGAAAATGGCAAATTATTTCAACATTCAGTCAGTCGTGGGTTATATAATCAACAACAATTTTAGGCAAGGCCCAGTCAGGAAGTATTGATTTTTACGGCGACCATTATCAGCTGCTCAGCTGAGCAGAATGCACTTCACAAAATGGCCGCTGTGACCTACCAAACCAGGTAGGTAGGTAGGTGAGTATCAAAATAATCTTAGAATTAGCATGCAAAATATAACAAAATGAAGTTACTACATGATTTCCTTACATCGGATGTTGGTTGTGGAACCCGTTGTACTGCATTCTGATGCTTTAGGATCGTTAAGATGTTACACGATGTTGTACGCTCGAGTTGGTATCTGGAACAATGTGACGAAATATCGTAACTTTGTAAACTTCAGTTATTTATTACTCTTTGATATTTAAACGACTACAAAACATATACGTACCTCTCGTAAGAGAGAATTTAGATTTTTTTATTGATTTGTCATTCACTGTGCGACCTTTCACAGACCCGGCGAACGAACAACTCAAAACTCAGCTCGATCGATAATGGATTGGATTGGTTGGTCAGCGCATAACCGGAAACGGATGTAGGTAGTGTGACCAGATTTAAATTGATGATCGTGCTAGTAGGATTAAGTAAAAATCTTGAAACAATTAACAGAAAACCTCCTTTGACGGGTAGTACTTATATGCATAATGTATAAAAAATTTAACATGCAAAAACTTTTTGGAGATACCATTTAATCCATCTTACTGCCTTTTTGATGGGACAGGATTTTATTTCGCTGCACAATACTCAATATAGCACACATCCCACACATCATACGATTCGACTGTCTATCAACTTCTACAATATGGGATATTTATTCTTCCGCGACGACACCGTCCTATAGGATGGAGGGCTAAAAAGGTGGTGAAGATCATAGAAGACATGTCTACATGATTAACAACAAAATTTCTGAAGAGTTAATTATTGTTTTAAGCGGGCTACACTCGTTCAGTTTTAACTGCACAGTTTTAACTGTACAGTCAAACTGTGCAGTTATAACTGATGCCCCTAGTGTCTACACACGTTCAGTTTAGATCGTCAGTACAACTGCACAGTTGTCAGTTTTGCCTACACACCTTCAGTTTTAACTGCACAGTTCGACAGTACAGTTATAACTGTGCAGTTAAAACTGAAGATGTGTAGCACGCTTTAAATTTTTGATTAGCTTAAATAATTCCATTATGTTTACAACTAGACTAAAATCTGGCGGGCCCTAAATAAATAAACTAAGACGGCAAGATCCTACGAAATCTGGTCACACTGAACGGATGTAGAGAAACTTTTTTTCACTTTCTATGAATATGGATACAAGTATTTTGCGAACGATTCAAAATGGTAATCTTCAAACTCTTACTTCCCTTTATTTTTAGCTGAAATATAGTAGCGTGCCTGCTATGATTTATTTCACGTAGACTAAGCTTTCTAAAATGTAGTCTATTGTACTCTGTGTAGAAAACTTGACGATCTATAAACTCAATCTGTAAGTTTGGTAAGTTCCGGTAGTCTAGCGTAGCGGTTGTATTCTCTTGGATAGGTAGGCGCTTTGATTATAAAGGGTAGGTGTTACAAATAGATTCTGTACATTCAATTATTCAACTGTCCCTTATATGATTATCTTCCATTATATAATATCCTTATTAAATTTAGAGCTCCTTTTTCCTGTGATCTATCATCTGTCCTATCATTGTATAACAAAGTATATATATCTAATGAAGTTTTTAGTATATCACAATTTAAATATAATTATTTACTCATCCCTCCTCCTTCCTTCCTATTATGTATTATTATATGTTGCCAAATGTCTCTATTATGATGCAAGACATAGTTTTGAGGAATTTTATAGTTCCTCATATTCGACATTGGCAAAAATAGTCCTTGAAAAGGATTTATTGCCATAGCGGAAAGGGAAGAAGAAGAACATATTTTGAATATTTTTAGAGTGTATTTATGTCTCTGAGTTCCGTACCTTAAAAGGAACCCTTATAGGATAACTTTGTTGTCCGTCTGTCTGTCTGTCAAACAAAGTAAAGGAAAAATTCTGAAAACCGCAATTAAGTGGATTTTTTTTAATGCGAATTTACCAAAATTATTCCTGAATCGCGCTGTTGAGTGTTACTGACAAATAATGACCTCATTTGAAGTTCGCCTACTTTTAACCTTACCTACAAGTGTGTACGGAACCCGTCGGTGCGTGAGTCGGACTCGTACTTGGCCAGTTTTTTTTGGAGGGAACTCAATGTTTGAACCCAAGGCAGTAATTTTTTCCATTTTGTCTGTCTGTTTCTTGGCCGCGCATCACGCCGAAACTACTAAATGGATTCAAATGAAACTCGGCACAATTTGAGTTCATACTACGAGGTATAACATAGGATACTTTTTATCCCGAAATTCAGCACGCTTCTCTTGGAATAGGGGATTAAAGTAAAAATGTGTACTTGGCTCTAACTCTGAAACGACTGGACCGGTTTGAACGGGACTTTCACCGGTAGATAGCTGATTGTACTGGGCGTAACTTGGCTAATTTTATTTTGGAAAAATAATTAGGGTTCCGCGCAGCAATTAAAAAACCATGAAATGGTGAACAAAATCCGAACGGCTAGACCGATTTGACCAAGACTTTCACTGGCAGGTAGCTGATGCTATAAGACCTAACTTAAGTACATTTTTCTTGGATAATGAGAGTTGCGCGCAAAAAATAAACCCCATGAAACAAAAAATCCAATCGTACGAAGTCACGGGCACAGCTACTGAAATATAAAAATACAGAATATTTTAGTAGTTCTGTTATCGAGAGGTGACACAGCACAATCATAACATTATTATACACTAGCTGCCCGCCCCGGCTTCGCACGGGTAGACATTAGTTTCGGAGCATAGACATTTATCAAATATTTTGTCTACCCGAGCGAAGCCGGGGCGGGCAGCTAGCATAATATATAGCCTATGTTACTCAGTGATGATGTAGCTTTCTAATGTTTTTTTTTTTTATTAAAATCGGTCCAGTACTTTTTGAGTTTATTCGTTACATACAAAAATACAAATCTTTCCTCTTTATAATATTAGTGTAGATTTATAATTATAATATATGTAATATTATTATACTATATTATATTATATTATATTATATATTTTTTATATTTATTGACACAAAACAGATTAAACTATTTCCAAAAACATATCTTAACCTACCTACTTATAGATAAAAGATCTGACCCAAACCGGAATCATGCGGTAGCGTGCCAAGAATGCTGGCAGCATTGCCACGCTGGATAGCAATGCTGATTCTCTGAGCGAGATATGTTCCAGCACGCCTGTCACGGGAGGCCTCAACCAGCCGACGTGAGACCTCCTTGAAAAGCTGAAGAGCATCCGGGCCCCAGGGACCCAGAGTTTCAACCGCAAATGCAGAAAATACGTGCCCTGGACCAAGACATGCATATTTCCGGCGCTTGAGGCACTCCTGCTGAGCAGCAGCGGCGCCGGCCGCCACCGAGGTGCCAGGGAGATGAGACGGAGCCAGGGTATCGACACAAGTTGCATCCCACACCAGGGGCCGACCCAATCTCCATGGCACCAACGACATGCCATCCGGCCTCCGGCCATATTACTTTATTATTATATATTATATTATATTATATTATATTATATTATATTATATTATATTATATTATATTATATTATATTATATTATATTATATTATATTATATTATATTATATTATATTATATTATATTATATATATATAGTGTAGATGTAGAAGTGTAGATTATGAATTTGATTAAAATAACAACCATATAAAAAAATGAAACAAAAATACTAATTAATGCAGTTTTAATGGAATAGGCAATAATATGTCTTATAAATTAATACATAATTCAAAAAGTTTAAGCTTAATCTTATTTATATCAGTATAGTCCCTTATTTCGTTAGGTAACTTGATGTACAGTCTTGGAGCGAATGCAGTGTTTTGGAAGGGGTTAAGTGGAGTTAGTGGAGTTTATCACAGCGAGACGCTGACTTTTGAACAATAACAATTATAATATGTGTGACCAATTTAAATTTAGCAAGGTTACAGGAGTATATCACTTAGAATCAGGAGAAGAAGATGAATGTTGTCTCGGTTGCGGTTGTATTCTTTTGGCTCTGTCTGACCTGACCGTATCGTAGTTCTCTGCCGTAGAGTCCGTAGACCCTTAGAAAGAGGCATAGATATTACAATGAGGACTTACGTAGACCGCAGTCCTTAGCTAGGTTAGGTTGGGTCATAGATAATACACTTACATGCTTAGACAAAGTACCTATGTCTAAGCTTACATGGGACGGGTTAGGTTGTCTACACCTAAGAATAAGTACTTACGCTAGTCCTTATTCTTAGGTTTGCAGTGTTTGCACAGAGTACCACAGAGTACATAACCACTCAAATAAAACGTAGTGGTTATGTATTCTGTGGAATACAACCCGATACAAGTAATACAACCGCAAGTACCGCAACGATTATTATGTACTCTGTGCTTGCGGTTGTATATTCTCTTGACTCTGTGATAAAGATACTCTGTGATACACCAAGATAATACAACCGCTACGATCATACGGTGTACTCACAAAGTACTTAGTTTTAATGTGGTTTTAATAAACATAGTGATTATGTACTCTGTGTTAATAAAATGTTGTTGTGAAGAAATGTTGAGATAAAAAATATACTTTATTTATTTATCTAATTTTCAATTTAATAATTATCTACTGCATCACTCATATTTAGTCTTATTTGGCAAGATTTGCGTCACCTTAGGCTGTGCAAAATTCTATTGATTTTTTAGTGTTCCAAGCTCCAAGTCATCATCCTACTATAAAAATGGAGCAAGAAGTTTTGCTTGATCTCGGTGATACCACGACAGATAAATTATATCCAGCGTTATTTCAGTGTTTTACTATAATATTATGTGGGTGAGTATTTATTGCCTTGTCTGTAATTTAGCTGAATAGACAGATGTTAAAATATCTGTAATAGATCTTAAAATACAGGATACTCTGAGGACTCTTCCTCAGAGTATCCTGTATGATATGATCCTCTTATAATTGCTTATTGATTACTGATTGTCATACAAGCAGGGTGATGTATATTAACAGATAACTTTGCTTTCTAGATATGTAGCAGGTCGTGTAAACATAGTCACTGAAACTGAATCAAAGGGCATAGCAACATTTGTGGGAACATTTGCACTACCTTCTCTCATATTCTTATCAATGGCTCGTCTGGACTTCAGTGCTGTTAACTGGGCATTTCTTGTTGCAATATTACTGGCTAAAGGGATTGTATTCTTTGGTGTCATCATTATTACCCTTTTTATCTCAAAGCCTATAAATCTAGGAAGAGCTGGCATATTTGCAATATTTTGTACACAAAGCAATGATTTTGCACTAGGATACCCTATCAGTAAGTTAATATTTTATGTATTAAATTAATCTAAAGTACAATAAAGTGTATTACTTGTGTGGTACAGCTGTGGAATCTTAATACTGTAAAATAGATTAAAATATTAAACTAGCTGTTATATCCAATTTAATTTAGTTTCAACCTTGACTTGTATTTGAGTAACTTGTTGACCTTCATAAGTAATGGTTTCAGAACTTAGAGCCAGATCTGATTATTTTTTAATATATAATCTATACATCTATTCACATGAATAAAATTGAAGTGTCTGTTTGTAATGTCGAAATAACAGCTTTTTTCGAAATGCATATGAAAGTAAACATGCTTCTAATGGCAAATGAACATTTAAATTTTTTTTGTCTGTCTGATTGTTTGGGGTAATCTCCGAAACGGCTGGACCGATTTGTACGAGACTTTCACTGGTAGATAGCTAATTTTACTGGGCATAAAATAGGCTACTTTAATTTTGGAAAAATAATTAGGTTTCCGCTCGATGAATAAAAAACCATAAAATTGTGAACAAAATCCGAACAGCTGGACCGATTTGAAAGAGACCTTCACTGGTAGATAGCTGATTTTACTGGGCGTAACATGGGATACTTTAATTTTGTAAAAATAAGGAATTTCCGCACTAAGAATAAAAGACCATAAAATAGTAAACAAAATCCGAACGGGTGCACTGATTGGAAAGAGACTCACTGGTAGATAGCTGATTTTACTGGGCGTACCATAGGCTACTTTAATTTTGGAAAAATAATTTAGGTTCCGCACAACGAATAAAATACCATAAAATTCTGAACAAAATCCGAACGGGTGCACTGATTAGAAAGAGACTTTCACTGGTAGATAGCTGATTTCACTGGGCGTAACTTAGGCATAATTTATTTTGGATAAATAATTATGGTATGGTGCAACAAAAATGAAACTCTCAACAAAATTAATTCCACGCATACGAAGTCGCGGGCACAGCTAGTATCTTCTTTAAGGGTCGACAAAGCGCGAGTGATACCCCTGGTGGTGCAAGCGTCCATAGGCTACGGTGACCGTTTACCATCATGTGGGCCGTGTGCTAGTTTGCCACCTTAAAGGTATAAAAAATATATGTTTGTGTAACATGTGAGTGATTTATTCTTTATGCAATATATTATAAACTTAAAAAAATAAACTAAGGTAAAACAATAACAAAATAAAATTTCAAAAAAAGTATCTCATATATATACAATTCTGTCACATTTTTTTGTAACAAAACTCCTCCAATATGGCTTGATCAATATTTGTTCTTTTGGTGTATTTGGTATGTCTGAGAATAGGATGTAAACTATTTTTCATAACCTTTAGTGATAAGTGTGGTCCACCCCAATAGTTTGATTTTGTTGATCAAAACTTAATTGATATGGCAAAACCTTTGGGTGAAACTATGTTTGCCGGATCAGCTAGTATAATATATAAATAAATTTCACAAGTTAGATTGGTGTTTCACAAATGCAAATGGGGTTGTCATTCTGGTTCCAACTTGCTATAATAAGTACCAATTTACATAAACTGGTTTGCCTTGATGTCAGATATTTGCTTCTTATCTTTTCAGTAAATGCAATATATGATAAAACTCATCCAGAATATGCTCTTTATCTATATTTGATGGCGCCTATTTCACTTGCGATTTTGAACCCTGTTGCATTCATATTAATGGAGATTAACAAACAAAAGGAGTCCAGCCAAGCCATAACATCAAGTGATACAAACAGTGGTTTGTATAAAATTAAGTTATTGAAGCAAATAGCTACAGGAATTGCATTCAATCCAATTTTAGTCATGACTGTTTTGGGAATTATTGGCAACATTGTATTCAAACATCATCTATCTATATATATAGAGGGACTATTGGAGGTTTGTATAACTACTTGTAATTGTTTATATTAAGGAATATTACATAGATATTGTTTAAAAGGACTTGGCATGATCATTAATTTGTATGTGTAATAATAAGCTACATGTGAAACAAAGCCTACAAAAAAATATTTTTAATGTTGGTAATTTATGAATTTGGAACTAATATTTCATCCTCAAATAATTAATTTGTAACAAGGCATATTTCTTTTGTCTAGGTGTTTGGCCAGTCTTTTTCTGCGTCATCTCTCTTCCTGCTGGGATTACGGATGGTGGGACAAATACACCGGTTGAAGGGACCAGCCCTTGTGCTCCCATGTGTTCTGATTATGGTTAAAATGTATGTATATTTAACTTTACTATATTATTTGCCTGTCCGAAGCAACAGTCTAAATCATTTTGAATTGAGATTGTTTAAATTTTAGCTAATACCAATGTATTCTGCTCATATAGGTTCATGAATAAATGCTTAAGACAATGTCAGTTGTTCCTGTTTTAATAAAATACATAACATTAATTGACTGATATAATGGTCAATTCAGAATGTCAATGTCATTCTTCTGTGATTATAATATCATAATATGATCACCGTTAAATAATATCAAGCATAATATTATCTACTCTGAGATAATATGTTCATTCAATGCGGACTTATTTTCGGCACATGGTTGAAAGTATTGCGTAGTATTCTTAACAGAAATGTTTCTGTATAATAATGCCTAATGGATATATTTGTTATTTTCGGTTACTTAAAAAAACCCTTATAGGATCACTTTGTTGTCTGTCGGTCTGTCAAGACCTTTTTTCTCAAGAACGCGTGGAGTTATAAGTTGAAATTAATATCAAATACCCGGGTCTATGCTCTCTTTCAACTGTGAAAATATCAAACCTGTAAGTCAATATAAAGAAAACATATGACCGTTTATGTCGCAAATTTTCGCATTTGATTTCACAAGGGAATCAAAACCTATAGGGTACTTCCCGTTGACATAGAATCATGAAATTTGGCAAGAAGCAGTGTCTTACAGCACAAGTAAAGGAAAAATTCTGAAAACCGTAAATATATAATTTAATTTAAAAAAAAAAATACTAAAAAAAAAACGAATAATGACGTCATTTGAAGTTTGCCTACTTTTAACTTGCCTACATGTGTGTACGGAACCCTCGGTGCGCGAGTCCGACTCGCACTTGGCGTATTATTTTTTTGGATTGAACTTCGGAATTGAAACTAGGACTGTAAAACGTCCCAATCCAAACGCGTTAGTTGTGAATATAACTTGACCTTCATATTGTTTGAATATTTTTCAGGATAGTTCTGCCAGTAGTGATGCGAGAAAGCGTGAGCGCGCTCCAGGCGGGCGTCAACGACACAGACACGCTGTCGTTGTCGACGTACGCGTTCTTGTACGGAACTGTACCCACCGCGCCCGCAGTCTTCGTATTTTCTAATCTCTACCAATTGGAAATGGACTTGGTTAGTTTATTATTATTTTCTTTCGAGTAGATTACCGTACTGTCATCGACTTAAAGTTAAATGTCTCTTGTTATTACGCGCCCTTTAATTATATGATATAGCCTCAAATTCTTTCATCTCGGTCGCTAAGCCGCCCGTAGATGGCTTGATAGCTATAACTGTACTATTCGCATATTCGTGAAGTAGGTGAAGATTAAAATTAAGCAGAAACTAATACACGAGTCTTCTTTTGCAAATGGCATGAAGTACCAAGTTTCGTAATTCGATCATCCAATATCATAATACCGACTTAATAACCAAAATAATTAGGAAAATTTCAATGTCATCGCATAATGTTATATCAATCTTTAAGTAGGACTTGTATCTCCTCTATTATAAATGTTTATTCTTTTTACAATGTTTAGCTGACTCCTGTTTCTAATGTAAATAACCTTTAATGAAATATGGAGAAGTAACGCCCACCCTTTTATATCAGATGGCGTCGTCGATGGTGATCTGTACGTTCCTGTCGGCCCCAATAATGTTCTTGTCCGCCCAAGCGATCTCCTTCACCGAGGACTACCGCGAACAGCTGCAGCGATTCGGCTTCGACTTGTCCATTGTCGCCGTGGTCGCCGCGCTGTGGCCGCTGCTTGTTTTTATCATCACCAAGAAGTACAAGCGGATGCCACACAGGCTCAC
The DNA here is from genome assembly GCA_951449985.1 of Falcaria lacertinaria. Taxonomy (NCBI): domain Eukaryota; kingdom Metazoa; phylum Arthropoda; class Insecta; order Lepidoptera; family Drepanidae; genus Falcaria; species Falcaria lacertinaria. Next base: position 5,061,563 of record OX602120.1, on the reverse strand, counting down.
CATGTGCTTGATGGCATCACAGGTACTGACTTGCGGTCATATAGGGTGCAGTGGAGGAAAATGCTTGACATTGCTTGACGAACATTTTGACGTTTCATTGCCCACTTATTTTTTACCCAACTGCCCCTGACGATTGGTATGACAATACCGTTGGTCTGGTCTAGTGCTTATTGGTAGTAGATCTGATGCCGCTGCGGGTTCTATTCCAGCCAGAGCAAACATTAATGTATTAAACAAAATGTTTTTGTAATGTATTTACGAAAAACTCAACTGAATGGACAACTAGAACCAGGTGCAACAGCTTGTTAAACTTTTAACTAAACATCTGAGAAAAATATTACCGACCGTCTTTTTACCCATAACATAAGCTTCACTTAGCTTGGGACCAGTGCCGGTAGCAGGAACATTGTCGACAACGTATTCGAAAACGTAGCTCGCAAATTGTCAAAATTGACATACTAATTCTTAGTCCCACTTTTCACCGCCGCAGCGCTGTTCATTTTCCAATACAAAAATAGTCGAAGGCGATACGAAAACGTTGTCGACAATGTTCCTGCTACCGGCACTGAGATTCATATCAGCCATACCATCTCATTTTAATGGAAAAAACGACGGGAGGAGATCCCATTTCACGCTACCTCTCTTGATCTTTACGCTCAAGGTGTGATTAATCACTGTACCTACTTAAGTTTAGAAAAGACATTGGTACAGGCTGCTGCAGTTGAACTTGGACCTTCAACCACATGGCCGGCAAGGTCCCACTTTTCACCGCCGCAGCGCTGTTCATTTCCAATACAAAAATAGTCGAAGGCGATACGAAAACGTTGTCGACAATGTTCCTGCTACCGGCACAGATTGTGCCGTGTAATAATATAATATCCTTACATTAATATTATATTTTGTTACAGTTGCTATTAGCAGTGAGTGTGGTGATCGGCGGGCCGGTGGCGAAGACATCCGTGTGGTGGTTTTGGACCCTCCAGCAAGCTGTGCGCGTGTTCAGCATGTACTCGTGCTTACTCTGGACCTCCATGCTCTCAATCGGACTACTCATGCTACAGGTGAATACTAAACTCATTAAAGAATCAAAGTTTCCATGAAATTGTATCCTTGTTTGCAGTGACATTCAAGTTAATAAGTATTTCGGCTTTCGTGTGGAATATTTGAAATAGGTGTTTCAGCGTTTTTGATATATCACACCGAGCGGGAAAAAACCTTTAAAAATTCTGTCATGCATTTTGTATATGCATGTTGTCATGTAAATAAATTCAGCTGAATACAAAAAACATTCATTAACACGTGTGCAAATTTTCAAAATAATCGACCTTAAATCATTCTTCGCTTAAACGTCTGTAACTAAAACACATAAAATCGCGAATGCGACAGCCTCAATTGGTCGCCTGTCTTAAACTGGCAGCCTCGATTGGTTGACTGTCTTAAGTCGATCAATTGATGCAAGCAAAATTCAAATGTGCGCTAATAAGATAACATTAAATTTTGTGTACTATAGTATAAAACTAAAACGTAGAGCCTGCGCAGACGAGGAACTGCCCCCAGGTACTTTTTTGTCCATCGATATTTATATTTTATACAATTTATAAGAGATCTACTCTTCTAAATTGTATCGTATAACGCACACAAGGGACTAAAAGTACCCCGTACAGAAAGTCAAATTGTACAGTGGGGACAGTACCTCGTCTGTGCAGGCCCTAAAGCTAATAAAAAGCTTGTTAATCGGGCAATTGGTGCCAATTCTGTTGTTCAAAATTACTAAACTAAACTCATTTGACAGTTCTAAAGTTATTGCTATCCTTATTTAACCCCGTACATGAGAAAGGGATAGCAAGACTTTAAGAACTCAAATCAACTCAAGTCAAATTAGTTAAGTTTAGTAATTTAGTACAACAGAATTGGCACCATTGTATACTTATAGTATAGGTCCATCCATGTGTATTGTATTGTGTCAGAGCCGCGGTCCGTGTTTCGTGGTGAGGTTGTGGCCAGTGCTGGCGTTCGTGGCGTGGGGCGCGCCCGCCGTGATGGTGACCGTGCTGCTGCTCACCAAGAACTCCGGCGACCTCGATGTCAAGGCCACGGACGCTATACGACTCTGCTTACTCGTCTTCTGTATCACCGGTGACGACTCTATACTGTTTACAAGCTTTTATTTCACTTGCAATATATTCTGTTTGTTTAGGTCACATGCAAGCTGAAGTAGAACCACTTCCACTTATCCTTCGGAATTGGATTTTTACATGTTGATTCAGTTTCGATGACAATGCATTTTTATTGTAAGCATATCCTGATTCGCCATCTTGGAAGAGCTCTACATAAACGTACTCTTCCGGTCAACAGCACGTACACGTTTTTTTTTGTACGCATATTATTATGATGCCGGTTTAAAGTTTTGCTATGACATGGTTGCTGCACTCAGGATTGTGTCCTGAGACAGGGACTCTACAATGGTTAGGTTAGGTTAGCAGCACACACGTGAAATGCTACAAAATTTGTTATGGTAAAATAGTTTTTTTACTAGGGCCTACATTGAAATTGAGATTGGATTTGAAAAAAGAAATCTTATTTTATTTCATCAGACCTGCTCGATAGTGCTCGACACGTCACGAATGCTTCACGAAATTATTTCCGGCTTCTTGTATAGAAAGGCAAGTAGCTATATTTGCAAAGTAAAAAATATTCTAAATTCAATCCGTGAGTGTAAAGCGTTAAGTATTTGTTTATAATGTGGTTCTTCTTTTGTTGCCAGTGACAACCGGGTGTCTCATAGTGTACCTGCGGTTCCGCCGCCGCAGCGCACAATTCGTAGCGACCATTGACGAAGACAGCGCGGTGGAAGAGTCCACTAGTTTGGTCGACAACGCTGAACCAGAGTCCACCACACAGTCTCTTAAGTCCACTAACGGTAGCTTATTCTCTTTTTAAATGTTACATTGGTTACAAATTGACTTATTTTTTTATACCACCTTAGTGGCACACAAGCATTCGGCCCACCTGATGGTAAGCAGTCATCGTAGCCTATAGCCGCTAGCAATACCAGGGATATAATAATAATAATAATAATCTCTCGCCGAATCCAATCTCTGCAGGTGTAGGTTGTATTTGCAACCTTAATTACCGCAGAAACACAACACTACATCAAAGTAGTGTTATTTGACTGCAATCTTCTGTAAGGTGGAGGTACAGTCGCCAGCCGGGCAGCTCCAGTTTTAATGGGATACCCCACGGTAGATCCCAATTCGCCCTACCTCTCTTTTTTAAGCTCATGGTATGATAAAGCACTGCACTTAAGCTTAGAAAAACTCATTGGTACAGGCCAGGGTTTGAACTTGAGCCCATTAGGTGACAGGCCGTTGCGTCAACCACAAGGCTACCACGGCTAAAATTTAAAATACATTTTTATCAGTTTTAGTCTCGCCCGAAACTCGATCGACGAGTAGCATAACACTACACTAACATAAATGATTTTACTTATGAAAAGTGTAGCTTTACCCTTAAGTAATGGTTTGTATAGGTGGTGGCTACGGAACAATATCAGCCACACCATCGCCCAGCAAACAAACCAGCGGATGCTGTTCCAATGATCCCAACTGCGAGAGTGGCTTGTCCAACACGAATGACATCGAAGACATTAGCCACCACAAGTGAGTACTAGAATGTTTCAAGTTTCAAATGAAGATGTTCTGTCTGTTCTATGAATGTTGCACGTGTAATCGTAGCATAACTAGCATGTGTGATACCTGCCCGGGGCGGATAACGATGGTGTCAACCCAAGAATATTAATGCAAACGACAAAAAAGCAATGAAAACCACCCAGTTTCAAACTTCGTATATGAAGCTTACAAATTTGTCAAGTTCTCTGAAAGGAGTTATAATCAGCTGCTTTCTATACTATCTGTCTAGTATTTTAATCATATTTTATTCTCGGTCACCACCCATTCTGCTGACACCCGGGGCGCACCGCCCGTAGCTACGCCCCAGGGTGCCGGATATATTGATGGAATGTTAAATGTAGTGTGTGTGTGTAGAGAGTGTGCGTGTCACTCGTCGCACAAGAACCGGCGCGAGGCGGACGGGTGCGAGTACTTCAGCTCGCTGGAGCGCGCCGCCAGCCAACTGGGGCTGCTGCCCGCCGAGCAGACGCGCGGCCGCGGCTCGCAGCTGCTCAAACACACCGCCCTCATCATTGTCTACAGCCTCTTCATGTTCATTGTGAGTATACACATACACACCAAGCCATCTATGTATCAAGATATTGATGAATGTAAAATAAGCAGAAGTTTGCAAATTAAGAGTGAACTGGCACTCTACGCTCTTTGCTTACCCCGAAAGGAAATTGGCGAGATGATATATATCATGTGGGTATGTATGAAATTTAATTTTAAAAGATATTAAATCTTATTTGAAAGGAAATTTGGTTAATTTAGATTTATTAAGACAAAGCATAAATAAGTTGACCTAGATATGTAATACTTTGAGGAATTGTTCCTTGTGACTCAAGGAACAATATGATAGGTTGAGTATCTTACAGGGGTACACTAAAAAGGATTGTATGAAATGGAATCCCTAGAGCAGGCGTTCCTACAATTTTTAAGGTAATGCAACTCTTACCAAATCCCTTTTAGTCCATGGAACCCCACAAGTTCAATGAAATTTGTGGCAATTAAAATGTAAAATATTTTTTTTTATTGAACAACTTTCGACAACGTTTTCGTCATTCGAATACGTAACCTCTCAAATTGTCAAAATTGTCATACAATTTTTTGGTTCCCCTAACCAAAGTGGGTTCCACGGAACCCACTTCAGGAATCGCTGCCCCAGAGGATGTAAGTATTTTGATGGTGAATATAATATGAATGGTTAAATGAACATTCCAGGGTATCACCTACACGACTTGGGGCGCGTTGTCCAAGGACCAGAAGGGCGTATACATAGAGATAGAGTTCCTGGACATCGCGACCAACTACGGCCAGGCGCTCCTCATGTTCATACTGTTCGGCCTCGATCCTGAAGAGATCGCCATACCCATCGTCAGATACTTCAAGAACAAATGGTGAGTGTTGTATTATTACAAGCTTTTATTTAGTTTTACCTGTCTAGTGTGTGTCATCAAATCTTGCAAGTTAAATTTGACCCACTGCCCTTTGACTTTGAGACATTGTCCGATTGAGCTGAAAATCGGCACACACGTTTGGGGCTCGTGACAATGCACGATTTCCTAAATGCCGCCATTTTTAACCAATATGGCGGACAGCAAAAAACGGCATTGGCGACACTGGCTAAAATGAGCGAAACTCAGTTTTGATTAAGAGCTTGTTAAAAAAAATAGTTGACTAACTATGCAGCTGTCGCTTAGATGTGGTATTGATTCTATCATAATGTACAGGCATGGTACGGAAACTGTCGTATTACCACCGATCGACGACCTCAGCTTCGAAACAAAACACGTCTGCGACCAGTTCATCACGCATCACTTGGAACGCTGCAAGGAAGCCATTGCTAAAGATACCCGGTACCTAAAATTGCTTTATTACTTTAAGTCTTACTAGCTATTGCCTGCGACTTGACTTGTCCTTGTTGACTAAGTAAACATTTTTTTTTTATTTTGTTTACTTTGGATTGTGCAAGTTGCAAGCGGTGTCCTTACTGCTAGCACAGCGCACAGCTACATAAAAGTAGTTTTATTTGGCTGTGATCACATGCAAATTAGGAATTTTCTTTAGTTCTGTATGGCCATTAGACGTGATCCAGGGGTGCCCGCCAGGTCCAGAGAAGGGTACCCTGGACCGCCCTCGGCACGCCCATACTCTGGTATATTAATACATGGACGTCGGGTCAAGAACAAAATACACGAAAATTGTGTCCGAACCTGAACGTAAATTATTGTATAAATGTAAAACACATTTTGCTTGAAAAAAAATATCGGCTCGAGACAGTCGACCAATCGGGGCTGTCGCATTTTGTTGTGTTTTAGTTGAGGACAATTGAGCGCAGACCCGAATTCCATGTATTATTAGGTTAGTGGGTACTGGCTCGTGATGTACGTGTGCCATGAGTATGTGTGACGTGTGTGTGTGTCAGGTGGCGCATGCGTACGTACCGCGGCGTGTTTCGCGGCGCGTGTCTGGTGCGCTGGCTGCAGGCGTGCGGGCTGGCGCGCGCCGAGTCCGACGCCGAGGCGTACGGCCGCCACCTGCTCGACGGCCGCCTTATCGCCCACATCAACCACCAGCACCACTTCACCAACTCTAACCTCCTCTACACATTCAACTCTACTCAGTAAACTGCCAGTTCGACGAGGTCTTTTTTGAGGCAATGGGTTTTTGTATTTTTTTATTTCTTCTCGCTTGACTGGTAGTGATTTCGTACAAAGGTAGAGTTGTCAGATGTTACACTTCATATGCGACTGCTGTACGGCTCGCTCGTTTTTTTGTAAGTACTACAAAAGGTGACAAGCAATTCCGCAAAGAGAAGTTCGTAGCGGGAGTCAAACAGCCGGTGCAAATGTTTTTTGTGTTATTATTAGTGTAATTTCATTTTATACTATACGTAGTATAAAACGGATTGTAAGCGGTCATATGTATGTACTTACAAAACTATAGGTATCAGCTAACGTGTTGCTAGCACATTCTTCCCGTGAGGACGCACAATACCAGCAGTGTACGGTATCTTTGCTGCCAGCACAGCGTATCCTCCAGAGCTACTTAAAAAAACTTTACACACAGACGCAGAATCAATCACAACTACTATAGTAGAGTTATTTTTCTGCTTCTGTAAGGTGGAGATACAGTCCATCCGTAGGAATAAATATTTGTAAAACATAGCTTAGGATCGGTATCGCCCAAGTCGCTTACCATTAGGCGGGAATTGTACTTTTTTGCCACCTCTGTGATATAAAAAGCCAGATCTTAGCTCTCTATATAATGTATCTGAATGGAAATAACAAACTAAACTGATAAGTAAATACTACATATAATAAAAGCTACATAAATGGGCTAAGCTAAAAAAGAAAAATTACTCTTAATATATATTTTAAAATTAAAAATATATTGAACATCATAGAGTACCCAGGCGTTGGACATAAAAAAATCTTTTGCAGTCCCTTTACTTGTCAGTGTCTATCGGTAAGTTCCCATTCTGATGACAGCTAGTTTTTTGGTAGCATAAAGCAATCTGTACTATATGTATATGTATAAGATTTGATAGTCTTATACAGTGCAGTGAAATGAAGTCATGTTTTTAGTCCCATCAAAGGTTGTATATAAATACTCTACTTTTACATTACACATATATTTGTTAGTTATATTATATATATGAAGCTGGTATAATCACTATAATATACCAAAGCTTCTGTATTTTATATTGTGTCATGTGACGTGGTGCTTGTAATTCAGTTAAGTATATTTAGTATAATTTTAGTGTACATTTTGTGAGAATGCCTTCTCGTACGTAATTTTACTCTTGTTTTAAGATATCTTATTTACAGACAATGCGTTTGTTATAATATCATATCGTTTCCCTGTTTTCTGACCACGATTATAAGCATAAATATAGGTGTGTTTTTAAGGTTTTTAAACGGTATTTTTGTCGTACCTCTGTCCACGCCTAACTCTTGTGTAAGATTTTTTTCAACTACTATTTATAATTTATTTGTATAAAGTGTCAATGTCACAAAATATATGTTTAGTTAAAGGCAACAACTGTTTCATCTTACATTGTGTTATTATGTTAAATTGGTATGAAATTTAGTTATTGTTTATGATCTCATTAAAGTATTTCTTGACATGTCAATGTGATCAGTGGATAACGTCGCCCGACGAAGTCGGTACATATATATGTCGGTACATATACATAAATATATTATTTTTAGGTTCATTGTAAGAATTGTGATACGTGTATATATTACACGAGAAATGAAAATCTGTGAGTGATTGGTTGCGACAGGTATGAATTCGAATCCGAATTCCATCCCCGCACAGATCACAATTTATATTTGGAATAATGTATATGTTTTGTATATATATAATATGACCATTCTTCAATTTCTATACTTTTAATTATATTGTTTGTAAGATAGCAAGTGCGGGACCCTAGTATAGGGAATCGTGGGTGACGTGCGTGGGGCCGTAAATCATAAGTGATTATTATAAAAACAATGAATCAAATTGGTTGCATTTAACATATTCAGTTGCCTGCAACATATAGACGAAGGCTAACTTTACGTCGTACCAAGAGGTCAAAGATATGCCTAACTATAGAACTGCTTAGCGATAGCTCCACCGACAAGAGCATAGCTCTTAAATAAATGACGATGACTCAAATTTGTTCAAAACATATTTTGCTATGTCATATGGATAATGGTTAATGAAATATCATGTTATAGGAAATATATTGTTGTTATATTACTTGAATGCTCAAGTCAAAAAATAAAAAAAAAGACAAGCTATGTATATCATGGATTAAAATGTATTGTTGCATATTTAAAAACAGTATGTTTTCTTTTTTACCTTGGATATACTTTAGATGACATTAACCTTGTTGGTGCCCTAGAAAAACATTTGTATATGTAATTATGTACTAGCTTCTGCCCGCGACTTCGTTCGCGTTGAGCTTAGAATACCAGAGGAGCCTAACATTTTAATGGGATAAAAAGTATCCTGTGTTAATCCAGGTTATTAACTAGGTACATGTGTTGTGTACCAAATTGCAAACAAATCCGTAGAACCGTTTTTACCTGATTGAGCAACAAATATCCATACATCTATCCTTACAAACTTTCACATCTATAATATTAGTAGGATAGTATGAAACCATAAGAAAAACCGAAACATTAATTTACACTGAAGTATTTATTCATCTATGTCATCATCGTCAATGTCATCATTATCGTCTTGCTCAGGTGCCTCCCACCATGACAGAAGCCCCAGACCTGGTTCATTGATGCCCCCGATTAGCCTATAAGGTGCTATGGTCTGTGCCGTGCGCTCTGTGCCAGGTGGACCTGATGGAAGGCTCTCTTCAAAGAATTCACTTGTCACTCTAAACCTTATAGATTCACCTGAAATTTATTATTTACTTTGTAATGCATGTTACTTACCTGTTTATTCAAAACCTACATATATGAAATTTAGGATAAATTCAAGGTCCCAAACCTGTGTTGTTTTTCATGGACTTCAAGATATATATACATATAAAATAAATAACTTTCATATTTAGTGAACAATAGTATTCCCTCAGTATCTTTTATTATTACCTGAATCCATAAATAAATCATGCTTCTCTCCATCTTCCTTTGGGTATTCCCAAACCCACGCCTGATCTGTTTCATCAAACCTGGACGGATGTTGAAGAGCATTCACTGGTATTAAAATATCATCAAAAAATCCTAGTGTCACTGAAATTATAGAAATTGTATATTAAATCAAACTAAGAAAAGATAGTCATGGTTTTTGGTGATATAAAGAATAATTAATAAATCAATTGTACCATGTACACCTTCTCTGCTACAACTCCGAATCTTTCCAATCAGGATTTCTTCTACCAATGGTCTGAACACAATGTACCTAAATTTTACTTCAGTGTGTGATGAACCATCCCCAGGAAATATATATGAATGCCCAATATTTGTAATATCAAATAGTGCTATACATAAACCAACATTCAATACAACCTGCAATAAAATTATTTTATTTCACATATTATTATAATATTTAAATACAAAAATAGCAAAATTCGGATCTAAAGCCTGTGAATATGTGATACATGCAGATAATTATGACATCACCTTAAAACTTATAAATTCTGTAGAGATTATGTGATGATTCAAATAAAAAGTTGTGTTAGTTAGTAAATTTATTTGGCTTTCAATTTAACAGTGGAGATTAGTAACGTCTGAGCTGTATACTACAAAAACCGATATTAGGTAGGTATATTGATGTTTTATCATGAGTTAGATTGATGCCTCTTTACTGTACTAAAGATGGTAGTGAAAAAATCTTTAAACGTTAAATTCTGTAATTTTTGAAGTGAGTTTTACACTATCTTGCCAAGATTTGTTAAAATTAAACCAAAGTAGTAAATTATTTTAACCATGTATAGGTTAGAAAAGTGTTTTGGTACCTTATTAGCTAGTTTCCTATTAAGCAAAGTTGTAATTGATTCTGTTAATCTTTGGTGAAAATACTGGGGTAAGACTCGTATAACATCTTTCATTTCAGCTAAAACAAACATGAGAAATAAAGAAAAATACTAAATTGATTTACGGCGTATTGTATTCGCGCGACAAGTATTTTATTGTTTTTATATTTATGGCTTCTGTCAAGTTGACACAACATTTTCCTTTGATTGTCAAAATTGAAGACCAAGACATTGTTGGTTTGGCCGTCAAATAATGTTAATGTCAAATGTAAATTGTCAATCATATCAGAATAGTTACTGGCTTCCACCGTACGACGTTGCCAAGAGGATCCTCTATATTAACTACTTGACATTGGCAAAATACGAAATGTACTTTTTTGTGTTGCCATTAAATAAATAAATAATGTTAATGTTAACAATGACTTCTTCTTCTTCCTAAGTATGGCAATCAATCCCTTCAGGGACAATTTTTGCCAGTGTCAGTCAATAGTCAGAGAATTTTCAAGTTTCAAAATTTATCGTGTTTGCCGCATTAAAATGCCTAGTGTCATGCATTCTAATGCTTAATGGAGTTTCTGGAGACAATCCACGGCAGTGTACCTATTGACCAAAATGATTAATCACTTAACCCAAAAGTCGTTTAATGGCATTATTTCCAATGTTCCTACATATCTACATATCAGTCACTAAATGAAATTTTACTGCACATAACGACACCAAAAATACACATCACTATAACACAATTTACGAGACACTTCACTTTCGATACTTTCATTAAGTGACTGAGTTGTATGAATATTGGAAATCATGCTAAATATGACTTTTGGGTTAAGTGATTTATCATTTTGGTCAATAGGTAAAACCATTTTATAAACTGCTAATGCCGAGGATTGTCTCCGGAAAGTCCAAAGGCATTAGAATGCATCACACTAAGCATTTTAAATTTTAATGCAACAAACACGAAAAGTTGAGAAACTTGAAAATTCTCAATCACTCGACACTGGTAAAAATAATCCCTAACGACCATTGATTGCCATAGTTAGGAAGAAGAAGAAGAAGGAGAAACGCATCCAAGTGATTCAAGTCAATGTCAAATCTGTCAGTGTCTTACAATACAATTCAATTTACAATCTCATACGAGTTTCATCTTTTGTGATCCTATAATTTCACAAAGATAATATAATGCTACGCTAATTTTCACTGTTTGGGCTGTAAGTAAAACGCGTATCATACATACGTATGTATTGTATTTTATACCTTGATTATATTCATATAATCAAAGATTGTATTGTGTTCTCTTGGCTGAAAACGCTGAAGTAAAATCCTCAAAGTCCTGTCCTGTCCTCCTCAGTCGCCAGTCGTCCTGGCTGACAACTGAAAAATTGAATACTTTCAGAAAAATAATGCAAGGTGAGTCAGTAGGTGTAATATTGAATTTCTGCCCCGCATTTTGTATGTGCTGCTGTCAATGTTATTATATGTGCAAAAGGTGGTTGTTGTTGGTTGTTTTTACCGTAAATATGCAGTTTTTTTTAGTTTTGCGAAATTACTAAAAAAAAAATTTTTTCGCGCTGTTGAGGGTCACCGACGAATAATGACCTCATTTGAAGTTCACCTACTTTTAACCTAAGCCTTAACTACAAGTGTTTACGGAACCCTCGGTGCGCGAGTCCGACTCGCACTTGGGCGGTTTTATTTTTATTTTTGAGGATTCAACTTTATATACATCATCATCAGCATCATTTAATAGTAGATATAAAAGTTTTGGAGGATGAAGGTTGCTTTCGCGTTTATTATGTGAACAAAACCATATAGTTTGTTCATACAATAAATACTCATTCTTCTGTTAGCTTCAATATTTCATCTCAATATTACAGTGCTGCCGGTTGATGGTATGCGATACAATAAATAACAATAAACCCGACAACACTTATCAAAATATATTTACTTTAAATCAAAACAGTTTACACATCTTCAAAAACAATATCAATAATCATGTGACAAAAGACAATCGCTTCCAAATTTCAAATATCGTTCTTATGGTTTTTCTTAATATCATGAGGCCAGTTCTAACTTCAAATAGTTATTACAAGGAGATTGTCACACAAAATAATTGGACATTATGTTTTCAGTAGCTGCAAACGTAAATCTGATTGAAGTTGGTGAACCACCAACTCAACACATTAACTTAGCATTGATAGATCCAGTTCTTGATAGGAGGAAGTAACCTAACGAATCCAATTCATTTGTAATGTAAATGTTATTTGTAAACCTATCAAATTTTCAGAATACCGTTTAAAATTCATTCAGTCCTACTGACGTCAGTCCATGAATAGCTTACTTACAGGTTTTACCCTGGTGGTACTTGTAAATATTATAAGGCATAACAATTTGAGTAAGACTTAAGAAGCAATGATGAATTTTTGGAAAGGCTATAAAATTTTATGAAAATATCTGGTCTTGGTCACCACATTCCACACATATTATAGGATTCCAGTCATCACGACATTGACAAGCTCAATATTCTAGTACATCATTTTGTACTTACTTTAGTTTTCTAGATTATAATTCCCTTTTTTTCAAATAAAACTATTCTGATAAACATAGGGAGCAAAAGAGACAGGTCAAGATCTCCTGTGAGGTCAGATAGTGTTGGCCGTAGACGAGATGGTAACAAAGCATTGGAATCAAACAAGTCACTTGAAATGCCTCTCATGAACCAGATGATGATGGCAAATATGTACCCACAAGGTATGCACCAACATTTTTACTGGATGGATGTAATGCTTGAACAACTTTTTTAACCATTTTAGATTCTATTCTAGTATTTTTTTTTTACATTTTCTCTAATTTCTCAATAATTTTCTATAAACTTCCCTTATGATATAGAACTATTTCTTCTTATCAAGACCATCTTAGGGCAGGCTGGGAACCTTGGGCACTCAAGTATTTGGGGCCTTTGGAAAGTAAATGTTTAAATTGAGGGTATGCGACTGCATACATTCAATATAAACATACACATGGGCCTGGGCCTGGTATTCCGGCATTTCAAGTTTAGAAAGAGAAAAGTTGACTGAAGAAAATAGATTTTGAGCTTTGCATTGCCCTTATGGAAATGAAAAATGGCACTGCTTATGGGAAAAAAACCTTTAAACCTAAAATAAACACTTGCAAAAATATAAGAATTGATTTCTGTTCTGTTATTAAATGTATGATATTTTAGGTAACATGATGATGGGTGGAATGTACCCTAACATGATGATGCAAGGGGCCATGATGGGTAGTGGTATGATGCCCACTGCTGCTATGGAGATGATGTCTGGCTCAGCCATGGAAATGGTGCCACAGCCAACAATGGATATGTCTGCAATAGGAAGTCAAGCAATGAGTACAAGTGGTGCTACTGCTATGGACATGAGCATGATGGGAGGAATGATGATGGACCCTTCTATGATGGGAATGTATTCAGGCATGACTAGTGAAATACCTGTCATTCAAGAAAAAAAAGAAATTGTTCTGAAACATTGCAAGCTCATCCCACCAGGGCCTAATACCCCTCAGCCACCTCGGCGGGCACGCCCTCCTGGCTGTCGCACTATTTACGTTGGTGGTCTTCCGGATAAAATTAGAGAAAGTGTTGTGAGAGACATATTTGAAAATTATGGTAGAATTCATACATTGCGTTTGTCAAAGAAAAATTATTGCCACATAAGATTTGATAGAGAGAGCTGTGTTGATGCAGCAATGGTTATATCTGGGTATTGTGTCAAATTGACTAGCAGCAAAGACAAGGACAAAGATGATAAAGATGATGATGAGAATTCTCAGGCTACTTCTGGCTGGTTGCATATTGATTATGCTTTGGTGAGTCCTGCCTATTAATATTAATTAATACACCAGAACTGAACTGGAAACGTCTTCTACATAGGATTTGTAAAGGAAGCATTTAAAGACATATAATTCTGTTTCCTGTAGTAAAAGGTATCATAGTTGTCAAGTGGAACCTAGGTTTTCAAACATTTAAAACACCCCAGTTATTATGTGTGTTCCTTGATCAAAATAATTTATTTTGGTTCAGGTTCCTCTGATAGCCTGAGTATTTTTCTGGTTTATTACTAATATATAATAAAATTATTATAGTACCTAGGTGTAGGTTGTTTTGGAATAGGTTATTGAGTCATGTACTATGGAATTTGATTAAATATAAAATTTTATGTATCTCTACTATTACAGAGTCGGGATGACCAAAATGAGTTTGAGCGTCGTCAAAGACAAGCCCTGCGAGTGCAGCAAGCACAGCTCGAGGAGATGACGACAAAGCAAGAGATTTCCAGTCGAAGTGTCTCGTCGAGTTCGTATAGGAGGTCTCCATCGCCCGCCAGAGTCCAGCCTTTCTCTAATGCAGCTGTCATGCAACTAGCTGAGAAAATAAAGAATGAGGAACAATTCACAAAATCCCTGCCTGTTTGTACTACTCATTGATATTTATAATTTATACAAGCTTCTGTCCGCGACTACGTCCGCGTTGAGCTAAGAATCTCAGGATGTGAGGAGGAACCTAAAATTTTCCCGGGATAAAAATGTGTTTATCCAGGTTATCAGTTCCAAATTTCATCCAAATTATCCTCCGTTGAGTAGTTTTGCGTGAAAGAGTAACTAACATCCATCCATACTCACTAGCTTTCGCATTTATAATATTAGTAGGATATATGCTAGTGTGTGTCTCTCATTCCACAACGCGTGGAGCTCTTCGCTCTATTTGTGACTCCATAAAGGGAGGGCTCCAACATCGCTTGTGGGTTAGGAATACCACGATTTCAAAGGACTTCACTGCTTACACAAGTCTAAATAACATTTATCCTTAATAGAACATAAAATAAAAGCAATTAGTAATCCTACCTGTATAACTTATTCTACAGACATTGCTTGCTTGGTTGGAACGCGGAGAGTGCTCCAAGAAGAACTCAAATCAATTCTACTCAATGATACAAGCTACAAACTCACACATTCGACGGCTATTCAATGAAAAAATGCAGGCCGAAGATGAACTGCAAGAGTGCAGAGAAAGAGTAAAAAATCAAATAGAAACCGTCATTGCACAACGTGAGTTACATGGATAATATTATGGTATTCAGTTGACTCAGCCATTGGTGATCATTGGTTGCCTTTGACTCCTAAGATATTAGGATATAGTTAATAAGTCATGCAAAGGTAAGGTTGTAAGAACACTGTTTTCATCATGAAAACACCAAGTACCCACTTTGAATTGAAACATGGGGTTTTATGATTCAAATAATGTTTCATAAAATGTTGAATGAAGGTGAACCTTTCTCTCAATTCATTGTGGAAGTACCAATAGACTCAGACATCACACTGAACTCGCACATTTCTCTCTGATTTGCTAACTCAATACTCTGTACGTGGTCAATGGATCGCCAGTTCTCTGCAGATGCCTGCCAGCTTTCACTATAATGTAGAACATTCGAGGCAGACATACATGGCTGCGTTATTGTAAGTTCCTGGTGCTCAGACAAAATACTTTTCCATTCTTATTTTATTCATTAATAATAAATAACAAAAAATAAACTGCATACCTACTGGTATGTATCGGCCGTTGAGAGGGTGTTTGTAGGTGAAAGTAATTTGTCTGGTGTCCATTTCCCGGTGTGGCGTCTCTGTCGAGTGTCACACCATCTCTGAGGTGCGAGGTCTCCGCGCGAGCAATGTTCTCGCCAGTCCGGTAGCTGAGGCACGCGCTAGGCACAACGTAACTACTAGCTAACGCCCGGGACGACTGGTCGCGAATGTACGACGGTATGTTTGTCCGACGCTCATAACATAACTATTTGTGAAACTCAGTCGAACAGGTGGCGAAAGTGTTTATAGCAGCCACTCATCAGCGCGTTTGGGACCACTTTACAAAACCGCAAAGGAAGAACATTGAGACATGGCAGAAAATGACACAGGTACTTGTAGTATTGTTGATTAATATTGAACAGCAATGTCTAGCTATTTAGTGGTTATACTTTGTATTTACTTATATTATCAATCGCTAAGAGTTCGATATGATGGGGTCGGAAGGATGTCTCTTAGAACCCAATTGAGCATTGGCCAAGTGACATTCCAATTCCATGGTAGAGTGAGAGTGGTAAGTTGTAGTGTTAGCGTTAAGCCACAAGGAGAAGTCGGCAGCCACAGGTAAACAATGCACTGGGATATTGACAAAGTGTATTACGTATTCCCAGGGAGCACAGGTATTTTTTTTTTATACATATTCCACCATCATATTTTACTCAATCTTTATCTCCCGTACCTAATATCATGTTATAACAAACCAAGAATACAATATATTATTATTATTTTAGGAGTTCAATAATTTGAAGGAAGAATTCAATGAGAAATTCTTCAATGAGGACAATGAGCATACAAACAACTTCAACAGAATTTCCATGGATACCAATGATGACGTTGAACAATTGAAGGTAGGTTTATATTATTATACAGTGCTTAAATGATCATAGTGTAAGAAGTATAAACATTATTTTTCACTTATTTATATTGTCCCACTGCTGGACAAAAGTCACCCCCAATTTCCTCCACAGTCACCATTCGCCGTCAATGATTGTCCAATCATCCTGGAATGCGCCTGTGCTTCCCGCCACGTTTTCCTGAACCTGCCCCGATGTCATTCGTCTAATAATATAACATAAGATAATTAATCCTATTCTACTATTATAATATTATAAATGCAAAGTTTGTGTGTATGGATGGATGTTTGTTACTCTATCAAGCAAAAACTACTCAACGGATTTGGAACACAGATAATTTATAACTTGGATTAACACATACGATACTTTTAATACCGGAAAAAAATTAGGTTCCTCTGAGATTCTAAGCTCAACGCGGACGTAGTCGCGGGCAGAAGTTAGTATAATATAATCATAAAACTAAAGTAAGTAATTAATTTTGCAGCGTGAGAATGAAAGCCTTCGCTTCCAACTAGAGGCATATAAAAACGAGGTAGATGTCATACAGGCCGATGCCCAGAAGGAGATGGAGAAATTCAAGGCACAATTCATAGCCAGACAAGCCTTGCAAAGTGCACTGGATAAAAATGTAAGCAGTCATTGTAGCATTGTGAAACTTATTTCTTCACATAGTCTATGGTATAATTAAGACAATCTACAATCTAATAATGAAACGGACCCACAACACGGAAGTCTGAGGCGTATTTTTTATATAAATAAATATATTCTATGGTTAAAAACACCCGGTGCTACTGACGATGAGAAGATGCTGTAACCTAACGACTGTTGCAACACCAAGAATGTCAAAGCGTGGCGTGGTCGACTTTGTGGGATTCCACAGGGTTGGACAGTTTCTGTATGTTGGACGTACTGTTTTTAGGGGTTCAGTCTTTGAATAGATGACCTTATGGTTGGTCTTCTCTCATAAATCTTATTTTATGTCTATACAAAAAACAGTGAGTTAGGTGTATTTAGTTCCTTAGAAATATACATTCAATAGAAAATCATTGTCAACATTTTTTTTTTATTGAGCAAGGTATTTGTAATATCTTTAAACTGTTTATATGTTTTGTTCACAGCCACCGTTGCCATCGCCGGTAGAGAAACCGCCTCCCCCGCCGCCACTGCCGGAAGATTTGAACTCCAAAGTGCACTTGAAGTCTGCCGTGGAAGCTGGCTGCGGCGAAGCAAAACTTATTGGCGTTATGTCGGCTTTCCTACAAGTGAGTTTTACATTAGCGATGGGCGATTATTTCAAAATAAACAATCGAATTAGTCCAAAATTGCTACTACTGCACGTATAAGAAAGTGGACTAATAAATCCCTTCGAAAATTAATTTGAATAAAAATCTACTTTTGAGTAAAATCGAATCACACTCAACTACAACGCACACCGCGGCCGCGCGCAACTTTGAAATAAGTAAGATCGAATCTATTTAACAGTGGGGGGTGCTATGAAGCCATCCCTCGCCTGCCAAGTAAATAGACCAGCATTCGAATAAATTGATAATTTATTTGGGGATAGCTAGTAATCAGTAAATTAAAAATAAAATAAAATGATATGAACACGTCAGCGGTATGTCCGGTTGGTGTATGTGGTATGTGTTGTGTGTGTGAGGTGCACCCAATGGGCGCGAGCCTGGACTACGTGGTGTCGTACGTGCGGGCGCTGTTCCCACTGGCGACGCACGCGACCGTGCACCACGTGCTGCGCCGGCACGAGGACGTGTTCCGCTGCACTACCAGCGGCGTGGGCGCCAACATCGAGCACCGCTGGTCCTTCGTCGCCTTCAGCCCCGACCACGACCACAACGCACCATAAACACACCCCCCTTACAGAAGACCGCACTCAAATAACACTACTTGATGTTATGTTGTGTTTCTGCGGTAAGTAAGGTTGCCAGTTCTCCACGGGTGCAGGCAGTAGTAATACTGCTAGACAGTGACAACAACAGCCAACAGGGGGGCTACTCGTCCGTGATTGGTATTATTAGTGGCTATAAGCTACGGTGACTGCATACCATCAGGTGGGCCGTAAGCTTGTGTGCCACCTTAGTGGTATAAAAAACCCACGATCATATATGTTTACAATGCTACTAGTCTACTTGATGTGGAAAAACGTGCGTTAGTCACTGATATGATTTTGTACGAAGAATAAGAAATTCCTGGTACATTACCACTTTTACACGCAGAATATTTTTTCCTTGTACACATACTGGTAATGTTAATTGGCTATGTACCAGGAACAAGCAATATAAACGTTGCAAAAACGACGTGTACCGGCTGTCAAGCGGGACACCCGCAGGCATCGGGGGCAGGGGGGGGGGGGGACGCGCCGCAGCGTTGTCTGACGGTCGAGTTAATTCATTAAGCGGGCTACACACCTTCACTGTGCCGTTATAACAGACGCCCCAGGTGTCTACACACGTTCGATCACGATCGTCAGTTCAACTGCACAGTTGTCAGCTTTGCCTACACACGTACGTATAAATGCACAGTTCGACTGTACCGTTAAAACTGAAGGTGTGTAGCCCGCCTTACACATGCCAGTGCGATAATTATGATTTTTTACATACCA
This sequence comes from Falcaria lacertinaria, assembly GCA_951449985.1. NCBI lineage: Eukaryota > Metazoa > Arthropoda > Insecta > Lepidoptera > Drepanidae > Falcaria > Falcaria lacertinaria. The sequence goes on along the minus strand of OX602120.1, from coordinate 5,042,306 downwards.
CACATGTGCCATCTTAGTGATTTACTCAACGACAGAAATCACTATACATGTCTTCCTATAGATAGGATAGGTATCTTATATGTCATATAGGTACTTTACATGTTTCACATTATATTTCACCTTTCGTAATGATCTCATACTACAGCCGTGATGTGCGATTGCCAATCGTGTTATTCGGATGCTCCTTAGAGTAATTCGTAGCCAAATGAAAATCAAGTTGAATCTATACTAATATTATAAATGCGAAAGTAACTCTTTTTGTGTATTTGTTTGTTTGCTACCTTTTCACGACTAAACGGAATCGGAACGACTCGGAAATCTTTATCTAGAACCACGCGGGCGAAGCCACGGCTAAAAGCTAGTATATAAGTATAAAAATATATTTCATGCCCTCACATAGGCAGGGGTGTTGCATCACATCATTCAACACTTATGTACTTCTCGTCGATTATATTGTTAGGTACTAACTAGCAACGTGACTAATGACATCGTCGTTATTTAACTATTATAACAAATAAATTGACATAAGTATACCTATCGATCGCCCATCGCTGTTGATGTGGGTCGTAACGTAATGAACTAATATTATTGCTTCATTAGTTTAGTGCAACGTATTATCTACTTAGAGGTGCAACATACACATATCAAGTTGGTTCACTTAGAATAATTCCGAATCAGTTTGAAATTATTATATATTTAGATTAATATTTTACGTGTCGTCGATGCATAGGGTATGTATTATTATATGTGTTACATAAGAGAATAATGTTTAATCTTACTTATATTTTAAACATGAGGCACGCACATGTGACTTAAATCGGTTATATGAAGATAAATACAGCCTGTATCACAATCTTGTATTTTTATTTATTCACTAGCTGTCCCGACAGACGCTGGCTTGTCTTAGCTATGAATTCATATGTCAAATACACCATGGAGAATAGGACATTTAGTTTTTCCTGAAATTGAAAATGTTCAGTTTTATTTTTAATAGTTCTTTTCGTAGGAACCTTCTGACAATATATCATGTATAACAAAACCAAAAAAAAAGCGAAATCGGTCTAGTCGTTCGCCTGTATTTTTTGTCGCTACGACCTGAGATAAGACTTAAACAAAAGTCGTCACTTCTAGCGAGAAAATTTTAAAGTCTGAAAGTGTCCTGCACTAAATTCCAAATTGACAAATTTCAAAATTAAACACCGAATATTTCCCCAGCGTGTTACATATACCGTAATTGGCCAAAAAGTTGCAAATTTTCCGCATCCACATTTTTATAAAAAATACGCATTATTATCGACTTTGTATACCTACGTTTACTGATTCAAGTGGGTTTTAGTTGTGCTTGCAGTTCGTTGACAGTGGTCATGTACTCGGCGGTGGCTTCCTCCAGGTTCTTGTCGCTGGCGGTGGGGTCGCTCTCCACGGGCTGCGCGCCGCCGCCGTGCTCCTGCCGCATCTTCAGCCTCAACTCCCTCATACGCGCTTCCAGTATCCGCTCGCGTTTGTTTTCACGATCCAAAATCTTTAAAGGGAACGCTACATTTTAAAATATACGCAACAAAATGTATTTATCATGTTCTTGGTCAGCTCATCAGGATTAGAAGAAAGACATGAAATTATTCTATAGTCATCGATCATTATACGTGTACTAACTTAGTTACTCAAAATAATCGGAGGTCTTGAAATCGTCAAAAATTACATTCAACGTTTCAGTTACATTCATGAAATGACTGTTAAGATTTTAAAAGCGTGTTAAAATTCGGACAGATTTAAATAGTGGCTTTCAATAAGTCTAACGATTGGTTAACTGGTAGACTGTAGGTAAATATAAAAAGTTCAGTCAGGTATTACAACTCATATTACCGGATATATATCTTAGTCAATTAAGCTACGTACATACATACAAACTTACTTGAGTCAACAACTGTTTGTCGTTCTTGTCAGCTGTGCCCAAATTTTCCGAGAGTTCAGCTAAGTACACTGTTCCTTTGCTACTGCCACATGCTACTAACAGGCCCTGTAAGATAAATGAGAAAGAGTTAATTTATGATAGCAATGAAATTAAGTAATATGTATACTCGGCAATTGCAAATTTAATCGATATGTTTTACATGTCTTTACGATGTTTAGTATGAAAGAGAGAGAAAGCGATGTATGACGTAATAAAACGTATGATGCTATTTTTTTATGTAATTGTATACGGACTCCCTCATGTGGTCGTAGTCGCAGTAAGGGTTCATCACAAAGCTGCGCAGTGACGATGGGCGCGCTCCGACGTCGCAATAGGTCCCAACAAGACAGGCAGCCATCCCACTGGGTCACCAGCATTAGTGAGAACCTTTAAGTATATCTCTGTTTTAAAATGTTGAGGACACAATGTATATATATTTGTCAAGTTCAATAGATTTGTGTTCGGCTTTTTTGTCGCATAAATAAGCAACCATATACTTAGAAGCTATTCTTGCACCTGATAGGGTTCCAAGCACCATCAGTCAACTTAGTGCGGTGTGAGTACGTCCATAGAATAGAAGACTCGCGACAGTCTTCGCTCCACACTCGAGCTGTCCAGTCTCCCACGGTTAGGAAATTCTTCAAAAACGTTGGGTTCCTCTGTAGAGAATATACCGGGCCTAGATGAGCTTCGTACTGAAAAAGAGAAAAGAAAATGTAATTTATTGGATGTACCTAGGGTTAAAAATATTTTTTTGTCTGATTGGAAGTTTTCTAAGGTAAGGGAAATATTTTGTAGACCTCACCTACCTTTGAGGGAAGTTTTTCAACAGGATTCTTCCCTTTTCGATTTCCTCCAATTACCAAACCGGTTTCTGTTCCGACCATAAATCTGAAATCATTTTTGTGTGTATTCTTAGCGTATTCATATTTATGAATCATTTATTTACTTTTTACCTCGTTGGTATGGTAGCTTCGTATTCCAGAGCTGAGATTCCTATTGCATTTTCGATACTTTGTGTATCGGTCGGTGCTTTGACTATGTCTATTATCATTGAGTCGGTTGGTTCGTTCATGTTTCGTGTGTCCCACCTGCAAAGTTTCAATTAAATTATTTGTCTATAATATCCACTGATATCATCTATATCTACACTAATATTATAAAGAAGAAAGATTTGTGTTTTGTGGGTTTGTATTGAATAGGCTCCGAACGAAACTACTGGACCGATTTCAAAAATTCTTTCACCGTTAGAAAGCTAAATTATCACTGAGTAACACAGGCTATATATTATACTAGTGCCCGCCCCGGCTTCGATATTTTCATTGTCAAATTAATAGTATTTTATTGTATACCATTTGACTACGCCATCTGGTGAAGAGGAGAAGAATTCAGCCCCTGTTTTGGAGTTGATGAAGAGGACGTTTCGCACGAGATCTCTGTGAGCCATGTGTGGGGGGCAGATACCCGCGGCTTCCCCGCCCTTTCGCATGTCCCACCAACCAACCTGTGTACATTATATAACGTTTATATTTATAATGACGAATAGACAAACATTGTCATATATAAAGAAACAATATAAGGACCTACTTGCCCATTCATCATTCCTCCTACAAGGATGTTCTGGTCTCGCGGGTTGTATTGCAGATCCAGTAATGGTTGATGAGGCTTTATCACAAGATCTGGGGCATTGGCATTTTCTGTCAAGAGATTTTTTTACTCATCATTTTTTTTTAATGTCTTCACGGCGTTATTCACTTTTTTCACAGTATTTTTTTTGCATACATTGCATATTTATCATTATAGAAATATTATTTGTAGTTACGTCAGCTCTAACGACGGTAACTTGCAATCTATAGTACGACCCGCCTCGTGGCAAGGAGCATAGTCACATACTCCTGCAATAATAAGGGCATCACTAGCGCGTTGCCCACCTTATATGTGTTTTTAGAGGAATTAGACATATGTACCATTTCCCTTGTTCGTCTAACTAGACGAAAAATAAACTCAAATGTTTAACCAATTCTCTTGTTCATGGACATGTAATTATTAATTGTTTTGACAGGATTAAGTAATTAAATTTTGGTAGCCAGCACTGTCTAAGCAATTCAATTCAAACGCCCAAACGTAGTAGTGTGTGGCAAGAGGCACGAGTGTCCCTTATCGTATGACGCTACCTACCTATGTCCCAAATGTAAGAGAACTGCGGAGTCCTGTGTGTGTTGAGGTAGAGGTCGGCGTGCGTGCAGGCGAAGCGCGCGCCGCCGTCGGCTTGCCACGAGAGCGAGCGCACGGGCCGCCGCGCGCCAGGCTCGCGGTACACGTTCACCGTGTGGCAGCTGCTGTTCTCCACGGCCGGCAGCGGCGGCAGCTCCGAGTACAGTATGTGGTACATGTCCACTGCATTGTTTTGCAATATGTTGTGCTCCATGCTCTGAAAGACGATAATACATCTATGTGCTATCTAGGTAGGTACTTTAAGATTATCCTTAACAGTGCCATCAAATCAGTTTCTGTGTAAACTACCAATGTTATTGATGTAATTTATTTTAAAACTAGGTACTTTAGGTATCTCGTTTTATAATAGATACAAGAACTGTAAAAGTACCTGCCTAGTGCCACGCATACAAACTTATTCTATCCTGTTAGTGTTAAATTTACATGCCATAAAGAACCTACTTAAAAATTTCAGGAGGCTTATACTTTCTGAGATTTTGTAAATACTTATGATACATACCTAATATATATACCAAACGTATAAACTAGTTGCCTTATAAAATGTCTCATCGGTGCATGGTCCATTGCTATGAGATTCAAGAGCAAATAATCCTGAGAATTAGCAAAACACCAGCTCTACGATATTAATACGTCACACTAGATTAATAGGGATATACCTAATGCTATGGTAGCTTACATGACCGAGATGCATAACAGCGTGTACGTAGGCATCGTCCTTCTCTATTTTACGTCGATATCTCTGCGCTGCTTCAGGGTCGTTCATGTTTATGTCTTTCGGCCAACCGCCTTCCACGTGATTCATACCGGAACTTGTGTACTCAGCTCTGATAAATTTTAAATCTTTAGCAAACTAAAATAAAATAACCCCATAGTAGATTGTATCATAAGGGAGTAAAATAGTATTTTTACGGCGAGGGCGCTTTTTTCCGTCGCTAGGTTCAGGATTCTACTAAAGAATCCCTCGCCACGCTAGGGATTCTACACTAGAATCCCTCACTTCGCTCTGGATTCAAAGGACGTCGCCCGAAAGTACGATTTCTTTGGCACTGAACACTAAGATGTTCCAAATTCAAAAAGTTCACGGAAAAGATCTTTTCCGCGCACTTATGCGGTCGTAAAAGCTCATTACTGTCCGCTAAAAGTTTCTTATAGAAAACACCAACTTTGGGCGCACTTAAAGGCAAAGGAAGTCGTTCTTTTCGAATGGGTGGGATAAAAAAGCTGTCTTCTATATTAATTTATGTTTGTTTGCTCGATAGCCTCGATATCAAAAGCCAAGTAAAGTCCATATTCCACCAAAAATCTGTCTGTGTGTGTGTGTGGCTAATAGCCTAAACGACTACACTTAATTTGAATGGTTATTTTTGCAGGGTAGGTTCTATCTTACTCGGAAGATTAGCGGTATCCCACCTGTTTAAAAACTGGTTTTTATCAACATTCCACGTGGAAGAAATCACTTTTTTTATAGTTACATATTTATTCTTACCGGACAGAATTCACCCAATGTTCAGACATGGTTCCGGTGTTTTGAATACCCACGTGAACAGGGTTCCGCAGTATGTAGTTCTTGTAAAACCCTGGATTGCAGGGTATACTGACGAGCATTTCGAGGCCATGGTCGTCGAACAATGTTTGCTTGCCAAAATATTTTCTTCGCTTAGTGTATTCATAGGTTAACTCAGTCTTCTCTGGTTTCTCCATGTTCGACAGAGAGCCCAGAAACTAAGGAACTAACTAACGTTGATTGATCAATAACGTAGTTGCGTAACCTTTGTGTTAGTTCGATGTCGATTCGACACCTAGCGACCATGAATTAAATTCCTATTGACTTGTAAACAAATAATTGACTAACCATTAAGGGTCTATCTGTATAACTGTGCTGAGCATTTGCCCGCCGACTTTAGAGGGACCAACCCGCCGACACATATTTCTACATACCTAAATTGGATGGATTGTACAAATAGGGTGTGGTGCATTATTTTTATAAATAAAACGATGCAGTTACATTAAAAAGTTTAAATTGTAATGTTTATGTAGTTGTTTAATACAAAGGTATGGGGTCGGCCGAGGTAGCTAGTCTCAAAGACAGCACGATGAGGCGCGGCGGCGACGCGGCCACCTTGGCGTAGCATTGCTCCAAAAGGATCTTCCAACGAATCGCTAATCTGTCGTCTGCTGACATGGCTTTCAGACGATCCGACTAAAATTACAAGTTTAATGTTTTTAATATTATGAATATAATAATAATAATTATATATCTTCACGACTTCCCATAAGGGAAGAAGAGGTAGGCAGAGGTGTTACACCACCCAATTTCCACAGAAGATAATTTGGTACCAACGTGACAGATGGTGAGTTCCTCGCAGTCTCTTAGGCACTAGGGCACTACATACGTCTTTGAATTTATTCTCAGACGTATGCAGTTTTTCTCACGATGTTTTTGTTTTGCCTTCACCGTATAGCTGGTGGTGTCACTAACCACTGCACTTAATTTAGAAATCTCATTGGTACAGACCGGTGGGATACGAACTTGCTTCGCTAGAATAGCAGGCAACGCTTCATACCACAAGGCGACCACGGCTCTTTATATGGGTACGGCTAATATTATGAATATTATTAATTTTATTAGAACTGTCAAAAATCTGGTAGGCAAACCACTCCGGAAACAGTGATTTAGGTACGGTATAAGTTACTCACAGAACATCCTAAAGTATCTTCTAAAATATTCAATGGCAGGCGCGCGTTTATCTGCCCGGTATGGTCAGCGAAACTTACTCGTATGTCTTCCATAGTGTTGTCCCTGGAAAAGTGAAATACCCACATTTTCGACAACGTATTCGAAAACGTAACTCGCGAAATGATAAAATTGTCATACTAATTTTTAGTTCCACTTTTCACTGCCGCAGCGCTGTTCATTTTCCAATACAAAAATAGTCGAAGGCGATACGAAAACGTTGTCGACAATGTTCCTGCTTCCGGCACTGAGATTCATATCAGCCATACCATCTCATTTTAATGGAAAAAACGACGGGAGGAGATCCCATTTCACGCTTGCTCTCTTGATCTTTACGCTCAAGGTGTGATTAATCACTTCACAATACTTAAGTTTAGAAAAGACATTGGTACAGGCTGCCGCAGTTGAACTTGGACCTTCAACCACATGGCCGGCAAGGTTTCGGAATCAAGAATTACCTTTTTTTTCTAGGAAGAGGAAATTTTATTTTGTTTTTTGGGAAAGATAGTGTACAAGTGGCCAAATACTGACACTCCAGTCAAATCTGATGCCACATTAATTTTGAATTGCCTCCCATTTTACATGGTTCTTGATGACATAGTGTTTAAGCGGGCTACACACGTTCAGTTTTAACTGTACAGTCGAACTTTGCAGTTAAAACTGAAGGTGTGTAGGCAAAGCTGACAACTGTGCAGTTGAACTGACGATCTATGATAGAACTGCACAGTCAAAACTGTGCAGTTAAAACCCTCTCCTCATGACTTGTCGTGTGATATGTATGTATATGTGTGTATATTACGTGTTGGTGACAAGGTCTTCCAAGTCGAGGTGTGTGAGCAGCGCGTGCAGCGAGGCGGCGAAGGGCGCGCCGGCCGCCAGCCGGTCCCGCAGCTGCGCCAGAGAGGCCGCGCCAGGTCGCGCGCCGCTCCACGCCGCCCACGCCGCCGCCTCGCCCCCGCCTCACACCACACACATTTTTTATACCACTAAGGTGGCAAACAAACATACGGCCCGCCTGATAATAAACGGTTACCGTAGCCTATGGACGCTTGCAACACCAATCACTCGCGCGTTGCTGACCCTAAAAACATCGCGAACATACATGATGTAGGTATGTCATATATGTTTTACCATAGCGTCTATAAGCATATATAATTTCGCTTGCTTGCGAGATTACCACACCACCTAGTGTGATGGTTAGTAAGCAATGAGGGGTAGTATAACGGGGTAAGCAATGCTTACCTGGTTTCCATTTCGCCCTACCCTTCGTTTACTTGAGCTTATAGAAGGGATTGGTACAGGTCGCCGGGATTTAATCCTAGATCCATCAATTGACAGACAGTTATTTCAACCACACGGCCACCACGGCCATTACCATTTTTTTATCGTATATTTTGGTAGTATAAATAAGGTGTATTTTTCTACAGCATTTGCATTAAACTTTAGTTGGTTTTATGGGTAGATAAAATTCTACGCGAAAATTCGTCACTATGGAACCGTCAAGTTTTAAAAGTTTTATCCAAACTCACGTATGTTGGCTTGGTTGCAGATATAGAGCCTCAGTGACTCAGCATCGGCAGTATACGGTTGGTGAGTGATGACGGTTTTAGCGCAAATTTGCACCTTGACAGCTCGCCCGCGCCACGACACGCGAGCGTCTGCTATGAAGAGCACACTCTCGAGGGGACGCCAATCTTCAGATCTATCACGTGGACATAGGTAGGTACTTATAAACCATGATCAACTTTCGACATGGTTCGTGTCTTTATCTAATGGAACGCAATCTTTTCATTTCATCTGTATCAACGTCGGTGCACACACGTAGAAATACGAATAGTAAGATTATTTATATACATTTTTGTTTTAATCAATGCAAACCTTTGGATGGTGTCTATGTCGAAAATATCCAATGTGATCGTAGCAGGGGTCGTGTTGTCCACAATATCAATACTGCGGACGGACATATCAGCACCTGCAGCGGAAAAATATGGTCTACCTTTATGAATTAAAATAAGAACATCTAGTTTTTTTGCTTATAGATAGTTCATAGGTTCATATCATCATAGCAGAACGCAAGATTAACGTTAAGGCAGGTAAATTTTATGCTTACCTGTTTTAGTTCGTATAGTTTTAACGGCTTTTACGCTCTTCACTACGACTAACAAATCGACGTAGACATTGCTGCTTTCGTCTGAAATGCATTTTTTATTATAATATTTTGAGATACGAAATGTAATGAAGTTGTAAATATCTCCATACCTGGCAGCTTGAGCAACTCTCCTAAGCCGCAGTATCCAGCGGACGGCTTGGTCGGAATATGCAGGAGAGGAAGGTACATGTTGTAGGTGTCGCCACTGTGTGACGTCACATCCGACATGCCCTCATTCAGAGATAGATAGAATGGTGATGATACCTTGACATTGAATTAAGATGCTTAGTTATACCTACTACTTACATGCTAATGATATTTACTGCAAATTGTTACGTTAAATTTGTTGTTTTTTCTATCAATATTGCTATAGCGATAATGGTATAGATAGGTTTATCTACTTGTTACTGGCTGTGAGCAATGGACTGGTTAACGTCTGTTTCTCTAACAAAGGTATTGTAGTACAGACGTGAGCCAACTATTAGACTTCTATTAGACTTCTATTAGATTATACCTACAAAGTTATCAAAGACATATACCTGGGGCCTAAACGCTTCGTTATCACCACTTTTTACGCAAATCTTCGGTGATGAAATCGCAACTGTAACAATTAAAGTACTTAAGTAAGTACATACTTAATAAATTAGTGTACCTAAGCAATTTATGCATTTAAAACGAGCATTTGATTCTGAAGTTTTATACTTACCCACGTCACCCACGAGAAATCTTTCATAAAAAGTAAAAACAAAATATTCAGATCCCCAAACATCAACATTTATGGTGTCCACTTCTGAATCTCTAAAAGTAAAAGATGTTACGCCTCTTGAATCGCCATTCTTCTTCTTGGGTCCTATAGTGCGAGGACTGTTCTTAGCTATGATAATACCAACAATAAGGGCGTTCTTTATATTTATATTTAAATTATTCAACCTGACTTTTTGAACTCCCGCCATGTTTCACATCAAATTCATCAAAACTTTCGAATCAAAGCGAACAAATCTAAACTAGGTTCTTAAAAAAACTTCGAGATAAGATTTGAAAAAAATCAACGACCTTTCGAATTTAAAATAATTGAATTAATTAAACTTTTACCGCGAAAAGTTACCGATATAAGGTAGACTTTTTTAGTTATCATTTTCATGCCTTGGAAACTAATATTTCAGTAACATAGTCTCTAATCATATTCATAGTAGTAGCATATTATCTACTCTGAGGTAGTAAGTATCATGGCCGAAAACCAGAGATGTGCCAAACGAGTAAAAAATCTCCATTGAACTAGTGTACCGTTTACGCCTAGATTTCAATAAATTATGCGTTTCATTTCTTGCCAATGTATAATTCTGTGAAAAAATATATGAAAAGTAGCCCTTAATCTGTACTACAAATGTCGTCAGTTGAGGCGCTTAACCATTTCCGGTGACAAACATTTTTTATCGCTAGCCAAAGGTATCATTTTTATCGACAAAGTTTCTAAATTTGTAACACTGGTCCAAAATGAGAATTGATTGCCATAACCTCAGTCATAAACAAGAAGAAGAAACAAAAACAAAATAATTGTCTGTCAAAGTCAGACAGGTTAGTCCAGGTTAAGTACTCTGTGGGTTAGTCCTCAGAATAAGGACTCAACTCGCTTACGCTGCACAGAGTACTTATCCACTATGTTTTAAATACGCTGTAGCGATTGTATTCAAGTATTCTCTTGGCTTACGCTATAATCTAGCGTAGCGTAAAACGTAGTGGTTATGTACTCTGTAGCGTAGCGGTCCTATTCTCTTGGCGCTATAGAAAAGAAATTAAGAAACCGTATATCCTATGAAAGTGTATTATCTATGACCATAATAGAAATGGTACAGCGTAGCGGTTGTATTCTCTTGGAACGGTACAACGTAGTGGTTATGTACTCTGTGGAACGGTACTGCGTCGGTCTGTCTGCGTCAATTTTTAAACGTTCACTACCCCACAGAGTACATAACCACTACGTTTTACACTACCCAAGAGATTACAACCGCCTTTACTTTCTTGTGTTGCTATGCTGATTTTGATAGTCGTTTCTGATTTCCTTGATTTTGGATGTATACGAGATTCATAATATGTTGCTTAAAGTTATATCTAACGCCTGTGCTAATCCAGAGGATAATTTTCAACCAGTTGAATTTGAGAGAATATCTGTAGACTACGCGGACTGTTCTAAAAGATTTTATCAAGTTTCTCGAGATTTTTCCAAGCAATATGCTCACATTTATTCAGCAAGATTGAATACATTTAGGAACATTTTAACTCCTGCTGTTATTAAAAAATGGTCTAAATCATACAAAATACTTAAATTGTGTGACTATCGTGAAAAGAACACAACCTGTGTGATAATTGGGACTCTGTTCAAACTCCAGGAGTTAAAACCGAGTATTTTAAAGGAACTATCTGATCAGCTGGAAATAATACCGCAACCTGCTAGGTTTGTAAATTAAAATTTATTGCGTATAGGAATCTGTCTATAGAAAACATGTTTATATTGTTCTTATCAATTACAGAACACACTTTGTACATGACTCAGATAGCTTGGTTCTAGAAGATGAACTTCAAAGAATTAAATTAGTTGGAGATTGCATTGATGTACACCAAGTAGTGACAGGAGTGGTGTGTGCTGTATTGGGTAAGGTTAAATTATCATATCAATTAGGTACTAAGATTTTGTGAAGTTGATTGGAATGTGATTTAGGGTTGGGAATGTTCAAGTGATACCTGTGGTGTTGCAAGCATCCATACTATAAAGCAGTATGCTTGTTTGTCAACTTAGTGGTATAAAAAAAAATGTGCATAGTAGTATTAACTAATTTATTTCTGCTTACCTATAAATTGGTATGGCTGAGGATAAGTAAGTAAAAGTAAATAGAGTATATAGTTTATTTTCATAATTTGTAAATGTTGCAGGATCAGAAGATGAAGATGGTATTTTCACAGTAAAAGATGTCTGTTGGCCAGGATGTAACATACAAAAACCATTACCGAACTTGAGTAAAGACAGGTAATATAATTCTACTTAAACCAGAATATTTTTCAATACAACACCTTATCAGTGAAGATTATTTCTACATGCATTATTCAACAGGTACATAATACTTATGTCAGGGTTGAACATGGCTTCAAATATGGCAGATCACATGTTCTCCCTGCATTTGCTTCTGGAATGGCTATCAGGACTTTCAGGCACATCACAGTATCAAGAAGAACTATCAAAGATTGTCAGAGTCATTGTAGCAGGTAAACAACACTGAAATTGATATTTATATGGATGATAGATTCTGATTTTAAAGTACCTACTTATTTGTAAAGTCTAGTCAAATAAACATGATTTTGATTTGATTAGAACCATTATCTTTATATGTATAAAGAAGGTACACTTTGTATATAATTGATAATATATTGAGTTAAAAAAAAAGTATTACTGTCTCACAGCTTGTGATCAGATGACCAGATGATTGCATAATGGCAGCTGAATGCAACCATCATGTTAAATTTTAGCTATGCAAATGCCATAAGTAAATATTGCTTGGTATGCTTATGTCATAAGAAAAATTGTTCCTCATAATTTCAGGTGGCGTGTTTGCAAGTCAGTCCAGTGAGAGTGTTCTGAATGAATCAGATGTGATAGCATCTGCCCCAATTGTAGACATTTTTGCATCTGCTGTCAGTGCCGTGGCACCTTTAGATCTTATGCCTGGCTGCAAAGATCCTACTGGCATTATGTTGCCACAAAAACCTTTTCATCATTGTAAGCATAATATTATTTTCCTTCTATATACCTATTTTTCCTTGGATAAAAATTAAAACAAAATCTAAAAGCATTTTTTCCACAGGTTTGTTTCCAAAAGCAGTTGAGTACAAATCTTTTAATAGAGTCTCCAATCCCTATGAGTGTGACATTGGAGGTAATAACAATCTCAGTACTAAATGAACAATGCTTATGTCACATTATTGCTACTAAGGTTCAACAAAGATACAGTTTTGCAGTGAAATAACTGTTTCAGGTTTCATGTGCCTTGGCACTTCGGGTGAACCAATCAAAGACATGTTGCGCTATAGTAAATTGGAGAATTGTTTGGATGTAATGAAAAAGACCCTTCAATGGCGGCATCTTGCACCATCCTGCCCGGACACTGTGCCTTGTACTCCATGCATAGACACAGATCCATTTACTATGTATAGTTGCCCAGCCATATACTTCAGTGGTAATTGTGAGGAGTTTGCCACTGATATGTATAAAGGTAAGGTAAACATAAACTAAACCTAGTAAAAACCCTATAAAATTGCTGTTAAGTACAAGTTTTCTGCACAAAATAATGTTCTGTACCCATAACTGGAACATTTTTCGACTACATATTTGAAACCTGAACTCTCAAAATGCCAAAGGTTCATACTAATTTATAGTTCCATTGATCGCCACATCAGCTTTGTTAATTTTCCCATTCAAAAAAAGTTGAAGGCGATATCAATACGTAGTCGCAAGTTATTCTTGCTCGGGAAACATCATCATTCTCCTGCCCTTATCCCATATTATTTGGGGTCGGCGCAATATGTATTTCTCTTCCATCCTTCTCTATCAGCCGTCAGCTCGGGAAACAGTACCTAGTATATTTCAAAATTTATTTTAGTTACTGGAGAAACTTGCAAATTAATAATTTATTCGAGTCTAGCATTTGGGCGAATTCCGTGTGGTGTAAAAAAAAAACTAATTTAATTGATTATCCATTACATACATACATTTTTGCGCACTTCAACTTCTGAGTTTTTCTACACCAAAACGGAAAGCAATGTACGGCCTGCCAGATGGTAAACGGTCACCGTAACCTATGGACACCTGAAATATACCAAAGTTATCACATACGCGGTGTCAACCTCATGCCACTTATTTATCTCTAATTGAATGGGAAATACCCTTTTTAAAGGTAGTTTTATATAGTAATTATGATATCTAATTTTTGCTTTCAGGGGAGGATGGTCAACAAGTGCGATTGGTGTGCATTCCTGATTTTTGCAAGACTCAAACAGTAGCACTAGTGAATTTTGCCAACTTAGAATGTTACAGCATGGCATTTTCATGAATTAGCCTAGGTATCTATTATGTAATCTATATTAAATGAAATATATTTTGTAACAAGCATTTTTGTATTTCATCTGCAAATAAAAATTCAAATACTTCCATTTATTTGAAACAGTTACGTTGGCTGTAATTTATGCCTTCTGCTTAGGAGCCTATTTTCTTTGCCGCAGCTAGCGAAGCGGGCGTGGTCGGGAAGTTATGTTAATTATAGGTAGGTAGCAGTTTTTCATCCGAAATCCGCGCCAAAATGAGTTTTTTTAGTCCATAAGTTCGGCCCTCGAACCAACGACCATTTTTCAACGAGCAAGAAATAGTGAGTATAGGGACAATATCCCTGTAGACCGCTCTCTTGCATCAGCTCCATATATTTATTTTCTTGGCGGACTTCATAGTCACACTTTTCTGAAAGGACTTTCTACACTCGTAGTATAGATAGTGTAGGAATACATTTAATGTCTCAGAAATATAAACGCTTCATAATACTCGTATAGATTATTTAATGTACTCTGTGAAGATTTCAGGCTTCTCCACTGTGGCAAATTTAGCATTTTTTCCCAAAAACGTAAATTTCCAAAACTTTATTTTACTTAAATCACGTTGTATTGATATCGTTTGAAAATATGAATACAAAATTCTTATAAACACGTAAAAGTTCTTGAACTTACTACGCACAGAGTAGAGAGTACATAACCACTATGTTTAGTACTTATCTAGAATAAGGATTTAGTTTTGTACTACGTAATGTGTCGTGGTGTGGGGTTCCCCTCGACTCGCTAATAGTTGCCACGTTTAGTTAGCGCATCATTCCGCTCTTCCGCTCGAGCACGAAGTAGGTAACTACTTGGAACAAATATTAAATTATAAATCTACCTATAACACTGACCTAAGCATCAGTGCAGTAAATAACAGAGACCTATTATTTTATGTTACCTATACAAATACTACACTAAATAAGAATAAGAACTGTGAGTGAATGAATGAACTAGTCTTTCTTCTAAAATCTTGTCCCATAATATATTACCTTTTTTTATACAACTAAGGTGGTACACAAGCATACGCCCTACCTGATGGTAGGCAATCATCGTAGCCTATAGCCGCTAGCAATACCAGGGATATCACTAACGAGTTGGCAACTCTGTTGTTGATGAGGAGTCACTGTGCCAGCAGCATTACTACTAGCCCAGCGTATCCTCGTGGAGCACTGGCAGCCTTACTTACTGCAGAAACACAACACTGCATCAAAGTAGTGTTATTTGACTGAGGTCTGCTGTAAGGTGGAGGTAGAGTCCCCAGTCGAGCGGTTCTAATTTTAATGAGGATTCCCTCAGGAAAGCCCAAATCACCCTCACCCTTTTTAAAAGCTCATGGTGTGATTTATCATAGTACTTAAGCTTAGAGCCTAGTGTGAGGACCACAGTCTCTTTTACAAAAATGTTTACAACCATCCAATCCTGTTATTGATTTGTAAGTCCTTTAGTAAATAAATGATTATAGTTTATTACAGAAAACATCGATGAGCAAACCTCATTGTAACAAGCCGGGGTTTAAACCTGGGCCCATAACATGACAGGCCGTTGCTTCAACCACAAGGCCACCGCGGCTCTGACCTACCTATTTTCTATTCTGTGCATAGGGTTAGCCTGTCATTATAACGTAAATTTAATTATCTAAATCAGTATAGCTTAGTTATACCTCAGAGTTTAAAATATACCTACTAATTATAAGCTTAAGCTTTAGTTAGTGTACTTACTACTAGTAATCTGTGGGACTTTACCGTCGAGGTAGGTGGCAGCACTGCAGCTATGCTATGCTCTGCTCCACAGAGTACATAACCACTACGCTCGCTCTACTCTACTCTCCCTCGCCCCCTCCTCTTCCTATTACTCATCAATGGCTGAAAGTTAATAGACGTGTGTTTGATTTTTCTCGTGCTATTGTTGCGTTTAAGATGGGTTTCTAGTAACTAACGTTTGCACACCTTCGTGTGCCTCCCACAAGAAATAAAAATGTTGTAAGTACTTACAAAATACGTCAATAGGCCCTAACCGTTTAACCTATTTAGATTGCATTGCTTGTATTACTGTACCTCTACCTTTCTTTTGCTTACCTGAACCTGAACCACAATTTTACACAACAATATGAGTCAATATCCTAATGAAAATAAACAGTTCAAACAATCGCACCGATTGGTTTTGAATGTTAAGTTCAATTGAGTACGATGATGCAAACTTTCACTTCGTATTGAGTGGAACGGGACGTTCCGTGTTAAATTTGTTTACGACATTTCGAAATTATGAAACAACTGCAATCTGCCTGTGCAAATAGGTAGTATTCATGTAATATTTTTTTTGAAAATTTTATCTTGATTCCATGACATAACAATTCAGATATTAGGTATTGTTTGATATTTGGCACCCAGAAACAAATTGTATTGTAAAAATATTCACAAATTCACAATGCAAAATAGGCTTGTGTTCAGCAGTGGATATCCTTCAGCCAATATGAATCATGATAACTTGCAATATTTTTTGACAATGATGCTGGTCTATCGGTTAGTATACCTGACTGCTACACTAGGGGTCGCCGGGGCAAACATTTATGTGACAAACATGTTTGCTTTGCGTCTGGGTGTTTGATATGTATTATAAGTATGTATTTAAAAAAAAAAGTATATAAGTATTCTATCAGCTACTGGTTCCCATAGTACAAGCATAGCTTAGATTGGGGCCAGATGGTACAGTGTGATAATGTTCAAGCATTATTATTATTATTAAATAATAATTATAATAAAAGTAATATTATAAAAGTCAACACCTTAATTACTAAAATTAGTAATTAAGGTGTTGACTTATTTACATAATGTCATGTAGGTAAATAAAAACATACATCTTTAATTTCGTTATTTAAGTAATTATTGTTCTTGTAAACATCCAATTTTATGATAAACTATTGCTGTGCTGGCAATTCTAAACAATAATTAATAGGTAAAAAAATTGATTAATGTATAAGGCTTGTATCTTCACTTTATAAAACAAATCAAACACATAAAACAAGTGCATCCAATATGGCTACTTAACTAATAACTTATTATTATTTACCTGTCCTATAAATAAAATGATAGTTATTCATTGGTGTCGATTCTGTTGTTCAAAATGACTAAACTTAACTAATTTGACAGGTCTAAAAGTCTTGTTATCCCTTTCTCAAGTGCGGGGTTCAATAAGGATGGCAATATTTTTAGACCTGTCAAATTAGTTATGTTTAGTAATTTTGAACAACAGAATTGGCACCATTACCTACATTGTTAATATCCTATTGAAAGAATATGAACATTGCAATACATCATTTTGTAACTATAGAATGTGCCAAGCATATATGGGGCTGATTTGAGATGGCAATGAACTTTTACTACACCTACCTACCTACTATTTGAGATGTCGACATTGCTGTATCTGTACGTGCTTTGTATGTATAAGTAGGTACCAGACTGGTTGTTATGGTTTCAAAACATTTTGTGGTTGCATGTTGTAGTTAGGCAATAGAGGTAGGCAATTATTAAGTACTACCTCATTGCTTTAGTATACATGACTGAAGATTTATCAATGAAAATTTAGCAAATAATACCACAAAAAAAAATTTAAAAAAAATTGTAAGCATGTACATTTTTATTCATACCTACAAACTAAAAATATATTTATATGTATTAAAATATATATTATAAAGCAGTGAAGGTCCTAACAGATATTTTTGCCACTAATAAAATAAGACCCAAATTCAATATAAAAAGGTGAGGTGATTTAAGAGAGGTTGGGCGAATTGGGATCTCCTGTGGGTTTTTCTATGAATATTGGAGGAACTGGGTACTGTATCTCCACTTTACAGAAGACGGCAGTGAAAAAACACTACTTTGATGTAGTGTTGTGTTTCTGCGGTAAGTAAGGTTGCCAGTGCTCCACGAGGATATGCTGGGCTAGCAGTTATGCAACAGGGTTGGCATCTCGTTAGTGATATCCCGGGTATTGCTAGCGGCTATAGGCTACGGTGACTGCTTACCATCAGGTGGTCGGTATGATTGTGTGTCAGTGTGATTAAAAAAAGCGTTTCATAAATATAGCTACAAACTAACTACTGTTTAAAATTGTCTCATTTTTTTGAGATTTATTTAAAATAATAATAATAATAATAATGTGGTGTTCATGTGTATAATGTTTATGTTACAGTGCCATCATGGCGCCCTTACCGGACAGCTTTGTCCTTCGACACAAAACATTACCAACAACCTCGTTTGACGAACTATTCGGACTCGAACTTGTTTTTGTGGTAAGTTCCAAAAAATTTAAATACTTAGTTATTGTTTAATAATCATGGTGTAATAAAAAAAATAGCGGACATTTGGAAACATTAAGTCCTAAATGATGATCTTAAATAATCAGGGTAGGTTGTGGCCCCCGCCTCTGGCCTGCCTTCACTGGCCGGCCAGAGTGGAGCGCGAGAGTAGTATGCTTGATAGGGTGGAAGTGCTCAATATGTGTAACGGGGAAACCCGCTTCGGGGACTGCCCTATGCCAGTACCCGCGATGGTGAAACCGGTGTACACCTCTCGACACCCTACAGCCGCCTGCTTCGGTGGTGCCCCTCAGCGGCATCTTATACGCCGCATTTAAAGGGGCCCCATCTAGCAGGTGGCGAGTTACCGTCTGCTAAATTTTCTACAATATTGAGACATATTGCATTGCAGACGTCTATAGTCTCATCCTATAGCCCAGATATCCCTATCAATAAGAGTTCACCATAATAGCCCAAGTTAATTTTTCCATCCCCATAAAATAGTCTCTGAAATAGTGTCAGTCTACACCTGGCGAAGATCATTTCTGGGTATATCACACATTCGCCACGTGTATCCTTTACCAAATATTAAAATTAAAATGTGTAGGATATATATCGCCACGCAAGCCTAGATAAAAGACCGGGCCTTATAACAGTCTGTGAATTTTATAAAGACAATAATAATAATTCTAAATAAATAAATAATAATCCTTCACCAGGACAAAGATTTGTCCCGGAAATTATCCTGTTGAAAATTATCCCTTACTAAGAGACGGATAATTTATTCCTTTTTAAAAATCTAAGTAATATTGTACATACAATTAAGTTACTATTATTTTTGAGATATATTTTTGATGTGTATCTCCTAAGTGGTCCCTGTATCCAATTTACAGAGTTTGCACCTCTCCAAGGATGAGTGCGAGTCTATGGGATCCGTCGTTGGCTTCGGCCAACGGCCTACTTACTGATGAGGAGTGCTGTATGCTGCTTGATATCGATTTCTCTGACGATGGTACGTATGCTGCTGAGAATATGCATAATTTTCTATAAATAGTCCGTATATTTTACTGATTTTAACATTTAGGCGTTGATTTAACGATCAGCTCTGATACTATGCATAGTGCATTACTTACAGAAGTAAAAAACAATACGGAAAAATACCATTTTATAATTGAAAGAGAATAGAAAATTAATTAAGTAATTGTAATTGTATGTGAGGAAACAATATTATCGATATTCACAACGCGACATTTTATTTTGTAATAAAGTATGATCGGTAAAGCATAGTAAAGCGTAATAAACAAAAATGCTGTTTCTACTTCTTACCATGAACAAGGGAATCTTAAACAAACATTAATCGATCAATACATAGTATCTTTATAGTAATTACGAAAGAAGATAGTTTTCTGTTTCAAAAGTCTGTCCTTCCCCAGGATATAACAAATCACCTAGCCAATTTTCTTCAAAAAAAAATTCATTTCGCCGTTTTATCGTGAAAAGGTAAAACAGATTTACTTTCGCATTTATAATATTAGTATGGATGTCACAGGTTTCGTGTAAAAATTCTACACGATTGTTTTGTATATGACTATTATAAATCAGTGCTAGGCTGCGTATACCAGCGAATACCAGGACGTATTTAATAACCATTTATACAAAAGAAATATATGTAAAGATAGAAGTGTACATGTATCGGGTAAATTTCAAACAATTAAAATCAATAATTATTTCGGGGGTAGAACATTAAAGAGAAAACTGCCAATACTGTTTAATGAAATGCCCCGCGACTTAAGAGCGGAAACTAACAAAAAGAAATTTGCCAGGGTATATAAGCAGTACCTGTTAGAGCTATGTGATGTCAATAACTGAACTTGTTAGTACATTCACTGGCTGCGTGCCTGCTCAGTGGCTGCGTTGATGAACTCAGCGCAGACCGAACCTAAGCCTCACCGCGTAAGGCTGAGTAGGCACGCAAAACACGAGCTCAATTTAACTATCAATGTTACTGTGACCCTAATTTTATAGTTTTTAAATATGTATTTTCGATTCTTGTTATTTTATTTTTCATTGTCATACCTATTATTATTATTATTGTAAGTCCGAGTGCGACAAATTTCCACAGTCAAACCGAGTAATCGGTTTTGTGGTAACCAAAAAAAATTGTAAGTGTTATTTTCATAAAATAAAGAAACTTTTATTATTATTATTATTATTATAGCTGAAGAAAAACTACGTTCAATTGTCTTATTTTACGATACGTACGTTACGTTAAGTAAGTTAGTCTATAAATATGCCTCCATCGATGATTATAAAGTTGCTTTAAGATCGAGGAAAATTTTCCTTATCATCATCATCTGAACCGTGTATCTGTTATTGAATATTTGCTCGCATTGTTGTCTAGGCGCATATTGTAATTAAATAGGATAGGCCTGCCTACCTATACTATTGTTGTATGAATGCGTATTAAAGTTTATCTAGAAATCTGACATCCTGGAAATAATAATAGCATATGAGCGTTGTGACTATTGCAATTGGTTCTATTGAATCAAACATACCATTAATGACTTATTTGTAACTAGTAGTAGATTGTTTATCTGTATACCTTAAATATATCGATACCAATCTTTTAAACATATTATTTATATTAAGGAACTCATAATTTATATTGCATTGAATGATATTTTAGTCTGTGATAACCGTTTGGTTATTGTTCACGTTTCATGGGTTAATTTATATGTTTTAGGTACACGGTACTCATTTTTTTTCCTAAATAAATGAAGCCTAAGTTAACATATTGTAGCATGAGCTACCTGCCAGTGAAAGTCCTCGTCAAATCGGTCCACCTGTTCGGATTTAGTTCACAATTGCATGGTTTTTTATTTGCTGCGCGTAACCCTAATATATTTCCTAAATAAAAGTAGCCCATGTTTCACCCAGTAAAATCTCCGCTATCTCCCAGAAAAAGCATCCCTCGTTATACCTCATAGTATGAAATCAAATTGTGCCAGGTTTCATTTGAATCCATTCAGTAGTTTCGGCGTGATGCGCTGCCAAAAAACATACAGACAGACAGACAAAAATGAAAAAATAAAATTTTGGGTTCAGTATCGAACATAGAGTGCCCTCCAAAAAAATTAGCTAAATATCTTAAATGTACAGAATTTGACCTGTTACAGTTTTATTATAAGTATAGATTTTGGTATGTTATCTGCTGGCCCTAGTGATCACCTTGACTTATTGGGTAGGAAATATTATTGGATAGGTCGTGCGACGGCGTGATTTCAGTGTTTCCGGCTTGTTTCGCTTTGTATTTTAATTTCCCGCTCTAAACGACAAATCTAATGTAGGAACAAAAATGTACCTATGTACAAATAATTGGACAGAACGTAACGTACTATTTCAGTCATATGATGCTTAGGTGCTTAGAACGGCCGGTCTAATTTATAACCTTACAGAAAATACTAATAAGTTTGATATGTAAAAACACTGTAAACCTCAACAATTGCAAATTACAATGACAAACTTGAAAACAAAACTGCGCATTTCCAGCGAGCTTTAGATATTATTCTCAGCTTCTGAGGAATTTCCCTGCTGTCATAAACTATACGGTGTTTTTGCTAATACTACGAAGATAACAAACAAACTTACGGCCGGCTATAATCCAGGAGGATACATAACCGCAAATGTTATAATCTGTCACCGCGGCTACGACATAGAGCCATAAGACTCGTGCAATACTGTGCTAGCTGTGACAAGATATAGGTCCGAAGGAACACATATGGCAATATTTTTAGACCTGTCAAATTAGTTAAGTTTAGTAATTTTGAACAACAGAATTGGCACCATTGTTTAACTATTTGATGAGTTAATGGACCCAAAGAATGGCAATGAGCTTATTACTTCACATTGGGACTTAAATATTTTCGGTGAAAAGTGAATGTTGACTGCAATTATACCACTGTCTATCTTCACGTCTTCCCGAAGGGGTCCTCACTTGAAGATATTTACGTTACTCGTCTATTTAAATGGGACTTAATGTAACTCACATCAGAGGCGGCAACGCGCGAACCTTATCACCGGCTGAAGGGCGTATTACATAACTCCGCTGTAATTCAGTCTTAACCACGTTTCATTTTAAACAGACATAACGAATTTTCGTTATCACAGTTTCATTTGCAAACCGAAGCTCTGTGTGCTGGGCACCATTGTGTTAAAATATCTCTGTCGTGAAATCCGTGCTGGGACTAATTATTGATATATTTTTATCCATAGAGTTGAAGGTGTGAAACTGTATTATAACATAATTAGCTACTTTTCCTGTGGGTTTTAAAAGTTGATTTAATTGTGGACATGTTAACAAGATTGTAACTACAAACATTTTATGTTGGAGTGCTTAAACATAATTGATTATATCCAAATTTAAACTCATAATTATATTACTTCGGCTTTAATTCATAGTCTTAACTATAATATTTAATTAAAAATCTTGTTGTTTCTTAAAAAGTTGTTAATAGGCAATATAAATGGATATATTTTTTAGGAAATAATAATTATATAATAATAATAAACAGTAAAAAATCTGTTTATTCATTTTAATGTCGCCTTTATCAAGGGTCATCACATCACGTGTTAAGCTCGATTTACCTAATAAATAATAATTATACGTTTCTGTAACACCCCCCACGAACTCACCTCATGTACAGATAACAGCTAGGTCACCGATACGACTGTTCTCTTAGCCGACTGAGTTGTGGATGTTTCC
This sequence comes from Falcaria lacertinaria, assembly GCA_951449985.1. Classification (NCBI taxonomy): domain Eukaryota; kingdom Metazoa; phylum Arthropoda; class Insecta; order Lepidoptera; family Drepanidae; genus Falcaria; species Falcaria lacertinaria. The sequence continues at coordinate 5,019,051 of OX602120.1, read as the reverse complement.
ATTATTTCGCTAATTAATCTTAAAGATATCCATCTAAAATATTTAGACTACACGCTGTTTGTAATAATGCCAGTGCCAATAACAAATGATACGTGATGATATAAATTATATGTTTATTAGCTCTGCATTGAGCTTGATATGCTAATTATATATGTACCTTTGATCCTGCTCGGTTCTTGAAGGACATCATCTCACGAGACATGATTTGTGGGTGTAATTGTTGGATATTGTTATATTTATAAAAAGGACATAATTTATGATTTTGTAATATTCATATAATATTTCATTAATTTCTTTCAAGAATGCATTCCACCTGCTTGACTTAAAAAAGGCAATTCATATTTAATACGTAAACGTATAACAATAGCAGTGATACTTGATTTTAATGTAACAGTTTGGATAATAGTGTGGAGAATCCTATAATCATACTTATGCATTAAGTATAAAGAATTTATAGTTTTGCCATATCAAGGTGAACCAGCTGTCTATATTTTGTGATATGTAGCTTAAATTTGGTGTCGATAATGATAAGATATTTAAAGTCATGAAATATTACTACATATTATGAAACAAATTCCCCCCTCGACTGTCTGTTTGGAAGTAATAAGCTCAAAAACTACTGAAAGGATTTTCGTACGGTTTTAACAAATGGATTGAGTGATTCACGAGGAAGATGAATTATGGTTTTGTTTATGTTGGCTGAAATATGATTGTTGCAGATGTTTGAAATAATCGGACGGATAACACTTGGTAAACAGATGTAGGCTTATATGCTCTGCTAGCCATGCCGAGCTGGGGTAGGTCGCTAGGAAATGTATACTAAAAACAATTTTCCGGGTACATTTCAAGTGTAATTTTTATTACCTGAGCCCTGCCTGTTTATGAATATATCTGGCTCTAAAGTGGTAATTTGTATTTGTGCCCTCGTCCTGCCTGAATAAACAACTCGTATTTGGAGTAGTAGCAAATCGAAATTAGGCCCCTAAACTCTAGTCCACATAGTAATTATTTTTTAAATTACAAAAGTGTGTATATTACAATGGAACGACCCTTTACTGCGATTTCCTTTCTATTGAATTACTCATTTTGTTTCTATTCAGTTGACATCAGTACTTGACTGTATTTGTTGAGAGTAAAGTAAAGTAAAGAAAGTTGTTGCTAGGTCGAATACGTGGGTGTGTCTTGATAATCTCTTGCTCGGCAAGTGGCTGCCTACATGGCGCGATAACGAAACGCGTCACTCAGCTTATAAAAACATATTATTATTGGTAATGAGTTACTAGCCTCTGCTTTGCCCATGTTTTTCATATGCATATCACCAGTTCACTATTTTCCACTATTTATCTTGTTTCCAATGAAAATATGTTTTGAAATATAAGTTTATAACAAGTTGTTTGTGTCAGATGCATAATAATATTATTATGATTAACTATTATCGAATATAATTTCATATACATCGACTTTAGTAGAGTTATTGGTCGATTATAGTATAGAGTAGGTACATATTTCTTTAAACATTTGATTATACATATATTCCAGCCATTTTTTTTCCATTCCAGAGGGTGGGTGGACGGGTCACGACCCTATATTTCATGGTGAAGTAGTAAAAATATGTAAGACGTGAGGCTATACTTTGCAGTCATCGTTTATGTCTATGGTAGTAGGACCCCTCCTTACCGAAGATCGTACTCAGATAGTACTCTAATTTATGTTGCTTGTGCTAGCTCAGCGAGTTCTCTCAACTCAATTGGCAACGCAATTGTGATACCCCTGGTACCGTAATGCCAAGACCAGTTAGGCCTAGTCGCGATCGATTAAAATATTAATACAGAGATATTATTACAGTGTTGCAAAACTACCCGTAAAGCCGAATGGAGGTTAAATGGGGCCTTATAACGAGTCCATTCACAATATTTAAGAACCGTAGTAACGCTGTATAACATACGTCAAAAATATTATTATTTTCACTGATGTGCAAACCCTATTTCAGTAAAATTAAAGAGTAAACTACGCTGAATGTACCCTACATTTCTACCTAAATCGCGGAACGGAAGATTTGAAATCGACATTTTTTTTCCAACTTGACATTTTGTGAAGCCAGTACTTGAGTATAATGACATCCTTGTATTGAGGTAGCACACATTTATGAAAGAAAAATAGAAAAACTATTAAAGTAGACAAGTATTAGGTAAAATAGGTACGTAGACCTTTCTGTTAAATAATCTGGTCCCCTGACATGACAGCGTAGTAGGGTTGACTAAATTTTTGACTTTGACAATTGATTATATTTTTTACAGGGTATTTTGTAACATGTTGTGTAACGATATGAACAAAATATGTAGATTGAAAAATATTTCAGCACTGGCTGTGCCAAGTTCGTTGTCGACGCCATCTCATAAAATAAAAATCTTTTTTTTTATTGCAATAAGTGTATCTACAGTATTTTACAAGCTTTTAAACTTATACTAATACACCCTGTTTATAAGGCAACTCATTTGTGACAGTTCCTTGCTATATCTTAGACAAACGCGGTTAGTTGTTACAAATTAGTGTCGGACCGAAACTGGTTTTTACGACCGAAACCGAAACCGAATTCCGGCAACGGCCTCAGTTTCGCCGAAGCCGAAACCAAAACCGAAACCGAAATTTCCTTACAAAGATCATGTTTTGAGTGAGATCATGTTTTGAGTGAAAGATGAAAACTTTATTATAATCAGTCAGTTTTATTTTAGGTTTCCGAAGTCAATAAGGAACCCTTAAAAGTTTCGCTATGTCCGTCCGTTTATCTGTCCGTCCGCGGCTTAGCTCAGAGATTCTTAGCACTAGAAAGCTGTAATTTGGCATCTATATACATATTAAACTACATACAGGGGTAAAATAAAATCCTGAAAAAAATTTTTTTTAGTGTAGCTTCCATACATCTAATGTGGGAATGTTTTTTTTTCTCGTTTATACCATGGTGTGGGATTTCGTTGGATAGGTGATTCAAAAATATTGTGGGTTTGCGAAAACCATTATTCGATTCAGTGATCCGTATGTGAAATATTGTTTATTTAGTTAATTTATTGCACATTTGTTACAATTACACTTATAACTATTTAAATTATAGCAAAGAAGCCCGGTTAGGACACAGCAATATAGAGAGGCACTTTAAATATAATACAATTTAGGAGAAGCGTACATTCCTTGGAGTCTTTTGTGAAGTGGATGTACATTTCCTTCAATGTAGGATTATCTTCCAGGATAAGGTATAATTATTGTGCCATAAGTCTATTTTTACAAAGTATTAAGGAAAAGCCTAGATATGTGGTGTATAAAAATATCTTGGAACTCGGACAGAAAACAACATCGCGAGTTGTTTTTTGTCAGTTATAATATTTTATTATCTCCGAAGATTAAAAGCATCGCCACATGGGCGTACTTTGACGCAATATCGGGAGAGATATCGGTCCTATATATACTGACGTCTTCGCTCTCCACACTGTATTTGGTCCATCACTTATCTGAGCTTGTTACCTTGAAGATACAACGATATATTCTCGTATTCTGCGCTCATTACTTAACTAATACTCAGCTCAGTGTTACATCAATTGGTTTAGTAGATTAAATATAATTAATTGATAAATTAATTTTAAAAACATTGTGTCAGAAATGTGTTGTTATAAATATAATGGAATGTGTGACCTGTGTAGAGAGTTTCAGCTGTCCATCTTACAAAGTAAGAATGTCTTAGAGGTTATATTTGGTCCACTCTTTTATATTTCGTTAGAACTTAATTAAATAAGTTAGTGGATAAATCACGTCATTATGGACAAGATTTTATAAAACTAAATTACTCTACCATTTTTAAATAATAAATTATTTACACATTTCAATGATAATAATTTATCAAATTTTACCCACGCATGTTATAAGTATATAAATTGAGAGGCTAATGCTACCTAAGAACAATCATCGGCTGTTAGCATTAAAATTGATACATTCAACTACATAATATAAACCCGCTAATACAATACAACGATTTCAAAAATGAATGACATAAAAGCAGTGTTCCTGTTTCAGGGATTTGGAAAAAATGCCGTGAATTAACGTATATGCTGTTTTGTTATTAGATCTGCTCAAGAACTTGCCATGCGCTGCACCGAAGAGTGAGTTCAGTACTTACCAAGACGACGGCACTTCCAGCCTCTACCCGCCGTCCCCGCTGGAGTCCAAGCCCAGCCGTGCTGAGCTCGCCAGTGATCTTCTGCAGCAGCTAGAAAATCAATGTAAACAAGGTATGTCTTGGAACATATAGACCGCTTGCATGCTCAATATTGTTCTTATTATACTGAGGCGTGTTCAGTATTTAGTCTATGTTTTAGACTAGAAGGCAGTTTTAATATCTTAGTCTACCACATTACGATCTAGTACAGTTTCCGAACTTCCGTATTTCCTAAGAAAGTGTTTTTCTACCTCTTATAGAAAAGTTTCAGAGTTCCCCATGTTGACCGTTCTCAATGTTCCAGCGTGTATACATATATGTTGCTATATAGCTTACCAATTATGTGTATGAACAATACGCTTTTCAATTAAGTTAACTTCTATTTTATGTATCTATTTCTATACCACTAAGGTGGTAAGCGGTAACCGTAGCCTATTGACGCTTGCAAAACCGCGTTGCCGACCCTGAGTCTAATGCGAAGATCTTAGTAAAATATGATGTTATATGTAAAAATGTATATATATATATATATATATATATATATATTTAAAATAAAGTGATACATATACCGGATACGTTTTAAATTAACCATTATCTGAGTATTTATTAATAAATTGGATCGTAGACTGAAATACTTGGCTTATCTATGTATATAAAAACGAAATACCACTCACTCATCACGAAGTCTCTAGATGTATAAATCATACAATGTGAAACATTGGCAGGTTACTTTTGTTATAACAATTAATTTGCGCGACGTCTAGTAACACTATACTAAGCATGGTTGCTATTGGTTTAAAAACATACATTATCATCACCCCACTCAGGGTAAGCAGATAATAGTAGAGCGCCTCTTAGTCTTTTGATTCTTCTAGATTCATCAATCTTTTCATACATGCCCGCCGGTTTCGAGTACTCTTTAACTTTCCATCATTGAGTACTACATTATAATAATAATAATAATAAGCCATTTATTTATCCTTAATATTATTTTTTACATAGATGGAATATATATATGTTTAATATATAAATATTTTATTAAGGACCTCTTATCGAGTAAAGGCCTCCTCCATTTTACTCCAAAGTTTCCTATCCTTGGCTTTTGACGTCCAGTACTACATTATAGTAAACAATATAAAAATCTAATCTCCTAGAATAATGCCGTCATTTATAATGTTGGTGTTATTAGTCTGAAGCCGAGAATATCAGTTTGGATATTCATAACTCAATTGTTTATAATATGTAGCTCGTACTGCAGATCATGATCTAATCCTCCTTATTATGCGATTAATTGCAGTTCTGAACTAAGCGTGTTCAGTACTGCCGGCTACTACCTACGTTGTCGCTCCATCGCTTAGTAGGTTTTTTTTGTTCGACTACGATATCCATCACGAGTCCACCACGTAAATTACTAATTTCCATCTGCTATCTATCACTGATCGCGTTAAACCCTGCCTACTACAATTTTAGTTTCATATCGTATTTTCTTCTTTAGATCTATGTGTTCCGAACTCTATCGCGCAACGGCCTACGTGGAAAAAGAACTCATTAGTCTTTACTAACATTATAACCTAAATCAAATCATAGATGCGCATGTAACACGTATTGAAGCAATCAGGATGTATAAAGATCCTTCTCATGACGCTATCTTTATAATTTGCTTATTGGGATTCAAGTATAAAAGGGTATTTGTTTTATCACGACACACCTCTGCGCTTTGATTGGGGCCGTGTCTGCTGTTCAATGCGTGATTTGATAGCAGTTATCTTTAACTGTTAATTAACAAATTATATAATAAGCTACTGTTTTTTTTTAAATTGTTATATCGCGACCGTTAATATAACAGGAATTAAAATGAGGATGCTAAAATGCTGTGCTCTATTAAAATTGTAGGATACTTGAGCTTTAATCAAGGCTTAATTAAAGCTCACGTATCATACACTTTTAAGTAACTCGACGCTTCGCTGGCATCCGATTGAGCTGAAATTTGTTAAGTTATATAACTTCGTAGGACACAAGAAAGAAAAGCTCAGGGTAAGCACTGCAGTAGGTATGCGCAGCTGTGACACTTATTACAAAGCGCACAAATTTCTCGTCGTGCAAAATAATAAAAACAACATTTTTTTTCTAATTTAAAAAAAAACATTAAATTGAAAATTTGAAAATTTTGAAAAGGAAAGCTTACTCGTTATTTATCAGTCGCGATAATAGATGTTAAAATATTATGATTTAGTGGCGTCCTTTGCATATAGATTCTGGTTGGTGGTATTAGGTAGGTGTGTCGCATCGCACTTATCATTGATATTGATACCTATATTTTTTATATTTGACATCGTTACAACTATATTTTCGTCGATTCATATAACATGATTCTTTGTGAGTTGCAAATCATGAAATTAAAAGATTATCTATGCTCATATTGTTTATATAATTATAATAAATAATTAGAATAGATGACCTGGCTCGTTTCGGGTCGAGGGGGGCTCGTGGCAAAGTAGCTACTGCGCATATGCTGTTTGAGGGCCGACCACCCATACTATAAGACATTTTGTCCAAGACACGTACTTGGAAAAATCGTGAAGATTTTGGGTCTGTAAAGGCTGGAAAGCTTACTCATCACTGGGCACCTTACCTCAAGTGTATTTTGTTGTGTCTACTACCCCAGAAGGGTAGCTCTAAATTTCATTGCACCCTATCAAGTGCCCAACAGTTAACAATTATTTTGTATATATACCCATATGAAAGGATACTTATTAATATACGCTAACCTTTATTGAAAGCATACGCTAGCGTTTAGCATAGTTTTATAGGAATGCAAATCGACACAAAATCGTATCGGCACGTCGGTAAGCATAACTAAATTCTACAGTGGTTCTCGAGATAAGCGATTTCACAGTTTCTAGGCTCCGCAATAAAACTTTCTTACTATTAGAATCTATTTATTATAAGCAACTAAATCTAAGGTAGCTCAGTAGTTGAAAACCATTGAAATCCTGAGAGATATATTTCCTCCTTCCGCTTTCGCTTATGACATTTCATGGTCATAACACTGAAACAGTACTATTTGGGTCAATTTGTAAGTGTCAAGTAATATCAAGACATTATTGCAGTATAGTATCAGAGCTTCCACTTCAGACTGAAGTGCAATTGGAGTCCTGAGTAACATCCTGTGTATTCATCAGGCTTTGACTCCTGCGCCTGCATAATATTTGTAACGTTTGACTAGTATATTATCTACTCTGAGGTTTGACCGTTAAATTTTGACCTACCACCTCGAAAGAAAATATATCTATTCAAAGTATAACCCATTGAAAATACATAATTCGATTCATATAGTAACTTGAACATAGTTTTAAATAAAAGAAAATGTACAAAAGTGTCTTAGCTTCAAAATAAAATAAGTAATTATGAATATAACATTTCACTAGCATTTCACTTTCTGATTGATTAGTGTGCATTTGTAATAGTACACACAGTAGTCGGTTTGGTATCGGGTATCGGGTTGGTGGCTGCGAGCTGTGGAGCGTGGTGGAATGGAGGGGCACGGCGGGAGGTGGAGCGGCGCGCGCGCTCAGTGATATCTCGCGCTGCGCCGCGTCAGCTGGTGATCGCGACTTGCTTTGTATTCTATAAACCCGTGACAATAAATTCGTGTAGAGCAGCTCTCCGCGGGCGCCCGCGCTCGGCTCGCAACCTATGTCTGCCGCCATCTATGCGCCGACTGGACGCCGTTAGAATGAAGTGCCATAATAGTTGCATCTGGAATAAGGAAATTGTCTTTAACTCACAGAAACTTGTAAAGAGACGATAGGCCCTCGAGCCTGTCCCTGAACCGTCAACGACGACCATTGCTCTCAACACGAAGATAACAGTTGTAGAATAACACTGCCCCTATAATCTAATTTTAAAGATATATTTAGAACTTTATCGTAGCAGTAGGACGTTAAAGGACATTATTTGGATTTGAACGCAGTTCTAGGTTTGAAGTTGGACTTCGAGATGGCACTGGCTGATATGTTTATTGGTATGTGGTATTGAGTAGTTCTTGTTGCCTGCACCAATTGACGATGTTTGTTTTGGATAATTGAAAGGCACAGAGGCGGAAAGCCAGTCTCAAGGTCCGAATGCTCTAGTTTTATATTTTTAAGGTCCCGTATATGTCCGAGACCCTATTATTAAGCCTACGATGTTAATCTCTCCAACATTTAAAGGGCTATTTTGGACCTCATTACCAAGTTTAATGTATATTAAAGTATTCATCTTTAGTAAACGTTTTTTTTATTTGCGCTTTTGTACTAAGTGCAATTCAACTACAATAAAAAATGGTAATACGTGAGTTGGACTTGCGCTAAGGGCTCCGAATAGAATGAAAAAATAACAGATTTTGGAATAAATGTGTAATTGAGGCAGGATACGTTGTTTCATGTTGGGTACGCAACCCTCGCTTTGCGAGTCCGACTGGCACTTGGCCGGTTGTTTATTTCTGGTTATTACTACCTCAGAGTTTTCAGTTTGAGACACAGATTTTTTAGCTAAATGTCCAATTTCAGTCAACTAGGTCACCGAACATATAAACGCTTTGCTCTGCAACGATAAGTTTACTGCGCAACAAACTTGTTTGTTTGCTATATCCACGTTGATACACTGGCTTTCACGTTCCAAGATATGAACAATCATGTTCTTGCAACAATTAGCAACATTGTATTACATTACAGTGATCAATGCTTAACATACACATCTAATCTCATTTAAAAATGTCTTCGCACGGACTTAACTTGCAATCTTTAAAAAAATATATACCATGGAATCCCTGTGCAACAAGAAATTATTTTAATAAAGTCTATAATATGTTAGACACCTATTTGTAATTTCTCCTTGTTCACAATAATACTAGAAGCGCTGCGCTGCATAAACGCAACTTGTGTATAATTTATATCGCGCTGTAAGTTATGGGTGGAATTCACGGCGCAATAATGCGCTAGCGTAGCTGGCTAGCGTGGTCCAAGTGACGACCTTCTTTCTGGGTCTCGTGTACTCGGGCGTTCACCTTGTAGCCATCGTGTAAGGTCATAAAGGTTCACGGTTTAGGGTATTAGAAATTTAATAAAACTGTCCGACGTACGTAATGCTGTCGTTATATTAGTCCTATAGACCGTGTTTTTGTTGGGAATGCATTCGTCCGAGCCTTGCGCCGCGCGCGCTGATAAACCAGTCCACGTACAGGGCGACCTCGCTACTCGCCCAATAATTAAATCGACGTATTGACCGCCTGTTTGAAATCCTTTATATTGATACAAATATTATGACCTGCTGCTACCTTTCGAATGGAGGATAACTTGTTATCACAGCACGCATACCATACGTGACAAACAATAGTTTCAATTAAGTTGCCTTGAGATACTTATTTGATTTGACTTTCATAATTTGAGTTGTGTCTGGAGAATAGCGTCCACGTGGAAAAGCCTTCAATAACATTGTAAATAATTTAAACTGGTTGCATTACGTTCGAATCAAAAACTTTTTTATATAATGTGGAAAATAACAAATTAGACTTTACACTTTACCATAAAATCTAAATATATATAACTCAAAGTTGACTGACTGACATAGTGATCTATAAACGCACAGCCCAAACTACTGGACGGATCGGGCTGAAATTTGGCGTACAGGTAGATGTTATGACGTAGGTATCCGCTAAGAAAGGATTTTGATTAATTCTTCCCCCAAGGGGGTAAACTAGGGGTTGAAAGTTTGTATTAAAATCCGTCGTTTTTGAAGTTAAACGTATGAAAATTGGTATTTGGCCTTTCAGTTTAAAATAAATAAATACGTGTTTCAAGATTTTTTTAAATTCCACCCCTAAGGGGGTAAAATAGGGGATAAAAGTTTTGTATGAATATCCGTCATTTTTTAAGATAAATGCATGTATTTGAGCTTTCAGTTAAAAATAAATACATAAATACGTATTTCAGGATTTTCGGAGTCTACTCTTAAGGGGTAAAATAGGGGATGAAAGTTTTGTATGCAAATTGGTCATGTTTGAAGATAAACGCATGCAAATTGGTATTTGACCTTTCAGTTAAAAAGAAACAAGTACGTTTTTCAGGATTTTTGGAAATCCCGCCCCTAAGGGGGTAAAATAGGTGATGAAAGTTTTGTATGAAAATCCGTTATTTTTGAAGATTTTCGCATGAAAATTGGTATTTGACCTTACAGTTAAAAAGAAACAAGTACGTTTTTCAGGATTTTTGGAAATCCCGCCCCTAAGGGGGTAAAATAGGGGATGAAAGTTTTGTATGAAAATCCGTTATTTTTGAAGATTTTCGCATGAAAATTGGTATTTGACCTTTCAGTTAACAATAAATAAATACATTTTTGAGGTTTATTAGAAATTCCACCCCTAAGGGGGTAAAATAGGGGATGAAAGTTTGTATGAAAATCCGTATTTTTTTAAGATAAATCCATTAAAATAGGTAGCAGTAGGTAAAGGAAAAAAAAGGAATTTTAGATATAGGTACATGTTGACTTATTCACTTTACCACGCGTGCGAAGCCGCGAGCAAAAGCTAGTAAACCATATAATCACTAATTCCTCATTTAGAATGAGATTCATTTTCAAATATTTCAAGCTCGTTTTCCACCTTTCGCTTCAGCCTTGTGTATGTGTTATTTTGTAAAAGAGCATATTTTTTTAAATGGAACAAGATTCGTTATATAGGCATTAAGTGCTTTAATTTCGTGGCTTTAAAAGATCTATGTGTATTTTTAGGATATTTATCCATCTCTATGCCACATTTCAACTAAAAGCGAGAGAGCCTTACTCACAAATAAAAACATATGTATGTCCCGTAGGTTTTAAGAAAGTCCTTCAGTGTACACGTTTTCCTTATATATACAATACACAATGGAGCGCTTTTAATGTGTCATAGTTGTTATATATTTAAGTAAACTGGATGCAGTGTTAAAGCTTTAACCTTAAAACTGTTTTAAAGTTACTACTGTAAACATACAAAGTTATATTAAAGTGACTGAATTCGGATACGATAGATTAAAATCCAACGTTAATTTGTACTTCGGCATAATTTATGGGCGTTATTAGATTGATAATGGAATGTTCCAAATTAACATAAAGTCGTTGACACTAGCGGCGTCTTAGAAAGAATCGATAAAAAAAGTGTGACGTATTGAGTGGAATTTATCCAACTCAGTATCGGGTGTGGTGGACCGAACTCAGATTGCACAGTTTATCTGAGGTCAGGGTGCAAGCACTCGGCATCGCGACGTGATTGATATTGCTCGTCGACTTACCACTGCTAGCGACGACTCAATAAATCATATCTACACCGAACTATTTACAACGAACATTTTAACTGCACTCTGCATGATCCGAAACAACACCGACCAATTGTAGTCAATTGCTTATTGGGTTCATTGTTTGTCTCGTCTATTAGTTTCATATTATAGTTTTCGTTTACAAATCACTGTTGACGTCCTATTTATTACTGCTTGTCTCGACATATTTCATAGATATTAAGTAGATAGTGGTGCCAATTATGTTGTGAAAATCACTAAACTAAACTAATTTGACAGGACTAAAAGGCTTGCTATCCCATTTCTCATTTGCGGGATTAAATAAGGATGGCAATACTTTGTCACTTGTCAAATTAGTTTAGCTTAGTGATTTTGTTCAACAGAATCGACAGCAGTATCTCCTCAAATATCTTGTGAATAGAATAATTATGTATTATTAGTCGAACAATGGATAGTAATGGCGCTGGTGACAGTCTGCGTGCAACATGAGATGTTGTTTATTTAGTTCAGGGAGGATATCTACTATCGATTGCGTCATTGACCGTATCGCAACACTAATAGAAACACGTTATTAAATCTATGTATCAATATCACTTCGACTTACGTCTCAGGAAATTTCCTATCACAACCAGCTCCTAATGAATAATTTATTTAAAAATATATATAGTCGTCATCATCTAAATATAAACTTATAGTATCTGGTTTAAAATATGAACGGAATCAATAAATTCCTTGAATTGATTGCTTATAGTTTAGAAATTATTATCTTTGTTTCTTTTGTGTTCAGTAACATGAAAATATTGCTTTATTATTTTCAGAAAATATCTTCCCCAACTGGCTGGAGGAGAAGGTGGAGCTTCCCATCTTCGAGAGCATCCCTCATGCGGCGGAGCGCGTGGAGGTGCCGGCTGTGCCGGTAGTGCCGTTATTGCCGTTAGTGCCGGCAGTGGTAGCAGTGGGTGCGGGTGCGGGCGGGTCCACCGAGGAGCTGCTGCGCGAGTTTGAGACCGTCTACGGTGCCGTGGAGCTAACGCATCTGACGCCGCCGCAGAGCCCGCCCGGCCCGGCCACGCAGCTGCTGCTTAGCTACGCACAGGCGCAGGCGCAAGCGCAGGCGCAAGCACAGGCGCAGGCGACGCACGACGCCTGGCCTGCGCCCGCCGAGTACGAGCGCGAGCTGGCTGCTGTGGACGAGCTAGTGCGGCACCGCGCCGCACTGCTGCCCGAGCCCGAGCCCGAGCCCGAGCCCGCCTCGCCGCCCTCCTCCACCTTCTCCACCTCGCCGCCCTCTTCGCCGCGCTCTAGCTCCACGGACGAGGAGTGGGCATCCCCCTCGCGCCCGAAGCCCTATTCGCGCATGCCTGACGAGCGTCGCTCGCGCAAGAAGGAGCAGAACAAGAACGCTGCCACGCGCTATCGCCAGAAAAAGAAGGCGGAGATCGAGGTGTTGCTCAATGAAGAGCAGCAGCTGCGCCAGCGCCACTCAGAGCTGGGCGACAAGTGCTCCGACCTGCAGCGCGAGGTGCGCTACCTAAAGGGGCTCATGCGCGACTTGTTCAAGGCCAAGGGCCTCATCAAATAGACCACCAGTTTATGCCGCCTACAGCGAAAGAATACTGTCGATACTGCGCTACAGAGAAGCGCGCTCCGTGAACACCGTTCGAAAAGAAGTTGAGGGAGTTCTATATAATTTTGATGATTTCATTATATTGTTAACGTAGTAACATAAGTTCGCGGGTATTGTTTGTGTCTAGGCTGAGCAGATCTGACCTCGTATCGAGCAGCATAACCCATTACCATCTTTATACGAGAGATACAAACTAACACCTTTCAGAGAAATGCAGGTGGCGCCATTTTCTCATCTTTTACTTTTTATTTTATTTAGAGGATAAGGTCGCGTTCATTGTAATGAAAAAATATGACATTATATTTTATACAAATATCATTCTGGAATTGATACATGACGTTGCATTTTAAATCTATGAAATTGAATATAATTTATATATTTTTTTAACTTATTACTGAATAAAGCACAAATAATCTGTCTGTCATGTTTTCATGCAATATAAGGAATGCGATGGCGGAACGTGCTGTTTTATTTATCTTACACCTGTGACATTATGTTTATATGTATAATAACTAGTTTTAAACCTATCAAATTTATATAAAGGGAACGTACAATTAACCTTAGTAAAATACACTTAATTTTATGTCATTACTCCATCAGGCGAAACATGCTGCTTTAATCTCTTTTACCTTTAATTACTTAAAGAAATAACTTAGTAGTATAATATTTTATTTTATGCACTTTCAACGCAATGGTCAGTTGATATCAGTTGGATGATTTTATCAGTTAAAGGGAAAACTGATTCTTGAAAAACTGCATAAATCGATGCAACCTCTATTATTGCACAAGCTAATCTCAGTAATTAAGTTCTGAATAATTTACTAGGATTGGAAACCTGCCAAGTTGGAACAAACTATAATAAGTTATTTGTTTTTCTGATTACGTAATTCAGTTACATACCTATGAAGGTTAAAATACTAAATTAACGATTTTCCTTATTTGATTACTTATGTTATTTGTGTTCTTGGTTTGTTGATAAATAAATAAATTAATTAATTAAAGAGTCACAGAATTTGTCAGATTAATGATTCGTCAATACTCATTATTAATTATTTCTCATAATGGTCTATACGTATCGCATATCAAGTGCAGAACGTACGTTAGAAGTGTCTGGAAACTGGGTCGTAAGTATGCGTAAAGCGTTCCACTAATGGAGTGAGGACGGGCCCTGTGGAATTTGCCCCCGAATGTTATGAATTGCGTCGGCCAGGCGTGAAGGCATCTTCATGGACATCGTTTGCGGTTTGAAGGTCATCCCACGACCTTAACCAATATTTTATGCATACAGACGAATACAATTCATGTAAACAGTCAGTACTTCAGTAGTAAATCATGAATTGCACCCCTTGATATGTATGTAACTAAAGGAGACAGGAAGGACCCAATGAAATATTTGTCTTATAATATCATTGGGAAGACCTACATTTAGTACGACTAGTGTGGATCCGACTAATAGGTTAGACTGGGAAATAACGAATACCCCTCTATGAGGGTAGTCAGATAACATTACTCCGATGGATGTGTTTCATCACAGAAACAGTAAGGTTTCCAGAGCCTAAGGATACTCTGTGGCGGCGGTAAGTCAAACTAGCACAGTGAGTTCTCCAACCATATGATTGGCAACGCGCTCGTGAAACCCATGCCTTCCCAATGTTCAAGTTACAGCTTTTTAGGATCACGGATACGATGGATAGGGACGACGGATAGGATGTGCATACGGTAGATCCCAATTCGCCCTACCTCTCACCTCTTTTTGGAATGTGAGGATTTGTTCTTCTCTTAATACGTTATTACTTATTTGTCATTACATAATACTTCTGATTCAAAATCCAATAATTTTTTTAGTTTGAATCAGACGCGAAGAACAGAAGGCCTCAAATTGAGACCTTCAATTCCATTCTTGCTTTCAACTTTTTAATGTAATGTCATCATATTTATCTATGGGCACTTTTGCTTCCTGCGTTATTATGCGAAGAGTTAAGATAGCTTTCCGGAGCAATTTCCGGCATCTGTTTTTCCCTGAATAGTACAATCAGACAACATGATTGTAACGTTCTGGAGCATTTTATTTGTGCTCATATTTTCGGCCTCATTGTCACTTTCCTTTCATGAGATCGAGTAGGTGTCGATGAAACATATAGAAATAGAAATACACTGTAGAAATAAGATATTTAACGTGGTTGCGTTAAATACATAGATATAATAATAAATTCATACAGAATGTATTTATAAGTGTTACGTGGGTCGTGGGTATCACAGAATTAAATTCGTAAATGTCATAATAGAAAACTCGTTCACATGGTTGTTTTGAACAAAATTTTAAATGTTATGAGTGCAAGAAGTTTTGAGTAATGACAATAGTAAGATCAATATTTAGGAGTAGTTTTTTTTTCCTAGTTAGGGTACTTGGAGAGGTCAATAATTCCCTTTTTTTTGTTAAATTTTTCTACCTAAAACCTCAGGGTAGACAATATACGATAATACGTATATAATATTATATAATATATAGCTATCCAGAGGGGGGACGCCGCCAGTATCTTCGGAACCTTGCCTAGGGACTCCTTTTAATAATATATTTCAATATTTATATTATATTTTTAAGGTTTTTAGTTTTAGGTTTAGTTTTTAATTGAAATAAATAACTTGTAATTATTTTTCCGGAATAAACAACTTACGTAACATCGATAATATACTACGTACTACAACTAAAACATTTTCTGGCAACGGCTACATTTTCTTTATCGATCATATACACGTTACCAGACCAAAATCACCTTTACCTACGCTTCGAGCCACATCTGACTCACAATGACTTGAAAGGTCAACGGGAAAATTTTAATGAGATTTTTTTATTATTATATAAATGGCATTTATTTATGCCCAGAGCTTCAAATTAAGCGAGTCTTATTTTTACTTGTGTCCGACGCGATGCAGTATGTACCTACAAGTATGAATAGCAAGTTGTTATATCCCTGACACATCTTGGAGCTTTACACTTACCTACTATGAAAAGTCCCTATTCCCAGTTTATCACGGTTCGGTTCTATAACAAATGTTCGATACGAAACATACAACGTTTGTGATACGCATATAGCGAGATAATATATGATATCCTTGACAATACAGGGAGATCATAAAATTAAGGAGACAAGACGAAGAAGAAACTAATTTTACAACCGCGCCGCGCTGCGTAACCACCCAGCAGCCTTTTGTCATTATTAATAATAATAATGTATGGACAATTGTATGCATCTTTCCATTTATTAGGGACCTACCCTAATATATATTTAAATTAAACCAAAGGATACGTTACCACATGTATCCACACTGTACTTAAATCTTTCTCATAATAATATTAAAGTATGATAGCAAATTATTGTTTGTATGGAAATCGTTAGTTTATGTTACGAGGCTTTTGTAAATTTTAACCTTAGGGGGCTTGATACGATGAATGTATGCTTTAATTTCTGGGACTGTTCAGTTATCTACATGTAAGAGCTGAAATTACAATCGTTGGGTAGTACAAACTGCTCATTTTTTCCAATCTCTTTTTTTGTAAGATGTCAACGAATGAAAGGGGTTGCGAGGGCCGAAGCTTAACGAGGCCCATGAGAGGCGGCCCGGACACCCGACACTGCGCCGTTTTGTGCAAATTGTTTTATTTTACAAATTGCAATATTTGTCTTACCATTTAGATCTCTTAGCCCTATTTACCTACTAGTGCTAGTGTTTCTGGGTCGATTAGTATCAAGAGCTCCGTCTGGGAGCATTAATTTTCTTAATGGCCCTGTAGTTTTATCTTGGTATTTGCACTTGACTTCAACCGCGTTATCCCAAGTCCATAATATAATCCGTCAATGCCAGTTTTTTTATGATAATGTTGAGCAATTTTACCAAAATACCGAGCGTATAAACTTTCGAATCCATAATATTAGTAGATATTATCTACTCTGAGTTAGTAGCAATAGCAATTACTAGGATTATATTGTTATAAGCCTATCTCTTATAAAAGCCCGTACCATAAGAATATTCTTATGCCCGTACATACACGGATAAACAAAATCCTACAGATTCTATTTTCAGCAACATCCGAATAAATTTACTGAATTTGTAGATTTTATTTCGTTAGAAGTCTAATACGGTTATTTTCGAGGAAGAAAAGTTATTTTCAGAAACCCAAGCTGAAAATGAGGTCACTTCTATGTAGTAGAACCGTTGTTGCTCGTAGACTTCGCAAAAAAGCAATAATTTCTCAGACACCGTCATTGTACATAGTTAAGTAGTTACATAGCTGTACCTACGTACAGGTACTATTTTATCGGTCGTGATAGATACCTAAGCGCTAAGATGATGGACATAATTGTGCGGGACCCTTGTCATTTTAGGCACTGGGGTATACGGCATGGAGCTAGCTAGCTATTGTCATTATTTAGTGTTTCATTTGGGGCTTGCTCGGGTTCTCTTGAAATAAGACTTATTGATTTTTGATAATAATTTATTAAGATGCACGTCCATTCTTCTTAGTGGCAGACAAACAAGAGGCATAGACAAACATGCTACATTTAGTAGAAGCATTGTTATTGAAATAAGTTAGTAGAGTAAAACGAGCTTATCAATAACATTTTTAAGTTAAGCCTGACCTAATAACGTAAATTTTAGCCATGCTGCGGAAGATTTTGGAACAAATTTCTCGTTAGAAAGGCACTTTGAAGGAAAACATCACGAGTAAACCTGCACACGGCTGTAAGAGTTGATAGATGAATATATTACCTTTTTATAAGAGACAGCGACGGACACTAACCATCTGTCTCGTTTGCACAAAATTTATTTTGGTACACTTAAGGGAAAAATGGACGCTGTAACACCTCTGTGTACCTCTGTGCCCTAGTGGGAAGGCGTGAAGATATATTATTATTTTTGTTATTAGGAAACCAGGATTCATTTTGTAGATAAGTCACGTGGCTACATAGCATATAAGGTCATATAAACATACCAAATATATACATATATAATCATACCTATGTACGTTGCACATACACACAATGCACTGATATTTGAATCAGATTCAAATTTAATCAAATCAATTCAGCTAACCATGTGCTGGCTCAGAGCGAGATTTCCATTTCGTATGTTGCAATAAATTAATGCTATTGAGTAACTAATTGACCTAAGCACTTGATGAACTATGTCGCGTTCATAACAATATAATATTTTGCTTTGGTAAAATGATGCCGCCGTTTATTGATTGATTTAGAAAGATTATCAGTTGAGGGATCAACATCGGATTTTATAATTTAAAACTTGTCATCAATCTATCTATTAAAAAAACGCAACATAATCCGTTGCGTCGTTATAAAGATCTAAGCATACATAGGGATAGACAGACAGCGGGAAGCGACTTTGTTTTATACTATGTAGTGATTTTATCAGGTGAGGTGACTGATATATCATGCCTGAGATAGTTTCTCATATTGAACAATGTAGGTACTCTGCGATAGTTATTTAGTTCGAAGTGTGATACTGGTGGGAAAGACGTGCTTGTCACATAATTGTGTGGATTACCGCAAATCTGTTCCATCGGCCGCCACGCGTGATGTCGTCTCCGCATACACCAATCCACACCAATCGATTGCTTCTACGAGACATCAGGTATGTACCGACTCGATATCAAATGTTTGTGTACATGTCGTTATGCCGGCAAACTGGTGACGAGATCTTACTGAATTATTTGTACTGGGTATATTCGAAAAAGGACGAATTGAGTCGAAGTTACCTACTCTAAGATTGAGTGAAATAGGCGGTATTGACAAAGACAATGAATTGTGTTTAGGCTCCTACAGTTAGGGCACCTAAGTACGTACGTATTGTAAGGTCTTTGGTAAGGTAAGGTTCCGTTGCGTGTTATGAAAA